>CM042172.1:33790681-33890681 GCA_023376005.1 Doryteuthis pealeii | reverse complement strand
CTCTAAATAGACACAAAAGGAATTTGACATTCCTAATATGTAATCAGCCTTAAAAGTAGATCAACAGTAACAGCATTGGGAATTTTCTAACCTTTTTAAATATAAATTATATCTGACTCATTGAACTCACTATGAAAAATAAGCAAGTTGTCCTGCTCACATATTTTAAGACAGTGAATAATATCAGTAGTTTTGGGATGTTATACTACACTAGAAAATACTTACCTGACCTTCAGGGCATGTGTCCAGTGGCTTCAGCCACTGGACCAGTAAGATATTTGGTATTTATTCCTGCCTCAGAAATTGCTAACCCAGTGACTATTAAAATAACGTCCCCAGCTATGTTGTCTCAGATTTTCTTTTATTAATGTTTGTTTAATGTCTTGTTTTTAGTTTAAATAAACAAGAATTACGACAAAAAAGAAGCAATACCCCACAAATTTATTTACTTGTAGAAATTATCTATCTATCTCCATTTGTTCATATCTATCTATATTATTTTTTTTATCTATCTATCTCAGTCTATTCCAAACTATATATCCATCTTCATATCTAAACAAGAATTATGACAAATTATGATAAATGAACAAGAATTATGACAATTATTGATAAATGAACAAGAATTATGACAAATTACGATAAATGAACAAGAATTAAAATACATTTGACGCCCTAAGTTGGTTGTTTTCTTTCAAGTAACACCGACATAGGTGGGGACGTTATTTTAATAGTCACCGGGTAGCAATTTCTGAGGCAGGAGACCGGGAAGCACTTCCTCATTAATTACCAGATATTTAATAATTAGCATCTCGGGTAACACCTGCTCCTTGATTTAAAGAGGCGGGGCTGAGTTTATTCCTCGACGCCTGTTTGATCAACTGTCAAACTATCAAAAATGATTTCCCAGGATGGGTTATTACTATGTTCGGTCACTGGAAACACCTGAGGAAGGCTAGAGGATACAGCAGCCAAGACATTGTGTTAATAATTACCACAATAAATATGAGGACAATAGTAAAAAAAAAAAAAGTCAAAGGTGAGCAATGGTGATGAATGGGTGCTCCACATTCCCCAAACCTCCAAAACTGGAACCTCACCATCAGATAGAGTTTAACATCATTCCCAGGACATGTAGACCCGCAGCCACCGCCTTCTGGCACCCATATGATAAAAAGGGGTTGGGGCTTACCATAAGGGCAATAAGGTTGGGAAAATTATATAGGTGCTAGGGCTTGACGTGGCCAGCCGATTAATCGGAGGGGGCCTCTCCGACCGCCCGTCAAGCCTAAGGTTCTAAGTGGAGTGTTGCATGTCATGGATTGCTCATCCACCAAGACTCTGTCTTTAAGCATCACGTGTCGCCACACAAAAAAAAGTCAAAATTATTCATATCAAGCCTCATAAAAAAAAAAATACAAACAAATGATTTGAATTTCTAGAAAACTTCTGTGCATTTTGCTGATTATTAAAAACTAGTACAAAATAAATAAAAAAAACCTCCGGGCGATGTAAAAATATTTTTGAAACATTGTCTGAGGGGTGGGAGTAAAAAAATTCAATGTCGGCGAGTTTGTACCCTAAGTAAGTAAAATCATCAAATTCATTAGGATTAAAAAAATTAACAATTTGAAATGTAAACTTTAAATATGTATTAAAATAAAATAAATTATATATAGATATATAATACCAGTCATGTATTTATTAAAACTTGTTTTAAAAAACAATGAGGACTGTCTAATGTTGTATGTTCAAATTTTGAGTGTATTTATTCTATGTTATGACGATTTTGGGTAATGTGACATAAGCAGTGACATATGATTTGGACAGTCTCATTTTTAACCAGAGGGTGTTGCAAGATGATAAGTCATACAATTAAGGAACAAGAGTATTAATATACAGTTTCTCGCCTATGTAATTTCAACCAAATCCCATAAAAATTGCACATGTGAGAAACTTGGAGGCGCATGATGCAATGGTTACCATCAAAGGAAATGGACACAAGATTAGTTAAAATCCTTGATGAGGCTGTTTGCATTTCACATAGCCCTAACACCCTTGAGTAATGTATGAATCCAACTATTCTCCATCCAACTATGGGTAAATAGTAAGACAGACTGGGCTCTTTAACCTTGATTAGGCAGGAGAATGAAAACTCTTAATTCAAACCTGTTAAACACTGCTTAAGAAATTGACCTTGTGTCACATCCTGATTGTGTGATGAGTTGGTAATTATATATGTGAGAAACTATCAGTTAACAATGATATATAAATGTTTGTCTTGATGCAAAGGGATAAAAAATTATGGAAGACTATAATGGTACTTTTTTTTCTTTATTGTAGGACATCTGTGATGAGCCAAAATTCGTTCTTGAAGGTGCCTCTCGATTTGATGTCAAGCAAGGTGAATTGGGTAAGTGGTCAACTTTCAAAATCTTATTTGACTTTTGTTTACTGTTTGTCTCTCTCTCTCTCTATCTATCTATCTATCTATCTATCTATCTATATATATATATATATATATATATATATATATATATATATATATATATTTATTAATATATAGTATATATATATATATATATAATCATAATATTATATATCGTATTGTGTAAGAATGGAAAGGGAATTGAATCCGATAATATGAGGAAAAAAATGTAGATGGATAAAAATGAATTTTATCGATATCACTTACACGTGTGTTTTGGTCCGTTTATCAAAATGTATACTATTTATGCTATTATTATTATTAAAATAATCAGATGGAGTTGAAATGATGATAGTAATAGTAATAATAATAGGAAAAATGTAAAAATATTCCATACACAGAGAGATTTTTTACAACCTTCATCAGAGTGAATTTTTTAATTTTTTGAGTAGATATAAAAATCTGTTGGAAACAAAAACAGAATTTTAAATGTTCGAAAAAAGAATATTTTTGAATCATTTGGAACACAGAAACCGTTAAAAATTTTTGAAAGTTTTGGTGGATGGATATAATTTGTATTGCAAAGAATGAAATGTTATTAATTTCTTATTGTACATTTCTTTTCTTTACTCATTTTTCCTCATATATATATATTAGTATGAACAAAAAGTGATGAGACAAACAGGAATATTTCTAATGTTATTCATTCTCAACTAGTTTCGACCTTAGGTCATCGTCAGGAGTAGATTTCTTGTTTGAAGAAATTGTTTTTAGAGTTTTTTTGAAAGGGAGCATTATAAAAGAATTATAGAAATTGAAATATTTTTTGAGCGTTTGACATGCTATTATAATCCAGGTAGAGGAGTGCATTAGTAGTAGCAAGTCCATCTGTTCCATGAAAAAAAAAAATGTGTGTGTGTATGTATGTATATATATATATATATATATATATATATATATGGGAGTAAATATGGAAAATAAATCCGACAATATTAAGAAATTTGAAAAAACAAGTGTTCTGAAAATAGGATGAATTTATTTATAATTGATTTTATAAAGATTTTCATCTCCTGTCATCTATAAAACATCCATCAATTTCTTCACAAGATACATCCTGATGAAGGTTTAAAGAAACCGATATGTTTAAACATTGATAAATAAATTCATCCTATTTTCGGAACACTTGTTTTTTCAAATTTCTTATATATATATAAATAAATATGAAATCTGACAGTGTAATAAAGTATATTTTTTGAAAAAACAATAAAATTAAAACAAAGATTGACTTTCAGACGGCCAATGCTACAGCGTTTCGGTTTTAATAAAACCATCAATGGGGCTTATACAAAAAGAAAAGAAATTGGTATAAAACAAGCAAAAGCTTGTGAGCTTTAGTTTGTAATGTTAGAAGGCTCAGTTCGGCAACCGAATGCAAGAAAAATGTAAAAATGGAATGTAACATGGTATAAGTATTCCCATTCAAATATATATAAAAATTAGCAGTGTGTTGGTTTGAAGCTAACACCCACATTCCTAAAAAGTAAGAAATTATCCAAAACTAGGGTGACCAACACAGAATATATTACATAATTGATGGGTAGCCTATTAATTATGTACAGTAGTGTAGATTTTTAAATAACGGTTAATGGAAAAAAATACAGGAATTTATGAGTGGCACGATGTAATCCTGTTTTGATCTATGCTTCCGTTTGCCAGTGAAGTAGCTAGAGAAAATCATTTTTTAGCAAGTTGGACCTTAATGGCTGGTTTCATTCAATTAGCCAAATTCTCACACACGTTTGTGATTTGGTATCTCAAATGAAATATGAGCTCAAAAACAAAGCAAAGTCTTGTGTTCGTTACTAAGAACATACAAACAACACAAGACATCTCAGATGAAGAAACATCTACCAGATCCAAAGACAGACAGACAGATCCAGAATAAAGAAAATCCAGCTAAAGCCACCAGCCCAGAGATAGAAGAAATACAATTTAAGATGGGAGAAACAGAAATTAAATATTTAAGTAAAGAAAACCATTACACCTGTGTGCAACTGGAATCTTAAATAAAATAATTGTTGCAAATTACAAAATGAATGGTTTTAGATCTTTAAATATTCAACTTCGGAATAACTTATTCAATAACATCACTGATATTAATATCTATAAATATCAGTTGGCTAAGAAATATATATATATATATATATTTTTTTTTTTTTTTTTTTTTTTTTTTTCAAAAGCTTGAAAAAAGACATAAAAAATTGATTTAAAATTCAAAAAACGCAATGAGGTTTATTTTTCATCACAGTCTCCCATGAGGTCCATGCACTTCCATTGGTGTTGTAGTGCTTGGTTCTCATTGGTAAAATAGCCATCAACAGTAGATATAACAACATCATCATCCAAACTTTTTAGCACACACACATACACACATGATATATATATATGTGTGTGTGTGCTATATCTATGAATAGAGAGTGCTCAATATCAGTGATAGAGGGTATTTGCCTCTCACCCCACTTATGAGGGAGTGACACAAGGACATTTTTATGTGGGCCCACCCACGAGCCGAGACTCTTGGGTGGTAGGTGCAAAAAATGCGATGATCCCATCAGCATCCCTCCTCAAGGGGAGCACCTCAGGCACTGGGCAATAAACCCAGCCCTGCACCTTTAAATCAAGGGGGCAGGTGTTGCCTGGGGGGGGTAGCCCTCTGTGATCAACACTGTTAATTATCACTAATAGTCCAGTGGCCAAAGCCACCAGACCCCCGCCCCAGAGGCCAGATTATTAGTAAAAAGTAAAAACGATTATTGATTAGAGGAAAAATTTGTTTAGACTAACTTATTCAATAACCTCACTGATATCTTCTTATAATGGAGATTGTGGGTTTGTCTGTCTGTAACCGAAACTATATTACTATACAAGTCACAATTCCCTTTGTTATTTACATCATATTCTCCATGATTTTATTTTTATATAAACCTCAATTATTGATAAAATTGTTTTACATCATTAAGACTGTTGACCATATCTACATTTGAATAACATGCAGTTGTATTTATATATACAAAAAAATATCGGTTTACAGTGTGAATGGGAATGCTAATTTGCATATTGATATTAAAAATTTGAATTTAATAAATATGTACTTAGTATTATTGATTTCTAATTGTTTGATTTTTATCTTAATAAATATGAGCAAAAATCTCGGGGATAAATCTTAAAAGAAATCCATTAACAAGAAAAAATAACTGTCATTTTATTCTTTACTTCCTATTTTAACTAAATAGTTAAATTAGGAAAATTTACCAATGAAAGACGGGAGTAATGGAAAATGATGGAAGAGTTAGTTTCAAAGTTGTTCTATTTTTCAATCATACCCCCTCAGTTCCAAATCTTTTTATTTGCATTCTTATTCAGTTTCATTAGCCTTTCTAATTTAATATGATA
Organism: Doryteuthis pealeii; assembly: GCA_023376005.1. Classification (NCBI taxonomy): domain Eukaryota; kingdom Metazoa; phylum Mollusca; class Cephalopoda; order Myopsida; family Loliginidae; genus Doryteuthis; species Doryteuthis pealeii. Next base: position 33,884,803 of record CM042172.1, on the reverse strand, counting down.
TTTTACTATATTAAAACTTAAATACTTGCACCCGGAGGGTGCATATATTTGCTAGTCAATATGAATATAGACAAAAGTTTAGGATTGTATATTTCTAGCTCACTGTACAAAATAACTAGTTTCTAGGGATTGTTATCTTATCTAATGTAGGTGGGACTGTGGAATGTTGACTAAGAAGTATATCAACATTTTATATACCAACTACTGTAAAGATATTTAGTATGTCCTGTTACCATCCATTGATAAACTTTGATAGAAACATTAACAAACGATTTGGTAGTTAAGGATTTTTCTGAAATTTCAGGTTGGGTGAGACACTTCACTCTATTCAGCTTTTATTAAAGCGTAAGAAATATTTTTCTTATTCAATTCACATGTATACACAATCGGTTTAGCTCAGTTGGTAGAGCACACCCCTAGGAATTGCAAGGTTCCTGGTTCGATACCGGTGCCCGCCAACTCAGCATGTGAATAGCACAGATTTGGTAATATGATCCCTGTGGTAAAGTGGGGAGCTGACGGTAGGTGTAGTGCTCCACCTCGGCAAAAAAATAATCTCCCTGGTCTAGCGCTAGCAAAAAGGGAATAGACTCCTATACTGTCTGGCTGATACTGACAACAAGCTACTCCAGCAACTTTATTCACTATATATATATATATATATATATATATATATATAATGAAATAGGGCCGGGTTAGTTCAGTCGGTAGAGCATTCGGCTAGAAACCACAAGGTTCCTAGTTCGATTCCAGTTCTCGCCAACTCAGCGTATGAGTAACACAGGGATCTGTGTGGTAAAGTAAGGAGCTGATGGTAGGTGTGGCACTCCACCTCAGATGCCAAAAAACAATCTCCTTGGTCTAGCGCTAGTGAAAAGGGGATAGACTCCCTCGCTGATTGGCTGATACCAACTTTAGGCCGCCCCGACGACTTTACTTTTTTACTTTCATATATATGAATAAATTTTTAGTACAAGATTTATAGAATACCAAAGGTAAAGGAATCATGTATGTTGGGAGATCATACAAGATGAGGGATAGTAGAATAAAACAGTTTTATTTACGAAAATAAAATATGGGGGGGGAGTATGAAAATACGAAGGCCTTTTCGTCCGGTTCTTTTTCAAGTATAATCACCCGGTGACAATTAAAAGTCAGATTGTATAAGATAAATAAATTCTATATATATATTTAATCATATGCAGAAAGTCCTGTCTCGACATATCACATTTCCTCAGTATGGCTAGACTTAGCAGGCTACCTCCAGCTGGGATTGAAACCCAACCTATTTTTCATCTGTCAGTCCCTAGCTACAGTGCCATCAGCATAACCATCAGGAGTATTTTTTTGTTTAGAAGAAATTTATACAGATAAATACTCTCCAGGGTGCTACCAGAGGTTGGGAACACATACACACATATATATATTTTAAAAACAAATGAGAAATCTGGGAAAACCAGCTAGTGTAATGGTTAGAATCCCTGCCTGACAGTTAGGGTTTGAATCACACACAAAACGACTTCCAGTCTATAACTCTGCTGATGAGGCATAATAGGCCGAAATGTACATACAGAGATTGACTTTTTCTCGATTTGTTTACGCCTTACATTTGAACAGATATATTTGCCTAATTCATTAATTATCAACTAATTAATTGTCATATATATATAATTGATAAAATCGACAATGACTTCTCTGTACAATATTCCATTAGGGCTTAGAACATACTGACTGTATCCTCTGCAGAGGGGTAAGACCTTCCTCCCGCCAAATGGGGTGGTGTGGGTATGACACTAAACTGCACCTGATCATGAGACTCTAGTTCTGGATAGTGTAGAGTACCCTTTTATTACCATTACTCCCAGGTCCACTCTGACACGAAGTGGTAGTACCTGTTAGGGTCCCAACAATGTGTCAAATAAATCTGTTTAAAACTTTTCCTCATTTGATAGGACAGTATGTGGGAGGGAGGACCCTTTTAACAACTACACAAACATGTAAATAGGAATGCAATTCCCTAATCTATAGGCATAAAATAACCCTCGATGGGTGGATATGCCATTAAAATCAATCAACTCTGCAATAACCAGAAGTTATGCTCCAGCAGAAACTCAAACTTGTAAATATCTGTGGGTCAAGGAGTGTATTTATGATAATGTAACATAGCAGCACTTTTAAAAAGATTTCTGCTATTGATTTTGGGTATTATAGATTTCTATTATGAGATGAGACGATATTATTTGGGGAGGGAATCAAAACTGTGTCAAATATAATTGTATCGTTTTTCTCTCTCTTTCTCTCTTTCTCTTTCTCTCTCTCTCTCTCTCTCTCTCTCTCTCTCTCTCTCTCTCTCCTTGTTTTCTCTCTCTTGTATACAAGAACCTCATTTTAACAGCATGTCAAACTGTCTGGGATTATTTTATACAACCTAAAACTGGACACCTGGCGCAACGGATATAAGGGTTGAGTTAATACAGTTCTAAGTGACAATCATCTGTAGGTTGCAGGTTCAATCCTGACCAAAGGCAATAATAACATAGAATACTTAACATAGCTTAACACTTGTACTCGGTTATGGTTGGTGAAATGAGAACAGTCAATCCTGGTGGATTGAATAAAAGGTTTCGGTTCAAAGTTCTGTTAAGGTTCCCATTCACACCATGAAGGCTCCAGAAGTTGAAGGGAAGGTTCCCATGTTTAAGAAGGTTCCGGAGTTCGACAAGAAACACCTGAAGAAGCCCAGAAAGCACATCAGCTAAAACATTTTAACAGCATGTCAAACTGTCTGGGATTATTTTATGCAATCTAAAACTGGATACATGGTGCAACGTATATAAGGGTTGAGTTAATACAGTTCTAAGTGACAATCATCTGTAGGTTGCAGGTTCAATCCTGGCTACAGGCAAAAATAAGCACATTGGATGAAACAATGTGTACATACAACAACCTAATTTTAACAGCATATCAACCTGTCTGGGGTTATTTTATGCAGCCTACAAATGGACACATTGTGCTACAGATATTATGCTTTTTGGGTCATGCCAAATCAGGTCATTTTTGATAAACAACGGTCCCAGGTTGCTTAGAGTACATGCTATTGTTTAAATGGTCATCAATCTAAGTACTGAACAAGCTCATTACTGCTTAACTTCGGTGATCTATATAAGGGTGGAGTTGATGCAGTTCTAAATGACAACCATCTAGAGGCTGCAGGTTCAATCCTGACTGTGGGCAAAATTAACATAGAATTCTTAGCACAGCTTTTCTGTTCGAAGTTCCATGAAAGCTCCTGAGTTTCACAAGAAGAATCACAAGTTTGACAAGAAACTCCAGGAGAATGCCAGAAGGCACATTGGCTGAAATATTGCATAACATAACAAAAAAGATGTGGACAACAGTCGGAAAAAACTAAATAATACTAAACCTGAATTATACATCATTCTTTAAATTCAATAGAAATGAAAAAAATACAAATTTCTCTTTTTCTCGCTCCCTCTATCTTTTTTTTCTCGCCCTCTATCTTTTTTTCTCGCTCCTCTATTTTTTTTCTCGCTCCCTCTATCTTTTTTTTCTCGCTCCCTCTATCTTTTTTTCTCGCTCCCTCTATCTATTTTTTTTCTCGCTCCCTCTATCTTTTTTTCTCGCTCCCTCTATCTTTTTTTTCTCGCTCCCTCTATCTTTTTTCTTCCCTCTATCTTTTTTTCTTCTCTCTCTCTCTCTCGCTTTCTCCTCTCTTACTCGCTTTCTCCCTCTCTTTCCTTCTCGCTCTCTTTCCTTCTCTCTCTCTCTCTCCTATGATCTAAGTTGTTTCTCCTCTCTCTACATTCTCCAGCACACCACCATATTTCCAATTAAGTCAGATCACAAAAGAAATTATGTGAAATTCTATTCGTACTAAGGGATTTAGGGATTTGTTATATGGATTTTTTGGTTGGACACTCATCATGTATCTTTGACTTTTTTCCTTTTTTTTTCTCTCTCTCTTTCCTTTTCTTTTTTTCTTTTTTCGTTTTTCTTTTTTTTTTTTTTTTTTTTTTTCTTTTTTCTTCTTTCTTTTTTTCTTTTCTTTTCTTTCTTTTCTTTTCTCTTCTTTTCTTTTTCTTCTTCTCTTTCTTTTTCTCTAAACATGTACCAACAGATACTGAAATATAATCAGGATAGTCATTGTGACCCGTGAAAGTAATGAATTAAATGTTTATTTTTTATTTTTATCTATTTCTTTTTTGTTTTATTTATTTATACAAGTTGTGTTCAAAGAGTATCAAGACTGAAGTTGTATTTATCTTGGTTGGTTGGTTGGTTGGTTTGATTTACGGCATGTCAACCCTTGTTGGGTTATTTCATGCTGAAGACATTTTTGTTTTATTCATTCTTGTTGGGAATGCATTTTTTTAAACACCTTTTTTTTTAAACCTCACTTTCTTTAATTTATTTAACCCATGTACTACCACTATGGACCAGGGTGTAAGCACGGAATCTTGTTGGCTGAGCAGTCCATGACATGCAACACTCCACTTTTGACCCCTACTGATCAATTGCCTGGTGACATCAAACCCTAGCACCTATATGATTGTCCTGACCTGTTCTTATGGCAAACCCCCAACCATTTTTATCATATGTGTTGGAAGGCTGTGACTGAGGGTTTTAGTGTCCTAGTTAAACTTCATCTACTAGTGAGGTTCCAATTCTGGAGCTCTGGAAGTGTGGAATACCCTTTCACCGCCATTACTCCCAGGTCCACTCTGTCTTGTAGTGGTAGTACCTGTTAGGGTCCTATCTATGGGTTAAATAGATTTAAAAAATGAGTTTAGGAAAATATTTTTAAAAAAAAGATTGAATGCCCAACAATAATGAATTAAATAAAAATGTCTTTGGCATAAAATAACCCAACATGGGTTGGGATACCATAAAATCCAACCAAATCTGTTTATAACCAGCATCTTAAATAAGCACATGTGGTGATATATATACTCGTTTTTTGTTGTTTTTTTAAAAATCAAAATGGTCACCGCCCTGTTGGCTGTGGCGTTAGAATGCACCAACTACACCTCTACAGAGGGGTAAGACTCCCCCAATGGGGCCACCTGTTGGCCGTGGGTGGTGACCTGTGATGCTTAAGGATAGAGCCCAGGTGGATGAGCAGTTCATGACATGCAATACTCCACTTTGGCCCTATCTTGGGCTAGACGGGTGGTCGGAGAGGTCCCCTCCGATCAATCGGCTGGTCACGTCAAGCCCTAGCACCTATATGATTTTCCCAACCCTATTGCCCTTATGGCAAGCCCCAACCCCTTTTTATCATATGGGTGCTAGAAGGCGGTGGCTGCGGGTCTACATGTCCTGGGAATGACGTTAAACTCTATCTGATGGTGAGGTTCCAGTTTTGGAGGTTTGGAGAATGTGGAGCACCCTTTCATCACCATTGCTCCCTGGTCCACTCTGACCCGGAGTGGTTGTACCAGTTAGGGTCTCATCTATGGGTTAAATAGAAAAATGTATTTATAAATAAAATTGTATTATCCATTAAGAATTGATTTATTTCAAAACTTTATCGGCATTAAATGACCCACTGAGGTCGATATGCCGTAAAACAAACCAAACCAAACCAAAATGGTCAGTCCTGATTATGATCTCTTGTTTGAATGCCTGATATTTTGTTTCTATTTCATTTCATTTTAAAATCATGTTAAATAGAATATTATGTGTGTAAGCAAATTTTGATTGAAACACATGTTGACAAATAACAATAAATTTCATCCATACATTTACTCATAGCTGGAGGGAAAGTAGTTGGATACATACCTTTCCCAAAGGTATTAGAGCTTTGTGAAATGTAAACAGCCTCGTCTAGGATTTGAACTCTAGTCAATGAGTCCATTTCCTATGACTAACCATTATACCACGCACCTCCACAGGATTTGACATTGGATAACCCACAAAGGTTGATATGCCATTAAACAAAATGACCAACCAACTAACAAAAATTCCTGATGTTTCCTGGTTAATTTCCATCAGGATAATTCTCATTTCTTTGCTGATATTACATCTTTTGGTTTATCATCTATCCGATTATTTTGAGAATTTTTTTAACGTAATAATAAATAGTAATTTCCATGGAAGATTGGAAATAATACTTAGGCCAGAAAAATAAATATATCCCCTGATATATATTATGCAATTTCATCCATATATATATTTTTCTTCCAATTATCTTTATATATTATATATATATATATATATATATATACACACACACACACACACACACACACACACACACACAGATGCTGATAGGTACAAAAATCTAAAAGGACACAGTAAAATCATATCCATGTGTCCCCCAATGTTTTTCTTTAGCTTGAAATGATGGGGAATTTCTTTCCCCATCATTTCAAGCTAACTGTAAATACATTTCAATAGTTTCTTAGAAATGAATTACGCAGGATAAGTTACAAGGTAAGAGTTAGATGGCTTTAGTTGTTTCCCCCATATCATAAATCTATCTATTAAGAAACTTTAGTTGGGACCCATAGATTTTCCCGGGGACTCATTCAAAGCAAATATGTGCATCCCAGGATGCACTAAATCAAAAAGTTATCAGCATCACTGTATCTAATATAATTTTTTATTTATTTATTTATTTATTTATTTTTTTTTTTTTTTTTTTTTTTTTCCAGGTGACTGCTGGCTTCTGGCTGCTGTTGCCTCCTTGACTATGGATCAGAAACTTTTGTATAGGGTCGTCCCACAGGACCAAAATTTTGAGGACAACTACACAGGATGTTTCCGATTCCGTTTTTGGCATCAAGGTGACTGGATTGAGGTGGTTGTGGATGACCGAATTCCCACCTACTACGATCAACTAGTATACATGCATTCAACTGAAAAGAATGAGTTCTGGAGTGCCTTACTTGAAAAGGCTTATGCCAAGTAAGTATCAATGTTTTCTCTCAACAATCGGGCAAGATCAGATAGGCCAAAAACCAGGAATGTTACACACTGGACCCGTCAAAGAACACAAACACTTGTATTTAGGAAAATGTAAGATGAGATGTTTATTTTCCCCGGTTGTGTACAGCTGAGAGTCATTGGCAGGGTTACGCAATGTGGAGCCTTCGGGAGTTCTTTTCAAGTGATCTCGAAGCTGATCGTCATCTGTCTAATCGATCTCTATGGGCTTCTTTTATTGTAGTCTGACCCCCGGTGTCACGCCTCTTTGTTTGTGACACCCACGCAGGCTGTTTTCATTGGCTATGGGCTACGCCTACAGATTTCTGCACCGAAATCCTGTCAAATGTTCACCTGCATTTCCAGATACAAAAGGTCAGGTCAGGGCCACATCCTGTTTTCGTTTCCAGGCTGCACCTGACCCCCATGCACTTCCTATTCAGCCTGGTCCTTGGGTGTACTGATCAGGAATTCCAAGGGGTTATTCTTCAATCTGTTGAGGTAGAGAATTTTATGCGTCTCATTCTGTACATGGAGCGCCACACCTACCAACAGGTCCCCACATTACCACACATATCAGATTACCCAAGCTGTGCTACCTGTGATGAGTTGACGGGGACTGGTATCAAACCAGGAACCTTGCGATTCCTAGGTAGGTGCTCTACTGACTGAGCTCATCGCTGTTGGCTGGGGGCTTTAGAAAACCTCTGCAGAGGGACAAAACCGCTCCCCCCCCCCAATTTAGATGTTTGACATTTTCTGAAATACCGAAAATGTTTTTGGTACTCTTTTACTCGAATCGTCCCGGATTTCTGCCCTTCTTCATGCAATATCACTTCATTTTTCTTCAACCCTATCAGCTGGTGCTTTAGAATACACGTCTGCAGAGGGGTAAGACCCTCTCTCCCAATGAGGCCACCTTTTGCCTGTGAGCAGCAACCCATGATGCTTAAGTGTTACATAATTGCATAAGATTATTGTCAATGCATAAATATATATTTGTGTGTGTGTGTGTGTGTGTGTGTGTGTGTGTGTGTGTGTGTGTGTGGAAACAGTGAATAAACACGGTATGTTGTACTGAATAGATTCGTATAGAATAGCGATTTTCTTTATATAATTCCATGGAACAATGATTTTAACGGCAAATAATTTATCTAAAACGATTAACAGTTATTTTCATCATTGTAAGGTCAAACATCCCAGTCTGTATTTCTTGTTCCACTGAATGGACACCTATTTTTTTAATTATTTTTTGCCAAATAAGACACGCCTATTTCCCGACTCTAATTACCATTTCGCCAAGACACGGCTGGAGGACTTTTCGCATATCAGTTCAAGTTGCAGTTAGATCCATTACAACGTACTCATTTAACGATAAAGCCTGATTTTTAAAATTCTATTTTCTTCTAATACTTTGAAGGTTTAACGCCACTCCGTAAAGAACAGAAGGAAGTTGATTTTATATGAATAGTCTGTATTTCTAAAGGGATGGCCCCTTTTCATATCATGGGCGGGACTTTCCATGGAATATTACAGAAAGCCTGCGAAATACGTGAAGTCACGTGGACCTGGTTGGGTCCTCAGTTTCAGTTTGGACGTCAGGCAGTGAAGATGTCCTGCCATAACTGGAACTCACTGCATACGCGTGCTATGTTTAGTTACATGAAATGTTTAATTAAGTAAATAAAAGCTTAAGAAAATAACATGGTTTTGTGATTGATGAATGTCTTGGTAACAAGACTGATCTAGAAGAAGAAATGAGTTAAGTGCGACCTACCACCAAGACGAAGTCCAGACGCTAGAAGAGACGTAAGATAGAAAAGATGAACAGCAGAAGAATAGAAGAAAGTAAAGAAGGGTATACAACATAAGGATGGAACCCTGGTGGCTGAGCAGTCCATGACATGCAACACTCCACTTTGGTCTTTACTTAGGCTAGACTGGTGGTCGGAGAGGCCCCCTCTAAATCAATCGGCTGGTCATGTCAAGCCCTAGTATTTTCAGGTCACTGTAACCTCCGGCTCTGTTTAGGTATTTTTTAAAATAATGTGACATTTTGAAATTTCTTTTTTAGAATAAGTAATTTTCTTCCATTTTATTTCTTCTATATCTAATTGTATTTCTGTTGATAAGTCTGTGTGACGGAGAACGAGAAAGGAAAAAGAGCAAGATATTGTCTTGCCTGCCGGGATTGAACTCGCGTCCTCCCGCATGCAAAAACAAATTCGTTTTGGGCACTGGACGGACACGAGGTTCGACTGATGTGCCCGGATGTTTGGCTAATATGCCCATAAAATAACAAGCGAGTCGAGCGCTGGGCAGTCAGCAACAGTCAGCGATGAAGCACTTTTAAGTAAAGAAATGGATTTTAGTCGAACAGAAACAAAACTAAATAGGAAATGTGATTTTGAACTGCTAAAGATTATTTCGACTACAACTACGGATTTTCCAGCTGCTAGATGAAGAATGTGTTGACCAACAGGTCTGGCTTGTGAGAAGACGGAGAACTCACTTGTTTTTGGTTCCCCCTTGGCGGGAGCTTGTTGATTCGAAGGTCTATTTCGCCCCATATATTTTCCCCCTTCTATAATCTGGTGGTATTTATGTTGTTTGGAGCCCCAAATCGTTACTGGTGGTAATGATTTCAGCTCAGAAGCCACATTTGAATTCAGGGTAATCATCTGAAGATGACTGAAAACTACGAAAATAAAATAATTAATGATAAAGTAAATATATATCCACATTCACTATCAACAGAGCTTGCTTTTTTGTGCATAAATAATGAAAAATTTATTGATATCTGGGAAGATATTTAGAAATTAGTAAACAAATGGGAAAAATCATTGATTGTGTTCATGATTAAAACATAAATCAATTACGTAGGACACAAAACAATCAATAGATCTGTGAGACTAACTTTATATTATCACCCACTTCTACCCAGGTAATGCCGGGTAGCCGCTAGTAAAGATGAGCACAACAGTTTGAAATATCAAAATTATTCAAAATAGATGTCACTTATTTTTTTTTTTTTTTTTTTTTTCAACTTTATTTTAAAATTTATTTTTAAGGCTCTGTGGTTCCTACGAGGCTCTCAAAGGTGGTAGCAGCTCTGAAGCAATGGAAGATTTTACAGGTGGTATGACTGAATCAATTGATCTTGCAAGTCCACCAAACAATCTTTTCAACATTATGCTGAAAGCTTTCCAAAGATCTTCACTTATGGGATGTTCAATTGATGTAAGACTTTTTCTTTTCTTTTCCTTTTCCTTTTCTTTTTTTCTTTTTTCCTTTTTCTTTTTTTTCTCTTTTTTTTCGTTTCTTTTCTTTCTTTTTTTTCTTTTTTTCCTTTTTCTTTTCCTTTTTCTTCTCTTTCTTTTCCTCTTTCTTTTTTTTCTTTTCCTTTCTTTCCTTTTTTCTTTTTTTTTTTTCTTTTTTTCTTCTTTTTCTTAAAACATATATACAGCTAATCTATTATTTAACATAGGGTATCAACACCTATAAAACCTCCCCCTATGAAAAAGAATTTTCCCAGTAATTAACAATTTTTGTTTGAATTCATAAGATTCTTTCCTTCATTTTCAGGCTGATCCAAATGAACTGGAAGCAAAATTAACCAATGGCCTCATTTGTGGACATGCTTACAGTATCACAGCTTGTAAATTTGTAAGTAAGACGTCTTTTATTTGGTCTGAATTACGGTATATTCACTATTCTATTTGTTTAATTTTGGGGGTTTTTTTAAGTCAAAACAATAAATGATGTGTGATGAAAGAAATTTTGTAAATTTTGTTCTTTTAAATGATTTTTTGCAGTCTTCAAAGCTTATACTGTCAAACATGAAAATTGTTTTTAGAAGTTAATGTTCCTTTCTAATTTTTATATATATATATATATATATATATATATATATATATATATATATTATAAAATGGATACAATAAATTTGCTCTACTTCGTATTGAGCACTTTGTATTTGTTATATTGCTGACTTAACCCCTGAATTTTGCACCTCCCAACCATCATGGCCATATTCACTGGTAAGCCACTTTTTATCTTTATATATATATATATATATATATATATATATATATATATATAATCCCAAGATGCTGATAGGTACGTATCCTGCATCCATGACACAAGAATCTAAAAGGACACAGTAAAATTGTATTCATGCATCCCAGTGACACATAATTTTTCCCAAAAAAATCCCAATACATTGCACACAACCAATCCGTAACAATTCAGGGATGTGAATTTTCTGCCAGTTGACCAAAAGTAGCTTTCTTTTTGGTGTTTTTTTTTTTTTCTTTTTTTTTTTTAACAGGAAATTTTTACTGCCAATATCACAAAAGAATTTCTGGCCTTGTGCCTAACTCACATATTACTTGACCCTTTTGGGGGGTTTTTGTCTTTGTTTTTTGTGGTGTTTTTCTTTTTTCTTCCCTCACCATTTCAAACTAACTGTAAATAAATTTCAACATTTTCTTAGAAACAAATTACACGGGATGAAGTGCAAGACCCATTAAATTTCTTGGGGAATCATTCAAATCAAATCTGTGAGTACCAGGATGCACTGAATTCAAAAGATATTAGTATCGCTACATATCTCGGCAAGTACATTTTTATAACCACAAAATCCTCTCAAATATGATTTTTGCATTGAGCTGGACTTTGTCAATGCTAGGGTCTAATGCCATCTCCCAGTCTGTTACAGGGCCTTTACACTACTACATGTCAATTTTCATGAAGTAGTATACATAGAAAATATATGTAACACGCCTTTTTTTGAGCACCCAACCAAGCTCCTTCCTGGTTAGGTGGTTCTGGGATAGTACAAACCGGCCCTGGTGCTAGATATCACATAAAAATCCTATTTTGCAAAGTACATTCAGCTAAAACTGTATATGACATGAAAATAAACAAATAGGCTTGGCAGATTTGGGGTGATACAAATGCCTAAATAAGCAAAGTGGACAGTCACTGCTAATTTGAAACACACTCCTCCCTAACTTTACATTAACTTTCCAATGAAAAACTCTTTAAGTGAGGTGCCTTTACTACAGATATATCAAGGTTATTTGAAGACACTTGGATACCAGAAAAATTATTTTCATTCAACAAATGGATATGCTATTTGTCACAAAAAAAAGTGACAAAATAAACACTAGGCACTAGTGTTTATTTTGTCACTTTTCTTATATCATGTCAACTATTTTGAAATTTGAAAAAAAAATTTTTTTTTTCCCCCACGATAACCTAAGGTTGAAACTAGTTGAAAACAAACAAGAAAATAGATAACATAAAAGAAATATACTTTGATGAATGACATTATTCTTTGTATGCTTAAATATTTTATGATTTTCTATAATTATTATTTTATTTTATATTTAAAATAATAATAAATAGAATGCATGTGTACATGAACAAACTCCTGGCCGAAACACGTGTTAGTAAATCTATTTTATCCATTCAACATTTTCTTTCCTTTATTCATTTTTCCTTTCAACATATTGTCGGATTCAATTCCATTTTCAACTTATATATATATATATATGTATATATAATAAAATAAATATATAAAGGTTTTATGTATCTATTTATTTGGTGACAAAGGAACATTCACAACCATATTGGTTTCATATATAATTATATATATATAAATGAAAATCGCATTGACCAAGTGTCTTCACTAGATATATAAAGGTCAGTTGAAGCGAGACCACTCGTAGGCCTCGGTTGAAGACACTTGAATAACAGAAAATAATTTTGATTCAACAAATGGATATACTAAGTTACCAGATTAATAAAATACAATTTATTATCTAAGAATACACTTTTATTTTTATATATATATATATATATATATATATATATATTCCATTTAACATTGTTTTTCCAATTCTAAATTTTCTCCTCGAATTTTTGCAAGTTTTTCTTTTGCATTTCTGCATCTAACATATTTCTTTAAAATAAACTTTTTTTTTTCTTTTTCTTTTTTTCAAAACTAAATTTTGATATTCTTATCAGTCCTTCAAAATGTGTTTAACGTCTTTTTAAATTCAATCCATTTGTTTGTCTTTTATCTTATTGTTTATTTCAGGTTTTTGTAATGTCACAATGTTCTTCTACAAGGATGGCTTTGGCATTAAATAACCCACAAAGTTTGATATGCCTTTAAAATAAATAAGAAAACAAACTACACTAGATTCTATTTAAACTTTTATTTTAAGATTATAGTATAATGCAGTTCTTGTAATGCCACATGTACATAATATAAATAATAGAAGAACAAATTAACTATATCATATGCATTTATTTACAAAATGAAATTAGTTACATTAAGGAAACAGAAATAAAGATAAACAAAAGATTACTTATCTGTAATACACGCACTTCTTAGAAAAATACAAAGTTGCTTGAAACATACAGGGTGCACCGGGCCAATCTATGATTGTAAGTCCTTCAATCCAAGCAGCCTGATACCTCGGCAATCAGTGTTCCAATTCGAGTGTCGGCAGCGAAATTTCATTCATATAAAACTCCCTCCCTGTCTGTCTGTCACTTGAAACACACAGTGTGCACCGGGCCAATCTATGATTGTAAGTCCTTCAATCCAAGCCGCATTGTACCTCTATTTATCAAATGGAGGTCGGCCATTTTCATTCTCTGGCGATCAGTGTTCTAAATCGAGCGTCGGCAGCAACTCTTGTCATATATGACTTATATTGAAAATACACTCTTGTGCAAATTAATTGAAACAAAGAGAATAATTCCATTATAATTACAATATCTAAAATCTGTCTATATAGTCAAAGCAATAGTGTCCTCATGTGATAAAAATCTGATGCAATCATTGACTCAACATTTTTAAAGGCCATACAAATTTCATAATGAGGAAAAATAGAAATCAATTACACACTGTCACTCCAGTGGGTCTAAAACTGACTGAATGGTGAAAGAAAGGAAACTAATGGAGCTGTTTGAATTAATTTGCATAAGGGTGTAGTATGAACATGAAAACAGATTCCTATTACTGCACACGACTGAAAATGACCTAATCTGAGGAAAAAATAGAAATTGATTACACACTGTCACTCCAGTGGGTCTAAAACTGACCTTATGGTTTAAGAAAAGAAACTAAAGTGGTTTGTTTTATTAATTTGGTCAAAGAATATTTTATTTGTTTCTTACATGGTAATATAAAATCATGTTTTGTGATAATGTTGAAATTGTATTCAATGTTCTTTTTTTTTTCTTTTTCATTATTTACATAACAAATTTATGTATAATTTCATTTTCTATTTCATTGCCTCTTTCATTTATTATGTCTAGACATTACATCATAAACCATTGAATGTGAATAAAATGTTGTTTTTGTGTTTGTTTATATATATATATATATATATATATATATATATATATATATATATTACATATGAGGGTGAGTCAAAAGGTGGAATAAAAGCGCCTTCAGATTATAATCTCCTCGGCCCCATGAAAAAGGGTTTGAGAGACAAACACTATTCCAGTGACAAGGAAGTGAAATCTGTAGTGAAAAAATTGGCTCAAAGAACAGTCAACAGAATTTTACAGGGCAGGGATACATACTCTCATTCGAAGGTGGAACATTGCTATTGAGAGAAACGGTGACTGTGGAGAGATGGGGATATGTGACCCACAGAGAACCGTCTTCATTTTAATGTATTATACATGTTCCTGTGTTGGTAATTATAACTGTCCTAAACAAAATGGCATTACTTTTTGACTCGCCCTCATATACATATATATGTGTGTGTGTGTGTGTGTGTGTGTGTGTATGTATATAGGATGTTTGTTGAACATGTCTTTCATTGTATTTTTTAACTGTGTTGGATTTGGAAATGGAATGGAAAAACATATGTTTGATTTGGGGCTTGAGGAACCAATAAAAATAATGGTTGACTGGCATTGTGCAATCTTAAACAAGACATAGAAACAATACCCCACGTGAAAACTACCTACCCCATATCACACAAACCATCCGTGTGAGGCGAACAAGACACACTTGGCACTGCTGGAGAAACAAGGATGAACTCATAAGTGACGTTCTTCTGTGGAAGCCATCACATGGACATACCAGCGTAGGCCATCCAGCAAAGACATACATAGACCAACTCTGTGCGGATATTGGATGCTGCACAGAGGACCTCCCAGGCGCAATTAATGATAGGGATGGCTGGCGAGAGATTGTCATGGATATCTGTGCTGCTAGCGCATGATGATGATGATAATCAGTGGTTGCTTTAAAATATTAAAAGCTTACCCAAAAATGAGAATTTAATGAGATAAACAGTTTTAAAATAACACGTCTATAAAGTCCATTATCTCATACATGGGACCATCTGCCAAATTAACTCCTGAATATATAACTGACTATCCCCCAGGTGATGATTAAAAACTGAAGCCAGAATGTTCTGGAGTCCCCAAAGAAATATATAAAAAATCCACAGCATTTCCATTTCAATAAAGTTGCGGTCTGAAGAAGCCCATATAATATGGGGTAATGAAGGACTATTTGCTCATAAATTCCTACCATAAAATAAACTGAACCCCCATTTTATGTCCGTGTTTTTGCAATAAATGTTTTATTTTTCTTGCACCCGTTATGTTACAATACTAAATATATTTCCTTTATTTATTTTAATATTCATTTCAATGTGTATATTCTAAAAGCTTTTATTTTGTGAGAATGCTTAGTTTTAAATTGGGGGTTCGTTTTTACACTTCAACTTTTTACTCGTAAATTCCTACCATAAAATGCCCAAGCCTAATTTTATGGCAGGAATTTACGAGTAAAATGTTGAATATTACTTTTTGTTGTTGTTATTTCTTTACTTTTTGGCTTTGGTACTCTAAAATAAAAATGTCAGATTTTAATTACGGTCATAAAAGGAGGATCCAATTTATGCCTAAATTGTAAAACGAGCCCCCACTTTAAAACTAAACATTCTCACAAAATAAAAACTTTTAAAATATGCACATTGAAATGAATATTAAAATAAATAAATAAAATATATTTTAACGGGTGCAAGAAAAATAAAACATTTAATACAAAAACACGGACATAAAATGAGGGTTCAGTTTATTTTATGGTAGGAATTTACGAGCAAATAGTCCTTTATTACCTAACATGGGTGGAAATAGATCTATAACTGCTTATATGACTGATATTTAACCCTTTTTCTTTACTATATATATATATATAAACAATGTTTTTACGTTATTTCCACTCATTTATGTTTTTCTTCTTTTGACTTAAAAGGCCGAAATTCCTAGCCATGTAAGCTCTTTTCTTTCTAAGTATTTGTCACTGTTCATATTGCTTCTTGGCCACAGCATTCTGTTGTCATTGTTTTGTATATGTGTTGTATAAGTTAATGAGGGGCAAGAAGTGAATCACTCTCCCATGATTAGTGATGAGTGATGATGCATGGGGACAGCCGATCAACAATTGCTCAGCAGCTTCTTCTCTTGTTAAGCTTAATTTAATCATTAGTTTGTGACGCACACACCTGTACACACAGACACTCACACACACACCTATATACAGACACTCACACACATACCTATATACAGACACTCACTCACAAACACACCTATATGTACACACTCACAAACACACCTATATGTACACACTCACAAACACACCTATATGTACTCACTCACAAACACACCTATATGTACTCACTCACAAACACACCCTATATGTACACACTCACAAACACACACCTGTATACACACATACTCACAAACACACACACCTGTACACTCACAATTGAACAACATGCACTTGTACACACACACTTACAAGCACACACCTGTACACACACACACACACACACCAGTACACACATACACTCACAAATACACAAGTGTACACAAACACACATCTGCGAACACATACACACTTGTACGCACACACACTCACATTTACCTGTAGATACACGTGTGTGTGTATATATATATATATATATATATATATATATATATATATATATATATATATATATATATATATATATATATACTCATGCACATACGCACATATATCTGTACATGCCCACCCATATATACTCATGCAAATGTCCATGCACACACACACATATATCTGTACATACACACACACACACATTTACCCGTACATATACACAAACATGTGTCCATGGACACACACACACATTTACCTGTGTGTGTGCATATATATATATATATATGAGGTAAGGAAAAGTGGACAAAAAATAATAACTCAAACAAGTAGATGTAGGAGAGATATATTTCGTTCCGCTTTCTCTTCTATAAATACAAATGTACGCACCATGTTTTGAATAAACAGACTGATGAAGTTCCCACTTAAAGCGGAACAAAATATATCTCTCCTACATCTACTTGTTTGAGTTATTATTTTTTGTCCACTTTTCCTTTTTCCTCACCTCATACTGTCGGATTTACTCCAACCCACCTATCTTCATATATATGTGCATACACACACATACTCATGCACATACACACATATATAACTGTGTACTCACACAAATTTTAGCTGTACATATATACCCATATGTACACACATATGCTCCTATATACACACATTTACCCGCACATGTATATACACACACATATACACATATTACACATACACATATACACCCTTGTTTATACACACATACCTGTACATATACACACTGTAGATTTTAATATCTACATCAGTACCTATTCACTGGTAACTCTTACCATTTAAAAAATTAAATACAAAAATTAATGGTGTATATGCAGCTTCTCTCCGGAAGTGCTGTAACTCTTTAAAAAAAAAGTCTTTATCCAGCTTTTTTCTTTTTTTTTTTAAATAGGTGTGCTCTAGTAGTTGGTGTCTTTCTGTGATCCATTTTCTTTTTTTCTTTTTTTTCTTAATAAAGACTGATGTCAGAGACTTTAAAAAAAAAATAATAAACCTAGTTTCCAGTAAATATACTACATTTCAAGATTACTCCAGATTAAAAGCTTGATAAGGATAACCAAAAGCCAGACCTTTTTATAGATCTTATTTTTCCGAAGCAGGTATCATTGGGGAACGAGAAAAGTTTTGGTAAATTACAATTTGATTTCTTAGAGAAAATTTACTATTTTCTCATTCCCCAATGATACTTGAATTGAAAAAAAAATCAGGACTACAAATTTTCCACAGCAAATCTCCAAAGACCAAAAAAATGACGAACACATTGGCACTTTTTCTGTTAATGTTCTTCTGTCACTTTCGCATATCTTTGGGTTTCCTGAGAAATTCTTAACAATCTATGAATCAATTCCATTCCTCATCCAAAATTCAATTTTTTCTGAATGTTAAAAACACTTTTTCACAATGGCTACTGAAATCTATAACTGGCACTACAGGTTTGATTTTAAGCTAAATATCACCCCAAAAATGTTGATATTCATGGCCCTCTAGTGGTCACTACTTACACTACAGGGTTGTCTGAAAGTCTTGTCACCCCTACATATTGTTTTAACCTTTATTTTTTGTTTTAATAATATTATATATAAGTTATGTAATTATTTTATCTCTAAAAAGAATATGTATAGGGAGACAAGACTTTCGAACAATGCTGTACATTAATCTACAGAATGGTCAGAAAGTCTTGTTACCCCTACATATTCTACATTATTTTTTGTTTTAATAATGTTTTGTAATTATTTTTTTTAAATATGTAGGGGGTGACAAGACTTTCAGAACTTGCAGTACATTATTTTATAGCATGGTCTGAAAGTCTTGTCACCCCCCCCCCTACATATTGTTTTAACTTTTATTTTTTGTTTTGATAATATAAAATAAGTTATGTAATTATTTTACCTCTAAAAAGAAATCTTTAAAAATTGTATTATTTTCTAGAATTTCAAGTTGCATTTTGTAGTTATTTTACCTCTAAATAAACTATGTAAAATCTGACTAGACATTCCGACCACGCTGTACATTAATCTACATGGTGATCCGAAAGTCCTGTCACCCCTACATATTGTTTCAACATTTATTTATCTTAATAATATAAAATATTATAATAAAAAGTTATGTAATTATTTTACCTCTAAAAAAAATCTTTAAAAATCAAGTTTCTTCTAGAATTTCAAGTTGTATTATGTAATTATTTTATCTCTAAAGAAATATGTAGGGCGTGACTAGACTTTCGGACCAGACTGTACATTAATCTACAGGGTGATCCAAAAGTCTTGTCACTCCTACATATTTTTTTTAAACTTTCATTATTTTTTGTTTTAATAATATAATATATAACTTATGTAATTATTTTACCTCTAAAAACAATCTTTAACAATTAAATTATTTTCTATATATAACAGTTTGACTAGATAAAAAAAAATATAATTAAAGCTATCACTATTAGTAATATCTTTTTCTTTCAATGTTAGTATTTTTTTTTCCACGTTTTAATAAGATTTAATTGTTACTTTTTAGACACTTCCCTTCAAGCCTTTAAACTATTAGGTTGTAAAATTTTTAAACTTTTATATATATATATATATATATATATATATATACACATTTAATAAATTTAGTAGTTAAAATCAAAATTTAAAATTGGATAAAGAAAATAATTTTTTTTAAATCAAGAGAGTTATCTCCCTTAGTTAAAACATTTAAAAAAACATTTAAAAAATCAAGAGTTATCTCCCTTTATTAAACATTTAAACATAACATAAATTAGATTAACAACATAAACCCAGTTATCACATTGTTATTAAGTTGCAACTTAAACTATAAATTGCTTTAGTCTCAAACTTAAAGCATTTAAAATATGCATTTTTAACGCTATTATGCTAACCAAAAAACTTGCCAAAATATTCCGTTTTTGCTATGTTATGGTAACATTCATAGAAAAAACGAATTATCAAACTATAGATTAATTAAACTTAAACTAACGATAGATCTGCTAAAAATTTATAACTTTAACCAATTAATTCATTAAGTTAAAAATCAGCATTTAACTCCACGCTTAGAAATTAGTTGTTGTTTTGTTGTTGTTGTTGTTGTTGTTTCCCCTGTTTTCTAACATTTTTTGAAAATTTAAGTCGTTTATGTATTTTGGTTTATTCATTTAACTTTTTTTCCTGTAGAAAAGGCTCAAGTCCGACCATGGTTCCAGAAACTAATCCAATTTGTTGTTTGATTTGATTATCAAATGTATATAAATTAGAGGAATAGATATGTATTAACTCCATATGTATTAATTTGGCGCCATTTTGAACCTTAGCAATATAACTTGATGGCCATTTTAAACCTTAGCAATATAACTTGATGGCCATTTTGAACCTTAGCAATATAACTTGGCGGCCATTTTGAACCTTAGCAATATAACTTGGCGGCCATTTTGAACCTTAGCAATATAACTTGATGGCCATTTTAAACCTTAGCAATATAACTTGATGGCCATTTTAAACCTTAGCAATATAACTTGGTTTGGTGGCCATTTTGAACCTTAGCAATATAACTTGGTGGCCATTTTGAACCTTAGCAATATAACTTGGTGGCATTTTGAACCTTAGCAATATAACTTGATGGCCATTTTAACCTTAGCAATATAACTTGATGGCCATTTTGAACCTTTGCAATATAACTTGGCAGCTATTTTGTACTGTTGCAGTTCAATTTCTCAACCATTGAATAACTTTACTCAAAACAATATTCTTAGAAAACAAAATACAGTAAAAATAACAAACCTTAACTTAAGAGTTTTTAATTCATTCTGCTCCTAACTCCATTTCCTTGTATACCAAATCAATTTTCCACCCTTGAAATAAACTGAAATGCCATAAGGTAAATTATTGGACTGTTTCTCTAAGATCTAGTCAAGACAATGAATTGATAACGTTTCTTATTGCACCATATCTAAAAACAAAGAAAAAAATTTGATAAAAAAAAACTAGATTATTTTATTTGTTATCAACCTGATAAAGATGTAGAGCCCAATGGTAAGATATTGGTTTTAGAATCATGAGGACCGCAATTCAGTTTCTAATCCATACTAACTGTACTTTATCAACGTATTTTTGAAAAATTTAAACTTGCAAGTAAAATAGTCAGAAGTGTTTTAAGATTGTGTGATTAACCATTTTCTATATTCCACTTTTTTTTTTTTAATTAGTTTCTTCATATTTTTTCTAATTTTAACCTCAATAATTTATTTGGCCATTAAATTGTGGAAATTAACAAATTTTGAACTGTTGAAATCTAACTTGGCAGCCATTTTGAAATCTTGCAATTCATTACTTTATAAAAATAATGAATTAAAAATAAAAAATAAAAATAAGATATTAATTGAAAATAAAAATGTGGAATAAATTTGAGAAAATTTCAGCAGCTGTTATAAACTGATTGACAAAATGTGGGCCCCTTATATCCATGACAATAGATTAGCATACAACATCCGTATTGTCTTAATTCATCTCAGTGTAAAACTTTCAGTGAATACAGGTTTGTAAATTTTCTTTGTCAAAATGCAAAAAATTCAATTCTAAACAAAGTGCATCTTGTACTTGCCTCGTCTGATGGTGAAATTTTTTCATTGCTTTTTTTTTTTTTTTTTTTTTTTCTTCCGTTACAGTTTCAAACAGCTGATGTTTTTTTGTTTTTTTAAATATTGGGGAAAAAATGATCCGATATTTGCTTACTAAATATATGGTTTCTTTATATTCTGGAATTCTTCTGACTGAAGCTTCCTCCTCAATGCTTTTTACTTCAGGGGCATGATTTTACAAACCCTCTAAGATGCATGTTCATCCAAGCGTCTCAAAATATGGTTCCTTGTTTTTGTGTTTGTGTGTTTTATTTTGGTTTTTTAAACATATTGGGTTGATGTAAAAAAAAATTGCACCATTTTCTGACTGTTAACTCTTGTATATTGTAACTGCTATAACCATTTATCCCTTCTCTTGAACTTACTCGACTGTTCTTAGCAACAGGAGCATAGACTTGTATCCCCTCCTGCCCAAAATAGATTGAACCATTAGACACTAATTAACTGAATTGCCTAGATTAGGCATGTCAAGCTGAGTAGCCCCCTGGGGCCACATGGATTACATATGTCTGTCATGACAGCCACACATGATCTTTATTATCAACTAAAAGCCATTGAATAAATATCTTAAAAATTTTGTTAAAAGAAAGGAAAAAAGAATATTACTGGCCGAGTTCAAATAATAAAACGTACAAGTGTCACTGTCACTTTCAATTATAGCCATGTGTTGATTGAAAGCAGGAGAAGGCAAGGGGAAAGACTTGCTCCCTTTCATGGACCGAGTTAGCCTCTTTCTTCTGCAAAGGAAGGCGTGAGAGACAATGCGTTGATAACACTCTATTTCTTAACAACACATTGCCATAATGAAAATAGACGACCGTTTTTGCCCAGGAATTTTTTTAAAAACTTTTAAAAACCTGGGGTACTGTAAAAGCGCCATATGAAAGTGCAGCCTGCGTATGGGCCGCACCTGTGCTTGCTGAGGGCCGCACACGACCTGCGACCTGCATGTTTAACATGACTGGCTTAGAGGAACTATACCCATTCTACACCAGACCTTAACACTTATCACTGACAAAACGTTTATTCACTTAAATTCATAATATTGTTCAGTTATCAAAGTATTTTGCAAACTGTATCCCCTGCAGAGGAACAACCCACCTCGCCCCTCTTCCAAAAAGGGGTTGTCTTGGGTATAACCGTAAACTACATCTGATGCTGAGGTTCCAATTCTGGGGAGTATGAAGTACTCTTTCATTGCCATTACTCCCAGATCCACTCTAATCACAAATTAGGATATCAAAGTGAAGAAAATTTAAGAAATCCCCTTTTTGCTAGTGCTAGACCAAAGAGATTTTTTGCTGAGGTCCCTACTTTATTACTCAATCTGTGCTTCTCATGTGCTGGGTTGGCAGGGACGGTTTTGAACCCAGAATCTTGCACTTTCTAGTCAGGTGCTCTACCAACTGAGCTAATCAAGGAAAATAATCACTTCTTATGTGGCTCTAAGCCAGGGAAGTTTCATTAAAATTTTGTGGCAATAATAAAAATAAAAATGGTTCAGTTTTGTCACAACCTGTTCCCCCCCCCCATACTGTAATTCTTAGTTCATATATGTACAAGCAATTAAGAGCAAAGTAACTTGCACTTCTAAGATTTCTCTAACATAGTCATAAAGAAATTGATGAAAACTTCAAGATCCTGTATAGAGATCTAAAGAACCAAATAAAAAGATTTATCAAGCAAAAATGGCACAACGAAGAAATTATTATCAATTAAGCCAACAGGAGAATGGAAGCCAGGATATAGAAAATCCCAAAAGAAAGAAGTAATACTGGCTCAGCAGTGCTTTGGACATACAAGACTTACACGCTCTTTTATGCTCAAGCAGGAGGATCATCCATGGTGCAGGACATGTCAAACACCCTGCACTGTCAAACATTTCCTAATGGAGTGTGGAGTTTTCACTTCAATCCAAAAGAAATATTTAAACACAAATAAAATGAGATCTGTTTGAAAATACTAACATGGATGACATTTTATCCTTCTTGAGAGAAATAAAAAATATTTTTTTAAATTTTAATCAGATATACAATACATCCACAAAACTATCTACAAAAATATACCTGTAAAAGAAACAATTTTTATCTTACACTCTAACAGTTTTTGGCATTAAATAACCCACAGGGTTGATATGCCATTAAAAAAATCAAATGTGGAGGCGCATGGTCTAATGGTTAGAGTTGTAGGAAATGGACTCGTTGACCAGAGTTCAATTCCTGGACAAAGCTGTTGGCATTTCACATGGCGCTAATACCCTTGGGAAAGGTATGAATCCAATTTTCATCCAGCTATGGGTAAATAGCAGGGCAGACTGACTCTTCAACCATGGCTAGGTAACCAGTCTAGGAGAAGGAAAACTCTGAATTCAAACCTGTTAAACTCCGCTTAAGAAATTGACCTTGTGTCGCATCCTGCTCATGTGGAGGGGTTGGTAAATATATATATATATTGGCAGATTATTAACTGTCTGTAATTGAAAGTATGTCACCACTGATGTCACAATTTCCTTAGTTATTTAAGTTATGTATTATTTGGATTATTCAGACTATTGTCCTCATCTTTATTGTTATCTACACAATGTTTTGACTGATGTTTTCTCGGACTTTCTCTAATTGTTTCTTGTCGAATTTGGGAACCTTCTCGGACTCAGGAACATTCTTGTTGAACTCAGGGAGCCTTCCTATGGGTAAATAGCAGGGCAGACTGGACTCTTTAACCATGGCTAGGTAACCATTCTAGGAGAAGGAAAACTCTGAATTCAAACCTGTTAAACTCCGCTTAAGAAATTGACCTTGTGTCACATCCTGCTCATGCAGAGGAGTTGTTAAATTTATTAAACAAATCAAACATTGTGAAAAATATGGTGCTGAGAACTTTTTACATCAACCTATGTTCAAAAGATTGCATGTGCCATGTTCATTTATTCAATTTTCGTTATTGTTTTATTTTTATTTAAAGATTATTTGAATTTTTGAGATGAGGCTTGATAATTTGTATTTTGATTTTTTTTTTTTGACTGTTGTCTTCATCTTTACTGTGAAATGCACATACACGTTTCGGCCAATTTCCCTTCCAGCCTTCTTCAGTGTTTCTTGTAATCCATTCGGGTAAATTGTTCTCATGACTAAACTCAAATAAACAAAATCTCAACACTTGTAAAGGAATGAGAACAATCAGCTGAAGAAGACCAGAAGGTACATTGGCTGAAACATTGTGTATGTGTATTTCAATATAAAGATGAGGATAAGTCTGAAAAATCAAAATAATTTTTATCTTTAATATATTAAATTGATTGAATAACTTGTATGTTATTCTCATTTGAACCTCCTTGTCATCTTTATCTTCTTCCTTGATTTTAATGTTTGACATATTCATTTCTTTTTCAATTGTATTTCTTAAGTTTTTTCAACATATTCTCATTCATTCCGTTTTTTTTGGGGGGAGGGCGGACATCATAAATTAATCTTGTAAACTTTACTTCAACTAACAAAATAAAATTACTTTAATGGTATCATTCTTCGAAATATCTTACGAGCATTTTAAATGAAATATTTTCATTATTAGATTTAAAAATCAATTTTTTGTGATTTTGTTTTAACCTTTCCCCTTTTTCATTTTTTTTTTTCTTTCTTTTCTTTTTTCTTTTTTTTGTTCCTTCTTTATTCATTTTTTTTTTTCTTTGTTTTATTTCATTTTTACATTTATCCTGATTTCAAGCTTTTATTCAGATTTTAAAAAAAAAAAAAACTTTTTTGTCATGATTTCTAACTTTCCCAGGTCTCATCTGATCACCTGACTCTCTAAGCCAATCAGAGTCCTGTTCCAGATTACCCAGGGTTCATGAACTGCCAATTTAAACTCTTGATTTCCTTTTTTAATTTTTATTAATGGTTAAATCTAAATCTAACTATACTTCCTTACAAATATGATTGGTAGTACCATTCCTCAAAATATTTTACAAGCATTTTCAAATTAAATGTTCTTATTATTACATTTAAGTTTATTTTGTGATGATTTTAAACTATTTTTTATTATTTTTTTGTTCCTTTTTGATATTTATCTTTTTTTTTTCAAACTTTTATTTCAGGTTTAAAAATTTTTTAAATTTTTTTTCTGTTGATGATTTTTACTTCATAACAATCTCCCTCCACCCCCAGCACATGAAAACGCGCAAATACATATATCTATACTTACATACAGTATCACTCCATATTCCCCACCAATTTCTTTTTCTTTCTTTTTTTTTTTCTTTTTTTATAAAAAGTTAATTTTCTTGCAATATAAAAAAAAATATTTGTCTTTTGGGTTTTTTTACATTTTATTTTATTTTTCATAAATGTATTTAATCTTATAGAAGGAAAAAAATAGAGGGGGTAATAAATATTTGTTTGTTCTGCTTATGATCAGTCTTTCGATCTCCAGTCTGTTTAAGATTGGTTTGGTTTCTTTGCACAATTATGGGGTTTCAAGTAAATGTTCTTTGTTGAGGGGGGGGGAAGAAGCGAGTCAAACGCCTTATTCACAGGCTACAACACTGTCGTCATTGTCGTCTACCAGCAGCTGAAGTCGCAACACTGTTACTGCTGTCACCCCACTTCTACTTATACTGCCGTTTCTCCTTATCATCCAGACACATCAGTCGAACCTCGCACCTGTGTACAATTCTCGTGCATTCGGATGGACGCGTGTAGGCCCCAACATCCAGGCACCTGAATTGCACCTCGCGTCCATCCAGCACCTAAATCTCATTTCTTTGCATTCCGGAGGGCGTGGGTTCGACTCCGGCAGGCAAGACACTCTCACTCTTTTTCCAAATGAGTATGGTGGTACTCATTCTCCGTCACAAATCTATTGTATAACAAAAGAATAGAAAAAAACATGGATATGAAAAAAAATATGCAGAATTAATATTTTTATGTTGGTTAATTCCTATAAGTCTAACATAATCAAAGGGAAACACTCTTGACTGATAAATTATTTATTTATTTATTGATCTACTAGGAAAAAAGACAAGGTTAGGGTTTAAGGCTAGTTTAATGGGAAAATAAATAAATACATAATTTATCAGTCAAGAGTTGTTCCCCTTTGATCATGTTAAACTTATAGGAAATAACCCATTTTTGGATTAAATTTTAGTGAGTTACATTCTCATTTGAATTTTTCTTATTTTCAAGATATATGAAGTGCATTCATAGTAATTTTTGAACCCATAAGCCCACTATTTCAGGCTGCATTATTTTATTATGCACTGTAAGATAAATATACTAGTTGAAAAAGATATTTCTAACACATGTGGGCATGCCTACAAAGTCAGAAAACAGCACTGCTCACGTGACTTTTGGGAACACTTTTTCACACTCAGAATTGCTGAGGCATGCAATAAGCTGCCCGCGTCTGTTGTAGGCTGCTGAAACACTGAATCTTTCAAAGCCTCTATGCTTCCTGTAGTCCGCCAACACTATACCTGATACCCCACTCCACACACATATGTACACATGTGCACACATACATGCATATTACTACTGTAAACTGTTCATGTTCCTGACACTAATACATTATTCTGTGTACTTGACATGAGACTTTGATGAGTTGTGGTGCACCTGAGCACTGTACACAATAAATTTCATTATTATTATTATTTTAGGATTGAAGAGATATATCAGATTCAAAAATTCAAATTTTTCACTAATTGTTTAATACCATATCTACAATATAATTTAAGTTTCTAATGGTTTAAAAAGTTCAACAAATATAGAAAAAAAATAATTTAATTTTGGAGCTTTTAATAACACAGACGTGGGAATTTGTTGTTGTTGTTTCTTTTTTTTTTTGCAGGGGGTTATCTCCCTTATTTGATTAACTGAGATAAATCAATTTTACTCTAGAAAAAGTCAACCATTTTGTTTTTACATTATTCAATACTATAGATGATATCATACAACTGCAAGAGATAATAAAAATCATCTTGGTTCTATATTAATATCAACTTTAGTTAATATCAAGTATACAAAAACAAATTTATTAATTTCAAATCCAAAATCTGTAATTATTCTGTGATCAAAGATTATTATTGAGCTTCTAGTAATCCAAACATGGGAATCTTTGCTTTTTTTAAATTTTTTTATTGGCTTCATTATTTGTTAAATTTTGGAGAAATCATCTTTTTTTGCTATCAAAAAAGTAAATGATTTTGTGTGTACATTTTATATATATATATATATAGTCAATATTCTTGGTTACAATGGTACTTTTCTTTGTTTTAAATTCCTAGCTTGAAACTCAGGTAACATTTTTTTTTATATTGTAACCCTCCTGTCACTTATGGGTGAGAATGCTCACTTGTTTTTTTTTTCCATGCTCCCCCCAATTTTGGACATTTCAAAAGGTGCATTTTTCAAACCAATTTTCTCTCAGGATCTTCTTTCTTTTTTCTGCTGCTTTGTTATTAATGTCACTATTTTTGTGTTGATTGTTTTTAATTTGTTGCTGCATCAAAATTGAGCACGTTTTTGATTAAGAATGGATAAAATAATTCAAAGCCTTAAAACCTAAACTAAAACCATCGATATCCAATGGATATCATAAAAATAACAATAAAATATCCAATGGATATCATAAAAATAACAATAAAATATCCAAAGATAAAAATGACAATAAAAAATTTATTCTACAGTATTAGACAAAAAAAGCAGCCAGAACATTTTTATAATTTTCATTTTTTGTCCTAAGTTTTGAAATGAGACTTGATAATTTGTATTATTTGGATGTTTTGGACTGTTGTCCACATCTTTGTTGTTTTATACACGTTTCGGTGATGTGCCCTCCAGCCTTCTTCAGATGATTCTTGTCGAACTCTGGAACCTTCTTGTCAAACTCTGGGGAACCTTCTTGTCAAACTCTGGGGAACCTTCTTGTCAAACTCTGGGGAACCTTCTTGTCAAACTTTGGGGAACCTTCTTGTCGAACTTCAAACAGAACCCTTTATTCAATCCACTAGGGTAGACTGTTCTCCTTCTGCTAAGTATGACTGGGTACATTTAACATTTGTTAAGCTATGCTGGAACATGGAGCAATGGATATAGGGGTTGAGTTAATACTGTTCTATGTGACAATTATCTGTAGGTTGCAAGTTCAATCCTGACTATGAGTGATAATAACATAGAATACTTAACATAGTTTAACACTTGTACCCAATCATGGTTAATGGAATGAGAACAATCTACCCCAATGGATTAGATAAAGAGTTCAGTGTGAAGTTCCGTGAAGGTTCCTGATTACAACAAGAAGGCAAGAAACACCTGACAAGAAAACACCTGAAAAAAGCTAGAGCACATCAGCCAAAACGTTGTGTATATAACAATAAAGATAAGGACAATAGTCTGAAAAATCCAAATAATACAGATAATTTTCAGTTTTCTTATTTTTGAAGAATTCGTCAATTGATAAAAGGTAGCGCTTCCAATTCTTTGCAATATTGCAAAGTGACAATTCCCAATCATTGTCTGCCACAATTTGACCTTTTTCAAACTCTGACAACAATTAAGAAACAGCTACACAAAAAATGTAACTAGAAAGGTACAACGAATACAATTCCCTAACCTCTCAGCATAAAATAACTCTGGATGGGTTGACAGGCTGCTAAAATTAATAAAAATTTTGACATATCATTAAAATGAAATAAAACCTAAAAAGAAACAGGCTACACTAAAAATGTAACTATAACGGTACAATGAATGCAATTCCTTAACCTCTTGGTATGAAATAACCCTAGATGGGTTGACATGCCATTAAAATCAATCAACCAATTATTTTGACTTGGTCAATTTTAAAGGTTTTATGTAATTTTTTATGATTACCACTTTTTTCTTTTTTTTTTTTTTTTTCTTTTTTAGGATTTAACTTTTTAAATGTTAGGATGTTCTTTAAAATAACTTTATCCTTTATTTCATTGGTATTTCACACTTTATTGGAGGTGCCAAATGCGTAACGGTTATCATCGTTGGAAGTGAACTCAGCTACTAGAATTCAAATCTTGAACAAAGTTGTTTGCATTTCACATAATGTTAATACTATTGGAAAAACATATGAATCCAAGTATTCTCCCTCAAGCTATGGGTAAATAGTAGGGCAGATTGGGCTCTTTAATTCTGGTATGACAACTGGTCTAGGAGAAGGAAAACTCTGAATTTAAACTTTTTTTTTTTTAAATCGGTTTCATGAAATACCAAAAGTACAAGGTGCTTAAAAAAAATTCAACATCCTTTGAGATGTGCAGTAGAGTAGGTTGACTTTTTTTTCTCACTTTTTTAAAATATCAAATTTTCTATCTATACGAAAGTTGTGTGTTAGTATACTGAATACTGATACCAAAAATGAGATCTTTTACTTGCACCATTGTTTGAGGAAATAGCATCAAAGATCATCTACTAAAATGCACTAAAAATACTAGTTTTTGCAAAATTTAGCCTTTAGAAAACGAGGATTTTTAGTGCATTTTAGTAGACGATCTTTGATGCTATTTCCTCAAACAATGGTGCAAGTAAAAGATCTAATTTTTGGTATCAGTATTCAGTATACTAACACACAACGATCTTTGATGCTATTTCCTCAAACAATGGTGCAAGTAAAAGATCTAATTTTTGGTATCAGTATTCAGTATACTAACACAACTTTTGCATAGATGGAAAAATTTGATATTTTTAAAAAGTGAAAAATCGACCTACCCTAATATGCAGGGTCTTTCAGAAAAATTCCTATTGTAATCTAAGAACCAATTCTCATTCAGATGATCTCAAATTTTAACAGCATGTATAAATAAAACTCAAAATTCTATGTTTAGTGTTTGCATTGAGATTTTTATATACAAAGAAAAAAATTTAAAACATTAAACTTGGAATTTGGAGTTATTTCTACACATGCTGTTAAAATTTGATATCAATTTAACGAAAATTGCTAAAGTTATTAGATTACAAGATATTAATATAAAATCAGTATGATAAAAGTATATACATTTTTCTGAAACACCCTGTGTTTCTAGCTTCTTTTTTTTCTGTTTGTGTTTAGTTTTTATTGTTGGAATTTAATCATATTAAACACGTATTTTCTGCTATTCATATTTACAAATTTTTAAACCCTTTCTCCTCCAAAATATTTGTAAATGACACTTGGATTGGAGGTTTGTATATTTCAGATCTTTTCTTCTATAAATTAGCAAATGGGATACCTTTATTTGTTTATGTCTCCTTAGGCATCTTCCCTTTTTACTATCTGCTCACATCAACCTTTGAAAAAGATTATTATTTGTTTGTCTCCTTGGGCATCTCTTCTATAGGAAAACATCGCTTGTGAGTTTGTCCTTATTTCTCCTGCATTGTTAATCGCTCTTGACAAGTTGTCAACAAAAAGGAGAGAATAAAGTGGTGTATGTAGAAATGGCAATGTAGGTCATTGATTTACTTATTCAAATTGAAGATTGGGTAGAGATTCCATTTCAGTAGATGAGATATTGCTACCAAAGTATATGAACTGGTATACTAATTTCAGAGGCTTGGCACTTAATGGTGAAATGGCAATGTAGGTCATTGATTTACTTATTCAAATTGAAGAACGACCTATAAACCTAATTAGTAATATATAAGTAGATATGAATAATTATTTTGGCGAGACAAATTAATTTGTTTGTTTTCTTTTGATGTTTGGCTATTTAAATTGTGTCATTAATTAATTATTGTTGATGGTGTGTGGGGTGATAGATGACGTCATAGGAAATGGACACTGTTGAGACGAGTTCAAATCCTGAGCAATATATATATATATATATATATATATATATATATATATATATAATCCAAAAGTTCAGAGAAGAAATCTTCCTTACGACACAAGAGTTTTATTTTAAAAAACCTGTCGCAGTTTGAGAGCTCAATGTATGCTCTTAATGTTAGTCACAGAGCAAATATATGAGTAAAGAAATAACAAAAGATTTAGAGATTTAGCATCATAGTCTACTTCAGGGAGCTTAGACAAAGTGTCTAACTCTCCCGACTAAGCTCCCTGAAATAGACTATAATTCTAAATCTCTAAGTCTTTTGTTATTTCTTTACTTATATATTGTATTAGCAAGGATATCATTAACATCGTAGTCTCAGAAGACCATAGATTTCACGTTCCCTTAAGTAAGGTTCTAGCACAGCACCTTCTGTGACTGTAAAGGCTAATGTTTGTGTTAGGAAGACCTAACAAAAATAGAGTTGCTCCCCTTTGATCAGTCAAAGCCGGAAGTGAACTCAACGTCTGAACTGGTTAAGTCACTTGAGGGTAGAAGCATTCTCTACCCTGTGTTAAATAAAACCTTGTTAATTTTTCAACAACCTGGTCTTGCATTATCATTTCAGTCTTCCGTATTTTATCTGTATGTTAAAAACATAAGTTTGAAAAACAGTTTCGACCACAGATGTCACGTGGGAAGATCCAATCCTGAAGATTTTGGTGTTGCGCCAGGGTGATTTCAGATATGAATAGCTTGCTACAGAGAGCCTGCTGCTACCAAAGATGGTCTTGAGCCAAATTTTCCCAGCTGGTAGGATAAATGTTAAAGGGCTTAAGATCATACACTTTCAGACATCCTTAAATCGCAGTGGGGGATGACCAATTTGTCTCTTACCAGATGTAAGTTCCGCATAGAGAATGTCCTTTTAGGATTCGCCCATCATCTATCCGGCCGATATGGCCCAGCCAGCAGAGATGAAGCTGTCTCAGTAAAGAGCACAAAAATTTAAAAAACCAGACTTGACCAAACACAATGAATGGTATTTTTGAATTCAGCATAAAATGGTGATCGTATATCACTTGGTAAACCTTTGATCTTTGGAGAAAATTTTTTTTAATGCCGGCCAGTGTTATCAACAGTGGGTTTAGAGGTTAATTTTTTTTTTTTTTTTTTTTTTTTTTTTTGACCCTCTGAAAAATACAAACTTCTGTCTAAGTGTCAATTCAGAATGTCACATCATTGCTTGTTTTTACACAAACAACAATTAATTTCTCTACATTTTAAAAAAAAAATAAAAAAATTCCCAAATTCCCTCAGTTCGCTCGCACTTTTGTTTCCTGGTAAATAACCATCATAAAATACCAAATGATTCTGTTTTTAAACATTAAATATGATTTTATTCATTGTTTCATGTAATCTAGCAATTTTTTTTTTTTTTTTTTGTATGAAGGGATATAGTTTTAAGTAAATTTTTTTTGTTTTTTTGGGATGAGGGGGTTAAGATAATTTTAAGTAATTTTTCTATTTTAAAATATGATTTTCGAATTTTTTTTTAATATGAAGTAATTTTTTTTTTAAAATGATTTCCTTCACTATTTGATGTAATCTGGCAAATTATTTTTGTTTTTGGGGATTTTCTTTAAATATAATTTTAAAGAAATTTTTTTAGATATAATTTGAAATTAATTTTTTTTTTTTTTTTTTTTTTTTTTTTTTCATATACGATTATCTTCACTGTTTAATGTGTTCTTGTAATTTTTTTTTTTTTTTTTTTTTTTTTTTTTTTCTGCCTATTAAGATATTTTTGAAGAGCAAGAAAAAAAAATTAAACAAGTTTTATCATTCAATTAATATTTTTGTAAATCATATTTTTGAAAATATCTTTTCAAATAAATTTCAGTATTTTTTTTCTTTAAACTAAAAATCTGAAAAGTGAAAATAATTCACTTTAGATTTTTTTAAAGTATTTTTTAAATAACTTTTACCATCAACAAGTAATGCAAGTAAAAATTTGATTTTAAAATAAGATTTTAAATGAAATGATAATATTTAGCCAAAATATTTTTTCAATATTTTGAGTCGGTGGTAAAAGTTAAAATCTTTACACATTTAAAAGTTTTTCATAACTTTTTCAAAAATATAATTTTAATAACATTTTCTTTGAATTTAACTCCAGGTTAAAAGCGTGATAGGGTAACCCAAAGCTGAACTTTTTTTAAAACCTTATTTTTCCAATTTCATATTAACAGTTCACAAACCAAAATAGGGAAAGGATGTCAGTGACACATGTTTTATCAAAAATAACAGACAAGGATTTAGTATTTAGCTTTTTATTCGGCTTTTCTTTTTGGCCAACGATTTTGGTTGTAGGCATTTTAAAAACTGTCGAAGGTCGCTGTTTGTATAGTCTGAGTACCTGGCACTTCACAACATTGGAGCACCTATGTCCTTGAAAGTGATAAAAGCTGGTCAGAAGTACCCATACTTGGTAATCTGAACATTAGCTACAGAAATGAGAGTAACCTCCCCTTGTTTTGTTTCTTTGAGGAAGCCGTCTGTTTTGATCGGCCATTTTCATTTCACCGTAATCAATACAACTGCATGTTTAACACGAAAATATAAAATGTGTTCTTAATAACAATTAAGTTCATGTCAAATAATGTGCAAGCACAACTAAGAACACATAATTTCTCTTATTAAAATATTCAGTTGTATTGCTTCGAACAAATTCGTATTTTCACTGTATACTTACGGTGAAATGAAAATGGACGACCAAAACAGACGGCTTCCTCAAAGTGAAAGAAACAAGGGGATGTTACTCTCATTTCTGTAGCTAATGTTCGGATTACCCCCATACTTTACCAAAAACTTCTCTCATTCCCCAATGACATCACACAGCTGTATAGTTTCAAGTATTCCTATCTAATACAAATAATTTAATATATAGTTTCAAGTAATTATTTCTATCTAATAATATTATTCATTTCTGTGTAGAAGCTCAACTACTGTCGAATTGGATGACAAAGGTAGCAAGCAAGCTGTAACTCAAATACAGTTCCTGTATTGCCACAAGCATAGTATTGAACTGTATACTTGCATGCATATATATATATATATATATATATTATATATATATATGCATGCAAGTATTTACATAGTCATTTGGTTTCACATTCAGCTATGGTTTGCTCATACCATGCTTTTAACCTGGACTTATGTTTATTTGTAGCAAATAATTGAGAATAATCTTCACATTTCTTTCTTGAAAGAATCAACAAAAGCAACTAACATTTTAAAAATATGGGAGGTAATCATAATACTGAATGTCACTTGCCGAAAAACTGACTTCACAAAACATTATAACATAGAAATAATTGCTTCATTTAAGAGTCATTTGCCCAAACTTGTTTTTATGTGAACGAAAAATTTAGCAATGAATTTATTTTTTTAATTCTTCTTGAATCAATTTTATTCTTTGATATTTTTTATTGTAAATAAACAAATACTATTTACAACACAATGTAATTCTAAAATTACACAGAATTTTTAAAAATGCAATTCATATATAAAACTTAACTTTTTTTTAATTTTTTTATTTTTTTATTTTTTATTTTTTTATTTTTTTTTTTTTTTTTGGAAACAACTTTTTAATGAAGCAATTATTTCTATGTAATGATATTTCGTAAAGTCAGTTTTCTGTCAAGCAACATCAGTATAATGAACCACACCCATATTCAAGGATTTATTTTTTCTTCATTTTAAATAAATTTTTCAGTGTCTTTATCCTATATTGAATTTTCTTCATAAGATTTTCTGTTCATTAATGGTTTGTACCATCTTTCCAGGTTGATATCGCAACTCCAAGAGTTCAAGGCAAAATCCCAATGGTGAGAATTCGAAACCCATGGGGGAAAGTGAATGGAATGGCGCTTGGAGTGATCAGTAAGTATAACCCTAAACAATTTAAGTGTCCTCTGGGTATGCACCTCTGCAGAGGCCACCTGTGAGCCATGGGTGGCAACCCATGATGCTTAAGGATGGAACCCTGGTGGCTGAACAGTCCATTACATGCAACAATCATATGATTGTCCCAACCTATTGCCCTTATGGCAAACTCCCATCCTTTTTATCATATATGTGCTAGAAAGCAGTGGCTGTGGGTCTTAATGTCAAACTGCACCTAATGGTGAAGTTCCAGTTTTGAAGTTCTGGGAAATGTGGAGTACCCCTTTATCGCAGGTCCACTCTGATCCAGAGTGGTAGTACCAGTTAGGGTCCCTTCTACGGGTTAAATAGAAAAATTGACTTTTAAAGAAATGTTTTTTAAAAATTGAGTTTATAATAAAAAAATAAAAAATAAAAAAAAGATTAAGTTAGAAAAAAAAATTTGAATACCCATCAAGAATGAATAAAACGTCTTCAGCATAAAATAACCCAACAAGGGTTGACATGCCGTAAAATCCAACCAATATAAACATTTTAAGAGTAGTGAGTTTATTTTTTTTTATATGAATCACAATTTGGCATCTCAGGATACTTTTTTGATTAACCAAATGGAGTCTAACCCCTTTTCACTAGCACTAGACCAGGATGTTTATTTGTGCTCACCACTTTAACACACAGATCAGAACACCTCAGCTGTGCTACTCATACACTGAGTTGGCGGGGTCCAGTATCAAACCCGAAACCTTGTGGTTCCTAGGTGAATTCTCTACTGGGTAGCCTATTGTTGGTATCAGCCAGACAGCAAGAGAGTCTAACCCCTTTTTGTTAGTGCTAGACCAGGGGGATTGTCTGTGCTGAGGTGGAGCACCACACCTACTATCAGCTCCCCATTTTACCACACAGTATCAAACCTGAAACCTTGTAGTTCTTAGGTGGATGCTTTACTGACTGAGCTAAACCTTTTTGATAAACTGTATAAATTGTTTGATTTTTAAATTTTTAGTGCTTGACCAAGAAAATTGTTTGTGCTGAGGTGAAGTGCCACACCTACCATCAGCTCCCGAATTTATTAAATATTAAATAAATATCTAACAATTTTTCTTCCCAAGGTCTGAGGAATGGCGTTTTATCCCAGATGAAGAGAAACAGGAAATTGGCCTTGTGCACGATGAAGATGGAGAATTCTGGTAAGCACATCAAAATTTTTTTATTTTTTTAAAGATTTAAAATTTTTATTGACAAATCTTATTATAATGGAGATTCGGTGTCCATCTATGCGAAAATTTTGTTAGTATACTGAATACTGATACCAAAAATGAGATCTTTTACTTGCACCATTGTTTGAGGAAATAGCATCAAAGATCATCTGTCTGTAACCGAAACTATATTACTATTCAAGTCACGATTCCCTTTGTCATTTACGTCACATTCTCCATGATTTTATCTTTATTTAAACCTCAGTTATTAATTAATTGTTGGTCTTATCTACATACTAATAACACGCAATTGTATTTATATATATACAACAAAATACCAGTTTACAGTGTGAATGGGAAAGCTAATTTGCATATTGATTTTAAAAATTTGATTTTAATAGATATATGCTTAGTATTATTGATTTCTAATTGTTTGGTTTTATCTTAACTTTTAACATCCTGTTGAGAATTTTTTTAGTCCAGAGCTCCATTCATATAAGGATTTATCAAAAGATGGCTAAAAATGTCATTTGCACCTAAAGTTACCTGTTAATTCACTTAAATCAAAGACTTCTAAATATGTTTGATATTACATTTTTTTAAAAAAAGGCTATTGTTTGGGGCAGATTAGGAAAATGAATATGACTTCTGGTCAGGTGGAATGAGGCGGTATAGGACATTAAGAGTTAATGAATATGAGCAAAAATCTCGGGAATAAATCTTAAAAGAAATCCATTAACAAGAATAAATAACTGTAATTTTATTCTTTACTTACTATTTTAACTAAATAATTAAATTAGGTAAATTTAGCAATGAAAGACGGGAGTGATGGAAAATTAAGTTTCAGTTGTTCTATTTTTCGATTATGCCCCCCTATGTTTTCAAATCTTTTTATCTGCATTCTTATTTAGTTTCATTAGCCTTTCTAATTTAATATAATATCTTATTACATTAAAACTTAAATACTTGCACGCGGAGAGTGCATATATTTGCTAGTATTCCTAATTTCTTTGATATCTTTAGTAGAAGTTATCCCCCTTGATATTTCAGAAGCAATATAATACTTACCATCTCAGTGGGATTCCAACTACTGTTGAGTTGGCAGACAAGGAAGCAAGCTGTAACTCAATACAGTACCTGCATTGCTGGAAGCATAAGACAGACTGATAGATATTTATCTAGCACCATATCCACACTGAAACCAGAGATCACCCAGATTGGAATGCATTCAAAATAATCTATTATTATCTATTAGCTAATATGTGCGGGACCTGTGGAATTTCCACGAAACAAAACAAAAATCAAGAGGAGCTATTTAAGCCAGAAAAGATGATTTTCAATTTCATTACATATAAATCCTATCAAAATTACCAAAATATCTTCCATAATTTACAATTTTAATATTACAAATAAGATAGACACGTAACTTTTCTTTTTTTTTTTTTTTTTAATTCATTTTAATTTTACATTGGGCATTTAAGCGACACAAGACCATTTGGAATATTTCAATTTTAAAATTGGGTGAAATAAAATGGGACAAATAAGGGTAATTTTCACCTTTAGCTGGCTAAATTCCTAACAAATAAGGCAATTAGAGTAACCTCCCTTGACTTTCACTTTGAAACAAGCCGGTAGCTATTTTGAAAGTCTCCGTGCGAAATAAACAAATCTTAGAAACTTTTTCAAAACAATACAACTGCATGCTTTAACACAAAAATATCATAAAATGTGTTCTTAATAACAATTAAGTCCATTTCAGATAATTTTATGCTAGGAATTTAGCCAACTGACTTTCACTTTGAAACAAGCTGGCAGCCATTTTGAAAGTCTCCATGTGAAATAAACAAATCTTAGAAACTTTTTAGAAAACAATACAACTGCATGCTTTAACACAAAAATATCATTAAATGTGTTTTTAATAACAATTAAGTTCATTTCAGATAATGCGCATGCACAATTTTATGCAAGGAATTTTGACAACTAAAGGTGAAAATTACCCAAATAAGAAGTCTGCGATTAAGCAATACCAGGTAAAAGTTGCAGGGGAGTTGTCATCTAGTCCCATAAGTTGCGGGATAGTTATGATTAAGGGGATTTATAATAGAAAGCAAAATGGAAATCCAATCTCACTGACAAGTTAAAGCGACAATTCATCCAGGCTGTGATTATATCAGTACTGCTGTATGGCTGCACCACTTGGAGCCTAATGAAGCGCCTTGAGAATAAGCTAGATGGGAGCTGCACAAGAATGTTGCATGCAATCTTGAACAAGTCATGGAAACAGCACCCCACAAGGAAGCAGCTGTATGGCCACCTGCCCCCCATCTCACATACCATCCGAGTAAGATGGACTAGACATGCAGGACACTGCTGGAGAAGCAAGGACAAGCTCATAAGCGTTGTTCTCCTGTGGAAACCAACACACGGGAATGCTAATGTGGGCCGCCCTGCAAGGACCTACATTGACCAACTATGTGAGGATGCTGGTTTCTGTGCGGAAGAACTCTCAGGTGCAATGAGTGATAGGGAGGGTTGGCGAGAGATCGTCATGGATATCCATGCTACTTGTGCGACATGATGATAATAATAGAAAAGATTAACCAGTTTTTTCTCCTTTTTACTGGGCACCCAACACTGGGCGAATGAGTTATAAAATAAAACTTGAGGTCTGACTGAAAATCATTACTATATTCATGTGTTATTTTCTATAACCTGTGTCTTACTTGTTCCTGTTAATTGCTAACCCCTAATGCTACGCAACATCATCTTGTAAAATTAAATATATCCTAAATACTATTTATCTGAATTTTTGAGATGAGGCTTGATAATTAGTATTATCTGGATTATTCGGACTATTGTATCTGTACAACGTTTCAGCCAATGTGCCCTCCAGCCTTCTTCAGGTATTTCTTTTCAGACTCAGGAGTCATCATGGAACTTTGAACCTAACCCTTTATTCAGTCCACGTGGGTATCCTGTTCTCATTCCGCTAACCATTGCTGGGGTACAGGTGTTAAGCTGTGTTAATTATTATTCTATGTTACTGCTGCCTCTGACCAGGATTGAACCTGCTGTCTAGAGATAACTGTCACTTAGAACTGTCTTAACCTAACTCCTTTATCCACGAAGAAGGCCAGAGGGCACATTGGCCAAAATGTTGTACAGATAACAAGGAAGATAAGGACAATAGTCCGGATAATCCAAATAATTTTTTTTTTACCTGTATGATGAGATATTTCAAAGTTCACTATCTATTTACCTCAGAACTCATTCTATTCAAATAAGTTCTATTATTATTGTAATCCAAGT
This sequence comes from Doryteuthis pealeii, assembly GCA_023376005.1. Lineage (NCBI taxonomy): Eukaryota > Metazoa > Mollusca > Cephalopoda > Myopsida > Loliginidae > Doryteuthis > Doryteuthis pealeii. The sequence continues at coordinate 33,845,006 of CM042172.1, read as the reverse complement.
CCTTCTGCTTAATTAAAATGAACTAACCATAAGTTTTTGTACTTTGCTTGGGTGTGGTAGGAAAGTTGCTTGGGTGTGGTAGTACCTGTTAGGGTCCCATCTATGGGTTAAATAGAAAAATGTATTTATAAAAAAATTGTATTATCCATTTAAGAATTGATTTATTTCAAAACTTTATCGGCATTAAATGTCCCACTGAGGTTGATATGCCGTAAAGCTAAACCAAACCAAACCAAATAAGACTAATTATCCTAAATGCTTAAGAAAATTATTAAAGTTTTTTCTCTCTTTTACTGGACACCCCACACTGGGTGAACGAGTAATAAGAATTTTTTTTAAAAACCTTAAGGCCTGACTGAAAATCACTATGTTCGTGTGTTGTTTTCTATAACCTACTACATATGTTTGAGGAACCGCATATACCTTACTTGTTCCTGTTAGCTGCTAACCCTTGAGGCTACACAATATCATCTTGTAAAATTAAATATATCCTAAATGCTCAATCATTATAACCATATAGAGATCCGGTTATTTCCTATAACTCTAACATAAAAAGGGGAACCACTCTGAATTAATTTTATCTGTTGATTAATCTACTCATTATTTTCCCATTAAACTAACCATAAACCCTAACCCTAAATCGTTCCAGTTCTGGAGGTTTGGGGAATGTGGAGCACCCCTTCATCACCATTGCTCCCTGGTCCACTCTGACCTGGAGTGGTAGTACCTGTTAGGGTCCCATCTATGGGTTAAATAGAAAAATGTATTTATAAAAAAAAATTGTATTATCCATTAAGAATTGATTTATTTCAAAACTTTATCGGCATTAAATGACCCAATGAGGTTGATATGCCGTAAAACAAAACAAACCTAATCCTAAATCCACCTTCTTTTTTCCTAGTAGATCAATAAATAAATAAATAATTTATCAGTCAATCAGAGTGGTTCCCCCTTTTTTATGTTGGAGTTATAGAAAATAACCGAAATCAGTATGTGAAGAAAATTTAGAAAAAAAACACAGAATGTTATGATGGATGGAAAATTTATTGTCGATACTAAAGTATTTCGATTTTACAGTGGAAACCTTCTTCAGGACTGTGAAAATGAAAAGAAAAACAAGGATTTACGTGGATAGAGATGAAGGATGTTTTGTATGGTTGAATTAGAAAAATGTGTAGGAAAAGGTTATTCCAACATCATACTCATTCTTGAAAGCAACCCTACTGAAACGTAGTTGGCAACCTGTGATAGGCTAACCTATTCTTTATGTACATTACAAAATGAATAGCTCTTTACACTACATTACAAAAATGAATAGACTAACCTATTAATTATGTAACAAAATCTTTTACACTACATTACAAAATGAATAGACTAACCTATTATGTAACAAAATCTTTTACACTACATTACAAAATGAATAGACTAACCTATCTTTATGTAACAAAATCTTTTTTTACATTACATTACAAATGAATAGACTAACCTTTAATTATGTAATAAAATCTTTTACACTACATTACAAAATGAATAGACTAACCTATTAATTATGTAAAAAATCTTTTACACTCATTACAAATGAATAGACTAAATTCTTATGTAACAAAATCTTTACACTACATTACAAAATGAATAGACTAACCTATTAATCATGTAACAAAATCTTTTACACTACATTACAAAATGAATAGACTAACCTATTAATTATGTAACAAGACATACATTGAGAATGTAGAAGATAAAATGTATGACTGTCTGCAATTTGATGTCTAAATATTTCTGTTTGTCTTCTAGATACCGTTAGTTGAGTGGCATTAAGTACATGTAAAAGAAGAAAACTTTAAATTTGTTCTTAGAGCTTAAATTATTTTTTTTAGATATTTCATTTTAGAATATTTCTTCTGTAGGATGTCATTCCAAGACTTTTGCAAGAATTTCAAGAAACTTGAAATTTGCAACTTGGCACCAGATTCTTTGGATGAAGAGGAACTGAATGCAAGGTCCAAGAAACGCTGGGAATCAACTTGTGAAAATGGATCCTGGATACCAGGAGTCAGCGCTGGTGGTTGCAGGAATTATCTTGGTAAGATAATTATCATAACAAGTTTTGGTTCTTCCAACATCATACTCGTTCTTGAAAGCAACCCTACTGAAATGTGGTTGGCAACCTGTGATAGACTAACCTATTAATTATGTAACAAAATCTTTTACACTACATTACAAAATGAATAGGCTAACCTATCTTATATAATAAAATCTTTTACACTACATTACAAAATGAATAGACTAACCTATTTATTATGTATCTTTTACACTACATTACAAAATGAATAGGCTAACCTATTTATTATGTAACAAAATCTTTTACACTACATTACAAAATGAATAGGCTAACCTATTCATTATGTAACAAAATCTTTTACACTACATTACAAAATGAATAGGCTAACCTATTCATTCTGTAACAAGACATACGTTGAGAATGTAGAAGATAAAATGTATGACTGTCTGCAATTTGATGTCTAAATATTTCTGTTTGTCTTCTCTAGATACATTTTGGACCAACCCACAATACAAAGTCACTTTGACCGATGCTGATGATGACGATGAAGATAACATGTGCACACTTATTGTTGCTGTTCTACAAAAGGACAGAAGAAAGAAAAGGAGAGAAGGAATCGAATTGCTTACCATTGGCTACATTATTTACAGGGTATATAGAATTTATTTTATTTCTAAGTAGATCTGAAATTTGAATTATCCTCAACATTCCAGTCAATTGGATACTTTTACCTATATATATAATATATATATATATATATACCAAACTTGTTGGTAAACCCTTGTGGTAAGAAAAAACCCAGCAAATAGTTTGATTGTAAAAATATACTACCAAACATCACCTGGGAAAAAAAAAATTTGAAAAAAAGAAAAGACCAAGATAGTCATACCAACCGAAAAAAAATCGATTGATACTATAAACACTTGGCCAAAAGAAAAAACAATTTATATATATATATATATATATATATATATATATATATATATAAACCGCCAGGATTTTCTAAAAGTAAAGAGTGTTCAATACCTAAGTCGAGCAAATAATAAAGTTAAACCTAATGAGTCAGATATACCTACTAATAGTTTCACTTAGTAGCTCTTCAGGGCAAAGATCTGACTCTTTGCCCTGAAGAGCTACTAAGTGAAACTGTTAGTACGTATATCTGACTCATTAGGTTTAACTTATATATACTAGAAGTGGCTACCCAGCATCACCTGGGTAGAGGAGGGGGGGGTAAATTTAGTCTCATAGATCCATTATTACTGAATTGTGAGTTGGTTTCCCACAGGATGTCCCATTAAAATCCCAACGTAAAAAAGACCTTGTGCTGATCCAGCCACTCTGAAAAGAAAAATTAATGTTACTATTTACATTAAATACAAAAAAATTCCATGCTTTTATCATTTAAATTTTACTTTTTAATTATCTTCACGAATATAAATCAAATCTTCATTTTTTTTTTTGCTCAAAAACCAAGATATGATGATAGTGAATGTTTATATATATTTACTTTGTTGTTAATTATTTTATTTTCTTAGTTTCCTCCATGCATACATACATACATACCAAATGCCCTTTATATATAGACTAGCAACAGCTAGCCAGCGTCACCTGGGTAGAGGGGGATTTTTTAAAGTTAGTCCCACAGATCTATTATTACTGAATCATGAGTTGAATCTTTGTGGGATGCCCCATTTAAATCCCTATGTAAAAAAAAAATAGACCTTGCATTGATCCAGACACTCTGAAAAGAAATGTTAATGTCTACTATCTAAAATATTTAATGGAAAAAAAAATCCATGCTGTTATCATTTAAATTTTATTTTTTAATTATCTTCACGAATATAAATCAAATCTCTATTATTTTTGCTCAAAAACCAAGCCCTGGTGATATTTAATGTTTATATATATTTTCTTTGTTGTTAATTGTTTTATTTTTGAAGTTTCCTCCGGACATACATATACACACAACTGCCTTTTATATATGTATAGATAGATTATTGTTGCTGTTTTAAGAAAGTAAATAACATTCCAGTTATAAACATGGTCTATATCAGTGATTCTCAGCCCCCAGGTTCCATCCTGCTCCTAGTAGAGCACCACCAGTCTATATAGAATATTTTTCTTGGTAGATAAAAATGAATTTAATGTCTTTCTTTTCTTTTCTCTTCTTCTAGTTAAAAGAGGGAGACTCAGGAGTGAAAGATGTCAACTTTTTCAAGTACAACGCATCTTGCGCCAAATCGCCATCTTTTATCAACATGAGAGAGATTTGTGGTCGACACAAACTGGAGCCAGGCTCCTACATCATTGTCCCTTCAACATTTGAACCGAGACACAAAGGAGATTTCCTGATGAGGGTGTTCAGTGAAAAGGCAAACCAAACTGGGTAAATTTTCTTTACCTTTTTTTAATGATATTATTATAATGGAGATTATGAGGCGCGTAGTCTAATGTTTAGTCATAGGAAATGGACTCGTCGACCCAAGTTCAATTCCTGGACGAAGCTGTTTGCATTTCACATAGTGCTAATATCCTTTGGAAAGGTATGAATCCAATTCCCCTCCAGCTATGGTAAATAGCAGGGCAGACTGGGCTCTTTAACCATGGCTAGGTAACCAGTCTAGGAGAAGGAAAACTCTGAATTCAAACCTGTTAAACTCCACTTAAGAAATTGACCTTGTGTCGCATCCTGCTCATGCGGAGGGGTTGGTAAATATATATATATATATGCAGATTATCTAACTGTCTGTAATTGAAAGTATGTCACCACTGATGTCACAATTTTCTTAGTTATTTAAGTTATGTATTATTTGGATTATTCAGACTATTGTCCTCATCTTTATTGTTATCTACACAATGTTTTGACCGATGTTTTCTCGAACTTTCTCCAGTTGTTTCTTGTCGAATTTGGGAACCTTCTCGGACTCAGGAACATTCTTGTTGAACTCGGGAGCCTTCATGTCATAATAGGGAGTTGGAGACAAGGCGCAACGGACATAAGGGTTGAGTTAATACAGTTCTAAGTGACAATCATCTTTAGGTTGCAGGTTCAATCCTGGCCAAGGGCGACAGTAATATAGAATACTTAAAACAGCTTAACACTTTTACCTGGATAACGGAATGAGAACAGTCTACCCCTGTGGATTGAATAAAGGGTTTAGTTTGAAGTTCCATGAAGGCTCCCGAGTTCAATAAGAAACACCTGAAGAAGGCTGGAGAGCACATCGGCTGAAATGTGTAGATAACAATAAATATCAGGACAATCGTCCAAATTATCAAGCCTCATCTAAAAAATTCAGAAATATAGTATTTAAGTTATATTCTCAACGATTATGAAATAGTCATTATTTAATCTTAATTAGCATCTTATTTATTAACAATGTCTTTATTAAAGTCTAGCTATGTTAGATTTGCCACAAAACTGCCCATGTTTTTAATGCATTTAAAATCCTGAAATATGTGTCATATATCTCTAAGAAATAAAGATTTACAAACTATATGGTGGGAATAATTTGCATAATGATTTTAACAAAACTGGGTTTAATAAATAATTATTTGCTGTTACTGATTTCTAATACTATAATGTTATTCTCAAACATATTAAAAGCAATCCTATATATAATTTTATATAGAAATCAATTAAAATAAGATTAAAATAGGTGTAATATTTTTATATTCATTCTTATCTAGTTTCGTTAGTCTTTCTGATTTAATATAATATTTTATTACATTAAAACTTAAATACTTGCACCCAAGCATCTCGGGGATTTTGTTGTACCGGCCGATCACCGAGTAAAAATGAAAGAAAGTGAAAAGATAGACAAATACTTGGACCTGCCAGAGAACTGAGAAAACTTTGGAACATGAAGGTGAAGGTCGTACCAATTGTAATTGGTGCCCTTGGAAAGGTCCCCAAAGCTCTGGAAAAGAATTTGGGTAAATTGAAAATCAGAAGAAGAATCGAAACCATCCAAACTTCAGCACTGTTAAGATCAGCTAGAATACTCAGAAGAGTCCTGGAGACTTGAGGAGACTTGCTGCCACTCAGCCTCCAGTGAACCACCAGCTACGGCAGGTGTGAAAAACCAATAATAATAGTTAATAAATATCAAGGTGTTGAATGGTATATTTCCTCCAGGCATTTAATTGTTCCGTTCCAATGGACAAACTGCAATAGATTAAGTAGTTGTTGCTACTACTGCTAGGAACAGTCCACTAAGTTGAGGGGTTGTTTGGCTTGTTCCATTAACCAATAGTTAACAATCTAATTCTTTTTCTTATTTTATTGTTCAATGAGGCCACATTGAAATATGCTAAAGATATTTACTAAATTTCTATAAAACTACACTTTCAGTTTAATAATGATTTTGAGGAAAAAAATACTTTTGTGGAAAACTGTAGAAATCTAGATTTTCAAACTGAATCAAACAATCAGCTTGTTTTTATTTCTTCATTTTCAATATCAAAGTTAGTAATATTTAAAGGTGACATTTTAAACATCTACCCAAAAATTGAAGTCAGTTTTATACTTTGGATATAATATGTGAATCTTAAATCCTGTGGTTTATGGTAAGTTGTTAACAATAGTAATAATATTAATAGTAGTAGTAGTCTAACTAATAGTTTTTATTTTCATTATTTTTAGAGTTATGGATGAGCAGACAGGACTTGATGATTGCCAGGTAAAGGATGATCTTCTTTTTATTTTATAAAATAAATTTTAAGACTTTATTTTCCTGTTGAATTCAACCATTTAAAAATGTTTATTTAATACTGAAGATTTATTTGGGATTTTGTATAACAATTTACAAATCTTTTTACACTGAATATAAGAATTCAATTTTGCAAATGTTGTTGTATATTTAAATAGAAAAGTCATTACGTTGTTGCAAAATGTGTTTGGTAATATTTTTTGTGTATATTCAATATTGTTGTCTTTTGACAAATACAAAGAAGTCAACTCACTCATGCAAATTACCCAAATCCAATGTTAATATTTAATGATAAAAGGGTGTTTTAGATTTAGCATTCCTCATCTTTTTAGTATTCCAATTGAATGTTAATATTTAATGATAAAAGGGTCTTTTAAATTTAGCATTCATCATCTTTTTAGTATTTCAATTGAATGTTAATATCTAATAATAAAAGGATGTTTTAAATCTAGCATTCATCATCTTTTTAGTATTCCAATTGAATGTTAATATTTAATGATAAAAGGGTGTTTTAGATCTAGCATTCATCATCTTTTTAGTATTCCAATTGAATGTTAATATTTAATGATAAAAGGGTGTTTTAAATCTAGCATTCATCATCATTTTAGTATTCCAATTGAATGTTAATATCTAATAATAAAAGGATGTTTTAAATCTAGCATTCATCATCATTTTAGTATTCCAATTGAATGTTAATATTCCATGATAAAAGGATGTTTTAAATCTAGTATTCATCATCATTTTAGTATTCCAATTGAATGTTAATATCTAATGATAAAAGAATGTTTTAAATCTAGCATTCATCATCTTTTTAGTATTCCAATTGAATGTTAATATTTAATGATAAAAGGATATTTTAAATCTTTCATCTTTTTAGCATTTCAACATTTATCACAAAGATATCTAAAATGTTTATCATTTATTTTTGTTTAAATGCTCTTAGGGAACAATGCAATTTAATGATAGTGTGGGGTCTGTGTCCTCGCAGATCTCAATCATAATTTCTCAAGAGAGAGATAATTTTTAAATGCTTATTATATTATCGCAGGTAAGCTAATCTATTGTGCATTCATTTTTTTTTTTTTTATTTTTGAAAATGGCCACCATGGGGCAGTTGGACAATGGCTCCACATTCAAATTTGTTAATATATTGGTTTATGTCTGTGCCAAAATTGGTGCTTTTATCAAAAACTGCACAATAAGCTTGAATAGCCTTGTTAAACCGTCCCACTATTATAGAGTACTGTATTATAGAGTACTTCTATTTGTAATTAATTATGATTTATAAATTCTATAAATATTCTTTGTCTTGATTATCTTTAAAATAATGTTAAATGTATACTTCTTTATTTTATTCAAATTATTGTTGATATGAATTTTGATTTTTTTTTTTTTTTTTTTTTTTTTTTTTTAACTTGTATGATGATAATGTACATAGAATTGGTTTAAAATTTAACAAAAATGTTTTTCTTTTTTGCTTCTTATTCGTAGAGAATGTCTTTTTTATTTTTTTACAGATTTTTGTTTCATTTCAATTCTAATTTTCTTATCTAACTTTTTAATATAAGTTTCAGTAGATTAACTTCTGGCTGAAAAACAATTCAATTTTTTTTTTAATTAGTTTTTTAAAATTGCATGTAACTTATTTTCAAATTTTAGTTCAGGCATGACAAATAGTGAACAAGACTACAGGAGAATAAAAGATATTTGAAGGAAAGGTCAAGTGTTTGGAACACCGTTTCTACAGAATGCCTAATCTAAAAAACATTTTTTTTTTTTTTTTTTATTAGTTTAGGATGAAAGAAATATTATTTCTTAAAAATTAATTCATATTTGAGATCTTTTTTTTTTTTTTTTTTTTTTTTTTTCTTGCACATGGTCTTATCAAATTTCTTTGTGTGTAGTTTCTTAACATTTCACATTTAGTTTTATCAAATATTCTTATCTAACGTAGATAATCTTTACACAGCTGTATGGTCTAAATCCTATATGATAGTTGCTCCTAGATCCACTCTGACCTGGAGTGGTGGTGCCTGTTAGGCTCTCATCTATGGATTAAATAGTCAAATGTGTTTATAAAAAAAAAATTGAGTATCCATCAAGAATTAATTTCAAGATATTGTTGATATGACGACAAACCAAACCTATATGATAATAATAATTTATACACAATTGTATATTTGAAGGAAAGTTAATGTGTTCGAAAACAATTTCTATAGAATGCCCACTATCAACATACAATCTAAAAGTTGTTTTTTTTTTTTTTTATTTGGGATGTATAAAGAATTTTTTATTTTCTAAAGACTAATTTGTATTTGAGATCTTTTTTTTTTTTTTTTTTTTTTTTTTTTTTTTTTAAAAACAAAAACATCACAGTACAAGTATTGAAATAATGGCATAATTCAACTAAATGTAGAATAACATCTAGGGCCCCCAATTTTTCTAAGCAAGTTTGAAAGAATTAAAAAATAATTTTAAAAAAGATTATTGTTATTTATTATTATTGAAAATTATATTATAATAACACTGAAATTATGATTATTGAAAATTGTATTATAATAACGCTTAATTTAATTTTATTAAAAATTACATTATAATAACACTGTGTATTTGAAGTTTAAAACAAACCCAAGAAATCTGCAACTTTTGTAAACCATCAAGTACAGCATTACTGAAAGACCGGTTAGAATTGTGCACATTCTTTGTAGATTCCTCCCCACCCACCCCCTAAAAAATCTCAAAGATATTAAAAGTTTAGTAAAGTTGGGGGTTTTTTTTGTTGTTTTTTCTTTCAGTGGTTTAATTTAATTTGGACAAATCTTAAACTTTATTTTTTATCTATAAATTTATTATAAATACATCAAAATATATTGAGTGTGAATTCATTCATTATATAATTAGTAGACACTAAATTTCAATGTCACCTTTTTGAAAAGTTCACCCCACCTTTTTAGTTTAAAGTATCTTTTATAAATCCTGTAGTCCATTATTATTTTGACACTTCTATTGAATTGTTAGAAACTTGGTTAGTTACTTCCCTTGGTTTGTGTTGTAGATATACAGCATTACCTCCCTTTGTAACCACTAGTTTTGAACGACATAATTTTAACATAATTTTAGAAAATATTTCTCGAGGCTTTATTTTTTATTTAATTAATTTTTTTATTTTTTAAATAAAAGGTAGTTTCTTATTTTTTCCTTTGCAGCGTCTTGTCATTTTAAATCTTTATTTTCCAATTTATTTTTTATTTGCTTTTTATAATCAACTTTTTTTTTTTAAGTTATGAAATGGCTTGATTAATAAAAATTAAAGCTATCTATTTGCTTATTTTTTTATTTTATAGCTAGAAATTTTATTGCCTTTTTTTCATAGAGTACTAAACTGAAAATAAGATGTGCTTATTTAATAAAAAAATTAACTTTTTTTTTTTTTTTTTTTTTTTTTTTTTAGATTATATTAATGTTCCATATTGATGAACTTACATAAATTTGATCATCAAATTATGATTATATATATTTTGCATCTTTCATTTCTCTAATTTTAGCAATTCTCAAATCACCATTTTTCTATCAATCTATTTAGATTTCATAATTTCTTGTTGTTGGGTATTTTGACTCAAAATACAACTAATAATTTACATGCATTTTATTCTGTACATTGCATGTTACTCAAGTTTTTTTAATTGAATTTTCATTACCAAATATTATTTTTTAAAGAAATAATTATATTTTTTTAATACTGTTTTTCATGACTTACCATCATTTTCATTCTTCTTCTTCGTGAATTTTTAATTTCTCGAGTTGTCTTTTGAAATACAGTATTGAATAAAATTTTTTAAAAGCCTTGCAGCTATCTTAAACATAAAAATGTTAAGACAAGGACAAATTATGTAGTTTATGAATTTTCATTAGGGCAATATGTTGTTATGAAACAGGGTCTGTTATCAGCGCATTGTCCCTCACCCACTTCCTTTGAGTTGTGGAAGGAGGAGGCTAACTCAGTCAATGAATGTGAGCGAGTCTTTCCTCTTGACCTCTCCTGCTTTTAATCAACACATGGCTATAATTTAAAGTGACACTGACACTTGTACATTTTATTTGAACTCTGTCAGTAATTGTCTTTTCCTTTCTTTTTAACAAAAATGTTTTTTAAGATAGGTATTCATTGACTTTTAGTTGGTAATAAAGAAAGTAATGATAGCAATCATCACTTTGTTCTGTTAATGAAGAAGAAGGATCTAAAGACTTAGTTGTCATGTGTGGCCCTCATGATAGACATATTTAATCCATGCAGGCCTTAGGGGGCTACTCAGTTTGACATGGCTGGCTTATGGTGATAATAAAGGAATTAATGATAGCAATCATTAGTTTGTTCTGTTAATGTAAAAAAAAAGGATTTAAAGACAGTTGTCATGTGTGGCCCTCATGACAGGCATGTGTAATCCACGCAGCCCTCATGACAGGCATGTGTAATCCACGCGGCCCTCATGACAGGCATGTGTAATCCATGTGCCCTTAGGGGGCTACTCGGTTTGACCTGCCTGATATAAGCTATACATTCCTGCTATGGTAAATACAATTCCTACAATATTCCGCATATTGGATTGACTGGATAGAATCAATTTAAATCCTTTAACTCATTTACTTCATCCTCTCATCCCCTCATCCCAATTTTGTTATTTTTTTTCTTTTGTTCCACATCTCTATTTATTACTGGAATTTTATTACTTGCTTCACAAGTTACAAACTGTCACCATCTGTCGTCTTCAAGCTCAACCACCACGACGTACGAAAGAGCAACCTATCTCCCAAATATTCTCATCTGTTGCTGATAAAATGATGGAATGCGCTGCTGATTTCCAGCAAATAGTACCAACTTATATCTCCCCTGCGGGCATCAAGGTAGTTGGGTGTATTGGTATAACAAGCATGGAGTTAACAATATACACAATACTCTCCACACCCTGGATTTTTCCATCGTTTCTCTTTCTCTCTCTGTCTGTCTCTCTCTTTTTGCATGAGTGTTTTGCTCCTCAAATTAAGGAAACTTCAATTCATAGATTCTTAATATATGATTCTTAAAAATTAAATTAAAAATATTTTTAAAAAGACAGGTTTTAAACTAAAATTTTGTGTAAATTCGTAATGAAATTTTAATCACATTATTAATATGTTGGTTAGTGTTTTTATATATAGATTCTTTTTAAAGAATTTAAACATTTCAATTTACCACATATAAAAATATTCTTAACCTAAAGGCAATAAATATTATTTTTAGTAGCTTGGTCAAAGTACAACTTATATATGAGGTAAAATAAGGAATGAAAGAACAAAACTCAGACAAAAATGTGTAGTATATTCTGCTGGAATGTTAAATTCCACTTCTTCAGTCTTCTGTCGGATTCATTCCAATCCCATTTTCCTCATGTATACACACACACACACATATATATATATATATATAAAGTAAAGAAATAACAAAAGACTTAGAGATTTAGCATTATAGTCTATTTCAGGGAGAAATAGACTATAATGCTAAATCTCTAAGTCTTTTGTTATTTCTTTACTTATATATTTGCTCTGTGACTCTAACATTAAGAGCACACATTGAGCTCTCAAACTGCGACAGGTTTTTTTAAATAAAACTCGTGTCATAAGGAAGATTTCTTCTCTGGACTTTTGGATTATATATATATATATATATATATATATATAAGTCACATCTGGTTTGGTATTTACATGTCAACTTATAACTCAGAAAAGAGATGCTATTGAGCATTAAAATTGCACATGCATATTAATGTTTATAGCAAGAAAAAGTACATTTAATTTTTGATTTTTACTGATTAAATGATATAATTCAATAATTTAAAAATCAATCAATTTAAAATGAATAAAAGTTTGTACCAGGCCAATCAATATTTGTAAGTCCTCCAAACCAAGCAGCACAGTACCTTTATTTATATCAGATGGAGGTCAGCCATTTCATTCTCAGGCAATCAGTGTTCCAAGCAGGGACACTTTTGTCATACATAACAAATTGAGACACCTTTAGATTTTAGAGCTAAATTTATTGGTAAACTTTTACTATTAGGTTGAGTCAAAAGTTTTGCAATATTTTAGTAACAGGAGGCACAATTCGGTAGCTGCAGATGTTTTTACCAATGACATCACTGTGACAAACCTCACTAGACTCTGAGATGAGTCTCTTGAAAGACACAATGTGCAGCAGGCCAATCTATAATTGTAAGTCCTTCAATCCAAACAGTATGCTACCTCTATTTATATAAAATGGAGATTGACCATTTTAATTCCTTGATGATCAGTGTTCCAACTCTAGTGTTGACAGCAACATTTTTGTCATATATAACAAATTGAGATTATATTTTAGAGTTAAATATTTTGGTTAAATTTTACTATTAGGGTGAGTCAAAAAATATATATTCAATTACAAAACAAAATTAGATACATTATGGAGCAGATAAACGAAAGATTATCATTTATCCGTAGTACACATTCTTCTAAGAAAAATACAGTTGCTTGAAACACACAGGGTGCACCAGGCCAATCTATGATTGTAAGTCCTCCAAACCAAGCAGCATTTATATCAAATAGAGGTCGGCCATTTTCATTCTCTGGCAGTCAGTGTTCTAACTCAAGTGTTGGCAGCGACACTTTATTCATATATGACAAAGTTAAATCTTAAATCTAAAAAATCTTTAAAAAAAATTTTAAAATGCTTATTTCCCAAAAAGCTTATCACTTAGATATTTAGATCAGCTACTGACTTCTGATTTTTTTTTTTTTTTTTTTTTTTTTCCTGGTTGCTTTTGTTTTTTGCCTCTGACCGGTTGTGTGTGTGTGTTTTTAAAAAAAAAAGTTTTGTTAAGCTTTGGCTTTGAACAAATATTTGTTTTAATGTCTTATGTTCATTCGTCGTCTTTTCATTTATTAATTAAACCTTCAGTTTATCTTTTAAGAGGGTGTCATCGGCCATTTTCTTTCTGAAAGAGTTACTTCCCTTGACCTTTATTTTATTGCCTGGCTTAGACCAGCAATTCCCAAAGTGGGCGATACCGCCCACCTGGGGACGATGAAAAGATCTAAGGGGTTAGTGAAGCAAAAATGCAACTGCAGAAGCCTATTTCTACATGAAAAATTAGCTATAATTAAATTTCTGGATAAGAAAAATATTTTGAATAATAGAATTGAATCAATCTGCAATTTGTAGACATAGATTGAGCCGGTCACTAAAATATGAGAATTACAATATCAAATTTTAACTAAATAAATTTGAAAATTCTTTGGAATAATTAATTCTAAATAGGGGAGATACTGAAAATAACAATGGAAATCTATAAATTAGTAATATTAAATACCTAAGGTATGATTAGAATTAAATTTTAACTGTTTTTACTAGCTATTATTTATAATTAGAATTAAATTTTAACTGTTTTTACTAGCTATTATTTATAATTAGAATTAAATTTTAACTGTTTTTACTAGCTATTATTTATAATTAGAATTATTTTAACTGTTTTTACTAGCTATTATTTAGAATTAGAATTACATTTTAACTGTTTTTTACTAGCTATTATTTATGATTAGAATTATCTTAATAACAATACAGAAATGAGAACTAAGGAATAAACAAACAAATAGAATAAGTAATTGGAAAAAATATTGTTTAACATAGCATTTAACCGTTATTATTGGAAAAAAAAGTTTCTCAGTTTAACTAAGAAATTACATTGACTTAGTTAAGTATAGGGTAGGGTCCTGATGAAATTCTGACGGAGAACGAGTACTACTGTACTCATTTAGAAAACGAGCAAGACATTGTCTTGCCTGCCGGAGTTGAACCCACACCCTCCTGAATGCAAAGAAATGCGATTTAGGCGCTGGATGGACACGAGGTGCAATTCAGGTGCCCGGATGTTGGGGGCCTACACGCGTCCATCCAAATGCACGAGAATTGTGCGTTGCGCGTGCGCGAGGTTCGACTGATGTGCCCGGATGTTGGGGACTATGCCCATAAATAACTGAAGTGAGTGGAGCGCTGAGAGAAGCAGTCGGCCTACGCGAGACTGCAGTCAGTGAAGAAACGCTTTGTGGACGATCCTGCATCAGAATTTGTTTTTAATTCAACATCTGGATTGAAACCATGGTAGATTCTTGACTCCTTTCTTCTACTATAATCATCATTATTATTGCTCTATGTTTTTAATATATGGAACACTTTTGGATAATTGACTAATGCTACTGCAACAGAAAGGTTAAAGGGGCAATTGGATACTATATATATATATATATATATATATATATATATATATGTATGAATCCATATATTCTCCCTCCAGCTATGGGTTAAATAGTAGGGCAGACTGGGCTCTTCAGCCTTGGGTAGGTAACCAGTCTAAGAGAGGGATAACTCTGAATTCAAAATTCCTGAGGTCGGTCGTTGATTGGGTTTGTGGCAACCCTTGATGCACCAATCCTTTCCTATCGACTGTGCCAAAAAGTGTGGATGGTCCAACACAAGCCTTCACCACTATAAACAAATCCCTGTGTGGATGTTCATTGTGTGTATGAACCCTCATACGTCGAAAATCGACGGGAGAGTCCATTATTATATATATATATATATATATATATATATATGTTATTTACCCTAGCTTCTCTTAGATGTGGCACAAGGCCAAATGTAATGGGCACCTAGTGAGGCTTGAATTCACTAGTCATGGTTTGCCAGTCTACCTTGCTAACCATATATATATATATATATATATATATATATATATATATATAATTGTTAGTACTCTTTTACATGATATGTTGAAGTAGTGGTCAGAAATCTGGCTTTTGAGTCACCTGAACCTGTTTTAATCTTCACATATTGTAACAAGACCCTAATTTGTCTCCATAGTAACAAGCTTTCTCCCACCACTCAACGACTTCAAATGCAATAGCCCGCAACATATAGTGGAGGGTATTTAAATCCAACATTCCTCTTCAGTCTGGTCTAAATTACCAGGTCGGTCACACCCCACCCCTCTCATCTATTATTGCACACTGGCTAAGTCCCTGTTGAGAGCATGTAGTATTAAGACTTGTGTGCTTATTTACACCCTGAAAAAAATGCCAAAATGAAAGACTAGGATTTTATGGCATAGTTGTAGAGGTTCTTGCCCCTATGCCTTTTGTCCGTGAGGGTGGCCCTGTAGGTAAACAGATCTTTTCTATTTAAAAAAAACGTGAAGTCTTAGGCCGGTCATTCAGAAAATCACTGCGGACCGCAATCTGCTAATGACTGGTCTAAGAAAATTAATTCACTTTGCGCACGCCATTATAAAAGCGTCAAGGGAGATAACTCCTAATTGAAAAAAATTGAAATGTCTGTCTTGGTAAGCATTTAAAATGTTCAGTTCTGTCGAATTATTTGTTACAGCCCAACGTAAAAGAAATCTGCTCTTAAAAACTCTGACTATTATGCATGATAATTTTATTTCTACTCATTTCGTGGGAATCTTTGATCCTACGTCTCTATATGAGCTTCTTTTTCCTTTTTTTTTCTTCTTTTAATATTTTATATATATATATTATTGCAGTATAACTACTTTTTTCCAGATGATTTAATGTAATGTTTTGTTTATCTTAAATTGATGAATTGTACTTAAAAACTTTAATTACGTTTTTATACTTATGTCGGTAATTTAAGTGTTTATTTCAGTAAATGCCTGTTTACAACTAAATAAGTTTTTTAATGGAAAATTTTTTTTTTTTTTAAATCTTTTTAGCATTATCAATTAATCAAAGAGTTTTATTTCAGCTCTTGCACTCTTTCTTGCATTTTCTATGCAGCTATAAAAATCTGCAATTTGGCTAAAAAAAAAAAAAATGTTTTAAATTTAAATCTAGGAAAAAAGAAAAAGATGTCTTTTACAGAAAGACTAAGTAAAATGCGTAAAACTACACAGCACTGCTTTCAAATTAAATAAAATTGGTGTACAAAGTGAAAGTTCGGAAATTATATTTTCAAAATTAAGTTGACTCCTTAGCATTACTGTTAATTTTAATCCTATGTGCTAGAAGGCGGTGACTGAGGGTCTTAGTGTCCTGGGTATGATGTTAAACTCTATCTTATGGTGAAGTTCCAATTCTGGAGCTCTGGGGAATATGGAGTACTGTTTCATCACCATTACTCCCAGGTCCACTTTTACCGAGAGTAGTAGTACCTGTTAGGGTCTTATCTATATATTTTTTTTTAATCTTTAAAAAAAAAAACCTCTAGAAGGAATAAAACAAAACATATACGAATTACCCTTCATCACCATTACTCTCAAGCCCACTCTGACCCTGAGTCTTAGTACCTATTAAGGTCCCATCTATGGGTTAAATAGAAAAAAAATGAGTTTAAAAAAAAATTGAGTTTAAAAAATAGTTTGAAAAAAATGTTAAACTCATCAAGAATGAATCAAACAAAAACATCTTTGGCATAGAATAACCCAACAAGGATTGGCATGCCATAAAATCCAATAAACAAAGAAACAAAATGAACCCAACATTTTTTTGGCTGCATCTAGCTGAGCTGTTTCTGTAAAATCCAAGTCATCGAATTAATCACTTTGTACACCAGTTTCGGACCAAGTAACCAATAAGCACCCCAAATCATCAACTTAATGAAAGGTTCATATTTTAACTCATCACCGGTAACTTCCGCTTCCAAATTTTTGTAAACAAATGATTTTAATCAGAAGTTGGTGGAGATGTTAAACTCACATTAAATTAAATAGATGTTGGTATACGTAATAAATTAAAATTCAATACCAAAATCTTTTTGTAAATAAATACTTTTTAATCAGAAATTTATGAATATTTTTCAACACTTACGATGATTAAAAAAAAAAAAAAGACGAAAGACGTTTTTATACTAAAATAGATTTTACTTAATCCGAAGAGAAATCCAATTATGTTTATTTAAATAAAAATAGTTTTTATTTACAAAATATTTTTATGCTTATTTAAATAAAAGGGTGTCGTTCAGAAATAGTATCACACAATTTGTAAAATTTGTTTTGTCAGATACAATATAATTGCAAAAATCGTCTGTTCGTTTATTTTCAAATATTTGAAAGCGAAACTTGCCAGTGATGAGTTAAAATATGAACCTTTCATTAAGTTGATGATTTGGGGTGCTTATTGGTTACTTGGTCCCCAATTTCTATGAAATCTTTTTCTCTTGCACTGTCATACTAAACTCACCTCTGAATTAATTTGGACTAAATCTTTCACAGGAATGACTACATTTTCAAATAACTTGATAATGTTCTTTCTTTCTTTCATCCGAGTAGTCACTAAAAAGACATTTAGATTGGGCTGTTAACTCCACTGCGTAATAGATTCAGTGTCACAGTCGTGTTGTATTTTCATAAGTGAAATTCTTCATTGATTTGATCATCTGGAGTGAAAAGAGGAGAAGGAGGAGGAGTGTATTTTTTTTTTCTATTCATTTTTCATCCTGTTTGATATTTTGTGTTTTTTTTTTTGTTTTTTTTTTTGTTTTTTATTTTCTTTCTTTCTTTCTTTTTTTTTTTTCTTTTTCTTCGTTTTTTAAAAACCTTTTTTAATTTTTATCTTTCCATTTTTTTTTTCTTTTTCTTTTTCTTTTATTTTTTGCTTTCACTCCCGCCAATGTTTTCGTTTTATTCCCTATCTTTCACAAACTTTTTTTTTCCCCTAACTTAAAATTCCACAATCTTATTTTTTCCTCTTCAGTAATATTTGATAAATAGAAAATAACTTGATTTATTTTTATCAAGATATAATTTGGAGAAAAAAACTGAAATATTTTTAATTTGGAATAAAACTTAAATATTTTTGAACATTTTTAATTTGGAAAAAAACTGAAATGCTTTTAAATATCTTTAATATTTAAATGATATCTACAAATTTTACTCTGAATTTTATTATAAAAAAAAATTTTTAAAGTGATTTTTTTTTTCATTTTAAATTTTCCCTTCAAATTATGATGATTCTTTTTTAAAGTTCAATTAAAATTTAAAAGAATCAAATTTTCAAATATCACCCAACCATTAAAATTGCTATTAGAACCAAATGATTATTTTTGCTACAAATGTTTTGCAGTAATTTTAAGATTAAAATTTATTGCCTCTCCTAACTGTTAATATCTTATTAACAATCAACTTGGGTGAGTCAAAAGTTTTTAATATTTTGGTAAAGCGACGCCAAAGTTGGCGGAGTAGCCAATTGTTGGTGTCAACCAGACAAGTCTATCCCCTTTTCGCTAGCACTAGACCAGGGAGATTGATTTTGCTAAGGTGGAGTACCACACCTACTGTCAGCTCCCCACTTTACCACACAAATCAGATTACACAATCTGTGCTACTCGTGTGCTGAGTTAGCGAGGACCAGTATCGCACCAAGAACCTTGCGATTCCTAGACAGGTGCTCTACTGACAGAGCTAAACTGGCCCCATAAGTGACGATAAATTGCATGGTGAGGTTCCTATTCTGGAGCTCTAGGGGAAGTGTGGGGCAGTTGTGGGGAGGTGGCAATCTGAAACGGCTCGAAGAGGAGATAAAGAATAGTAGCAAGTGAAAGTGATTATGTTAATCTGTTTCAATGGATTAGAATGGACAGATGAGAAAGGGTTAAGTCAAGATCAGAAGAGTGAAAGAAAGAAATCAAGTAACAGCTACGTTAAAAACACCTACTTGAAGAGTCGGAAATTGTTAAATACAAATAGAAATCTACAACAATTTATCTTGGATGTTATTTCAGTGACTGCTTGCATCTTACCACAAACCATATTGTCTCCTTTTTTGTAAACACCCACAAGGCCACAAGGCTGTTTGCTTTTCACATAGCTTTAATATCCTTGGGAAAGGTATGAATCCAACTATTCTCTCTCCAGCTATAGGTAAATAGAATAGACTAGGCTCTTTAACCTTGATATGGCAACCGGTCTAGGAGAAAGAAAACTCTGAATTCAGACCAAAGGAGCTCTCTTATTAGTCAAAACTACTTTGAGAGTTCCTCCCTCCTTATCCTCCTCTCTAGAAATAAAATTCTATTTTTATCATTTTTTAAATTTTTAATTTAAATTAATGTTTTATTAGATGATAGTATAATTAATTTGGCCTAATAGCAATACATAGTTTATAAGAAATAAGATTTTATTTTTTATCATTTTTTTTTCTAACTCTTTGCCTACCAAATTTCCCCAATGGCTGTACCAAATTTTCTAGGTATTTTTTACCTGTAGTGTATGATAGGATATTTCAAAGTATCTGATCACCTCAGAAATCATTCTATTCAAATAAAGTCCTATTATTATTGTAATCCGAGTCCTTCTGCTCAATTATAATGAACTAACCATCAGTGGCTTACAGTTTTTGTACTTTGCTTGAGTATGGTATGCGTAGGATTGCAGTGATGGGAAAGCCACTGTGAGCAGCTTAAAGTAGGCAAAGAGTTAAACTTTGAACTTAAAACTCAAAATGTTATCTTTTTTAGCAAAATTTAATCCATTTAAATTTTATTTTATTTATTCTTAATTTAATATAATTATTTGTTTTGTTTCTTTTTGTTTCTTTTTTTTACTTTATTTTTTGGGAATTTTTCATTTTGTAGCATCAAGGTGGTCCACCTGCTGAAGCCCCTTCAGTAGCAAGCGTAAGTCGTGTGTGATAAGAATGCCCCTCTTTTTTGTGTTTTTGAAGGCTCCCTTGATTTTTATCTGCGTTTGGTGGAGGGGGATATTCTCCTGGTCCACCCCCCTTGTTACTTTTCCAATACTAAAACCAACCAATGAGATTTTAACCCGTTTCCTTCCAATGTTCAGCATGTTATGGTTTGTTGGGATTTTTGTTTTTTTGTAGCTATTTTTCTGTTTCAGCCATTTTGCAATATTACCAACAAGCATTGGGGTGGTTCTGAGTAACAAATCCTTTTCCTAATCTGAAGAACTCAACTTCAAGTTGTCCATTTGTGAAAAGGATGAGCCACACAATTCACAAGAATATGGCTTTTCTCCCATGTGTGTTCTTATGTTGATTCAAGTTTCCCTTCTCTGTAATGAAGAGCCACACACTTCACAAATATATGGCTTTTCTCCAGTGTGTGTTCTCACATCGGTTCAAGTGGTCCTTTTGTGAAAAGGATGAGCCATACACTTCACAACACTATGGCTTTTCTCTCATGTGTGTTCAAGTTACCCGTTTTCTGTAAATGAAGAGCTACACATTACACAAA
Organism: Doryteuthis pealeii; assembly: GCA_023376005.1. Lineage (NCBI taxonomy): Eukaryota > Metazoa > Mollusca > Cephalopoda > Myopsida > Loliginidae > Doryteuthis > Doryteuthis pealeii. The sequence continues at coordinate 33,823,954 of CM042172.1, read as the reverse complement.
TATATGGCTTTTCTCTCAGAATTTTTTAGAAACCAAGGGGCCCCTTCCTGGGACTAACACTTGATTCCTTTATGAATAATATTTATATCCTAGTGCTCGTTTTAGGATGGATATTACTTTAATAGCTGCTATTTGTACATCATAGCAGCTTCGTTTATCAGATATTGTGTCAAGGTAATTTTTAAAAGCTTTGCTTGACCAACCCGGTTGCCCCTACCACAACTAGTATATTTCTCCAGTGTCAGTTCAAGTGATCTTTTCGTGTAAAGGAAGAGCCACACACTTCACAAGAATATGGCCTTTTCCCATGTGTATTCTCATGTTTATTCATGGTTCCCTTTTGTATAAAGGAAGAGCCACATACTTCACAAGACTATGGCTTTTCTTCTGTGTGTGCATTTTCATATGTATATACAATCTCCCTCTTCTGGAGTTTGAAATGAAAGGCAGCAATTTATATTTGAATGCAGTTTAAGGACAGTGAGGATATTGAAGCAAGATGACTTGGATGGGGTATTTGTTCTAGAAATCAACTGCTACAAAGATCACAATCAATCAATCATTTTCATTGAGGACATTGTTTTGCTAGGAGGTCGTCGTTAGCAACAGTGAGGACTTTGGTGACATCAGACTTGTTGGTGACAACTCCAACCTGCAGTGACGTCGATCTCGGCAAGAGCTGAACGGTAATTGCTTCTGGGGATAAGGGGCGGTGGAAAGGAGAGAAAGAGAAAAAAAAAACATTTTCATTAAAGTCCAAGTGGTGCAACCATACAGTAGTATTGACACAGCTCCAACTTGGAAGATTTGCTGCTTTTATTTTATCAGAAATTTACTAAACTTTGCTTAGTCTGGCATACATAGGTTCCAATACCAGTTATTTCCTATAACTCCAACCTAAAAAAAAGGGGAACCATTCTGAAAGAATTTTATAATTTATCTATTTATTGATCTACTAGGAAAAAAGAAGACGGGTTTAGGGTTTATTTAATGAGAAAATAATGGGTAGATTAACTAGCAGATAAAATTCATTCAGAGTGGTTCCCCTTTTTTATGTTGGAGTTATAGGAAATAACCCCAATACCTGCTCTTTCTAAGTATAGGGCATCCTATCATGGTATAATGGTTAGCAAGCTCATCTCACAGATCCATTACTACTGATGAGTGAGTTCAATCCTTGCTGGATGCCCCATACTTTTGAACTTGTCACATCCTATGAATGGGTTGGGTAAATACATGCCTGTGCTTTTTAAGTGGTCACCCATCTAAGTGCTGAATAGGCTCATTACTGCTTAACTTTAGTGATCTGGTTTCAATTGGTGCTTTAGTGTGACTTTGGCCATATGTCTTTCTACAGAGTTATTCTTGGTTTGAAGGATTCCGTGATTTTAGAATTTTTCTGCTTTTGTTTTGTTTTGTGGTTATTATTGCCAATTACATTAACAATTTTGTGTCGTTAGATTAACTACTTTAGAATTTAGTTGTAAAGATTTTTTGCATTGTAAAAAGTTGCTTTGTTGATATTTTTTTTTGCTTTTAGTTTATCAAAATCATTCAGTAAAATCTGGCTCAATACTTTTTTTGAAATTTGTATCGTTACATAGAATACAATAATAAACATTTAAAATAAACAAAATTTATTTATTTATGTAGAACTATTATACAACTAGCATGGTTACCTAGCATTGCCCATGTGTTATATCAAATTAACACCATTGTTTTTAAACAGAATTTGGTTGGTTATCTATATACTGATACTCATGTTCTCTAACTGTACAGCAGTTAAGAATGACTGTCCAAATCTTCCAAGATGAAAGGCAAAAAATATAAATCCTGATTATCTGGTGTTGCTTATCCACCCCCATCTAAATCATAAAAAAGAAAAGGGGAGGAAAAAAAGGACATGCTACACGGAAAAGTATAATAAGAAAGAGAGTAGGGGAAAGATAGAGAGGAGTGTGTGTGTGGAAGTGAGGACACTTATCTGTTTCAATCAAACATAATGAAAAGAAGGAAGAAAGAAAGAAAAAAGAGTGAGAGAGAGTTAAATCAAGATGATTATACTTTTTACACATTGAACTATTTGGTAATAGCTCTTAAGTAAATATATCAAACATTGTAATAATTAAATTATAATTCTGTGGTATATCCACAGGTCCTGCTAGTATAGAATTATTATACAATAATCAATATACAAAATGAAATTTTTTTTTTTATGGATTGTTCCCTTCATGGTATCTCAGGGCAAGTGGGATTACTTAGAGGTACCCATCACTATTCCAATTAATAGACAGCAAGTTTTAATGGGTTACATGGTACCAGCATTAGTGAAGGGTATATTCAAATTACGGAGATTTATTTAAAAAGTCAAAAAGGAATTTGGATTTTGAAGGTTGTAGCTAGCCTTTTTTTAAAAAGGGAAAATTAATTTAGGAAATATTCAATCAACAACAGCTCTTCAGACAAGACCAACATATACACACACACACACACACACACACATAAAATCACACAAGTGCTCGCACAGCAGTGGTTATGTTTTGTAGCACAGCATGATACACCTTTATTTCTTTTATTTTTTTTATTTATTTATTTTTTTTTTACAAAAGAAAATTGTGACTGACACACCAACTAATTATTTTTGTTTTTCTATTTATTTTGTTCTTGTACTGTGGTTAAGTCAATCACAGTTGTCTCCCCCTGTATCAACCAACTATGAATACTAAAAAGAATCTGTTTTTTAGTATTGGAGTATTGAAAATAAAGTACTCGATTACTGGTGTAAATAAGAGCTGTATTTATTTGTTATAGAGTACAATACATTTAAGGTGCGATTGTTACCATTGGTTTCAAAGTAACTGATTAGCCACTTATCAAGACAATGCACTTGTGAAAAAATATTCTTCACAGGTGCATTGTCTTGATGATAAGTGACTAATAATTTAATTTGAAACCAATGGTAACAATAGCACTTTAAATGTATTGTACTCTATAACATCTATAAATCAAAAAGTTTAGCTTATATTTATTATCACTAGAACAATTTTGCTACTATTTTGGTTTCTTGCTCTGTGGCAATCTTCAGGCAATGAAAGTGTTATTTATTTATTTATTTATTTATCAACGCTCTATCACAGATATTGAGCACTCTTCTAATAACACTGTATGTTGGATTACTATCACTTCTTCAAGTATAATAGTGCCAACCATACACATTGATGGAGGCGCGTGGTCTAATGGTTAGAGTCGTAGGAAATGGACTCGTCAACGCGAGTTTAATTCCTGGACGTAGCTGTTGGAATTTCACATGGCGCTAATTCCCTTGAGAAAGGTATGAATCCAATTCTCCCTCCAGCTATGGGTAAATAGCAGGGCAGACTGGACTCTTTAACCATGGCTATGTAACCAGTCTAGGAGAAGGAAAACTCTGAATTCAAACTTGTTAAACTCCACTTAAGAAATTGACCTTGTGTCGCATCCTGCTCATGCGGAGGGGTTGGTAAATATATATACACATTGATATATATATTCTTGCTGATATCTTCTATAATATTGACAAATTCAACCAAGGAGAACAGTGAAGAGTGCTTGCGTCATCAGGGGAGATAACTGTCAATTTCTGTTTTCAATTCCCATTGAAACGATTAGTTTGTGATGCCAAATAATTTCCCTTAACATTTCTCAGGGCAGTGTCCATCTTCTCTCCCTGTAACACACAACAGGTTATACTGAATTAAATGATTCCAACAAGGGATGATCTTTGACTAATCAAATAGGGCAACTGTTCTGCTATTCATGGCTGGCAGGGTAAAATGAGTACATGCCTTTTGCCAAAGGCATTATTGGAAAATGAATACAAGCTATCCTAGATGTCCTGGGAATGACGTTAAACTCTATCTGATGGTGAGGTTCCAGTTTTGGAGGTTTGGGGAATGTGGAGCACCCCATTCATCACCATTGCTCCCTGGTCCACTCTGACCCGGAGAGGTATTATCTGTTAGGGTCCCATCTATGGGTTAAATAGAAAAATGTATTTATAAAAAAATTGTATTATCCATTAAGAATTGATTTATTTCAAAACTTTATCGGTATTAAATGACCCACTGAGGTTGATATGCCGTAAACAAACAAACCAAACCCTTCATCACCATTGCTCCCTGGTCTAGAGTGGTAGTACCTGTTAGGGTCCCATCTATGGGTTAAATAGAAAATGTATTTAAAAAAAATTGTATTATCCATTAAGAATTGATTTATTTCAAAACTTTATCGGCATTAAATGACCCACTGAGGTTGATATGCCGTAAAACAACAAAACAAAACAACAAGCTATCCCAGCTAATGTTTGAACCCTTTTCACTAATTTTCTGTATTGTTAATCTTTAGACCATTTGAACCACTCCCCATTGATTATCTCGATATTTTTTCTTACTTTTTTGTTTTGTTCTTTTTGTTTTTTGTTATTGTTTTTTCTTTGATTTGATTTTTTTTCTGTAATTATACATGCCTTTCTGTTATTTACCAATCACTGGTTCTCAACCTTTTTTAACCCTTGGCACCTTTCCTATTTTTGTGGACCCCTGCTGTAGCCTTTCCGCAGGAAACAAAAGCTTTTATATTTTTTACTCATAAAAAATTAAAGGAATTGTATAAAAAAATCAAAGAAATAATAAATGATTATGCTTTGTTTTGAAGGAAAACTAATTCATTACAAATAAAGATATTTAATAATTCTTTAGAGCATTTTTATGTACACTAGTAAATAATTCATAATAAACCATTTTAAGATCGGCCTAAGGGAATAATTTTTAAAAAATACAGATTTATTCAATGAGATCCCTGTGGTTGATGCAGTGAGTTTTTGATGTCAATTATAATCAAAGATCTCCCAGGGGAAATTTCCATGACTTGCAATATTCCACTTTAGGCTTTTCTTGGGCTAGACGGGCGGTCGGAGAGGCCCCCTCCAATCAATCAGCTGGCCACGTCAAGCCCTAGCACCTATATGATTGCCCCAACCCTATTGCCCTTATGGCAACCCCCAATCCTTCTTATCATATGAGTGCTAGAAGGCGGTGGCTGAGGGTCTACATGTCCTGGGAATGACATTAAACTCTGATGGTGAGGTTCCAGTTTTGGAGGTTTGGGGAATGTGGAGCACCCTTTCATCACCATTGCTCCCTGGTCCACTCTGACCTGGAGTGGTAGTACCTGTTAGGGTCCCATCTATAGGTTCAATAGAAAAATATGAGTTTATAAACAAAATTGTATTATGCATTAAGAATGAATTTATTTCACAACTTTGTTGGCATTAAATGACCCACCGAGGTTGATATGCCGTAAACCAAACCAAACCAAACCCAGGGGAAATTAGTGGAACAATTAGGGCTACAACAGATGATACACCTTTTTGGTTTTGATCCTCTTCAACCATCAAGGTAAATTAGAGAGATTATTAGTAAAGGAATTTTATCAAAAATTAAAGAAATAATAAATTAATTATTTCAAATAAACATATTTGCTACATTACTTTTAGCCCATAGACCCTTTTTCCTCTGATTTTTTAAAACCCCTCTTTAGCCATTCTACAGAAGAAAAAAAGTATCTTATATTTTTCACTAATAAAAATGTAAAGGAATTTTATCAAAACTAATTCATTACAAATAAAGATATTTAATAATTCTTTAGAGCATTTTTATGTACACTAGTAAATAATATTGGCCTAAGGGAATAATTTTTTGAAAATACAGATTTATTCAATGAGATCCCTGTGGTTGATGCAGTGAGTTTTTGACGTCAGTTATAATCAAAGATCTCCCAGAGGAAATTAGTGGGACAATTAGGGCTACAACAGATGATACACCTTTTTGGTTTTGATCCTCTTCAAACCTCAATGTAAATTAGATAGATTATTAGTAAAGGAATTTTATCAAAAATTTGAAAATAGAAAATAATTATGCTTTTTTTTTTTTTTTTTTTTTTTTTTTTTTTTTTTTTAAGGAAAAAATTGTTGGCACCTTTCTTTCTACTAAGGACAATGACGTAGTGTCAAAAAAAAAATTTTTAAATTTAAATGAATAAATTTTAAAGAATTTTAAAAAAATTATCTACATCTGTGCAAGCCAATTCTTGAGTGACAGTGTTTGGTGCACTGAGGGTTAAAGGAAAGATAATTCATTGCAAATAAACATATTTAACAATTAAATTCTATAGACCATTTATGTACATCAGTAAGTAATTCATGATAAACAATTTTAAGATCAGCCTAAGTAAGAAAAAATGAGCCCCACATCAGCCCTTAAGATAAATTAGATAGATTATAATCTCTTTGACCATTGTCAGGAGAGGGGGGGATATTCATCATGAAAAACAAACATCTAAGGTCACAGCCTGCTACCTATGAAAAGATAGGTGATTTTCACCTCCAATTGATCCAGGAAACTTTAAATTTATAACACTGTCAATGTTTGTTTTTTCTTCTAATTTGAGTGAAGAAATTTTTCAAAAATTCATTCGTGTGAAATTTCTTGTCTTTGAAACTTCTGAATTAAAGAATTCTTTTTTCAAAAATTTCCAAAGGTTACCAGAATGCAAGATGGAGGCAAAGAAAAGCTCATGTTAAAAAAAACAAAACATTTTCATGAAATTATTGAATGTTTGGATTCCAATATGATGGAATAATCGAGAATAAACTTTTTTTTTAAATTCTGAGCCACTTAAAAAAACTATAAAAAAACTCTATGCTTAATGAAGTAAGTAAAGTCTATGGAGTGGCCTACTGTTGGTATCAGCCAAACAGCGAGGGAGTCTATCCCCTTTTTGCTTGCGCTAGACCAGGGAGGTTGTTTTTCAAAAGTGAAGCACCAAACCTACTGTCAGCTTCAAGATGCTTTATATGAATAGCATAGCTTTGGTAATTTGATCTGTGCAGTAAAGCATCTGGGAGCCAAACGGCGAGGAAGTCTATACCATTTTTTTGCTAGCGCTATATCAGGGAGATTGTTTTTTCTGAGATGGACCACCAAACCTACCATCAGCTCCAAGATGCTTTACATATTGCTTATAATCTGATCTCTGCGGTACAGCATCTGGAAATGGTAGGTGTGGTGCTCCATCTCAGCAAAAACAATCTCCCTGGTCTAGCACTAATGAAAGGGGGATAGACTCCCTCGCTGTTTGGCTGAGATGGAGCACCACACCTACCATCAGCTCCCAGATGTTTTATCGAACAGATCAGATTACCCAAGCTGTGCTACTCATGTAAAACCTCTTGAAGCTGATGGTAGGTTTCGCGGTCCATCTTAGCAAAATAATCTCCTTGGTCTAGTAGTGAAAAGGGTATAGACTCCCTCGCTGTTTGGCTGATACCAGCAATAGACCACTCCTCAGACTTTACTATTCTTAATGTAGTTTCCCTTTCTTAAAATTGACACTACCCAAATGATTACCATATAATTCAAAAATTTAATTCATTTTTTTATTTCATTTAATTAAAAAGTTAAATATTTCTTTTAAATTCCTTTTTGCTGTTTAAATTCTTTAAAAAGTTTCTGAATTTCCTTTTTTTTTTTTTTTTTTTTTTTTTTTTTTTTTCCTAATTTCATTTCTGAATTATTTTATCCTTAAAATATTTCAGGAGGATCCTGGTCCGACCGACGAAGAAAGAGAACAAGGGGAACGCCTGCGGGATCAATTCAGAACAATTGCTGGAGAGGATTTGGAGGTAGACGCTTTTGAACTCAGAGAGATTCTTAATACCGTCTTCTCAAAAGGTAGGTCTATGAATGGTCTTCAGGAATCATCCACACTGAAATTATTACAGCCAAGAATTCTTTTCAACTTTCTTTAAATTTAAGAAACATTAATTTTCTTAAGGACTTAAAGTTCACATTATTAAAATAGTATAATTTGTTTATATTTTTGATAGAAGAAATGTGTGGACTGCAAGTGAACTATATTAAAAGATAAATCTTATTTGGTCATTATGAGAGTATCTTGGTCAGCCTATGAACTTTTCAGCCAACCCTCATATCTGTTGCATTGTAAATTACCTTTTGACCAATGGATCCAAACACTGCAACACTGATAGAAGAAAAAGAAATAAACCTCATATGGTCATATTCAATGAGGGCATCTCCAGCCCTCATATAAACTCATTTTGGTCACATTCCTTGAGAGTATCTTGGTCAGCCTATGAACTTTTCAGCTGACCCTCAAATAAACCTCATTTGGTCACATTCCTTGAGAGTATCTTGACCAGCCTAGGAACTTTTCAGCTGGCCTCATATTTGTTGCATTGTAAATGACATTTTTGACCAATGGGTTCCAAGCACTGCAACACCGGTGGAAGAAATGAGTGGACAGCAAGGGAACTATATTGAAAAATAAACCAATATACTCTCTTGAAATGTAACCAAATAAGTTTATTTTTCAACACAGTCCCCTTGAAAAAGTCCACTCATTTCTTCCATTGGTGTTGCAGTGCTTGAATCCCATTGGTCAAAAAGTCATCATATAAATTTTTCAATCCACCCTTATATCTCAAAAGTATTTGAATTTCTTTTTTTTCTTTGTAATAGAAATTTCATCTTTTCAGCTAATTTTGAAAGTCACAATTTCTTTTACTTTCATCGTTGACTACAAGGTCATCTAAAACACCAAAAAAAGGTCACACATCCATTTTATTGTATTTCAATTTCCAATCTGAGTCTCAAAAAAAATTTTTTATATCAAATTTGAATGTTTCATGTTTTCTTTTCTTTAGCCAGATCCCCAGTATCCAGGGTCAGGGAGAGGGGAAATTGCTCTGGGCGCCCCCTACCTGAGAGGCACCAATACTTCCTTTTATAAAACCTGTAATAATTATAAAATTAGTTTTATAATTGAAAAAAGTAATGTTGATTTGCTGCACACTGTAAATAATTATATCACTTTGTCATTTAATACAAACCAAAAAATATAGCAAAGTTTATCCTTACAGTCAATATAATTGAGAAAAATAAAATCAAACATTTTCTTCAGAACATAACTTTCTTTTAATAAATTCATTTTACTTCATTCTTTTTTTTTTTTTTTTTTTTTTTTAATTTTAAATTAAACTGAAAAATGTAGCAAAGTTTATTTTTACAGTCAGTTTAATTAAGAAAAATGAAATCAAACATTTTCTTCTGAACATATCATATATATTTATTCTTTTAATAAATTAATTTTACTTCATTCTTTTTTTTTCTTTTTTTTTTTTTTTTTTTTTTTTTTTTTTTTCATTTCTAATATTTTTAATTTAGCAACTTGAGCCCCCCTCCCTCTTAACCAGAAGTGCCCTGGAGCCTCCAAGGTCTAAATCCTATAACTGTTACTCCATTTTTCAGTTTGAATAGATAAGAAAAAAATGAAGTAAAATGAATTTATTAAAAATATATATATTGAAGTTCCTCATGTATCTAATTTAATTTCTATGTTGAAACAACTTGAGGGGCCCCCTAACCAGAAGTGCCCTGGTACACCCCCCCACAGGTCTAAATTGGTCCTGGGTATGATGCTAAACTGTATCTAGTGGTGAAGTTCCAATTCTGGAGCTCTGGGGAGTGTGGAGTACCTCTTAATCACCATTACTCCCGGGTCTATTTTGACCCGGGTGGTAGTACATGTTAGGGTCACATCTATGGGTTAAATACATAAAAACTTGGTTTTAAAAAATGTTTTTAAAAATTGATTTTTAAAAAAATGGAATACCCAACAAGAATGAATTTGAAAAAAAAATGACTTTGGCATAAAATAGCCCAACAAGGATTGAAATGCCATAAAATCCAACCAACCAGCCATGGTCTAAAACCGGTTCTGCCTCTAACTGGTATTTAAAGTTTCAAAAATTTAAACTACAGGGTGATTTTAAAGTAACTCCCTATTTCAAAAATCTTATAATTTATTTCTGAATACTTACTTTTGCAAAAAATGAATATGAGAAGAACACACATAACATGGAGTTTTATTTAAATTCTATATGTGCACCAGCATTTGCCTCCAGCCTCTCGAGCCGCTCGGGAATCGCATCAACTGATCTTCTCAGGAACTCTTGTGGAATGGCTGAAATAAATTCTTGTACTTGTCCTTCAAGTTCTTCCAAAGTTGTTGGTTTCATAGAGTAGACTTGTTCCTTCAACCAACCCTAAAGAAAAAAGTCGTAGGGTGTTAAATCAGGGCTTCTGGCCAGCCACTTATCTGGACCACATCTACCCATCCATCTCTTGGGGAAAATGGTGATTCAGCCATTCACAAACAACAATAGCAAAATGTGGAGGAGTACTATCTTGCATAAAAATTAAGTCTTCAATAAAAAAATTGAGTAAAATGTAACTGCATATAAATAGTTTAAAATATGGAGTTCCTTTTCAATCATCCTGTAGATTCAGTATTTGCCCAGTTAAATCATTAAACTGAATTTATAATTTTGTACCTTAAATATTTAAATCGTATTCTGAATTGAATAATTTTGATTTTTCGGACTGTTGTCCTCATCTTTATTGTGGTAGTTATTAACATATTTCGGATACTGTATCCTTTGGCCTTCCTCGGGTTTTTCCTGTGTATCCGAGTATAGTAATGATCCAACCTGGGAAATCCATTTTTAATAGTTTGACAGTTAATCAAACATGCGTCAAAGAACTTTCTAAGATCTCATTCAAAATTACAATAGTCCGAAAAATCAAAATTATTTAAGTCCAGTCTCATCTAAAAAATACGGACAAATAGTATATTGAATTGAGTTAAATTGAACTTAACAGACCTAAATTCCACCATCGTATGTCACCCTGCCGAAAGAAAAGAAAAAAATACCAAAAATCAAGGAATTAACTGAATTTAATGAAATTTCCAGTGTTGATATATTAATGAATAAAAGATATAATGCACCAGTTATTTTATTTAAAAACATTTAAATTTTTTTCAGGTCAGTTAACTTTGAACCACGTATCTTTGAGAATCTGTGTTACACCTCAAAGATACATGGTTCAAACTTAACTGACCTGAAAAAATGTAAAAGTTTTTGTTGTGAGGTTTTAAGGGGTCAAATAAGAACAAAACGACGGGTAACAAAAGTAGAAAAATGTATTAACAGAAAGTAGACAAATACAATAGAGAGATGTGGAAAACTACGTCCGACAATAGAGTATTGGCTTGCTCGCATTGGCTTACTGCTAAGCCACAATTGTCCGTGTTATTTATAGTAACCTGTCAGCACATTCCATTGGTCAATAGGGTGTATAACCTATAACAGTTTTTAAATAAAATAACTAGTGCATTATATCTTTTATTCATTAATATATCAACACTGAAAATTTCATTAAATTCAGTTAATTCCCTGATTTAGGGTTTTTTTTTTTTTCTTTCGGTGGGGATATATACGATGGTGGAATTTAGGTCTGTTAAATTTGATTTAACCTTGAATTGTTTGTTTTGTTTATTTGTCTGTCTGTCTGTCTGTTTATTTGTTTGTTAAATGTTTAAATTTGATTCCTTCTCTGTTGGTGTTCAGGCTCTGCAGTTGGTAAGAAATGGTTTATTTATTTATTATGATTCAGTAGTTCTTGCCATAATTTTTGGCTTGTTTTATTGAATCTGGGCGCTTAGACTATAGATTCCTAATCTAATGCCATCTCATATTTTTATTATTGCCTTGATACACTGCATGAATATATATATATACAGCTTAGCCTCCATTATTTCAGCTGCTACTTTTTTCATGAACCATTTACAAGTAATAATCTTTTTTTTTTTCTTTTTTTTCTTTTCCTCATATCGTAGCTTTCTGCAAATATATGCACCATTTCATTGCATTCTGACACTAAACTGTATCTATTGGTGAGGTTCCAATTCTGGAGCTCGAGGCAGTACCCCTTCATTGCAATTACCCCTGGGTCCACTCTGACCTGGAGTGGTTGTATCTGCTAAGGTCCCATCTATGGTTTAAATAGATAAAAAATGAGTTTTTTTTTTTAATTTGTTAAAAAATGAGTTTTTAAAAATTTGAAAACCTAACAAGAATAAATAAAACAAAAACGTTATTGGCTTAAAATAACCCAACAAGGGTTGACATGCCGTAAAAACCAAATAACCAACCAATCATCCATTGCATTCATTTTTTTTTTTTTTTTTTTTTTTTTTTTTTAGAATATATTTTTGAAAAAACATTTCCAAAAATTTCTCTAAAGTCTTTTATTCGTTTTTTTTTTTTTGTGGGGGGGGTCAAATATATGAAAAATAACTTCCCAAAAATTTAGATAAAGTGTTTTTGTTGTATTTTATTTTTATTTACAAATATATTTAAATTAAAAAAAAAAACTTCCCAAAAATTTATCTAAATGTGTTGATTTTTTTTTGGGGGGGGGGGGGGAGGTCACGGTGTGGGGGATCTTAACTAGTACAATGTTTCTAGGAGATGCACATGGCATAACGGTGATTATTGTAGAAACTGATTACTCTTTTCATAATTCAATTTCAGTTTTTTGAAATTTGAAAACCTCTTAAAATAATAAACTGCATAATGGTTATTTGCACACAAAATGGATCTGGCATACCAGGTTCAAATTTTAACCAAGGCTTTTTGCATTCTCTTCATTGAGAAAGGCATGAATCTACTTCTCCCTTATTCAATTGATTGAAAAGAATTTGGTTTTAAAAATCTCTAAAAAAAATTTGGTTAAAAAAATCTAGTTTTTAAAAAAATAATACACAGGAAGTTAAATCATATAATTAAAAAAAAAAGATTTAGTATTAAATAACTCACAGTGGTTGATAGGCTATTAAGCACCAACCAACCAACCAGGGAGTGGTAGTACCTGTTAGGATCCCATCAATTAGTTAAATAGATTAAAAAATGTGTTTTTAAAAAATTTAGTACCCAACAAGAATGAATAAAACAAAATATCTTTGGCATAAAATAACCCAACAAGGGTTGACATGTTATAAAATTCAACCAACCAACCCTTCATGAGCTATGGGTAAGATATTAAGGCTTATTGGTCTCTAAAGTCATAGAAAAGGGAAAACTGAATTCAAACCATCAAGAAAGCAATGAAAACCACTCCCCCATTACTTTTACTTATGAAGGAATCCATGAAGAGCCATAATCACCAAATTCCTGAAAGACACATGGCATAAAAATACTAATGGTACTACAGCTTACATGGATATATTAATGTTAATATTGGACTTTGGTGAGTGGGGACTCGATTAAATATCCTCCCTACCTCCAAGAAACACGAGATGTATTTAACATCATAATTACTTTGTTGTGTATATTATGTATATATCAAATGTTTCTCTGTGTGTGTAAATGAGCTTATCTTGTCTTTCCTTCTGTTTATTCAGTGTTTGTATATCATGGATATACTAATGCTAATTGTGTGAGTGGGGACTGGACTAAATATTTCCCCTACCTCCAAAAGTATAAAGTACTATTCATAGAAATATATGGCAAAGGAAAACTGAATTCAAACTATGAAGAAAGCAATGGAAAACCACTCCCCCATTACTCCCAAAAACACTTATGATTATTGATTGTTTACTTATGAAGGAAGTCATGAAGAGCCATAATCACCAAAGTCCTGGAAGACAAATAAAATGTATTAATGATAGACCAGCTTACAAATAACAAATTCTAAAATTTCTAAACTTCTAATATTTTTTTTATGTTGCTTAATTCATCTAAGTTATAACTTTACTTCGATACAAATCACATGTAATAAGTTCATTATAGTTTTTAGTCTTTCTCTTAATTTGCTACTAAATATTTTATATGCAGTCTTTTTCTTGCTATTCTAAGCCAATGACACTATTTCAAATACTTACTAAATATTTTAGCTTAATATTTAGAATAATTAGATTAATTTTAAATGTAATTTAATCAATTATTGGATCAGGTTTTATACTTTTTTTAAAAATCTTAACACTTCTTTCTTTATCCATTTTTTTTTCTTTTTCCTTTTTTTTTCTACAAACATTTGAAATGTGGTAAAGGTAGTCAAACTATCCTTATTGATAATTCATAGAATCATAAACAATTTTAAAATAATTCTAATATTACTTACTCTCTATCAATCTATCTATATATAATAAAAACACACAGTGGGGGGAAATAATATTTGTACACGTACACATTTCTAATTTGTATTTACAACTAAGGAATAAACATAATGTTCATATAATTAACTGTACACAGATGCCTAATGTATAGAAAACAGAAAAAATTGTTTGTGTATATATATATGTGTGTATGTATGTATGTATATAATGTGTGTGTATATACGTGTGTGTGTGTAAATCTTTTTTTTTTTTTCTTTTAAATCTCCAATATGTTAATTGGTCGTAACTTGTCTAGTCTTTTTATTTTGATGAATGTCCATACACAAAAAATTTATTTTTATCAATTTAAAATGTCCAATTTTTATCTATAAATCAAATTCCATGCATTTTGATAATTTATTTTAACAATTTTAATCAGAATTTGTAAAATGTTATAAAATTTATGAATGTCCTGAAGTAAAAAAAAAAAAAAAAATCAAACCATAAGAAATCTTATTTGGCAATAAATTATGTTTGCCAATGTTTAAAGTATCGGATGAATGTGAATTGAAAAGGTCAATTTTGTCAAACACAGCCTTCCATACTTCTTTAAATTCACCAACACTATACCTGATATTCCCACCTCCATGCACATTAGGTTGGGTTGATTTTTTCAATTTTTAAAAAAAATCAAATTGTCCATCTATGCGAAAGTTGTGTGTTAGTATACTGATACCAAAAATTAGATCTTTTACCTGCACCATTGTTTGAGGAAATAGCATCAAAGATCATCTACTTAAATGCACCAAAATTCCTAGTTTTCGAAAAATTTAGCCTAGAAATTGGTTAGAAAATTTACCTTTTTCAATATTTAAATCAGAAATGTTATTTTATTATATTAAAATGAAACGAATTAAATATTATAAATAGAATTCAAATTGAAAATGTATCCCCACCACCATCTGATATGCTGCTTTATACCCTATTAATTATAAACTGTAACAGATGATCTTTGATGCTATTTCCTCAAACAATGGTACAAGTAAAAGATTTAACTTTTGGTACGAGTGTTCAGTATACTAACATACAACTTTCTCATCGATGGAAAATCTGATATTTTTAAAAAAGTGAAAAATCAACCGAACTTAATGCACATGCACACATGACTCCTGCACTCTTCCTGCATCTAATAATGAAGTTCCAATTTTGGAGCTCTAGAGAGTGTGGCATACCCCTTCATAGCCATTACTCCCAGGTCCACTCTGACCCAGAGTGGTAGTACCTATTAGGGTCCCATCTATGGGTTAAATAGAAAAAAATGTGTAAAAAAAAAATTGAGTTTAAAAAAAAAAAATATTTGTATACCCATCAAAGCATGAATAGAAAAAAACGTCTTCTGCATAAAATAACCCAACAAGGGTTAACATGCCATAAAATTCAACAAACCAAACTATGCACTGTTCATGTTCCTGACATTTGTACCTTATTCTATGTATTATACCTTTTGAATTGTAGTGCACTGTACACAATAATTTCATTAGTATTATTATTTATACACCTGTAATTAGAAATAAGAAAAAAGTATTCCAAAAAGATGAGTTTATTTTTTATGGTTAAGTTGACGTTAAATGTTTTGGTTTTTGCCTTTTTTTTAAACCTTCATTCGGATGAATAAAGCATTGTCTAAACATTGGAAATCACTTTATACATCCAATTGTCCTGATGAAGGTTTAAAAAAAATTTTAAAAAATAACTGAAACGTTTTAACGTCAACTTCATCATCTAAAATAAATTTATCATTTGGCATACAAGAGTTTTTTCTACTTTCCATCGGATTTATTTTCATATTTTATCACCCATCCTTTTAGAATACTACATGTTTTTCTATTTTTTTCTACACCGATATATACGTATATAACACAATACTGTCATTACATGTGTGGTCATTACATTGTTGGTCATTAGAATAACCTCCTATTATTAGAAATAACAGCATAAACCTTGAATTATATCAATAATATTCTATGCACTTGTATCATTTGCATGTTGCCAAAAATAGCTTGACCTCTACAATTGACCTTTTTCACCTGATGATGATGAAGCCTATCGTTTAACACTCGTCTTTACCCACACACGCCCTAAATGCATGAGCAATTAAGCTTTTTATTTTTGGTTTTTCGACCGAAGAAAATTCTTTTCTTTTTTGAGCAAATATTTTCATAAAAACTGGATTGGCCTTGTGGAAAAATTCAGTAATTATTTGATTGTGATTTTTTTTTTTTTTTTCTTTTCTTTTTTTTCTTTTTTTCCCTTTTTTTTTTTTTTTTTTTTTTTAAATAGGTTCTATCATAATCAATGATATATCAAAAATGGGTACAACCCACCTATATATTTCAAAACGATGGCAGACAAAAAAATACCCCGAATATTCATGCTAATGTGAGAAACTTAAGTCAGTACATTTTAAATGATTCATATTTTAAGCCATTCAATTTTAATAATCTGTGTGTGTGTCTGTGTGTGTCTGTGTGTGAATATATGAAAATAGAATTAGATACATCAATTTGAAGAAAAGATAAAAGGAAAAATAATTGTACAGATTGTGCTGACAAGCACATGCTTCGACATTATGATGTTAATACAATGTAATGTAAATGAAATTATTTTAAAAATAAAATAAAAATAATAGTAGAAGGCATTGTATAAACCATTCGTCTTCTTCAGAGCACAGTTATCTGAATGATGAAAGGGAAAATATCGAAATTAATAAGACATTGGACAATTAATTTTGCATTGCAATAGCCTTCAAAAAAAATTATATGTATGTAAAGAATTATATACAATTAAATTACAATGAACAGCAAATTCGGCAAACAACGTATGTGACCTGCAGAAACACTGGACAGCTGTTTCTATCTATTAGATCTCATCAGCAATGTATACTGTGATCTCCCCCTGACAGAGATTGAACCAGCAACTGCAGAATGCAGAGCCAGCTCAGGGGTAGAGTTTCGGCTCTGCATTCTGTGGTCGCTAGTTTGATCTCCATCGGGGGAAGGAAATAAATCTGGCAAACAGATCAAATCCTGGATGAGGCTGTTTACATTTCCTTTTGTGTTAATGTCCTTGGTAAAGATATGACTTGTCTCTTCTATCCACCCACCCCACTTTGGTATAGATAAATAGCTGGGTGGACTCGGCTCTTTAGTTTTGATATGGCAACCAGTCTGGGAGAAGGAAAACTCTGAATTCAAACCACTTGTACTCGTGACCTTGTGTTACATCCTGCCTATGGTGGAAGGATTGAATGAATACATAAAAGTTGGCGGAGCGGCCTATTGTTGCTATCAGCTAGACAGCAAGGGACTCTATCCCCTTTTTCCAAGCGCTAGACCAAGGAGATTGTTTTTGCTGTTGTGGAGCGCCACACCTACTGTTAGCTCCTCACTTTACTGCACACATCCGATTACACAATCTGTGCTACTCGTGCTGAGTTGGCGGGGATTGGTATTAAACCAGGAACCTTGTGATTCCTAGGTGGATGCTCTATTGACTGAGCTAAACTAGATGAATACATAGAAATGGTATTTAATATTTAGTGCAGTAATTTATGGTGAAATTCCCACCGTGTGTAAATACCAGTAATTAATCCCCTTTATCTCCACTCAAAAAAGTGTCATTGGATGACTCTGGGTGATCTCTACGTTCCTCTGCCCCAAAATGGAATATTTTCTTTCTTTATCAATTTTTCTTATTTTCAATTTACCTAAATGTTACTGTGACAAATTTATCTTCCTATGGTAATCCTCTGATGAGACTTGGGTGAAAACAAAAATTTTTCTTAAGGATGAATCCGCTTATGATGCAATTCTAGAATTTCCCTTTAAAATTTACAATCATTGATTCAACATATTCTATACTGTATGGATACACCACTTGGACTCTGACGAAATGCTTAGAGAGAAGGATAGATAGAATTACATACACAAGGATGCTGTATGCTGTCTTGAACAAATTCTGGAAGCAGCAACCCCACAAAAAAAATCTTTCCTTGGATATATGTTGTATTCTAAAGATGTTTTTTTTTTTTTAGTTTTTACAATGACAAAATCATTTCGTTTTTAAGTTTAAAAAGAACTAAGAATTAATGATAATTCAGTCTGTGACACTATTGAGGCCTATTTTTACTCAGTAAGTTTTTACTGCTAGTTTAAACCTGTTACTGGAGAAGTAAGGATAAACTGATAAGTGACATTATCCTGAGGACACCTACACACGGACAGTCGGAGAGTCCTCCTCCAATAAATCAGCTGTTCATGTCAAGCTCTAGCACCTATATGATTGTCCCAACCCTATTGCTCTTATGGCAAGCCCCAACTCTTTTTATGTGCTAGAAGGTGGTGGCTGAGGGTTTTGGTGTCCTGAGTAAGACATTAAACTCTATTTCAAATTTCCAAGTGTATGCTCAAAGACGGAGCATACAATATGAAAATTGTTTTGAAATTTGAGTTTTGTATAAATTCAATTGAAATTTGTATAAATTCAATAGAAAAAATGTTGTTTTTTTAAAGTGGGGGTGTAAAATATCTACATTGATTTACCAATAAAAATCTCAGGAAGAGTTCAAATATCTACAAAAAGTGACAAAAACACAACTCAGAAAATATCTAAGTTGGGCCGCAAATTTGTCTGACGCTAGCTCGCTAAAACATAGTGTAAAGTATTGCAGGAGGCTGGGAAGATATTGATTTGCCGATAAAAATGTGGGGAGGTGTAAAATATCTACATTAATTTGCCAACATAAAGCGACAAAAACACTGCTTGGAAAATATTTAAGTTGGGCCGGAAATTTGCCTGACCTGGTATGCTGAAACATAGCGTAAATTATTACAGGAGGGCAAAGTTCAAAATTGCCATTTTTCTTACAGACATTGGGTTAAAATTGCAAATTGTCGTCAAAATTAAAACGGAAAAATTTGGCTTGGGCATAGATTTTAATGAATTTAATTATTACTAAAGAAAACAATTTGTTATTTTTTACTTAAATTTTAACCGTTAGTTGTGTTTTTTAACCGTTTTTCATTGGACATAACGTCCAATGAAAAACTTAAGAAAAGCACACGTCACCTGTAATATTGAAATAGAAAGTATGTTTTTTTTGTTTGTACATGTTTATTAATTCTGACTAGTCTTATCATTCATCTGTTTTATTTCATCTTTTTTTTTTCCTTAAACACAACAGTTAAAAATAACATAAATCGTGTCCTTAGTAATGATTAAATTCATTAAAATCTATGCCCAAGCTAAATTTTTCCATTTTAATTTTGACAACGACTTTCAATTTTAACCAGACATTGTTGTATGAGGATTCCCTGTTTTCATTGTGGCTAATTTGCTAGAATCTATTTATTTTTTTATTTTAAGATGCTTGTCGTTTTAATATTTCAATGGATTGCTTATTTTCAAAGTTTAAAATGTCCACTGAAATCGCAGCTTATGTTTGCTTGTTAATAATAAAGGCATGCAAACGGCAAATTTTTAATCTGCTTACAAACCGCAAAATTCCAGATCACATTCAAGGCTTTCAAACAAGCCATGTGACTGGGGGTCTATAACTGGGGGCGGACTTGTTATCTTGAATTATGTTTTTTAATATTCTAATCCCGACTAACATTTTCTTCTCGTCTCTTGAATTCGTTTATTCTTTTTTTATCTTCCGTCAATTTTCAGGGTGTTGCAGAAATACCATATTTTAAATAGTCACCTGTGTGCTGCAAGTGAACTAGGGCAAATGGCAATGGTAGCTCCATCTAACTAATATCCAATATCTAAGCTGTGCTACCAATGCACTGAGTTGGCAATGGACGGTATCAAACCCAGAACCTTGTAGCTCCTAGGCGGATATTCTAACAACTGTGCTAAACCAGCCCTTAACTCTTTGCCTACAAAATTTCCCCCACAGCTGTATCAAATTTTCTTGTTTTTTTTTTTGTTTTTTTTTAACGTGTATGATGGGATATTTCAAAGTTCACTATCTATTCACATCAGAACACATTCTATTCAATCAAATAAAGTCCTATTATTATTGTAATCAGAGTCCTTCTGCTTAATTATAATGAACTATATATTTGTAGGTCTGCTTAATTATAAGGAACTATATATTATAATGAACTATATTATATAATGAACTATATTATAATTATAATATTATAACTTATTATAATGAACTATATTATATTATATTATAATGAACTATATTATATTATATTATTATTAACTATATTATATTATTATTAACTATATTATATTATATTATATGAACTATATTATATATTGTAACTTATTATAATGAACTATATTATAATGAACTATATATTATACCTATAATTATAATGAACTATATTATACCTATAATTATAATATTATAATGAACTATATATTATAATGAACTATATATTTGTAGGTCTGCTTAATTATAATGAACTAACCATCAGTTTCTGTACTTTGCTTGGGTGTGGTAGGAAAACCACTGTGAGTGGCTTAACTGTTTGCCTACCTAATTTCCCCCACAACTGTATCAAATTTTCTTAGTTTTTTGGGTTTTTTTTTTTTACCTGTATGATGGGATATTTCAAAGTTTACTATCTATTCACCTCAGAACTCATTCTATTCAAATAAAGATGGCAAAGGTATTCACACAGTGATTTTTCAGTATAAACAATTGACATGTGCTAGAGACGCTGTCAGAGGTATATGGTAGGATCGCAGTGGTGAGAAAGCCGCTATGAGCAGCTTAAAGTAGGCACAGAGTTGAAAATTCTATCCGGAACAGCATCATCCCGACATAATATGAAATGAGCTCAAGAAGTTATTTGTATAACAATTATAGATTCACCAGTCTTTAAAAAAGACAAAAGAAAAAAAAACTTTCAACTACAAACACACAGTGTGCACCAGTCCATGCCATGATCTTTGCTGATCATATCTGAAAAACAAAAGGTAAGATATTAGCTAAATTGAGCTACCATTACCACTTGCCTAAGTTCACTTGTATCCCACAGGTGACAGTTTAAAACGTGGGAGGTATTTTTGCTGCACTTTATAACTTTAATTAAGAAGACAGAAGTTTTAGCTAATTTCCTTTTTTTAATGGAATCTTATTTGTTTTGTAAAAATTTTAACGTTTTTGCCTGTGATTTTAAAGGATTTCATAATTCTGTCTTTATTTATATTTCAAAATGAAAATTATTATTTTTATCCATTAAAGTAATTTTAAAAAATAATTAAACATATCACTGTTTCTCTTTCTTTTTTTTTCTTTTTTCTTTCTTTTGTCTTGTTTTTTTTTCTTGTTTTTCCTTTTTTCTTTCTTTTTTCTTTCTTTTTTCTTTTTTTCTTTCTTTCTTTTTTCTTTGTTTTTCTGTTTTCTTTCTTTTTTCTTTCTTTCTTTTTTCTTGTTTTTATTTTTTATAATTTCTTGTTTTTCCTTGTTTTCTTTTTCTTTTTTCTTCCTTTTCTTTTTTTCTTTTTCTTCTTCCTTTTCTTTCTCCTTTCTTTCTTTTCTTCTTTCTTTCTTTCTTTTTCTTCTTTCTTCTTTTCTTTCTTCTTTCTTCTTTCTTTCTTCTTCTTTCTTCTTTCTTCTTCTTTCTTTTCTTTCTTTCTTTTCTTTTCTTTTCTTTTCTTTTTCTTTTCTTTCTTTTCTTCTTATTTTCTTTCTTTCTTTTCTTTTCTTTCTTTTTTCTTCTTTCTTTCTTTCTTTTCTTTTCTTTCTTATTTTCTTCTTTCTTTCTTTTTCTTTTTTTCTTTTTCTTTCTCCTCTTTCTTTTTCTTTCTTTTTCTTTCTTTTTTCTTTCTTTCTTAATCCTTAATATCTGTTGTTTCAGTTAATATATTCAACTTTCCTATGAGCTGTGTTTTTTTTTTTGTTTTTTTGTTTTTTTTTTATTATTTTATTTAAAAATTTTTTATTTCAATGACAGAACCATTTCATTTTAAAATTAAAGATGGAAAAATATAGAAATTGATATTTAACAAAAATCAAATTATTTGATGTCAATACCTAATCATCTACAAAACTGAACCTAGCGTGGCACTCATGAGTGTGTGCATGTATTTCAGTAATGTAGCAAGGGTATATGACACCCAGAGCTACCCTTGTGTTTGTTGCCCCTTGTTACCCAAAGTAAAAGGGAGTCTAATTCTCCGAAAGGGGTTCTTCCACTTCTTTAAATATGGCCTGCACAAGTTTATACAGCAGATCCAAAAGTGCTGTCCCATAAAAGTTACACCCAGGGTGGACTGCTGCCCTCACGCCCAAGCTACACTAAATGTGTGTGTGTGTGTGTGTGTGAGTGTATATAT
The DNA here is from genome assembly GCA_023376005.1 of Doryteuthis pealeii. NCBI lineage: Eukaryota > Metazoa > Mollusca > Cephalopoda > Myopsida > Loliginidae > Doryteuthis > Doryteuthis pealeii. Next base: position 33,801,538 of record CM042172.1, on the reverse strand, counting down.
GCAAAAGTTTGTGGAGGCACATGGTGAAATGGTTAGAGTTACAGGAAATGGACTCGTCAGCACGAGTTCAAATCCTGGACAAGGCTGTTTGCATTTCACATAGCGCTAATACCCTTGGAAAAGGTATGAATCCAACTACTCTCCCTCCAGCTATCGGTAAATAGTTGGGTAGATTGAGCTCTTTAACCTTGGATAGGGGACCAGTCTAGGAGAAGGAAAACTCTGAATTCAAACCTGTTAAAGTCCGCCTAATAAATTGAGCTTGTGTCACATCCTGCTTATGCACAGGCTTGATAAAATATGTATATATAATGCTGTAATTTTATTTTATTTTCTCTTATCTCTAAATTTTTTTCTTGGGTATATTACATCCTTTGTACTCTAAAGTTGAATTTTGTTTTTTTTTTGGGTTTTTTTTGGGTTTTTTTTTCAATAAAATTTTCGTTTTTAAATTTAAAAAAAAGAATAACTAAAAATTAATGATAAATCAGCCTGTAGCACTATTGAGGTTTATTTTACTCGGTAAGTTTTTACTGTTAGTTTAAACCCATTTCTGGAGAAGTAAGGACAAACACATAAATGACTCTCTCCCATGGACACCTACACATGGACACACCCAGGTAGACTGACCAGCAAAAACTTACATTAATCAGCTGTGTACGGATACTGGATGCCATGCAGAAGACTTGCTAGGAGCAATGACCGATAGGGACAGGTGGCGAAAGAGTCATGGGAATCCGTGCTGTTTGCAAATCCATTACAACTGAATAGTGTGTTCGATCCTTGTTGGATGCACCATACTTGCAACCTTGTGTCACAGCTCAATGTAGTTCATTTACAAAGCTAAACCTAGCATGATACAAGGCCATGGGTAGGTATATATAAGTGCGTGTGTGTCTATACTGTTTTTTTCTTTTCAACCCTGTCTGCTGAGGCAGAATAATACACCAACTGTACCTCTGCAGAGGGGTAAGATCCTCCCAGTGGGGCCGCTGTGGGTGGCGACCTATGATGCTTAAGGATAGAATCCAGGTGGTTGAGCAGTCCATGACTTGCAATACTCCACTTTGGTCCTTACTTAAGCTAGACGTGCAGTCGGAGAGGCCCCTCTGATCAATCAGCTGGTCATGTCAAGCCCTAGCACCTATATGATTGTTCCAACACTATTGCCCTTATGAGAAACCCCAAACACTTTTTATCATATGTGCTAGAAGGCAGTGGCTGAGGGTCTTAATGTCCTGGTTATGACATTAAACTCTCTGGTGGTGAAGTTCCAGTTCTGGAGGTCTGGGGAGTGTGGAATATCCCTTCATGACCATTACTTCCAGGTCTACTCTGACCCGGAGTGGTAGTACCTATTAGGGTCCCATCTATGGGTTAAATAGGGAAAAAATGAGTTTAAAAAATGTGTTTTAAAACAAAAAATTGAGTACCCATCAAGAATGAATAAACTAAAACATCTTCGGCATAAAATAACTCCACAAGGATTGACATGCCGTAAAAACCAACCAACCAACCTTTTATTTTCCAATTTCCTTTTATCATTAAATCTTAAATCAATTTTTAATAATCTTCATATTCAATCAATTGTACAACTTACAAGATTTTTTTAAAGGTTAAACTGTAAAAATTTTTATTTTTTTCTCTTATAATTTTTTAAATTCATTTATTGAAGGAGATTTAGGCATCACTAACACTAATGTTATTTAATATTAGGGTGAATCAAAAGTTCTGCAATATTTTAGTAATGTATTTTATTTACTCTTCAAATTACAACAAAAGCAGTAAATAACCCTGGATGGGTTGACATGCCATTAAAATCAATCAATCCATCAACAAAAGCAGTCTAGCATTCAAAATAAAGGCCATCTTGCTGCACTGTCTAAAGCCACTTTTATGCAAGTCTCATGCTGATAGGAGTTCATGTCCTTTGAGGCAAAGAACTCCTTCACTGAAGCTTCCACCTCCTCTTGGTTGATGAAGCATTGTGAGCACAAGAGGTATGTTATAGATTGGAACAAGTAATAGTCCAAGTGAGCTAGGTCCGAACTATATGCTTGGTGAAGCCAAAATTCTACATGTTCTTTGGTCCTATGCTGATACCAGTTCTTGTCCTTTAAGGCAAAGAACTCCTTCACTGAAGCTTCCCCTTCTTCTTGGTAGTTGAAGAGTTGCAAGTGCAGGATGTGAGCCATGGATCAGAATAAATTATAATCCAAGGGAGCTAGATCCAAACTATATGCTTGGGGAAATCACCTTTCTGCAAGTTCTTTGGTCTCCTGCTGATACCAATTCATGTATTTCGGGACAAAGAACTCCTTCACTGAAGCTTCCACCTCCTCTTGGTTGTTGAAATGTTACAAGCACAGGAAGTGAGCGATGGATCAGAACAAATAATAATCCAAGGGAACTAGGTCTAAACCATATGCTTGGGGAAGCCAATATTCTTTGAAATTTTTAGAACTCCTTCCCTGAAGCTTCCACTTCCTCTTCGAAGTTGAAGAGTTGTAAGTGCAGGAAGTGAACAATGGATCAAAGAAAGTAATAATCCAAGGGTTGCTGGTTGTGGCAGCAGTTAGATTCCCTCAAGTTCCCGGAGTTTATCCCGGAAAATATAACGTTTATAAATATTGCAAAACTTTTGACTCACCCTGGTATATTCACCTTTGCACCTTATAACCTTTCACTTTATTACAGTTTATAAAATGAATTAATTTTAACCAATCAACATCGGTGATGGTAACCAAATTTTGTATTTTTGTATTTTATTGTTTATTTTTCAAACCTGATTCCCTTCATAAAGTATTTATCATCATTTCAAATATTTTTCAATATATTATTCTCATTTTTTATTATTTTACTAAATTTTCCTCCTCTTTAAAAAAAAAGTAAATTTCACTATTTGTATACAGATTATTTTATCTAATTATAATGGAGATTCAGTATCTGTCTATTTGTAACCAAAACTACATCACTGCTTATATCACAATACCCTCTGCAATTGCATAACTTAATCCATGAGTTTTTTTAATTCATAATCAAAATCATTAATACATAGAATAAATCTTATTTATCAACGATGTCTCTATGAAAATCGGAGTTAGCTTTGCCTCAAAACAACCCACATTAGTGTGTTTAAAATCCTACAATGTGTCTTATATATCACCAAAAAAATAAAGGTTTACATAATATATGATGTGGTTAATATACTGGTTTTAACAAAACTGGGTTTAATAAAAAAAATTACTTGATGTTATTGATCTCTAATATTATTGTTTTATTTCCCAACATATTAAAATCAATCCTATGAATGATTTTATATAGAAACCAATTAAAATAAGTAATTATTTTATGTGTTCTTATTTAATTTTTTTAGTCTTTCTAATTTGATATATTTCATTACATTAAAACTTAAATATGTACACCCAGAGGGCACATATTCTTGCTTGTAGTAGTAAAGGACATTTATCTTTTTAATTTTTCAGACTGTTGTCCTCATCTTACTGATGTGCCATATTTTACTATTTTCGTTCCTTTGTAGCTGCATTTTTATCACAAGTCGATTCGTGTCTTTGATATATCCAACTAGAATTGAGGCTACTTAGTTGGTATATCCAAATTCACATATCTTCTTTTTTTTTTTTTTTTTCTTTAAATTCTTTTTTTTTTTTTAAATGATTAAAAAATGAGAATAATAATTGAAAAATTTGGGTGGGGGTAATAATGATACCCTAGAAATTGTTGATGGGTATAAATTCTACTGTAAAAAAAATTGTGTAATTTTTATTCATTTATAAAATTTTATTCTATGAATTTCAGTGCTCCATCTGTTTGTTTGGGGTTTTTTTTTTATTTCTTTTTTTTTTCTTTTTTTTTTTTTTTTTCTTTCATATCTGTGTCTTTTATTCCATTCTTGTTCAGGAATTACCGATTCCAGATGATGAATAGAACGTTTGTTTGTTTTTTTTAATTTCACATTTATTTTCTTTCTAATTTTTTTTTTCTCTTCCCTTTTTTAAATCCAGAGTTTGAATTTGATGGTTTTGGCATTGAACCTTGTCGAAGTATGATTGCCATGCACGATGTATCCTTTTTGCTTTTGGTTTCTCTGTTAAAACAAAAGACAATTTACTCATTTCCAAACCGACATTTGCATCACATTTCAACCATTTTTTTTATTTTATATGATATTGAGTATTCCTATCTAATCTTATTATAATGGAAATTCAGTGTCTGTCTAACCGAAACTACATCACTGCTTATGTCACAATATCCTCTGGAATTGCATAATGTCATCAATGAGTATTTAATTTATAGTTAAAATTATTAATATATTGAATAAATCTTATTTAGCCCCAACCCTATTGCCCTTATGGCAACCCCCAACCCCTTTTTATCATATGGGTGCTAGAAGGCGCTGGCTGAGGGTCTACATGTCCTGGAAATGACGTTAAACTCTATCTGATGGTGAGGTTCCAGTTCTGGAGGTTTGGGGAATGTGGAGCACCCCTTCATCACCATTGCTCCCTGGTCCACTCTGACCCGGAGTGGTAGTACCTGTTAGGGTCCCATCTATGGTTGAATAGAAGAACATGAGTTTATAAACAAAATTGTATTATGCATTAAGAATGAATTTATTTCACAACTTTGTCGGCATTAAATGACCCACCGAGGTTGATATGCCGTAAAACAGAACAGAACAAACCAAACCAAATCTTATTTATTAACGAGATATCCCTATGAAAATCTGAGTTAGATTTGCTTCAAACAGCCCATATTAGTGCATTTAAAATCATTCAATCTGTCTTATATATCAATAAAAAATAAAGGTTTACATAATATATGATGTGGTTAATTTGCATACTGGTTTTAACAAAACTGGGTTTAATAAATAATTACTTGGTGTTATTGATCTCTAATATTAATGTTTTATTCTCCAATGTATTAAAATCAATCCTATGAATGATTTTATATAGAAACGAATTAGAATATAATTAAAATAATTGAAGTCTTTTTATTTGCATTCTTATTTAATTTTGTTAGTATTTCTAATTTGATATATTTCATTACATTAAAACTTAAATACCTATACCTGAAGGGCATATAGTCTTGCTAGTACTAATAATTTATAAAAAATTATATGGTTTCAGTCGAACAGCGAGGAAGTCTATCCCTTTTTCATTAGCTCTAGATGAGGGAGATTGTTTTGTGTCTGAGGTGGAGTGCCACACGTACCTATTGGCTTCCCACTTTCCACACAAATCTAAGTGACAATCATCTGTAGACTGCAGATTCAATCCTGACCCCAGGCAATAGCAACACAATACTTAACAAGGCTTAACACTTGTACCCAGTTATGGACGGACAAAGCAATATATAGAATAAATTAAAGAAAAATCTTTAAATTTGCTTCATTGTACTAATTTATTTCAACTGCATAATCACTGCATCTGCAACATGACAAAAACATGGTTATTACTGAAGGAATTGCCAGAATCCAAGGACTTAAATTTCTATATCTTAAGGGGGGTCCAAACTTACTAGCAGTGTGTGTATGTATGTATGTATATATATGTATGTCTATATATATATATATCTATCTATATATATATATATATATATATATATATTTCTGTGCCCAGCATGGGTATGAGTACGTGACGTCATGCCGGGAAGACGTGACTCTGAGAGGTAATGAAACGATGCTGCTAAAACGTCACATCATGTTATAGTAGTTGCGCACTTATGATTGACAAGTTGATTTGGTGAGTTTCATGTGTGGCGTATCCGGTTGGCCTAGGGGTAGAGTCTCCGACTCTGCATCCTGGGTTCTCTGGTTCGATCTCTGTTGGGGGGAGATTGTAGGTATACACTGCTGATGAGACCAAATTAGGTCGAAACAACTGTACAGTGTCATGATTAATCAAATTATATATATATATACACACACACACACACAGTCTACCCCAATGGATTGTATAAAGGGTTTGATTCGAAGTTCCGTGAAGGCTCCTAATTACGACCTGAAAGCACCCAAGTTCAACAAGAAGGTTCCAGAGTCCAACAAGAAACACCTGAAGAAGGCTGGGTGGGGTACATTGGCTGAAAAGTTTTTTGTTGTTTTTTTTTTTGTTTTTTTCTTTCTTTTAAGGTAGTGATACAAATACATTGAATTGTATAAAAATTACTTGAATTTGTCATAAAAAAACAAAGATTTGATTCTCCTTAACCAAATATTCAGGGTGACATGTCTGGTAAATTGGGACTGGAAGAATTTAAGTGTTTGTGGAAAGATCTTCGTGTCTGGAAGGTAAACGCTTTTTAAATTTTATCTTTTTAAAATTGAATGATTTTTTTTATTTATTTTTTTTTTTTATAGAAAAGTTTAGGTAATTCCAAACTTTATCTGTTTAAAATTGAATTATTTTTTTTTATAGAAAAGTTTAGATAATTTCAAAAAATATTTCCAGATGAAATAATAGTAGGAAATTATTTAATAAGTAAAAATCTATTAATTCTTGTATTTTGACTCTAAAACAAAAATCTGTAGATGATTTGATAATTAAACTTGTGTTTATTTGCATCTTATATTTCCCAATATTTTTTTTTTTTTTTCTCAGGCTAATTTCAAGAATTTTGATTCTGATAACAGTGGCTGTTTGAATTCTTATGAATTACGTTCAGCTCTTAGAAGTGCAGGTAAATTTACCTTTTTTTTTTTCTCTTCTTTTCTCTTTCTTCCCCCCACCCCTTTCTCCCTCTTTTTTATCGCCTGTTTTATTTTCTATTTTTCCTAGGGTTTTTCTCTTTCTTTTCTCTTTTCCTTTTCTCTTTTCTCTTACTTTCTTTCTTTCGTTCTTTTTTTCTTTCGTTCTTTCGTTCTTTTTTTCTTTCGTTCTTTCGTTCTTTTTTTCTTTTTTTTTTTCTTTTTTTTTTTTTTTTTTTTTTTTTTTTTTTTTTTTTTTTCTTTTTTTTTTTCTTCCTTTTTTTTGTTAAATAGAAAATTGAGTTTTATTTTACAAATTAGAACATTTTAACATTATTGCCCTAACAAAAAACTTGCTACTATGTGTCATTTTTTGTTATAGTAAAAAACACACACACCCTCCAAAAAAACATAAATCACATCATTAGGATAAAGATTATAATTGTAATAAATGTAAATGTATAAAAATGTTTTAAGCCATGTTTTAAATGTTTTTTTTTTGGGGGGGGTAAATGTTTTCAAGCCATGATAAATAAACTGATATATTTAGATTACATACTAAAATATAATTTGAGTTTTGTAGACACATAGATTGTGTTATAACTGGGGCCTGGAATATCTTTTCAATGGGGAATTCTGCAATAAGAATCCCTGATATTCCATTTGCCAGGCATATACAAGTAATAAAAAAAATAAGTCTAGGTTTTGGCTTGTTTCTCCATTCAAAATTGTCGAATGGAGAAACGAGCCAAAACCCATACTTTTTTTTTTTTTTTTTTTTTTTTTCTATTACTTGTATGTGTCTGGCAAGTGGAATATCGGGATTCTTATTGCAGAATTCCCCATGGAAAATATTTTCCTGAGCCTGGTCGTAAAAATTGCTTACCAAAAATATGCAATCTGATTGTCATGAATTTAATATTTCTTTCCTTATTTCCAACAGGTTTCAAACTTAGCAACAGCTCATTGCAGGCATTGGTTGCACGTTACAGTAACAGAGAAGGACAGATTGCTTTTGCAGATTTCATTATGTGCGCTATCCGACTGAAGTCCATGTTAGGTAAGACATTCATTTTACCATTTATTATATATATATATAACCACAGTGTATGGTTAACAGAATCTCACTTGATGAGACAGTTGTAAGCCAATATATACAGTATTATTAGTAATTAAATACACACCAAAACTAATGTATATCTATTATTATTATTATTGTATATATATAATATATATATATATATATATATAACTGAGTGCTTGGGAAAATCTAGCATCAAATCGGAAAGAATGGCGTAAGACATGTTTCGCTAGATTAAAGAGCTTTGAAGAAAATAGACTGAAACATCGAGATCAGCTACGTCTAACTTTAAAACAAAAACATCTGACTCCCGCTTCAGGAAATTCCATCTATCAGTGTGGCTTCATAGCTCGCAGCAAGGCTGGGCTGCTATCACACTCAAGGAAACACAAAATGTCTTTGTGATAGCATGCACAACCTGTGAGGATACAAATCACTCACTGCTGACCCTCATTTATCGTTCACGATAGAGTCCACCATCTATACATATATAAAGGGCAGTTTGTACTAGCTTCGGCAGTACATATACTAAAATTTGAACAATACAGAGAAGATTAGCATGGCCCCTGCGCAAGGATGACACGCAAATTCGTGAAGCGTTCCATATTTTTGGGGCACCTCATGTGGTGTAATGGTTAGCAAGCTCGCTTCGCAAACCATTGTTAGTGAGTTCGTTTCTCATTGGGTGCCCCACACTTCTGGCCTTGTGCCATATCTAAGCTAAGCTTAGTAAATAACTATATAAAGGGCAGTTTTGTATGTATGTATGTCCAGAGGAAGCTACAAAAATAAAACAGTTAATGACAAAGTACATTTATATAAACATTCACTATTACCAGAGCTTGGTTTTTGTGAAGAAATAAAGAACATTGTATTTATATCTGGGAATATATTTAAAAATTAGGATTTGAATAATGAGAGAAGAGAAAGTCATTGGTGGCGTTTGTGATTAAAACATAAATCAATTATGTAAGACCAAAACAATCAATGGATCTGCAAGACTAACTTTTTATTATCCCCTCTCTACCTAGGCAACGTCGGGTAGCCGCTTCTAGTATATATGTGTTTTTTATAATATATATATATATATATATATATATATGGGAGAAATATGAGGAGGTTAATCCGACAGTATGTGGAGAATGTAGACAAACACGGGATGTTATGGAAACTGGATGTTTATTGTCAACGATGCAATGTTTCGGCCATTTAGACCATCATCAGGACCAAAAGCCCAGTTCTAGCTTCAATGAAAGACATTTTCAGAAGGGTGAAAAACAGTTGGGGCAGGGGGGTAGTGGATTTTCTTCCCTCTAAATGGGGAGTGTTATATGGAGATGCAGGTGTTTGGTCAGAATGTTTGGATGATGAGGGATGGGTCAAAAAGTCAAAAAGTATATGTGTATGGGGGTGGATTTGTCATTAGTTGTATATGTGTGAGTTTTATTTTTTTTTATTTTTTATTTTTAGACAAATAGATGAACAGAAAGATTTTTAAAAAAATAAAATAAAATAAAACTCACACATATACAACTAATGACAAATCCAGCCCCCATATACACATACTTTTTCACTTTTTGACCCATCCCTCATCATCCAAACATTCTGACCAAACACCTGCATCTCCATATAACACTCCCCATTTAGAAGGAAGAAAATCCACTACCCAGCCACCCCTGCCCCTACTGACAACCTACTGTTTTTCACCATTCTGAAAGTGTCTTTCACTGAAGCTAGAACTGGGCTTTTGGTCCTGATGATGGTCTAAATGGCCGAAACATTGCATCGTTGACAATAAACATCCATTTCCATAACATCCCGTGTTTGTCTACTTTCTCCACATATATGAAAATGGCATGGCCTATATATTTAATTAATGTAAATTACTAAAAATGAAGAGAAAATTCAATGTATTTACAATATATTAATGATTTGAAGGCAAATACAATGCATATGAAAAATAAAAACAAAAAGATGTTATTTTTGTCTTATCGATTTCGAAGCATAAACTTCATCATCAGAGATTCGTATCAGAAATGGATACATATAATGTATTTACAATTAAAGGCCATTTGGTATGAAACGAGAAAAAAAAAATGAAAAAAAATTTTGCTGCTATATTTTGGGAACCCTATCCCTTCAACTGGTCTAATATATATATATATATATATTATATATATATATATATATATATATATATGAATTATTGGTTGTAGTAATTATTTATTTGGTGTAAGTTTTATGGGGGTCACCTGACCAGTAATATAAAGTGATGGTCAACAGGAGGCGAGGTTAGTGAAAGCCTGTTGCTGAGGGCGGAGAGTCGGGGTTCTGATCAGCCCCGATTGGTCTCCTTGGGGGAGGAAATCCGATGTTGAAAGACCAGAAATTTCCAGGGATACAACATCACTGAGGACTCCCCACTCAATCATCTAATAGATGTATTTTGTGAAATTATTCATTTTGAAATCTTTTGTGTATTTTTTTTTTGGGGGGGGGGGTCAGTTATGAGAGTCTGTTGTAGGGGGGTTATAGGGTTAGTGCATTAGTTATTAAAGATGTTTAGTATATTATTGCCAGTGTTACATGCTATTTTATTTATTAAGAAACTAACATGATTAAAATATAAATAAAATAGCATTTAACACCGGCAACAATATACTAAAGATCTTTAATAGCTAATGCTAGCAACCTTCCTACAACAGACTCTCATAACTGAAAAAATAACCCTTCCAAACAAATAAAATTGAACTCACACCAAACAAACAATTACTATAACCAATAATTCCTCTGAGGTTAACCAATAAAATGATTGAAAGCGCTTGGGGAAAAATATTGGAAATTTTCTCTACCAACAAGATCCCGATATATGTAAAACAAGAAGACTTGAATATCTACACTTGAAAATTATTAGGAAATATTCCATGGTCTTTTAACAAAAACCTACTTAAATGATATATATATATATATATAAATATAAAGCAATCTACAGACACGCGTTTCGGGGTTTCCCCCCTCATCAGTGCAGCTATATATATATATATATATAATGATACATGTTGAGTATCGG
>CM042172.1:33758181-33785681 GCA_023376005.1 Doryteuthis pealeii | reverse complement strand
CTAAAAACAAGAGCTGTCAAAGGGCGGATGAATTCTATGGGAACCAATGGTCGTCCACACAGATAGTAGTAGGATTGGGGTACCTACTACTCACATAAATCCCCAAATGGGATAGATGGGTCTTTTTAATCCCTAAGATGGTATAATGCTAAACTGTCATAAAAGTTTTTTAAAAAAATTACTGTAAATTGTAAAAATTACTGTAATTGTGAGGCTACTTGATACTGGGTAATCACAATAATTTTTTAACCCCTCCTGCCTCATTATGACATTCTTGCATTCTCTATCGTAGTTTCCTGTGGCTTGATGAGACTCAGGTGAAATCAATTTAGTTCTTTTTCCTGTGTAATCCTCTGATGAAACTCGGGTGAAATCAATTAGTTCTTTTTCCGAAATCAATTTAGTTCTTTTTCCTGTGGTAATCCTCTGATGAGACTCAGGTGAAATCGATTTAGTTCTTTTTCCTGTGGTAATCCTCTGATGAGACTCGGGGAAATCAATTTTTGTTAAGGATGAATCTGCTTATGATTGCAATTCTAAACGAACTTTATGTACACCCTATATGGTTGCAATGGCATGAGTGATCTTTTGGTTTAATTCAATGATGATCTGTAATTTTGTTTGATTCACGATGTCTTTAACATAAACCCCACAGAAAGAAGTCCAGGGGAATGAGATCTAGTGAACAAGGTAAAGAGATTTTATGGACACCCTGTATATTTCTTGCTTTTCTTCGAAGCATTTACTCAAACTTTTTCTTTCGAAAAAAATCGCATCCATCTTCTGGATATAAGATTTTTTTTTTCTTTTTTAAACCTGCTTCATTGAAGCAAAAATTTCTTCTCAGAGTTTATTTTCTACTAATTTTTTTTTTTTTTTTTTCCGCTCAGTTGTGTGTTAAATTTACTAAACAATTCTTGTTACGAAAATATTCTTTTAATAGAATATATAATTATCTGTTTTCTAACTATATTTAAAAGAAAAAAAATGCATGAAAAAATTTATACCTGCTTCTCATCGATCACTTTTCTATTTGTTATACCAGATATTTAGCTACGATATAACGTAGCCATTATTGCAAAAGAAAACAACACTTTTTTTAAAACTGCTCTTCTTAGAGCCTACAACACTGCCCTTCTGAAAAAAAATACTGCTGGTATTGTTATAAAATGAACAAATTTGAATAAATATTTTAGAATTTTATTTTATTTTTTATTTTTATTTATTTTTTGTTTATTTTGATGCAAAAATTTTGGTTGTGTATGTTTCCTTGATTTTTCTTCCTCTTTAAAGAAGAGTTACATTTTATGTTCTTTCTATTGCCTTAAACACCTTTTTTCAGGTAAATGAAATTTGAATTAGATTTTAACTTACGAGGGTGAGTAAAAAAAGTAATGCCGTTTTGTTTAGGACAAGTATAATTACCAACACAGGAACATGTATCATACATCAAAATGAAGCTGGTCCTCTGTGGATCACATCCCTAATATTCCACCTTTGAATGAGAGCATGTATCCTTGCCCTGTAAAATTCTGTTGACTGTTTTTTGAGCCACTTCTTCACTACAGATTTCACTTCATCATCACTGGAATAATGTTTGCTTCTTGAACCCTCTTTCATGGGGCTGAAGAGATGATAGTCTGAATGCACTAAATCTAGTGAGTATGAAAAATGAAATTTGGGCAGGGATTCATGCTCTCAATCGAAAGTGAAACATTGCTATTGAGAGAAACGGTGACTGTGGAGAAGTAGGGATGTGATCCACAGAGGACCAGCTTCATTTTGATGTATGATACATGTTCCTGTGTTGGTAATTATACCTTAAATAAACAAAATGTCATTACTTTTTTGACTCGTTTTCGTAGATTTTAGGATTGTATTGCAAGTAATTTTCTAGAATATTTTTTATATTTTGTAACGGTATTTGTAAAACCAGTCTGATGAGGCTAGACTCATTTTTCGAATGTAATTCGTTCCAAAATAATGTTCGAAATCCGATTTGTTTGAAAACTGAAACAATATTTCTCATAAGAAATAATGTAAAGTGGATTTATGTTTTCTTAACCATCAGACCTCACAACTTTCCTCTTTCCCTTTCTGGTAGTATCGCTGCTGCCTTTCTTAGGATCCATGAATAAGGGTTAAAGTAGCCATAGAATACTGAATAAGCACAAATGAAGCAAAGAATTTGCATAAAAACAATATCAGACACTTGTTCAAGATAGCAACTGACACTAACTGATGCTGCTTGGGTAGATTCGACCAGCCGTTCGACATCTTTGGTTTACCTTGGTAGTCATTCACATAACTTCTGTTTTCATCAGTTCGACTCGTGTGTTTGAAGCCTAAAAATTTGTTTGACAACTGAGGCCTTTTTTAATCAAATTTTTTGTTGGAACTCTGAAATGTTTGACTTCTGATTCGTTTGAGAAGTGAAGTTCCACTGTACACATAAATAAATACACTTTTAAAAGTAGTTCTATGCTTGTATGGCAGGTAATCTTTCTAGAATATTTTTTGTTGTTCTCAAGAAAGAAATCTCAATGAGGACATTCGATATATGAATTAACTTCTTGAATTTTTGTTTCTTACCCAAACAATTATAAACTTAAAACAAGTAGATAGAAAATCTGTCGGGTTGAACAGCATCCGGGTCAATCGTGCAGTGTAGTAATTTACATGCGCGCCAATGAGGTAGTCTGATGTCAAGCCACGACTCACAATCAGGAGGATGTGAGTTCAATCTCCCTAATCACCTGCTATACTCCCTCCAATCTCATTTTGCACGCCAGACATATTCGTGCACGCTTTGAGCTACCACATGCGTGATTTCTCTTGCCACAAAACATTTTTTTTTTTTTAAGGTATTAGGAATTATTAGACAAGATGCATCAATTCAATATAGCTTTAATACATTTAAGAATAAAACAAAGTGCAAATATTTTAAAATTATTAATATTAGCAAGAATATCCTCCTACTTTTTTTTTTTTTTTTTACTTTATTCATTCTCAATAGTATATTAATAGTTTTGTACTATTTTCTCAAGATTCCTTATTCAAAATATAAACAATTAAAAATTATGATTGTTAATTTTATTTTCAACTTATAAATAATTATTTAAACTTTAGAAAAATTTATACCAATCGTCCAAATTCCGTGTTGGTGTATCTTCTCTAATTAAAAATAATTATCTTTGTCTCTATAAAATTGTAAACAAATATTTAATTAGATTAAATTACCACAATCGGAAAATTCGGCAAACACAGTGTGCGACATGTGGAACACTGGACAGCTGTTTTGACCTTACTTGGTCTCCTCAATGGTGTATACAAAAAAAAAACTGTTTAACCAACAAAACTATTAAGATAAGATAAATTCCTTTTTCATAAATTCATGAATACAATTCTTTTTAAAATAATTTTTATTGTTTTACTATTATTTTAACATGTTGGGTTTATTCATTCAGGGCTTTTCTCAGTTACTGTTAGTTTAACCATTTATTACCAAATGAATTAACAATTAAAAAAAAAAATTTAAAAAACAAGGGCACACAACTCGTGCTGCTCAAATTTTTTTTTAAATAATTGTTGTTTTAATCTTATTTTAAAATGTTGTTAGATCTATTCATTCAGGGCTTTTCTCAGTCACTACACTTAGGTTTAACCATTTATTACCAAATGAATCAACAATAAGAAAATTTTAAAAAACAAGGGCACACAACTCGTGCTGCCAAGTTTTTTGGGGTTTTTTAAATAGTTTTAATTTTATTTTAAGATGTTATTAGGTTTATTCAGTCAGGACTTTTTCAGTCTCTACACTGTTAGATTTAACCATTCATTACGAAGTGAATCAACAATAAAAAAAATGTTTAATTTTTAAACAAGGGCACACAACTCATGTTGACCTGATTTAACTTACATCAGTAATGTCTTCTACTGCTTTATGACACAGATATTTACTTTTTTTTCTCTCTTTAAAATTATTCTATACTTTAAAAATATCAGCCAGTTTCTTCCAAGATTTTTTTTTATTCCAGTTGTCCATTTTATGAAATGCTGATAGATTTCAAAAAAAACATTTTTTTAATCTATTTCCTCAATTTCACAAAATGACTGAGTCTGCTGATAAGTCTAACATGATCAAAGGGGAACCACTCTTGACTGATAAATTATTTATTTATTTTCCTATTTATTTTTTTTTTTTCCTATTTTCCTAAAAAAAAAAAATAATCTTCATACAATGACTGCTATTTACACAGTAGCATTGCAACCAACAAAGCCTTCATCAGATGGTGACTCTGGATTCAGGCATGGTTTCGGGGCCAAAGCATCATTACCACTAACCCAGAGAGCCCCAGCAGTTCCTCACAATACCACCAGACTTTGTCGGTTTGATGTCACATTGTAGGATTGCCATATCCACGCTGATGTGGTTCAAGCTTTATCCTGGATCTTTTTTATGTATTTCCTCTTGTCTGCTGGAGAAAGTCCAAGTTTAGACAAAAATGCCAAGGTTGAGTTGGTAGTAAATCCCCAGCATCCGACTTCGATAGGAAATACATCTGTTATCCATCCGTTTCTGACGCATTGTTCACGTACTAAACCCAAACCCTAACCCTAATTCCGTCTTCTTTTTTCCTAGTAGATCAATAAATAAATAAATAAATTATCAGTCAAGAGTTGTTCCCCTTGATCATGTGAGACTTATCGGAAATAACCTAAATTTTCTCTTTTGTTTTTGATGAACATTTGTTTTATATATTGTTTTAACAATATTTAGTCCAATTGAAACTTCCCACTTAGATATTATTATTGCCTTAAATGCAGTGCCTTATCATAAGATGACTCTGGACACTTTGTAAATATTAGGTTGTTACAAAAATAATGTCCGATTTCAAATACATACATTTATTGTTGAAACATTAACAGTAGAAATGTTAAAATTAGTCAAAATACGAGCCTTGGGCAGCTATGCATCTCTGCCATTGATCTACGAGGTCATTTATTCCGTGTTGGTAAAAAGTTATTGGCTATGATGCAACAAAATCTTTAAATGATGATTCCACCTCTTCTTTAGATCGAAAAAGTTTTACCATTTAAAAATGTGCTTAAGTGCCAAAAAAAAATGATAATCAGTAGGTGAAAGATCGGGAAAATATGGAGGATGTGGTAAGGTCTCGTATCCCAAGTCTGTGAGTTTCTGTACAGTCAATCTTGCAACATGTGGTCGCGCATTATCATGGAGGAGAATTCACTAATGCAGGTCTTCTTTTTTGCAAGCAAGCGTGCATATCAGCGAGTTGATTGCAGTAAATCTCTGCAGTAATGGTCTGATTGGTTTTCAAAAAGTCGTAGTAGATAACACATATTGCAGACCACCAGACGGTCACCATAATCTTTTGCTGGTGCAACTTTGGCTTTGAGAAGTGTTTGGGGGATTCATCACGATCAAGCGATTGATCTGATCGTTTACGGTTGTCGTAAAGGATCCACTTTTCGTCACAAGTGACTATTCGGTCAAGAAAGGGGTCATTGGTGTTACGCAAACAGAGCATCAAGCACACTTCAAACTGCCTAAGTTTTTGGTGCTCATTGAGCTCATGAGGAACCCATTTATCGAGCTTTTTCACCTTTTCAATACTCTGTAAATGGTGTGAAACTGTTGCAATGCTGACACCAAGTGTCTGAGACATCTCTCTGACACTTTGTCATGGATTTTGCTCAACAACTGCCTGCAATTGTTCATTGTCAAGACTGCATGTCGTCCTCTAGCTTCTCATCTTCAGAAGGACTCTCATCTCCACTGCGGAATTTCTGGAACACTTTCGTACTGTCCGATCACTTGTGGATTCATCTCCACATGCTTTGTTGATATTGGCAGCAGTTTGGAGGCATTGTGCCAAGCTTGAACTCATGCAACATAAGAAGGCGAAGGTCATGTTTAAGGCATGTTCATCTTTGAAGGCTCCTATTTTTCAAAAATACTTTCTATCTGAAAATAAATTAAAAATGCTCAAAAGAGCACACATTATTAGATATGCAAAAATTCACCTGAAATAAACAACAAATTCTATGTTAAAATGACATTTCAAACCGACACTTCAATCGGCCATTATTTTTGTAACAACCTAATAAAACTTTAAAATTGTTTCAATAGTTGACTTGATACGAATTGAATAAACTCTTCAATTACTCCATTTTGTTTTATCTTCTTCGAGCTTCTTATTCAAATTGTTGTGTGTGAGATATATATATATTAATGAGAGTGAGGGATTTGAATAAATCCAACAAAATGTGGTTGAGATAGAAGGAAAGGGTATTTGCAACTCATCCACTTATGAGGGCTGGACACAAGGTCTCATTTTTATGTGGGGCATAAAAATTGTGTCGATCTCGTTGGAATTCCCCCTCAAGGCGCTGGGCAATAAACCCAGGCCTGCCTTTTAAATAAAGAGGGCAGGTATTGCCTGGGGGGATAGCCCCTGGGATCGATGCTATTAATTTACTTTACGCGTCCAGTGGCCGAAGCACACTGGACCCCCAGCTGAAGCCGGGTGGGAGGAAAGTAATGGATATACAACACAGACATTATAATTCAATTGATATTTGGCTTCATTATTGGAGAAGCTTCTTCAGAACTTTGACATAAGTAACTTGTACATTCTGCTTTTATAGTGAAAAGTTGAATGGGTGAGGGAAATTCGAGTGGGGTTGGTGTGTAGGGACGTTTATTTTTCTATGAGGTCAGTCGATTGACAATAGAGAATTTGATATTTGGAGTGTGGGTCAAATGTGTTGATATGTATCAGAGGAAATTTGAATAGTCGGGGTTGGTCAGTGTAAGGAGAAATAGGTCATTGTGTAATGAGGTAGATAGGTTATAGGATCTGTTAAAGCTTTTTGGGAGATTCGGGGAAGAATATTTGTTTGGATATTTTTTTTTTTTTTTTTTTTTTTTCATGAGGCGAGATATAATTGATTTATGCTGTCTGTGTTGTTATATCCACACTTTCCTCTATTTTCAACACATATAAGTTTTTGAAAAACCATCACAGGGGTTAACATAGTATGGTCATTGATGAAAGAAATTGGTGTAAACTACAAAAGTTGTAAGCTGTTGATGGTTTGATTAAAACTGAAACACTTTAGTGCAGTACTCTTCGGAGAATCATCCCGGTCCTGCCTCAAAAATCACTACCGGTGGCTGCTGAAAAAAACACCAGACGATATGGAAGTCTGTAGCCGAAGCGTGTCACTTGCAAAAAAAAACTGGTTGGGTTTAGGGTTAGTTTAAATGGAAAATAAATAATTTGGGCTGTTTTTTGTCGGTCACCTGAACAAAAACAGATCCACAAATTTTGTAATAAAACTGTTAATTTTAACTAGGGGTTTAGAGTTAGGTTAGGGTTGGGGTTGGTTTTTCGGAAAAACGCCCTAAATGGGTGTTTTTGGTTTTTTTTGCAAGTGACAACCTTCGGCTACGGACTTCAATCTAGCTGGTGTTTCAGCAGCCACCGGTAGCGATTTTTGAGGCAGAGAGGGATGGTTCTCGCGAAGAGTATACTTTATTAACTCTGGTATTTTATATCCATTTTTCTTCTCATATATACATATTATTAGGGTGATAAAAAAGTAATGCCATTTTCTTTTTTCATAAAACTAAGGGCACATTGAGACCTAACGAAACTCAGAGCAAGAATCTGATGAGTAAGACCAACTTGCCAATCAACAATGTCCTCCTTCTGCATGACAATGCTCAACCACACAACAAGCATCAGGACAAGGGAGAAAAATACTCATTCGGTGGACATCTTTACCACATCCTCATACTCACCAGATTTAGCGCCTTCAACTATATCTCTTCGGTCCCATGAAAGAGGGTTTGAAAGGCAAACATTATTCCAGTGATGAGGGAAGTGAAATCTGTAGTGGAAAAGTGGCTGAAAGAATAGTCAACAGAATTTACGGGAGGAATACTGCTCTCATTCGAAGGTGGAACATTGCTATTGAGAGAAACGGTGACTGTGGAGAAGTAGGGATTTATCCACAGAGGATCAGCTTCATTTTGATGTAGAACATGTTCCAGTCCAAATAATACAAATTTCAAGCTTAATCTAAAAAATGTCAAAGAAATAAATCTGACAGTATAAATATATTGTGAAAAAACATGAATTAAGTCAAAAATATTTTTTCAGTTTTTATTGGTTTAGCTCAGTCGGTAGAGTGCCCTAGGAACCACAAGTTCCTGGTTCAATACCAGCCCTCGCAACTCGCACATGAGTAGCACAAAGATCCATGCGGTAAAGTTAGGGCCCGATTTTCCGTTTCAAATTTTTCTCAAATTCCGTTTTCACTTTTAGTCATTCCCGTTTTTTTCCGTTTCCTACTTTTGGTAATTCCCATTTTTATAGTATTTATTTGTGAAAAAAATTGAAAATAAAATTGCTATAATTATTAAAACTGAAAACAAAAGCATAATTCAAAGTTTTATAAAGAAAATACAAATGTCTCCAATTCTTTTGAAATTGTGGAAATGAAAGTCCAAAAATAAATTATTGTAAAATAAATATGTAACATGACTAACAATGAAATGTTGGCAGTGCATAATTTCTTTGAGGTAGAACTTTTAATCAGCTTCCTTCTTTAAGGAAGAAACATTTAGATTGTTTTTGTGTTTTTAAGTAAAGGGATCATATTGATTTATAATCATTGATTCGCAATATTAAAATAACAGAAAATCACATTTAAAGAATGAACAGCAAATAACTTGCATTTCAACAATAAATATCTGAGAAAGTCAAACATTTTGACTAAAATTTTAAAAAACAGGAATTAACCATAATCATTGAATCTTTGTAACAAAATATAAAAAACAAATTTGATATATTAATTCAAATTTAAATCAACCAATTTATCTCAAGTTGAAATACTCATGAAATTTTAAAATTGGAATATTTCCCAAATAAAGAAATTAGCAATCTTCAAATCTCTTTCTATATCTATCGTAATACAACATTGTAAGTTGCTTGGTGTTTCAGGGGTAAGACTTTCACATTGTTTATTTTAGTAATGTTTATATTCGAGAAANGACACCACTTCGCTACAGACTTCAATCATAGCTGGGGGGGGGGTTCAGCAGCCACCGGGTAGCGATTTTTGAGGCAGGAGGCTGGACGGTTCTCCGAAGAGTATACTTTATTACACTGGTATTTTATATCCACTTTTTCTTCTCAATATATATAATATATATATATATATATATATATATTAGCAATTACGAGGGTGAATCAAAAAGTAATGCCATTTTCTTTTTTCATAAAATAAGGGCAACATTGAGACCCTAACGAAACTCAGAGCAAGAATCTGATGAGTAAGACCCAACTTGCCAATCAAACAATGTCCTCCTTCTGCATGACAATGCTCAACCACACACAAAGCATCAGGACAAGGGAGAAAAATCGCCTCATTCGGTAGACATCTTTACCACATCCTCCATACTCACCAGATTTAGCGCCTTCAGACTATCATCTCTTCGGTCCCATGAAAGAGGGTTTGAGAGGCAAACATTATTCCAGTGACGAGGAAGTGAAATCTGTAGTGGAAAAGTGGCTGAAAGAATAGTCAACAGAATTTTACGGGGTAGGGATACATGCTCTCATTCGAAGGTGGAACATTGCTATTGAGAGGAACAGTGACTGTGGAGAAGTAGGGATGTTATCCACAGAGGATCAGCTTCATTTTGATGTATGACACATGTTCCAGTCCAAATAATATAAATTATCAAGCTTCATCTAAAAAATGTCAAAGAAATAATCTGACAGTATAAATATTGTGAAAAAACATGAATTAAGTCAAAAAATATTTTTTCAGTTTTTATTGGTTTAGCTCAGTCGGTAGAGTGCCCACCTAGGAACCACAAGATTCCTGGTTCAATACCAGCCCTCGCCAACTCAGCACATGAGTAGCACAGGGATCCATGCGTTAAAGTGAGGAGCTGATGGAGATGTGGCACTCCAGCTCCAACACAAAATTATCTCCTTGGTCTAGCACTAGTGGAAAGGGGATAGACTCCCTCGCTGTTCTGGCTGATACTGACTTTAGGCAACCCCAACAACTTTTACTTATATGCTTATATGTTACAATTCATGAGAAGTCATAAATTGTGAACAGACCTGTAGCTAGGAAAAGGGATAGACTCCCTCGCTGTCTGGCTGATACCGACTTTAGCAACCCACAAACTTATATGTTTATGTTTATAATTCATGAGAAGTCATAAATTGTGAATAGACCTGTAGCTAGGAATATTTAAATTTAGGTCTGTTGATTTGAAATCAGGGGCGGTCCCCATAGAAAATTACCAGTGATTGTTATAACCTTTTGATCCCTTGAAAACGCACCATGATACACACATGATTTAGTTAAGCAGATTCAACCAATTTTGAAGGAGAGTAGACATGATTGTTGTCTCTCCCGGTCAGTCTCATTCCCGCGGTGAATAATCAATATGGGCTAATAAAACTTGATCAAGAACAAACAAGGTCTTGTTGTGTTTGTTAAATAATTAAGACAATGTCCAGCTCAGCCCAGCCTAGCCCAGCCCAAAGAAGAACTAACAAAGAAATCAACACTCAGCAGAAAACCCTAGATAGAAGTCAGCCTAAAGATAAGATGGCGGCTGAAGCAGTAAGCAGCGAACAAGTAAGAAGAGTTACAAGTAAAACCATCTCATCTCTGATCTAATATATCTCTGTCTGTTTCTGTCTGTCTGTCTGTCTGTCTCTCTCCCTCCAATCAATTGGCTGGTTACATCAAGCCTTAGCACCTATATGATTGCCCTTATGGCAAGCCCCAACCCTTTTTATCATATGGGTGCTAGAAGGTGTGGCTGAGGGTTTACAAAGTCCTGGGAATGACTTTAAACTCTATCTGATGGTGAGGTTCCAGTTTTGGAAGTTTGTGGAATGTAGAGCACCCCTTCATCAACCATTGCCTCCCTGGTCCACTCTGACTCGGAGTGGTAGTACCTGTTAGGGTCCCACTATGGGTTAATAGAAAAAATGTATTTATCAAAAAATTGAGTATTCATTAAGAATGACTTTATTTCAAAACTTTTCAGCATTAAATGACCCACTGAGAGTTGATATGCTGTAAACCAAACCAAACCAAAATCTCTCTCTCTCTCTCTCTCTATATTGTACCTGTGTATGGGAGAAGGTATATATGGCTATACAACATATACTGTCGGATTTATATCCATTTCTTTCTTGATATCCTGTCTTTATGAAAACACATATAAAAGAAAACAATACAAATATGGGTAATCTGAACATTAGGTACATAAATGAGAATAACCTCCCCTTGTTTGTTTCACTTTAAGGAAGCCATATATTTTGGTCAGCTATTTTCATTTCACTGTAAATCTACACTGAAAATACAACTGCATGCTTTAACATAAAAATATCATAAAAATGTGTTCTTAATAACAATTAAGTTCATTTTAAATAATGCGCAAGCACAATTAAGAATACATTTTATTATTGTCATGTTAAAACATGCAGTTGTATTTTCAGTGTAGATTTACGGTGAAATGAAAATGACCCGACCAAAATATATAGCTTCCTCAAAGTGAAACAAACAAGGGGAGATTTCTTCAATTATGTAGCTAATGTTCAGATTACCCAAATATGGACACAAACATGCAGAGGAGAGTTGACGAGGACTACTGCCAGTGAAATTTATGACTCTATTCTGCCCCAGAGATATTTATATTTTGAGAGGGTATGTCCAGAAACATTCTTAGTGACACCACCGTCTCCACCCTACACCGGAGATTCATAAACAACTTAATAAGGCTTGTCCAAAAACATTCCTGTCATACCCTTTGATGATCTTTAACAGTAAACATAAATTACTTGAACCAATCATACAAAAGAATTATTTTAACAATTTTTGGACTTTCAAAAATACACCACACTTGTAGTTCTGTCAATAAACCAATGATTTCGGAATTGATATTTCATCTCACAATTTTGAATGGGAACGCTATCGTTACGTAGCGTTTTTGATTTGAATCTTTTCTTACATTTTGAGTATTGACAAAGGCCTTTACACAGCATAAACAAAGGCTTACAAGATTTTGCTAGTCTACAGTTTTTCCTTTTATATTATTAATGATTATAGCCCTGTTGATGTTTAAATAAAAACAAAATTAAAAATGCTATAATGTCAGCTTAAAAATGTCAATTTTCGACTTAATTCATGTTTTTTCAAAATCTTATATATATATATATATATATATATATAAGTTAAAAGAAATGAAGGAATCCGACAGTATAAGTATGAAAAGGTGGAATGAAAACATCACACAATGCTGTTAAAGAGAAAACAATTTATAACATAATCATAGCTGATATTGATCAATATTTCGATTTTACAAAAATCATCTTCAGAGCCCGTTTACTCCATGGTGTTTGGGATCGGAGATAAAAGTCAAATGAGTTCAAGAACAAAAAACCTTGCTCCGATCACAAACACCACGGAGTAAACGGGCTCTGAAGATGATTTTTGTAAAATCGAAATATTGATCAATATCAGCTATGATTATGTTATAAATTGTTTTCTCTTTAACAGCGTTGTGTGATGTTTTCATTCCACCTTATCATATATACTCATATATATATATATAGTAATCAAAAGTAAGGAAATGAATCTGACGGTATATAAGGGTAAGATAATATGAAAATCACAGATGTTGTTCAAATAAACTTATTTATTATGCTGATATTGCAATATTTCAATCCGTTAAAAATCTTCTTCAGAGCATATTGTTAATAAAAAAGACAATTTTATTAACATAATATGCTCTGAAGAAGCATATTTGAACAACATCTGTGTGATTTTCATATTATCTTACCCTTTTATATATATATATATATATACACATTTTCAATAATAAAGAAAAAATTAACAAACCATCATTTGGCTATGGGCTCATTTATTGAGTTACCGATCAAAACAAATTCATAATAGCCAAATGACAGTTTAAGTTTTTCTTTCTTATTGAAAGTGTAAATATTGCTCTGTATATAATTAATTCATTAATTATCTTACATTGAGGTCTCTTAGGGATTTTAAAATACACCTTGTATAAATCTATAGGTGTGCATCTGCATGTGTATACATTGTGGACATACGAGGAATATAGATGATCTCAAATAGAATTATCCCCAACATACCAGTCAACTGGATACTTTTATCTCTTTCTCTCTTATATATATATATATATATGGGAGAATATGTGCTTAATTGAAGTCGAACCTAATTTTTTTAAAGTTAATTCATTAATAATTAATTAGGCGGGATTTAACTATTTAAATGTAAGGCTAAACAAATCGAGAAAAATCAATCTCTGTATGTACATTTCAGCCTATTAGGCCTCATGAGCAGAGGTATAGATACGAAGACCGCCCCGTGTGTGATTCAAAACCTGTCTGTCAAATTAACAAGCGTCTTACCCCTACACCAAACGGACCTCGCAGGTTTTTCTTCGCTTTGTTAAGTAGTAGTAGTATTTATATTCCTCTTAAGAGACTTCACACGAACTTACGAGAAATAAACAAACATATGGCTATTTTCAGCCGACAATATTTGGGAGAATATGTGCTTAATTATATATATATATATATATATATTATAAATTCTAAGTTAGGGTAGCATGGACATGAAGTCAACAACACTTGGTTGCTGACAGTTTCTCACCAATATGATTGTTCAAACCAATTATTCAACTTGGTTTGAATAATTGCATAGACAAAAAACTGTCAGTTACCAAACGCTGTTGACTCCATGTTCATGCTACCCTAACTTAGATCTAAATGCTCTATCTACAATATTGAGCACTGTGTACTTATAAATATATATATAAGCACTTCACTTTAACACCCTACCACACAACCTTACACACCTCAAATGCATTCTAATAGAACACGCATTTCCAACAACGCAATCTCGAAAACAAGCAGAAACTAAATGGATTCTAAAATTACAAACTCACGTGAGGGGATTGAACGCTGACATCGGAATACTCCGTTATTATAAATTTTTTACAGACGCTGCCACTGTCAATAACAACAGAGACAAAAGATCCGTTGAACAGGAACAAAAGTCATTTGATAAAGGGTATCTAACGAACCCGAAAATTTATGATAAAAAATAATAATAAAAAATAAGTGAATCCAATACTCCATAACATCGAGTTCATTCATTTATTTTTAGATGCTTCGTAATAACGCCCAACTTAAAAAAAACATAAAATATATATATATATATATTATATATATATATATATATATATATAAGTGGATGATATGTTACTTTGATAGAATTCAACCAAAATTGAGAACTCAAATGTACATATAAAGATTTGTGTATATATTTTTACATATACGGAGTATTATAAATAAATAAATTTAAGGATATATACCTTGTTTAGAATATGAATTTATTTTGACGTATTGTCTCTTCATGAATGTGTGCATGCCCATGAAGTAGCATTACAAGCAGTTAGCTAATATCGATGGACATTTTCAAATTTTGCGAACTTTATCAGTTAAATTTGCAATTTCTCAAGTATTTCTGATCCAATCTTAAAAAATATTTATATGGTTGGAAATAAAATAAAATAATCTTTCTAAATCTGTAATTTCCATGGGTTTTTATCAATTGAATTATTTTTTACAGCGATTTAAAACCGTATTTTGCTTTGAAAAGTCAAAAACAAAAAATATTTTTTCTCGAGTCTAAATTTTAGTCGTTAGTTTGCATTGCAAAATAAAAGAGGATAATCTTTATCAATATTCTTGAAATTGAACACTTAATTAGTAGACACTTTATACTATATTGTGTAGGTTGTTTTTTTCTCTTTGACCTTCAGAAGCGAAACCCTACCAACAAAAGTTGATGCAAGTTCTTTCAAAATGTATAAGCTAAGCAAAAAAAAAAATGCACTATATCCTTAATACTAGATAGTCTGAGGATTATTTTGATATATAAATTGTGATATTTACATGATGGTTAACCGTCAGGCTTTTTTGTCAAATATTCAGTTTTGGAAAAAAAAATTACAATATAGTATTAAAACGTTAACAAAACACAACATTACACGCTGGACAGACAGGCTTTGTTTTTTTTTAAATGATGTAAATAGGTATT
Source organism: Doryteuthis pealeii (assembly GCA_023376005.1). Taxonomy (NCBI): domain Eukaryota; kingdom Metazoa; phylum Mollusca; class Cephalopoda; order Myopsida; family Loliginidae; genus Doryteuthis; species Doryteuthis pealeii. The sequence goes on along the minus strand of CM042172.1, from coordinate 33,770,471 downwards.
CTATTTCTTGTACGTAATACATATCAAGTATTTAAAAAGGTATTTTTAAGTTCAAAGTGATATTATTTTTTTTTAATTAATACTATATATGTGTATACATGCAGTATTAAAATGAAAATGTTGAATAATCTTGAGGTAAACTTTTTTTTTAAATGTTGATATCTGTACCTCTTATTCTCTAAATAATGGGTTATAGCAAGAGATACATACAATTTGAGTGTAGAACCAGAAGAACATAATTTTCCATAAGAATTTCAAGTTTTATCAAAATTGCTCCAAAAATAAAGAAATGGTGAAGAAATGACTGAATTTCTTGTTTTGAATTGGTCCGCAATTTGACATTTTTTAAACAAAATCATGTCCATTTTTATACCTCCAATTTTGGGGCTTTAAATTCTCATAACTTTTGAACCACTGGGGATATTTGCATCATTCAAACAGTTTCTGAACTCCATTTACAGAGCTCTATATAACTAATGTGATTAAATAACAATAACCTCAAATTAAAAACAACAACTGGGAATGCTACCATGAAATGGTGTATCTAACAAACACGTAATTTTGAAAAAAAAGTGAAAAAAAAACAAAAAATAAAGAAAAGGGAAAATCACACCAATAAGACTGAGGGTGAAATATTAAAAAGAAAAATAGAACTGAAGAGACAATATGTCTAAATAAATTTATATTCTATATATAATATATATATATATATATATATGTGTGTGTGTGTGTGTGTGTGTGTGTAAGGTAATCCAGATGACTGGTAAGTAAGGGATGATTCTATTTGGGATCATCAAAACCTCACTTTACAACCATACTGTATGCTTTTGTAGGTACAAACATATATATTCATACAAGGATTTTTATAAATCCCTAAAAAGAGCTCAATGTATAATAATCAATAAATTTATTATATACACAGCAATAATTAACTTTCAAAGAAAGAAAAATTTAACAAACCATCATCCCACTATAATATTTATTTCAACCAGAAATTCAAAAAATGAGTCTAGCCTCACCAGACAGGTTTTACAAATACCTTTACAAGGTATTTGTAAAAACGGTCTGATGAGGTTAGACTCATTTTTCGAATATAATTCATTCCAAAATAATGTTCGTAAACCAATTTGTTTGAAAACTGAAACAAAATTTCTCATAAGAAATAATGTAAAGTGGACTTATGCATTCTTGACCATCAGACTTCACAACTTTTCTCTTTCCCTTTCCAGTAGTATCGCTGCTGCCTTTCTTAGGATCCATGAATAGGGTCAAAGTAGCCATAGAATACTGAATAAGCACAAATGAAGCAAAGAATTTTTATAAAAACAATATCAGACACTTGTTCAAGATAGCAACTGACATTAACTGATGCTGCTTGGGTAGATTCAACCAGCCGTTCGACATCTTTGGTTTGCCTTGGTAGTCATTCATGTAACTTCTGTTTTCATCAGTTCGACTCGTGTGTTTGAAGCCTGAAAATTTGTTTGACAACTGAGGCCTTTTTTAATCAAATTTTTTGTTGGAACTCTGAATTGTTTGACTCCTGATTCGTTTGAGAAGCGAGGTTCCACTGTACACATAAATAAATATACTTTTTTAAAGTTTTAGAATCAAATTACCGTATTTGACGGCATATAGGATATATTTTGGCTCAAAAAATGCCCTGCATCTTATACATAATAGATGAAGTTTGAGACCTCCCGTAGGCCTAGGCTAATCTTCTCTATGATGCTCACTAACCCAGCTTACGCTCGGTACTTTTACCTACCCTAAACTCCATGCATCCTTATTTTATTGCTGGTTTCTGCTTGTGTAATGCACAGCTAGATTGTTTTAAAAAAATATATGCTTAAATACACAAAAAACTTTTTTCCTGAATCTGACCTGCTGAAATGGGGTGCGTCTTATATGCCTGTGTGTCTTATAAGACGTTAAATACGGTAAATGTAATAATTTAGATATTTTTTGCACATCTGAACCAGATGGGTCCCATAATTAAATAAACATTTTTTTCAGTTTAGCACTGTCGGTAGAGTATCCGCCGAGGAACCACAAGGTTATAGGTTCAATACTGGCCCTCACCAACTCAATGCAGCTGACATTAGGTGTGATGTTCCACCTCAGATGCAAAAATGGTACTAATGCAGAATAGCGAACAAGTGATATCATTAGATTACATATAAAAAGCATTACATTTCACAGAAATACCTGAAACCTTTAAGACGCTAGGGCAAGGGTTAGGGTGAGGCTGCTTCAGGAGTTTCTGTAATTTAATTCTATATTTATACGTAAAATGCAATTCTGATTATATATATATTGCACGCTATTCAGCATTTGTACCAAACAATAGGGTAGGTTGATTTTTCACTATTTTTTTAAATATCAAATTCTCCCAAACAGCAGGATATCATCCTTAAGTGTATTATTTGTCATTCAGACTAATGTCCTCATCTTTATTGTTATTTACACAACATTTCAGCCAAAGGCCTCCGAGTTTGACAAGAAACACCTGAAGAAGGCTAGAGGGCACATTGATTGAAACATTGTGTAAATAACAATAAAGATGAGACAATAGTCCGAATAATCCAAATAATACACATTGAGTTTGAATTTATGGTAAAAATGCAGAATTGTGCACCAGAGATATCATTAGAATTGCATTTTACATATAAATAGCATTAGACTACAGAAACTCCCGAAGTAGCATAACCCTAATCCTAACGTCTCAAAGGTTTTGAGTATTTCCATGAAATGTAATGCTTTTTATATGTAAGTAAAGTTGGTGTAGTGGCCTATTGTCGGTATCAACCGGACAGAGAGGGAGTCTATCCCTTTTTCGCTAGCGCTAGACCAGGAAGATTGTTTTTGTTGAGGTGGAGTGCCACACTTACCGTCATCGCCCTACTTTACCACACAGACCAGATTACCCAATCTCATGTGCTGAGTTGGCAGGGACCAATGTTGAACGAGAAACCTCGAGATTCCTAGGCGGATGTGCTACCGACTGAGCTAAACCAGCCCCTTAGGATTTGAAAACTGTTGAAAGTTTTAAATTAAATTCAAACAAAATTTGAAATTTAAGTTTTGAATAGGCTAGTTTGCCGGTCCCGGTAAAATAGTCAAATTTACCTTTATCATTTCCTTTAATTATTTAAAAATATTTTTTTTAAATTCACGTTTGATCACTGTTATTATTTTTAACATTACTTGCATTAATAATAATGAAAATATTTACAGAGCCGGTAAAATAAGCATAAAAGTATGTTTCTCTATTTTACCGGAACCGGCAAAATAGCCTCTTCTTTTAAGTTTCATTGTTTGTATCAGAAATTGATTTTAAGAAGAAATTAGTAAGAAATTGACAATAAAACAATTTTATAATAAACAAAACACAAAAAAGAATTAAAAAAAGAGAAGACAGTTTTTTTTTTTAACACAGCAATTTTTATAATTTACAAAAGAAAAAATCACTAAAAAATATAAACTTCATTTAAAAATTTATAATTTTAACTTCGATGAATGAAGAAAAATATTTTAATGTAAAAAATGACGATTTAATTGAAATTTTTGCTAATTGAGATTTTTAATTTTTTTTTAATTGAAAAAAAATGGCAATTAATTTAATTTACAAATTTTAAAGTTTTTAAAATATTGGCACTTTTTTAAAATATTTCAAAATTGAATTAATTGATTATTTTTATCAGTTTTTTTGTTTTGTTTTGTTTTTGTTTTTTTGTAAAGAAAAATATCCGAAATGAATTTATTTACTTTTTCTCTTTTTTCTGAGAATTTCCTTTTTTGAATAATCAAAATGAATTCTTTTTTCTTCATGTGTACAAATGATCAGGAAATATTTCGGTGTTTTTCTTTCATCCTCACAATGTTTTGTTTTTGTTTTTTTTCTTGTCATCAATTGAAATTTTTTTTTTTTTTTATCCGGAAATGTTTTAATGTCCATCCTTTTTTTTTTTTTTTTTTTTTAACATGTAAAAACTTTTTCAAGTTTTAAAAATATTGGCACTTTTCTTTTTTTTATTTCAAATATTTCAAAATTAATTGATTATTTTTATCACGTTTTTTTTTTTTTTTTTTTTTGTAAGGAAAAATATCCGAAATTAATTTATTTACTTTTCTTTCTGAGAAAAATAAATAAATTTCCTTTATTGAATAAAAAATGAACTCTTTTTTATGTACTATGATCAGGAAATATTTCAGTGTTTTTTTGTTTTTTTTGTCTGTTTTTCATCTCCTTCATGTTTTTTTTTTTTTTTTTTTTTTTTTCCCAGTTATCAACTGAAATCTTTTTGTTTTTTGTTTTTTTAACCCGGAAATGTTTTATATGTCCATCCTTTTTTGAAACACGTCCAAGTAAAAACTTTTTCAAGTTGAAACTTGTGTGTGAGTGTGTGTTTAAATAAACAAAATAAATAAATAAATCGACAATTACCTCCATTTTTTGTAACAGATTTTCTTGAGCAAGTTCATATCCGGTATTTTTTTGTATTTTTTTTTTCCAAATTTAAATAAATAAAAAATCAACATTAAAATCAACTTGTGACTTCAAATAAAAATATCACAACAAAAACAAATAAATAAGGGTAATCTGAACATTACCTAAATAAGTAAAAAACATTTCATATATAAGTAATTTCCATTTGTTGTACTTTTCAATTTGACTCGTCCATTTTCACTCAAAGGATATTGACATGTTTTTTGGGTTTTGTTGGTTGATATTTTTTGTTGTTCTTTATTATTTTTATTTTTGTGTTTTTTGTTTTTGTTGTTTTGTAATTTTTTTTTTTTTTTTTTTTGTCTCTTTAAAAATATTTTTCCTTGTCATCTTTTCGAAATGGCAGTTTTTAAACGTTGAAAAAAAGCATCAACATTCAATGGGTCATGATTAATATTTTTTTGTTTCGGATTTACATCAACAATTTCCTCGTCATTACCATCATCATCATCATCTTCTGATAAAGATGAAGTAGATGAATTTAATGAATCCAATGAATATGAAGAAGATGAATCAATTAAAAATGAAAAATCCTTTTTTAATAATGTCTTTTTAGAAGAATTTGATAATTTCTTTTTAGTTGTCGTCGTGGTGTTGTTTGTTGCGTAAAGTCTTTTTCGTTCAAGAATTTCTAATCGTCTCATATCATTGTATAATCGTTGTAAAGTTGCCTCTAAAACAGCATGAAGACGATAAAAATGAGTTTTTTGTCCATTTAAATTCATTTTTTTCATTTGGGCTCGATCAATAAGTTTTTGAATGATAAGACGTTTTTCAAATAATGCCGCCGCCGCTTTCCTGTTAAATGATAATGATTTAATTTTCATATTTACAGCGAAACGAGAACAAAAAACAAATAATTAAAGGAAATCAAAGAGATTAACAAAGATAATTAAAAAAGAAGGAAATCAAATTAAATCCTTAAAAGTTTTCATATTTCGCGTGAAAAAAATAATAAACAAAACAAAAATCAAAAGTCACCATTAAAGAAAGGCGGACGCGGCAGATGTGACTTTTTTCTTATTCGTTGTTTTTGAAATATTCATACGCTGAGCAACTAAAAATATAGTCCGTTAAAATTTCATTTAGTTACTTACTTTTTAAGATCTTTATGAAATCATAAATTATATATGTGATAGATATCTCAATATTCTTTTATTTAAGTGATATACTAATAAAAACTGTCAAGCTTGATCAATTTATATATCTACTAAATTACTAAAAATATGTTCTTCGGTCGTTGTACAAGTTTAATGAAATCATTACTCTCTCTCTCTCTCTCTCTCTCTCTCTCTCTCTCTCTCTCTCTCTCTCTCTCTCTCTCTCTCTCTCTCTCTCTCTCTCTCTCTCTCTCTCTCTCTTTGTAACCGAAGATGATAGAGACTCCTTTTATTGTAATTTATGTCGTCATTGTTGACTTTACTTTTTCCTGGTATTTCCTATTTTTCTTTGTTAACTATTATTCAGGATGTCACATTAAAATCTGATTGGTTCAGATTTTTATCTATTTTAAAGATGTTTATATTACTTATTTATATTTTTTTTCCACCCAAAAAAACGGAAAGTTGAAAAGTGAGACAGATACTTGTTAATTTAGGAACTGGCAAAAAAATCAGCTTCTATGAGTTTTAAAAGCGAATTAAAATAATTAAATCTATTATTTAAGGTTAAACTTTGTCTAAATCGATAAGTAGTAACATAATGACCATCATTATAAAAAGAAAAATATCATTACATATGCAGTTTATTTTTAATACATTTAAAGAGATTTGTTTTGGTCAATCCGCCATTCTGCCTCTTGGTTTTAAGTGCTTGTTTACAATTTTACTGTAACATTCACGATTACAAAAAAATTACCAAAAATCAGGGAATTATCCGATTTTAATTAAATTTTCAGCATTGATTTAACAATTAATGTATTTTATAATGCATCAGTTATTTTATTTCAAAACTTTAATTTAGTATTTTTGCTATGAAAAATTAATATATAAAATTCATTTAAAATGTGAAAAGTCTGATGTTAAGTTTAAAATGTTATATTTTTAGATTCTAGAAATAAATAAATCTATTTAATGCAAACCTTATTTTATTGCATCAAAGTATACTTTTTGAAGAAAAACTCGATTGAAAATTACTCTCTCCTTTTTAAGCAGAAAAAATATCGATGTATAATTTTTTTCTTTTATAAGATAATAGCCAATTAAATAACTATCGAAATGAGTAAAAAAAAATCTCCAAAAAATTAATTATTTATTATTTTTTAACATTTTATTTTCCGATTTTCGGTACTTATTTTCTTATAAAATATTCCACTTAAAAAATTTTTTTCTATTTACAACTTCGGTCTTTTATCTTTTTATTTCTACTGTAATTAGTATCAATCAAGGACCAACTCACCAATATTTTACACTCCCAAAGTAAGGGGGGGGTCAAAATTAAGTGACCTGAAAAAAATCAGAAAGTTTTGAAATAAAATAAATAATGTATTATAAAGATCATTCATTGATGAATAAACACTGAAAATTTCATTAAAATCCGATAATTCCCTGATTTTTGGTAAATTATTTTCTGTAGCGGGGCGTTAAAGTCATTTTGTCAAAAACGCATTTTAGGCTCATTTTGCCAGTGCCTATGTTAATAGTGACTGCTCTGCTCAGAAATACGAAGAAATTTACACAACAAAGTATGATGTCATAGTAAAATATGGAAATTGGTAGGTTAGTTGGTTGCCTTTTACGGCATGTCAACCCTTGTTGGGTTATTTTTATGCCAAAGACGTTTTGTTTCATTCATTCTTGATGGGCGATGGGTATTCAAATTTTTAGACTCAGTTTTTTAAACACATTTTTTCAAACTCATTCTATTCTATTTAACCCATAGATGGGACCCTAAGAAGTACTACCACCCTAGGTCAGAGTGGATCTGGGAGTCATGGCGAAAGCTGCGGTGGCAGAGGGTCAGTATTTTTGGTATGACGTTAAAGTCTATCTGATGGTGAAGTTTCATTTCTTGGAGCTCTGGGGAATATGGAGAATCCTTGATTAGCATTATTCTCAGGTACACTCTGACCCGGAGTGGTAGTACCTGTTAGGGTCCAATCTATGGGTTAAATAGAAAAAAATGAGTGTGAAAAAATTAAGAAAAAATTGAATTTGAATATAAAAATGTTGAATACCAATCAAGAATGAATAAAACAGAACGTCTTCGGCATAAAATAACCCAACAAGGGTCGACATGCCACAAAATCTAACCAATTAACCAACCAACTTAATGAGAAGGGAGATAATTCCATAGAATTGGACCCAATAAAAAGGGAAATAACCCCTTAAAATATCGGCTGTAATAAGGGAAATAATCCTTAAGCATAAGTTACCTCCCTTTGACTACTTTACAAATCACTAGATAGTTCAATTTTTCAAGGGAGGTAATAAAAATTTAAAACTACCAAAAATCAGGGAATTGTTCAATTGAAGGATTTATTTTTAGAACTTTATTCATTAATAATTTCATAATGAATAGCTTATTTTATTAAATAAGCAAACAAACTTGAAGAACATATTTTTATCAATTAAGATTGTAGGGGTTTTGGAGTTTGAATAAAAAGAATGGAATGTCACTTCGTGGCTGGAGAAGAAAGTGACGCTGACAAGCAGGACTTTTTTTTCTTTTTTTTTAAATAAACAGCAGACCGGAAATAAAAGGCATTATGGGAGTGAGGAAGGTGGATATAAAGTCCAATGTTTTGGAGAAGGGATCAGTTTTCGTTTCAGCGAGTTTGAGTGTATATATTTGAGCAGTGTGAAAGAGTGACGTTAGACCAAGAGAGTAGAGTGAGGATGTGGTCAAGACTGGTTCTACAGGTTGATCAAATCACAGGTTTTTTTCAACCTTTGGTCATTTGAATAAAAAATAAAATTCCAGTCCCTAATTTTTAAATTTCTTGAAAGATCAAATCCAGAAGACCACATTAAAAAATTGAATAAATAAAAACAAAATTCAACTCCCCCAAAAAGTTTGAAAGTTATTTTCTTAAAACTCAAAAAAATAATTTTTGTAGCGTGTTTTCTCTTTTTGTAGTTTTATGGTTATAAGTATGGCTGTTCTTCGCCAGATCACATCGGGGTCACCAATTTTATGGTGGAGGTAGGACTGTTTGATGTCAATATTCAATAAAAGTGTTCAAACATTTAAAGACCATAAATAAATCAAGCACAATGGCATAGAAGACAAAACTCTTGATTAAACAAACAAATTGTATTAACAAAATGTATACAAAAAGATAGCATTGAATACTGGGCAAGGCTCAGCCAAAGTTCTTTTTTTAAAGTTCAAATGTAAAATGTAAGCTGGTATTTCACAGTTCAAAAGTGAGAAAGGATCCGAAAGGCTGGCTTTTTTATAGTCCAGCATAGGCTCCAAAAGGGGTCTAGTTGATAAATTTTCTTATTAGGCGGGAACGCCTCTGATTGGTTGAAATTTACGAATTTTATTTAAAATTTTATTTTTACTAAGGTGCGCAGTCCACATGTGCAAACTACTTATTTTTGTCATTCGATCTCTTTCTGTTGAAGCGATAACTTCTGGATCACCACAGTTTTAAAATCAATATTCTTCTTTGAATTGATGAAGAAAAAAAAAATTTCTGAATCAATTGAACTATTTTTATTCACCTAAAAATTTAATAGTAAATTTTAAACGCCTGAAAGATGGCATGTTGAACACAATATTTTTGTCATGAATAGACATTTATTTAATCTATCTGACAATGTATGATTAAAAATATATTTTCCGAGATTTTTATATACTTAAAAATCATTACTAATGATTGTTCTTTTTGGTTTACAGAAAACCTAAAGTGTAAAGCAAAAACATGGGTCATTCCCCATTTTACTTCAAAATACCCAGATTTTCACTCTGGAGACAGCAACAGTTGTTCTAGTATGCATGTGTTTGTTGTGTTTTATTTTTTCTTCTGTTTTTTTTTTTTGGCTAGGCAGTGTAACTTTTCCCTATGAAATTTCATACTTTTTTTACTCCCATAAATTTTTTCCATTCTCACTAATGTCTCTAGATTTTCAAAACGTCTGAAATATCAGTTATCCCCCTTTAACTTTGAAAAATGAACATACCTACTAATCACTGGTCCCGTCATCTGGTTGTTGGTAGCTTTTCATATAGTGTGTTTTGGGTAGAGTTTTCCTTCTCCTAAATCAGTTGCCTTACCAAGGTTAAAAGGCCTAGTCTGCTCTACTAATTACCCATAGCTGAAGGGAGAATATTTGGATGCATACTTTTCCCTGGGTATTTTCTAGGTACAGTCAAAATTTTACATGTGTCTACCCCCATCCCACCTTGAATTAAAATTCAACAAAACTGGGGGAAAATGGATGAAGGTAATAGTCAAGACAGAAAGGAAAAAAAATTTTCATTTCACCATAAATCTACACTGAAAATATAAATTTGTTTGAAAGACAGAGAAAGTGGATGACTATTGTTCATTGCTCATCGCCAGCTAATCATGTGATTTCTTTCTTTTTTATTCAGTGTATGTGTTACATAATTTATGAGCAGCTCATAAATTATGAATGTACCTGTAGTTAGAATTTTGAATAGGGTCCTTTAGTCTTAAAATGACGGGGTCCATGGAAAATTAGCTGCCGGTTATGGACGGGTAATGACCTTTTACTTGACCCCCTTGAAGCGCGTGATTGGACGCGTGGAAATAAGTTTTAGTTTAGTTTGTCAGATGCGGGCCAGCACCCTATCAGAGAGGATGTCTCTAAGAGTTCACAACTCCCCCATGACAGAATCATGGGCTGGGCTGTGTAATAAAGCTTTATCATAAAACAACTGTGATGGAGAATGGGAGTCAGATGGCGGCAATGCATGGCAACTACCGTATTCTCTGAGAAAGAGAGCAAGACATTGTCTTGCCTGCCAGAATCGAACTCGCGTCCTCCCGAATGCAAAAAATGAGACTTAGGCGTTGCACAGACACGAGGTTCAACTCAGGTGCTCGGATAATTGTCCTAACCGTATTAACCAAATTGTTTCTAACTCGGGAACCCCGGATGTTGAAAGCTATGTCCATAAATTGCAAGAATCCAAAGAAGACAGAGGAGAGCGGCGCGTGCACCTGACTGACCTACGAAGCGAAGGAGGAAAAGGAAAGTAAAGGAAGAAAGACAGACAGACAGACAGGTGACGAAAGATTACGATAATTTATGAGGAAGTGTGTCCCGGTCTCCTGCCTCAAAAATTGCTACCCAGTGACTATCAAAATAACGACCCCAGCTTGTCGTAATTCTTGTTTATTTATCGTAATTTGTCGTAATTCTTGTTTAGATATTAAGATCGATATATAGTTTGGAATAGACTGAGATAGATAGATAAACAAACAAAATAATATAGATAGATATGAACAAAAGGAGATAGATAGATATTTTCAACAAGTAAATGTATTTGGGGGGGGGGTTGCTTCTTTTTTTGTCGTAATTCTTGTTTATTTAAACTAAAAACAAGACATTAAACAAACATGAATAAAAGAAAATCTTAGTATTTAAAGTAATATGGATAAATATGAACAAATTGAGATAGATAGATAGATATGAAGATGGATAGTTTTGAATAGACTGAGCTGGGTCATTATTTCTTATTAGCCACCGGATAGCAATTTTTGAGGCAGGAGACCGGGACGCACTTCCTCATAAATTACCAAGATTACTTTACCAGTTAACATCGGACTTGATTGCAGACCCCCCCCCCTCAACAAAGAACTTGTTTTTTTTTTCAACAAAACAACCAGGTCTTGTTGTATTATCAAAAGCAATGTCCAGCCCAGCACAAAGAAGAATCAATGAGGAAGAAAATCAACTCCCAGCAGAAGCCCACTAGATGGAAGAAAATGGCGGCCGAGGTAGAACCAAAAAGTAGAAGTGTAACAAGTAAGAAAGACCATCATATCTATCATCTAATCAATCTGTCTCTCTCTCTCTCCCCGTTTATATCCCCAATGTTGAATGAGTATATAACATATGCCCTTTCATCTTTCTTCTCTCAGAATGCGTTTCTAAATATCCTAATGATTTTTAACTAACTAATAAAGTAAAAGTCGTCGTCGGGGTGGCCTAAAGTCAGTATCAGCCAATCAGCGACGGAGTCTATCCCCTTTTCACTAGCAATCTAACTGTCTCTCTCTCTCTCCCCGTTTATATCCCTAATGCCGAATGAGTATATAACATATGCCCTTTCATCTTTCTTCTCTCAGAATGCGTTTCTAAATATCCTAATGATTTTTAACTAACTAATAAAGTAAAAGTCGTCGTCGGGGTGGCCTAAAGTCAGTATCAGCCAATCAGCGACGGAGTCTATCCCCTTTTCACTAGCACTAGATTAAGGAGATTGTTTTGGGCATCTGAGGCGGAGCACCACACCTACCATTAGCTCCTTACTTTACTGCACAGATCACCATGTTACTCATACGCTGAGTTGGCGAGAGCCAGTATCAAACTAGGAACCTTGCATTTTCTAGCCGAACACTCTACCGACTAATCAGTTTGTTCCACGTCAGCATGAAACTTAAAATATCAGCTGATTCTTTTATCAGCTGATTACAGATGTGGGGTTATTTTCGTATTTGCCTGGAGAGTTGTCTGCCCGTATAGTGTCGTTGGTTCCCACTAGGGGCCTGGTGTACTTAAGCGGCTGATTTGAACTTCTCTGACCCTTTTTGCCTGCTCGACCTACGAGACACAATGAGGTAGTCTTGTGACTACCCCTT
>CM042172.1:33743181-33755681 GCA_023376005.1 Doryteuthis pealeii | reverse complement strand
CCAGTAGGCTCAGAAAACGCTTTGAAAGGCATGGGGGGGAAAATTTATGATAGGTTGAAAAATGTTAATAGGGGATATTTTTAATTATTTCTCTGAATGTTTGAGATGAGGCTTGAAGATTAGTACTATCTGCGTTATTCGGGCTATTGTCCCCATCTTCATTGTTATTTGTACAACGTTTCGGCCGATATGCCCTCCAGCCTTCTTCAGAAATACATGAAGAAGGCCGGAGGGCATATCAGCCGAAACGTTGTACAAATAACAATGAAGATGGGGACAATAGTCCAAATAATGCAGATAATACTAATATTTTTTATTGTTTATAAAATTTGTTTTTCACCTGGAAACTTGCGTGGAGCCTATGCGTAGAACACTTGTTTTGTTCATTTCGTTTAGAGCTAATGTCGGGTTAACATCCATTTCTCAGTAGCTTAGTTTCTGTTTCGAAGTGTTTTGTTTTTCTTTGTTAATTTGTTTTGTTGGTGAGTGGGTTAGTAAAATTTGTGAATCAAGAGAGATATCTATTTTTGTTATAACAATAAGAAGAATAGGATTGAAATGGATCCCTCTCTATATATATACCCAGAAGAGTAAGTGGGTATATGACATTCTGCCTTCTCACTAATTTCAATAATTAGAAATCACAAAAACGTTAATTGCCAGTGATGTTTACATCATTTTACAGTTTTAACATGTATCTATTTTTCTACATGTTACAATCTTCTGGGTCATCATGGAGCTCTTAAAGCAGGAGCACTTGTTAGGTGGAATTGGATCCCTGGTAAAGAGTCCCTCGATAATGAATCCTTTTGTTCCTCTGGTAAAGAGTTCTCAGTTCCTGTAAGTTCGTCCTCAAGGAGTGCAGTTAGAATTATGTCCAATGTGAGGGCTTTAAGTATTGTATCAGCCACGCAGTATTGCTAGTGATTGGCTGCAAGAATAACTCACATGACCTTGGCTAGTCTATAAATCCAGATTAGAGCACATCTTATATCAAAAACTTGTGAGACTACTTGTTCTGCGCTCTGCACCTTCAATGCACGATGTCTAGACCCCAAGCTTGGTGATATTCTGTGTTGGCCAATTTAAATTGGATTATGATTTTCTCATAAAAATCCCTTTTGCTTTTAATACCTGGCATGAGTCAGAAACAGTGGTCACAAGGATTAAATAAAAACACACAACAACTACAAGTGTTTGTAAACAAGACGTGGATGGAAAAAGGGGTGTGTGATACTTCACTGTCTATCCAACTGGCTGCTACTGGCTATCCCTACTGGCGACCTTAACACCTCAACGGCCCGAGTTCTAACTGCCTTAGTGCTCGAGTTTAGCTGTATTTATGTCAAATTCCCCTTCCCCACCCATCTTCTCCGGACCACACAGATGGCCAGTACTTAAACTGAATCATAGTCATCATTAACCCTTAAAATTAAAGTAATTAAATCTTTTTCCAGACACTACGTCTTCAGTACATCGACCTTTAATTTTTTCAAAAGAGATTTTCTCATAAAAATCCCTTTTGCTTTTAATACCTAGGTGCATAAGATATTATCACTAAGTGGCCTAACTTCATGGTGGTCATACAAGTCTCTTAAACTTTACGGCCTAATCTTTCGATTCGTAAAAAGGTTAACCACCCACCCCTTTTACTTATGCCTGGCTTTAACCTATTCTCTTTCTTATTCATTTATTTATTTATTCATTCTGACCATGTTCGTCTTCAATCATAGTATCACAAAATATTCCAACACTACATAATTGTCATTTCAGTCGATGCATTTTTGTAGGCACTGTGACAGTTTTTCTATGCCCATATCATACCAGCTCGCCGCCATGCCATTGAGGAGGCATTGAATCACATTGTTGCTAACTCCATATGCCATTTGATGTCCATGCATGGCTCACCATAGACTTCCATTAATTGGCGATGAATAAAAATTCTGTTATTAGAAAGGAATGAAGACAAAACAAATATAATGTGTATAAAATGGGGTAACATTTTATTACGGTTCGGTGCAAGTGTGTGTAGTTTGCTAAACTTTATAGCTTTAGCTGCCTTTGAAGAGTCACAAACAATATATTGTGGCGTTACTTTCGTACTTGCCTGGAGAGTTGTCTGCCCATTTTGTTTGCTGGTTCCCGCTAGGGGCCTGTTATATTTAAGCGGCTGGTTTGAACGTCTCTCTCTCTCTCTCTCTTTGCTGCTGCCCGACCTACGAGGCACATTGGTTAGACTCTGGTCTACCCCCCTCCCCTCGTTGGCCCTCAACGCCGGACTAATCACTGTAAGTGATTTATACAGCATGGACTATTCTTAGTCTCATGTCTGTGTTTTTATGTTTTTCCCTTTTACTTATCTATGTATGTTTATGTACACCTCTATGTATTATGTACCCTGTTTATCCATGTGCTGTACCATATTAAATGTTTTGTCTATCCACCTTTGTCGGAGTTCTTATCTTCAAGTATATATCACCTTAAATCTTACAATATTAAGTAAAAAGTCATGTACTTATCTTTGAGTTTTCAAGGGTGATGTATATTTGTATTGGGCTTGTTATTGTCTGTTTCGTGTTGGTTCTAGTTGTCAGCGCTGCTTCTCGTCCACTGCTGCTGTTCTGGACACGTCCAGCTTGTCTGCCTGCTGAGCTGTTCTGTTGGGACATCCTGCTTGTCCATGTGCCTCAACTGTTCTGATGATTTCTAGGGTCTCTGCCCCCCACCCTTCTGGTCCCTTACTTCCAGTCCCGATTAAAAGGAAGATAACCTATATTTCTCAAACACTTGCATAAAGGAATTGGGCAGTAGCTTAACCAAATGGCGGTGAAAGAATTTAAAACAATGAAATCTATTAATAATGGAGATTGGGTGTATTTCTGTCTGTAACCAAAACTATGTCACAGCTTCCCAATATATTCTATTCATAATAATCTATTAATGAGTATTTAATTTATAGTCAAAAATCGTTAATGCACAGAATAAAACATGCCTATATTATATACATTCAAAATTTGAGTAAGCGATTTTAAAAAATGAGCAGTCCATGACCTGCAACACTCCACTTAAACCCTTACTTAGACTAGATGGGCGGTCAGAGAAGCCCCCTCCAATCAATCAGCTGGTCACGTCAAGCCCTAGCAGCTATATGATTGCCCCAACCCTATTGCCCTTATGGCAAGCCCCAACCCTTTTTATCATATGGGTGCTAGAAGGTGGTGGCTGAGGGTCTTTATGTCCTGGGAATGACGTTAAACTCTATCTAATGGTGAGGTTCCAGTTCTGGAGTTTTGGGAAATGTGGAGCATCCCTTCATCACCATTGCTCCCTGGTCCACTCTGACCTGGAGTGGTAGTACCCGTTAGGGTCCCATCTATGGGTTAAATAGAAAAATGTATTTATAAAAAAAAATTGAACTCCTTTGAACTCTTTTGCTTGTTTTACATTGTATATCTCTGTTTGATATTTGTATATATGTGCAGTAAACATTTTGTTGTATAAAAAGTCATTTGTCTCCTTTTCTTCAAAAGCGGCACTCACTGTGTTCGAAGTACAGTTTATTCTTCTATAAAAACTTAGAGTTTAAACAGTGCTTTTCCTGGGACAAAAATCCCAAAAAGTTTAAGGATTGTCTTGGTATGTATGTCTGTCACTATGGGGGTTTTGACCTATGAGTCAGAGATGTATGTAGGGGAGAAGGGTTGCCATCGATGAAGACAGAACAGGAACCACTCCCAAAATTTTGGCTTAGCATGACTTCTGAGTATTCATTGTTATTTAAAAAAATGGTCAAAATGTTGCTACCTTGTGCAACAACATATCTACACAAGATTGCATTTCCAGCACTTACTAATATGACAAACAAATACAGATCTAGACTTGTTGTGCAAAGGGAATAGTGTGTATCTTTGTCAAAAACCTCACCAAGAATTAATAATTTGTACCAAGCAAGGTAAGCATATCCCTCTCACTAAATGTCATTACTCAATGCAAATATTGGATGTGATTTTCATTAAATATTTTTGATAAATTTCATTTTTATTTATATAAGGGTCTACAAGATTTCATTTTTATTTATATGGGGGTCAACGAGATACACCCTGAAATAGAAAGGGTCCTAATTCCTAAAAGTTGGAAAACCACTGCACTAAATGTCATTACTCAATGCAAATATTAGATGTGATTTTCATTAAATATTTTTGATAAATTTCATTTTTATTTATATGGGAGTCATCGAGATACACCCTAAAATAGAAAGGGTCCTAATTCCTAAAATTTGGAAAACCACTGCACTAAATGTTTATTACTCAATGCAAATATTGGATGTGATTTTCATTAAATATTTTTGATAAATTTCATTTTTGTTTATATGGGGGCGCCCTGAGATTTCATGTTTATTTATATGGGGGTCAACGAGATACACCCTGAAATAGAAAGGGTCCTAATTCCTAAAAGTTTGAAAACCTCTGCACTGAATGTCATTACTCAGTGCAAATATTGGATGTGATTTTCATTAAATATTTTTTTATAAATTTTAACAACTTAATTTGTTATTCTAGTTACTCGTACACAACTATGAAAATTCAGTTTAAATAGCAACCACTCCCAAAATTTGGTCTTAATGTGGCTTCTGAGTATCCATTGTTATTTCAAAAGGTGATCAAAATGTGGCTACTGTTGTTGTAAGTACCATCGTTTTTTTAGACGGTTAGTGTAGAAATAGATTTTGAATTCAAGGTTGTTGAAATTCAAAATCAGAGGTGGTTAGATTATTGACACTCAGTGACATCAAGTTGACCCCCGAATTCCTGCCACTGAGCAATGGTGGAAAGAGAAGTTCAGTTAGCTTTGTCTGTTAATCCGGAGACGTCGTAATGAAAGCATCGGCTCTGCTGCTTCACTCCGCACGTGGTTGAGAAAATTCTTGTTCTGAATAAAAATGTGATTATTAAATACAAGCCTTGCGTTGTCTCTGTAAGGTTAGGGTGGGGCAGAGACCTTTACTTTGTTGTCATATTTTGTACAGTCTTGCGGTGTTTCATCGCAACACGTTTTTTCTTAACATTTATACTGTAATAAGGTTCAACGTTATATAACCCTACCGATATTTTACGCCCCAAAAATAGGGAGGAGGGTCAAAGTTAAATGATCTGAAAAAAAATCAGAAAGTTTTAGAATAAAATAACTGATGCATTATAAAATACATTCATTGATATATCAACACTGAAAATTTCCTTAAAATTGGATAATTCTCTGATTTCTGGTAATTTTTTTTTTCAATCGGCAGGGTGAGGGTAAATTTATTTTGTAAAATACGGATTTTATGTCATATTTGGTACTCACTATTATAAAGTGTAAGAAATAAAATAAAAAAAGTAAATCGTGTTATTCGTATAATTGAACATACAACTACTACTAGAAATCTGGTCGCACGTGCTGACATTGTAGCCGTCTGAAGTGGGTGAGGGAAGTGTAACAACTGTCACTGGCTGATGGCTGATACCATTTCCTCGAGGTAAAAAAAGGAAAATTCTTCTTGGTGTTGGATCTTTTTTATATATATATGTCGCGGAGGTCGATTACGGGCATCGACTCCGCGGACTTTTGTTTAAAAGCGATTGACTGACACAAACCAGGTAAAAGGAGGACAAACGAGGAGATTTGGCTAACAAGAAACAGAAATCTTTATTACCGAAGTACACAAAGATGAAGAATGAAAGTTGAAGGATATTGGTCGGGTCGTTGGTATCTTAGTCCGGGAAGAGGTCGATTGCGTCAGATGAATCGGTCGTGTAGACGATCGGGAATGTGCGCGATGGGCACTGCGGGTTGAAGGTCGATGTATATCAGAGCTGAACGTGATGGGTCTTCCGGAGGCTGGAGATATGTTGATGATCCAATATGAAGTAGTGCTGGTAGACGAAGGTAGTAGCTGGTCGCTGAAGGAAGAGTCGAATGAGAAGGCTGGTTCGAAGCTGGATCGGCGGTAGTCAGGGTCGTCGGTAGCGAGAGTAGAAAACTGGCGGGGCCGAGTCGAGGAAGGTCTGGTCGTCGGTTAGCTGGGACGTGTGCAGTTTGCCAGTACGTGGGATACTACGGGATCAGTACGTGGGTACTGCAGGATGCGTCGGCAGCGAGGGTCGAGGAAAGGGTACCAAGGCGTAGCCGGGCCGAGGTAGGTCGGTAAAACTCGACACTGCGGGAATCGTCGGCGGAGGGTCGGAAATCGGAGCCAAGGCGTAGTCGAGCGATGGCAGCGGACTGGTCGGTGGTCAGTCGGAACGTGTACGGGTTTGCGGTATGTTGGGATACCGTAGGCACGTGTGTGCAGTTCACCAGCGGGTCGGTGATACCGTTGTGAGGTCGGCGGGAGCATGGACCGAGACGAAACCGAACGAAAGGCCGAGACCGGGGTAGCTGCGAGCGGGTACCGAGAGACCTAGGCAGGGCCTAGGTACAGGATCGAACCGGAGCCGAAGATGGCTAGAGAAAGCCAGAGGAGAAGAGAAGTGAAACGACTAAGTTGGTCCTGAAAAGGACCGTTGAAGGAGAGGCTGGCGCATGGAGCTGGTCGAGCGGGGTCGCACTGGAAGGGCAGGTATAGGTCGTCGGGACTGGAACGTCGGCGGGCAGGAACGGAGTAGTGAACAGCTAGCTGGAGGAGGAGACTGGAGGCGAGAACCGGGAGCCGAGATGTGTATGCGAGCCAAGCCAAGGCCGAGAAATGGCCGAAGGGAGAAGAGAGAGAGGGTTTTGCCAGGAATGGAATCTTGCCCTAAGGCTCACCAAACTGGACTTGCTCTTTAGCAACTGGAGGCAACTTGGGTCGGTTTGATCGAGTCACTGAGGTGACGACCGCTGCAGCGATCCCAAGTGCGCATGCCCAGCGCAGGGTAGCCGGACAGAATCCGTCAGCCCGACCCCGTAGGGTCGCTGTCGTTGCCCTGAAAACCCATTTCTTAACTGGAAATTCTCGACGCTAACACACCGAGTTTCGTGGTGGAAATGCGTTTGCCGGCAGAATTAATTATACGCAAGCGGTTAGAAACGGACTTTCGCAAGGCAGAAAGCCGTGACCATCTATAACCTCTCGTTGAGGTCGTTACAGCCTGGTGCAGGTTGTAATGCACAGAAAGCGCACATTCGTGCAAGAATGTGGGTATTTTGGTCAGTTTAGCGACGGAAGTGGGAGGCCAAAGTCTGTGAGGCGAACTTGACCTTGCTTTGAAATTTAGCTGGCTGCTGACCGCGAGCGTGACCTAGTTAAGTTGGAAGTCTGAGAGAGGAAGGAGGCGAGTAAGGAATCGAGTAATTTGGAGTGTAGTAGTGGACGCGACATATATATGTGAAATAAAATGGAAATTAATCCGACAGTGTGAATATGACATATTGAAAAAACAAAGGATGTTTACAAATGCTGGGCTATCAGGGAAAGAATGTGCAAAACCGTTTCGGGGCCTCCTCTCTTACGGTTTTAAAAAAGCACACCGGCCCTACCTCACTGATGTGAGGACCCTCGCATTATCTGCATCGCACCGCACGTGATTCGGTCTTCAAACAAAATAAAGATGGGAAGAAATGACCGTTAGCAAAACAGAATGCTGCAGTCAAAAGTTGGAATTAATCAAAAAAATGCGCTGTCTGTATTAAAAAATAAAATGAATTTTATTTTTAATTTTAAAAAATATCAGAAGCATTATAGTTTATAATAAGACTCAAAAGAGCCTGATGTAGAATAATTTTTTTTAAGTGTATAATTATATAAAAAGTGTATAATAAAATATAAAAGTTTCGTAATACAATCCAACTGTAAATAAGTAGCACCACTTTTATAGGTAAATCGTTGTTTATGGATAAATATCTTCAGAGGAGTAAACATTCATATGTATAGTTTTTTCATACACAAGTAATGTGAAAATAAATGGAAATTAATCCGACAGTTGTGAATATGCCGCTGGATATAATATATATATTAATATATATATCCAGCGCTGTAAAAAATGTGTCCATTAAAATGTGTCGAAAAAAAGATAATTTTTCTTTGAGGGGGTCACCGTTTTTGTAAAAACTTGTGGTAAAGTAATTCTCTCTTTTTTTGGTGTTCAGTCCAGGATACGCACAATAGTACGCTAAAAGAAGGTTTTTTAAATGCGTGTTTTCAGTCGGGAATCACCACATGTAAGAATTAAAGTTCAAGCCTTCCATCACTTCGGGTAGTCACAACTTTAGGTGGTGTAGACATCACGTCAGCGTCACCCTTGTAAGGTTCATGGTTATAATTGAACATACAACTTCCGACCGGCTGTGTTTGGACCACACATTTTATATTGTAAACAGCGCATGAAAGATACATAAAATAGGAATACCAGATATACAAATGAGATACAATAAGGACACATTCAAGTGTTACGTCATGTCATAATAAAGAGTTACAGATAGTCCATATAATGGAAGTCACTTACTGACTTATGTCGTACATGGGACCAGAGGCCCCAGAGGGAGGGCTGTAGTCACGAAATGTTCTAACCCATGTGGTTCAGCCAAGAAGGAGAAAAGAGGAAGAAGAGTTTTGACCTCGCGCTTAAATACCAGAGGTCCCCTGGTGAAAACAAGCGGCAACCCAGCGGGAAGACACCTTTCCAGGCCACTTGGAAAGATATCCCAACATCTCAAAATGAACTAATGCAACTCTGGCAGATCAGACCAGTATCTTCAAGACAGCCCAGACCAGTGAACAATCAAGAAAAGAAAAATAAGAAAAAACACTAGAACAGTGGTTCCCAACCATTTAGTACTATGCCCCATTTTTTTTTATCACAAATTTCTTCATGTCCTCACCCGTTATTTGTTTAATATGATTTAACAATATCAGTTTTGAAGAAAGTATGACTGTAAAAGATTAAAAGTGATATTATACTTGAAGATAACAACTCCGACAAAGGTTTGGATAGACAAACATTTAATATGGTACAGCACATGGATAAACTGGTACATAATACATAGGTGTACATAAACATACATACAAAAGTAAAAGGGGAAAAAACATAAAAGTACAGACATGAGACAAAGAATAGTCCATGCTATTACAGTAATGTAAGGGGGGCGTAGCCCAACGAAAAGGGGGGGTAGACCAGAATCTAAACCATAGTCATGTCTCGTGGGTCGAATAACCGGAAAAGAGAAAAAAAGACGTTCAAACCAGCCGCTTAAATATACCGCCCCCTAGCGGAACCAGCAAACTAAACGGGCAGACAACTCTCCAGGAAAAATACGAAAGTAACGCCACATGACATAAAATTGTATCTTTCAAATAAAACTAAAGGGCTTAATCTTCCATTTTATAATGTGTATAATTGCAGGGGAGGGCAACAGATGAAGAACTGCAAAGATAAACAAGTCAGAAGCCACGCATATAGCTGGTGCCAGATACACAATAACATTAGTGGGTGAACACATGACTAGAATGCATAAACTGTTGTGCTCAGCTAGGTTGTATATATCCTTATAGAGTAAAATAAAAAAATGTTGATATCATTATATTTTTCATATTGCCCCCCTATTATTATTGAATTGCCCCCTCCCCAGTCTGTTAATCCGGAGATTGGATACTTGGCGGTCCAAGAGAAATAATTAAATTCCCATTACTAGCTAGGTATAAGCTGAGACATGGAATCCAGATGTTTTTGTTTATAAACAAAAGTTTAATTGTATAAATAAGTCCGCCAGGAAACAAGATTGAATGGTGACTATCGAGGTCAGTTTCTTTGATCTGACTCGCCAGATGGTTTAGGAGTGACAGTGGTGTAACACGTGTTCAGAGGTTCCGGAAATTGTAGGAATTTGATAGAAAGTCATGGAAGGTGGTCTCTTTTCTGGAAGGTTCGAAATCAGAAGATACTTAAGCACCTGGCCTGGATTTAGTTGGGAATCACTGAGTTAGAAGAAGTGAAAATAGCAGCAGATTACAGAACACAAAAACAGAAGAAAATAAGGTAACAGTCAGTTACACAAACAAGTAAAATAAAGATTTAGACATGAGGGCATAACCACGGATGTCTCTCATCTCCTCATAGAAGAATAGAATGAACTCTAAGTATATACTCATATAAGTATATACCCAATATATACTATATAATACCATCTGGCTAAAAAATATTTATGCAAAACAGCTTTTTTAGCACTCACCAATATTGATGACCAAATACAGATCTACACGTGTTAAGCAAAGTGGATGTGACACAAGGTCACAAGTATGGAGCATACAGCAAGGATCGAACTCGCTTTTCAATAATAATGGATCTGCAAGACTAGTTTGGTAACCATTACACCACAAAATGGGACGTTCTAGAGTGAATTGTGTGTGTCTTAGTCAAAAATATCACCAAGAATTGACAATTTGTGCCTAGCAAAAATGTCATTTCTCATATGGGGCGGCAAGATGTTTTGTGTTTTAGATTTAAAAGGTGGCTGTGGTTATTTCTGGTGCATGTTCCTCGGGTTTGCTTTTAACCCTATAAGAGGTGAAGTTCTTATGTTACATAATTATTAGATACCTAATATTTATGTGCAATAGTGTAGAAATCAAAATGGCCATTATAAGCTGCAGCCTGTGGCCTTGAAGGATTTGAATGACAAGGCTTGACCTGTCCCAATCCTTCCTTCCGGTGGATACCATGAGAATCGGTGGAGAAGACCCTCTTCCGGTTTAGATTAGATATAGATTTTAGTCAGTCGGCGAGAAACCATGACCGTGGTGAGTCGTGTTATACACGCTCCGACTCGATCTGCGCTGGTAGTCTGGTGGGGGATTTCGAAAATAAAATATGATCAAAGTAAATCGAAGTCTTGTGTTATTATCTAAAAACTAACAATGACACAGGGCTTCTGATAAAGAGAAATCCCCAATAAAAGATCAGACACGAAGTCCCCAAGAGAAGTCCAGATGCTAGCAAAGATGCTAGAAGAAGAGCCTAAGATAGAAGATGAACAGAAGAAGAATAGAAGTAAGTAAAGTAATGAGAAGAGTATACAACACTTATAATACATTAGAAAGCTCAGAGTAACCTTCCAATGTAGGTACCTGCATGTACATAAAATAATCCAGACAAAGATGTAAAACATAATAACAAATACAGACTTTATTGTCTGAGCACATGGACGAAAGACATACATAAAACACAATAAAGAGTTACACAAAATAGCTAAATAACAGATATGAGAAGATAGGACTAAAGTCCTCAAGAAGTCAGAAAGTTCATAAAAAATACAAAAGTCACTTACTGGTAGTTGGGGGTCAAAGCCCCCCACTTAAGGGGCATTGACACCAAGTGTCTAGCACTTGTGTAGTGTATGCTGGACCAAGAAAATAGAGAGTAAGAATTTCCTGGGCTGCTGTTTAAATATTGCAGCCACCTATGGGCAAAAACCTGTCAGCAAGGGAAGATAACCCTTTTGTACATGTGTCCATCCTAACAGGAGTGGACAATCACTACAACAGTATTAATAACGTAAAACAATTTTATTAATAATTGAGATCTGAATAAAAATAATATTAGTTAGTAGTGTCACCTAGTGGAGAAAACCCCAGCTGCAAGGGAAGATAACCCTTTTGGACATGTGTCCATCCTAACAGGGGTGGACAATCACTACAACAGTATTAATAACGTAAAACAATTTTATTAATAATTGAGATTTAAATAAAAATAATATTAGTTAGTAGTGTCACCTAGTGGAGAAAACCCCAGCGGCAAGGGAAGATAACCCTTTTGGACATGTGTCCATCCTAACAGGGGTGGACAATCACTACAACAGTATTAATAATGTAAAACAATTTTATTAATAATTGAGATTTAAATAAAAATAATATTAGTAGTGTCACCTAGTGGAGAAAACCCCAGCGGCAAGGGAAGATAACCCTTTTGGACATGTGTCCATCCTAACAGGGGTGGACAATCACTACAACCCCATGTCATTTGGTGGTCACGCTGAAAAGAAAGGAATTCAAGGAAAGAAAAGGAAGAGACAAATACAGAAGGTAGTTTTATGATTTATTCACCTGTCATAGCCACTACATGGCAAGGAAATATCTCCCTAGCCAGTTGTAGTGTCTAGAAGCAGTTAAGGCCTAAGTCAGAATGGCTGAGAGATTATCTTGAGAGTTGGAAGTTGGTCTTTTCCTGTGCATGCTCGGAGGTTCTTCCAGTGAAGGCTCATGGGAGTTTTTTTTTTTTTTTTTTTTAATTTTTATTTTAATCCCCATTCTCAGTGCAAATACTAGATGTGATTTTCATTAAGTATTTTATAAATATAAGTTTCATTTATAGGGTGGGGGGTCTACAAGATTTTATTTTTATATATATGGAGGTCAATGAGATTTAATTTTTATTTTTTATTAACATGGGGTCCACGACATTTCATTCTTATTTAATCGGGATCAACCAAATTTTATTTTTATTCGTATGGGATTGTAACATAATTGGATACTTGGCGCAAGTAGCCCT
>CM042172.1:33735681-33738181 GCA_023376005.1 Doryteuthis pealeii | reverse complement strand
AAAAAATAAAAATAAGATATTAAAAAAATAAAGTATTAGAAAATAATAAAATATTGAAAAAAAGTATAAAATATTTTTAAAAAGTAATTAAAATAATAATGATTATTTCTGTCATTACCCTTTTTTATGGTTTATTGTTGTTAAACAAATATTTTTTATTTATTTATTTATCAACTTCGAATCTTAATGGAGAAATTAAATCCACAATTATCTATTTTTCTACACCATCTTTCTTTTCCCCATATTAAAAAATATATATATATAATTTATAAACTAGGGAGGGTAGTGTATTTGTCTCTACACGAGGGGGACAATAGGGCAAAATAAGGTCAAGTTTTAAAGTGTGAGGGGCAGGGCAGCGACGGTGACGACCCACATGTGAACGTGTGGGTAGAAGGAAAAAAAAACATTGGCCACCCTCGACATTTTTTGTGGGGTGGAGAAATGCTTCAAGCATTAAAAAAAAATCGTTAGGGAGGAGGAAAAATCTCTGCAAAATATACATTAGAATTTTTTTTTTTAAGATTATTTTTTTATATACATTCTTATAACTTTTAAAAAATAAAATTTAAAAAAAAATTATTTTTTGTATGTAAAATTTTAAATCATTCGTTTTTTTTTTTTTTATTATGATTATTTTTCTTCTTCAGATTATTATCTATATAATTTTATTTCGTTCGTTTTTCCTTATTTCAAATGAAATAAATTTATTCTTATAATTTTTGAAGATGAATTTTTAAAATATATAGTTTTTTTTAATGCAAATTTCAATAAATCATTTTTGGGGGTTGTTTTTGTTCGTTGTTTACTTTTTTTTTCATTATTTTTTTTTTTTGTTCAGATCATTATTTCGTTCGTTTTTCCTTCATTCAAATTAATAGATTTATTCTTAATAATCTTTGAAGATTAAATTTGATACAAAAATACATTTTTTTTTCAATTTCAATCATTCGGAGTTGGGTTTTTTTTGGGGGGGGGGCTTTTTTCATTAAGAATTTTTTCTTTTTTATTCAGATGAATTTCGTTCGTTTTTCCTTCATTCAAATTAAATAAATTAGTATTATTTGGATTATTCGGACTAATTGTCCTCATCTTTATTGTTATCAATGTTATCTCAATATCTGTAGATAACAATAAAGATGAGGACAATAGTCCGAATAATCCAAATAATACTAGTTATCAAGCCCCATCTGAAATTCAGACAAATAAATAAATTTAATTCTTATAATTTTTATAGATAATTTTTTTTTTTAATATATTTTTTTTTATATAATCTTTTATTTTGTAAATCATTAGGTTTAATTGGGGGGGGGGGTCGTTCGTCGTTTTTCCTTCATATAAAATGATAAATGTGAAATTTCAAATAATAAATAAATATGAACAAAATATTTTTTTTACGCGTTGTCATAGTTTAAAAAAAAAAATTCAAAATTTTTTTAAATTTCTGTTTATCTTCGTTAATTTTGATTCATTTTTTTTTCCTCTCTAAAATCAGCATTTACTTTTTAGCTGTTTGCCTTTTTTTTTTTTTAGGCATTTTTATTTTTAAACGTTTAATCATTAGCACGTCATGTCGGATTAGAGACGTATAAAAGATAAAAGAATTTGTGTTCGTGTGTTCGTCATTGAAATCTAATCTATCTATCTATCTCTATCTATCTATCTATCTATCCACACACACATATATTATAATGTACACACACACATATATATGTATACAGTGTCCATAAATCCGTGTACTTTAAAGTCTTTATTTATTTAAAGTGCACACGGACTTTGCGGACACAATATATACTGTGCTTGTGTGTTCGTGCGTTTTGTAAAAAATATGCTCGTGTGTTGGTCATTCTTCTATCTATCTATCTATCTATCTATTTTTTCTATCTATCCACACACACAAAACCACACCCACACACCACAAATAATTATAGATAAATTATATACATATATATACATATACATGGTGTCCAGAAAGTCTGTATTCTTTTTACAGACTTTATCATTTAAAGTGCACACGTACTTTGTGGACAATCTGTAGATATATTTTTGTTTTGTGTGTTCGTGTGTGCAGAAAGAAGTGTGTACGTGTGTTCGTCATTTTCTATCTATCTACGGTAGATGGATAGAGAGAATACAAATTGGCAGTTCCTAATTAATTCTATATCTACATATATCTATGGATTTATCTATCTCTCTCTCTCTCGCACACACACACACACACACCACACACACACACACAAAAAAAATTTAAAAAAATTTTTTATATATATGTCTTTTATACACACAGGCACACACCACAATATATATATTTTTTTATTTATTATTATATGTAGTGTGTGTGTGTGTGTGTGTGTGTGTGTGTGTGTACCTGTGTGCATAAATAAGTGTGTTCGTCATTTTTTCATTTTTTCTATCTACATTTATTATCTATATACCAACACACACACACACACACCACAGCACACACCACATAATATATGTATTTTGTGTGCTCAGAGCG
>CM042172.1:33717112-33735581 GCA_023376005.1 Doryteuthis pealeii | reverse complement strand
CACAAGAGAGGGGTAATAAACACTTGGATATATATATATAATAAGATAATTCTGATTTTTGGTAATTATTTTTCTGTAGGGGGTGCTAAAGTCATTTTGTCAAAACGCATTTTAGGCTCATTTTGCCAGTGCCTATGTTAATAGTGACTGCTCTGCTCAGAAATACGAAGAAATTTTAACAACAAAGTATGATGCCATAGTAAAATATGGAAATTGGTTGGCTTTTACGGCATGTCAACCCTTGTTGGGTTATTTTTATGCCAAAGACGTTTTGTTTCATTCATTCTTGATGGTATTCAAATTTTTAGACTCAGTTTTTTAAACACATTTTTTCAAACTCATTCTATTCTATTTAACCCATAGATGGGACCCTAAGAAGTACTACCACCCTAGGTCAGAGTGGATCTGGGAGTCATGGCGATGGAGGGTACTCCATACACCCCAAAGCTGCGGTGGCAGAGGGTCAGTATTTTTGGTATGACGTTAAAGTCTATCTGATGGTGAAGTTTCATTTCTTGGAGCTCTGGGGAATATGGAGAATCCTTGATTAGCATTATTCTCAGGTCCACTCTGACCCGGAGTGGTAGTACCTGTTAGGGTCCAATCTATGGGTTAAATAGAAAAAAATGAGTGTGAAAAAATTAAGAAAAAATTGAATTAGAATATAAAATGTTGAATACCAATCAAGAATGAATAAAACAGAACGTCTTCGGCATAAAATAACCAACAAGGGTCGACATGCCACAAATCTAACCAATTAACCACCAACTTAATGAGAAGGGAGATAATTCCATAGAATTGGGCTCAATAAAAAGGGAAATACCCCTTTAATATCGGCTGTAATAAGGGAAATAAGAAGAACTCCCTTTGACTACTTTACAAATCACTAGATTGAGTTCAATTTTTCAAGGGAGGTAATAAAAATTTAAAACTACCAAAAAATCAGGGAATTGTTCAATGAAGGATTTATTTTTAGACTTTATTCATTAATAATTTCATAATGAATAGCTTATTTTATTAAATAAGCAAACAAACTTGAAGAACATATTTTTTATAATTAAGATTGTAGGGGTTTTGAGTTTGAATAAAAAGAATGGAATGTCACTTCGTGCTGGAGAAGAAAGTGACACACTACAAGCAGGACTTTTTTTTTTTTTTTTTTTTAATAAACAGCAGACCGGAAATAAAAGGCATTATGGAGCGAGGAAGGTGGGTATAAAGTCCAATGTTTTGCAGAAGGGATTAGTTTTCGTTTCAGCGAGTTTGAGTGTATATATTTGAGCAGTGTGAAAGAGTGACGTTAGACCAAGAGAGTAGAGTGAGGATGTGGTCGAGACTGATTCTACAGGTTGATCAAATCACAGGTTTTTTTCAACCTTTGGTCATTTGAATAAAAAATGAAATTCCAGTCCCTAATTTTTAAATTTCTTGAAAGATCAAATCCAGAAGACCACATTAAAAAATTGAATAAATAAAAACAAAATTCAACTCCCCCAAAAAGTTTGAAAGTTATTTTCTTAAAACTCAAAAAAATAATTTTTGTAGCGTGTTTTCTCTTTTTGTAGTTTTATGGTTATAAGTATGGCTGTTCTTCGCCAGATCACATCGGGGTCACCAATTTTATGGTGGAGGTAGGACTGTTTGATGTCAATATTCAATAAAAGTGTTCAAACATTTAAAGACCATAAATAAATCAAGCACAATGGCATAGAAGACAAAACTCTTGATTAAACAAACAAATTGTATTAACAAAATGTATACAAAAAGATAGCATTGAATACTGGGCAAGGCTCAGCCAAAGTTCTTTTTTTAAAGTTCAAATGTAAAATGTAAGCTGGTATTTCACAGTTCAAAAGTGAGAAAGAAAAGGTGAAAGTTTAAAGTCAACTCAAAAGCAGTCAGGCATAAGTTGAATGAATATAAGGTTTATCTCTGAAAGCATAGGTTATTCAAAGAGAGAGATAAATAGATACCTTCAGCATGTAAGCGAAAATGTTCTTAAAAAGGGTGACGTGAATTCCCTTAGGCAAATGAAGATCTTTCTGGTTAGGATCCGAAAGGCTGGCTTTTTTATAGTCCAGCATAGGCTCCAAAAGGGGTCTAGTTGATAAATTTTCTTATTAGGCGGGAACGCCTCTGATTGGTTGAAATTTACGAATTTTATTTAAAATTTTATTTTTACTAAGGTGCGCAGTCCACATGTGCAAACTACTTATTTTTGTCATTCGATCTCTCTCTGTTGAAGCGATAACTTCTGGATCACCACAGTTTTAAAATCAATATTCTTCTTTGAATTGATGAGAAAAAAAATTTTCTGAATCAATTGAACTATTTTTATTCACCTAAAAATTTAATAGTAAATTTTAAACGCCTGAAAGATGGCATGTTGAACACAATATTTTTATCATGAATAGACATTTTATTTAATCTATCTGACAATGTATGATTAAAAATATATTTTCCGAGATTTTTATATACTTAAAAATCATTACTAATGATTGTTCTTTTTGGTTTACAGAAAACCTAAAGTGTAAAGCAAAAACATGGGTCATTCCCCATTTTACTTCAAAATATCCAGATTTTCACTCTGGAGACAGCAACAGTTGTTCTAGTATGCATGTGTTTGTTGTGTTTTATTTTTTCTTCTATTTTTTGGCTATGCAGTGTAACTTTGCTGTATAAAATTTTATACTTTTTTAACTCCCATAAATTTTTTCCATTCACAATAATGTCTCTAGATTTTCAAAACGTCTGAAATATCAGTTATCCCCCTTTAACTTTGAAAAATGAACATACCTACTAATCACTGGTCCCGTCATCTGGTTGTTGGTAGCTTTTCATATAGTGTGTCTTGGGTAGAGTTTTCCTTCTCCTAAATCAGTTGCCTTACCAAGGTTAAGAGGCCCAGTCTGCTCTACTATTTACCCATAGCTGAAGGGAGAATATTTGGATGCATACTTTTCCCTGGGTATTTTCTAGGCACAGTCAAAATTTTACATGTGTCTACCCCCATCCCACCTTGAATTAAAATTCAACAAAACTGGGGAAAAGAATGTTCGAAGAAAAATTTTCATTTCACCGTAAATCTACACTGAAAATAAAAAGACAGAGAAAGTGGATGACTATTGTTCATTGCTCATCGCCAGCTAATCATGTGATTTCTTTCTTTTTTATTTCAGTGTATGTGTTACATAATTTATGAGCAGCTCATAAATTATGAACGTACCTGTAGTTAGAATTTTGAATAGGGTCCTTTAGTCCATGGAAAATTACCTGCTGGTTATGGACGGGTAATGACCTTTTACTTGACCTCTTGAAGCGCGTGATTGGACGCATGGAAATAAGTTTTAGTTTAGTTAGTCAGATGCGGGCCAGCACCCTATCAGAGAGGATGTCTCTAAGAGTTCGCCCCATGACAGAATCATGGGCTGGCTGCATAATAAGCTTATATTATCAAAACAACTGTTGATGGAGTCAATGGGGGCAACACCGTATTCTCGGAAATGAGCAAGACATTGTGCCTGCCAGAATCGAACTCGCGTCCTCCGAATGCAAAAAATGAGACTTAGGCGTTGCGCGGACGCGAGGTTCGACTCAGTTGCCCCATGATGACCATATTAACCAAATTGTTTCTAACTCAGGAACCCCGGATGTTGAAAGTTACGTCCATAAATAGCGGGAGTCCAAAGAAGACAGAAGAGGAGAGCGGCGCACGCACCTGACTGACCTACGAAGCGAAGGAGGAAAGGAAGAAAGACAGACAGACAGAAAGACAGGTGATGAAAGATTACTTTACCAGTTAACGTCGGACTTGATTGCAGACCCCCCCCCCTCAACAAAAAACTTGGTTTTTTTTTCAACAGAAACAACCAGGTCTTGTTGTATTATCAAAAACAATGTTCAGCCCAGCACAAAGAAGAATCAAGTAAGAAAGACCATCATATTTGTCTCTCTCTCTCTCCCCGTTTATATCCCCAATGCTGAATGAGTATATAACATATGCCCTTTCATCTTTCTTCTCTCAGAATGCGTTTCTAAATATCCTAATGATTTTTAACTAACTAATAAAGTAAAAGTTGTCGTCGGGGTGGCCTAAAGTCAGTATCAGCCAATCAGCGAGGGAGTCTATCTCCTTTTCACTAGTGCTAGACCAAGGAGATTGTTTTGGGCGTCTGGGGCAGAGCACCACACCTACCATCAGCTCCTTACTTTACTGCACAGATCACCATGTTACTCATATGCTGAGTTGGTGAGAGCCAGTATCAAACTAGGAACCTTGCAGTTTCTAGCCGAACACTCTACCGACTGAGCTAACCAGCCCCTATAACTAATTAATAATCTTCCCTAATCAGTTTGTTCCACGTCAGCATGAAACTTAAAATATCAGTTGATTCCTTTATCAGCTGATTACTGACTTATATAACGTGTAAGCGCGTGGTGTAATGGTTAAAGTCATGGGAAATGGACTCGTCGCCCCGAGTTCACATCCTGGACATGGCAATTGCATTTCACTTATACCCTTGGGAAAGGTATGAATCCTACTCTCCTTCCAGCTATGGGTAAATAGTAGGGCAGACTGGGCTCTTTAACCTTGGTTAGGCAACCGGTCTAGGAGAAGGAAAACTCTGAATTCAAACCTGTTAAACTCCGCTTAAGAAATTGACCTTGTGTTGCATCCTGCTCGTGCGGAGGGGTTGGTAAATATATATATAACGTGTAAACCCCAAATTACAAATTACTAAAATAATTGGTAATCTGAACATTAGTTATATAAATGAGAGTAACCTCTCCTTGTTTCTTTCACTTTGAGGAAGCCTTATGCTTTGGTTAGCCATTTTCATTTCACCGTAAATCTACACTGAAAATACAAATTTGTTTGAATCAATACAGCTGCATGTTTTAACACGAAAATATCATAAAATGTGTTCTTAATAACAATTAAGTTCATTTCAAATAATGCGCAAGCACAACTAATGTCCATTGGACACCTTGTAGTCACATGAGAATCCCAGAATCCATCTTGTTCTCTTTTGTCTCTGTTGCTTGAACAGTAAACCCATGCTCTTTGACAACCTTGGCATAACCAGAGAACCTTATCAGACCAGTCACAGTAAGAGAAGTTAGCAGAACCAGACCGATAGAAGAAATACAGTAAGTAGATTACTAACTGTTAGGAAGACTTAACAAAAATAGAGTTGCTCCCCTTAGATCAGTAGGGGACTGACGGGATGTGGAGTTTCTGCCATGTTACTTTTGGATCGGGTTTGGTTGTGAGTGGACACAACGCGTGTGCGTAAGCACGGTTGAACTAATTAAGTCACTTTTAGGGTAGAAGCATTCTCTACCCTGCATTAAATAAAACCTTGTTAATTTTCCAACAATCTGGTCTTGCATTATCAATTCAGTCTTCCATATTTTATCTGTATGTAAAAATATAACACTAACCCAGCTATATATATATATACATATACATATATATATATATACATATATATACATACATATATATACATATATATACATACATATATATACATACATACATATATATACATACATATATATACATATATATACATATATATATATATATATATATATATATATATACATATATATATACATATATATGTATATATATATATATATACATACATACATATATATATACATATACATACATATATATATATATACATATATATATATATATACATATATACATATATACATACATATATATACATATACATATATACATATAATACATATATATATACATATACATACATATATATACATATATATATATATATATATATACATATATATGTATATACATATATATACATATATTATATATACATATATATATACATATACATACATATATATATATATATATATAATATATAACATACATACATGAAACAGAAGATAGAAGAAATACCAAGCATGTAGACAGCTACTCAGAAAGTAAGTAGAAGATTAAATATGAGGGCACAACCACAGGTGTCATTCATAATGAAATATCACAAGAAAGCGTATGATAGCAAAAGAAAAACAGACGAGAAAAATTGGATTAATTTTGTTTATTTAAAAAATAAACAAAAGCTGGAATTGTTGAGATGATAGTTCTTTCTTCGCTCAGTGAAATGAGGGCAGCTGTGGGGTTGAAAGTCTTTTTCCTCGTCAGCTGATTCGAACGTGGGGTTGAAAGCCTGTTCTGGCTGATGACTTGGTTCTGTGTGACACGGGGTGTGGTGTGGGTCAGAGGTATGGCGGTTCCTTGATCTTGGCCTGGTAGGAGTGACGATCTGTGTGCCAACACCGATAGTCAACTGCCTTATTGACTTTAAGTGAGCTGCTTTTATAATTGCCAGTAGGCTCGGAAAACGTTTTGAAAGGCATGGGGGGGGGATTTATGATAGGTTGAAAAATGTTAATAGGGGATATTTTTAATTATTTCACTGAATGTTTGAGATGAGGCTTGAAGATTAGTACTATCTGCGTTATTCGGACTATTGTCCCCATCTTCATTGTTATTTGTACAACGTTTCGGCCGATATGCCCTCCAGCCTTCTTCAGAAATACCTGAAGAAGGCCGGAGGGCATATCAGCCAAAACGTTGTACAAATAACAATGAAGATGGGGACAATAGTCCGAATAATGCAGATAATACTAATATTTTTAATTGCTTATAAAATTTGTTTTTCACCTGAAAGCATGCGTGGAACACTTGTTTTGTTCATTTCGTTTAGAGCTACTGTCGGGTCAACATCCGTTTGATGTTACATTTCTCAGTAGCTTAGTTTCTGTTTCAAAGTGTTTTGTTTTTCTTTGTTAATTTGTTTTGTTGGTGAGTGGGTTAGTAAAATTTGTGAATCAAGAGAGATATCTATTTTTGTTATAACAATAAGAAGAATAGGATTGAAATGGATCCCTCTCTATATATATACCCAGAAGAGTAAGTGGGTATATGACATTCTGCCTTCTCACTAATTTCAATATTTAGAAATCACAAAAATGTTAATTGCCAGTGATGTTTACATCATTTTACAGTTTTAACATGTATCTATTTTTCTACATGTTACAATCTTCTGGGTCATCATGGAGCTCTTAAAGCAGGAGCACTTGTTAGGTGGAATTGGATCCCTGGTAAAGAGTCCCTCGATAATGAATCCTTTTGTTCCTCTGGTAAAGAGTTCTCAGTTCCTGTAAGTCCGTCCTCAAGGAGTGCAGTTAGAATTATGTCCAATGTGGGGGGGTTTAAGTATTGTATCAGCCACGCAGTATTGCTAGTGATTGGCTGCAAGAATAACTCACATGACCTTGGCTAGTCTATAAATCCAGATTAGAGCACATCTTATATCAAAAACTTGTGAGACTACTTGTTCTGCGCTCTGCACCTTCAATGCACGATGTCTAGACCCCAAGCATTGTGATATTCTGTGTTGGCCAATTCAAATTGGATTATGATTTTCTCATAAAAATCCCTTTTGCTTTTAATACCTGGCATGAGTCAGAAACAGTGGTCACAAGGATTAAAAACACACAACAACTACAAGTGTTTGTAAACAAGACGTGGATGGAAAAAGGGGTGTGTGATACCTGCTGTCTATCCAACTGGCTGCTACTGGCTATCCCTACCGGTGACCTTAACACCTCAACGGCCCGAGTTCTAACTGCCTTAGTGCTCGAGTTTAGCTGTATTTATGTCAAATTCCCCTTCCCCACCCATCTTCTCCGGACCACACAGATGGCCAGTACTTAAACTGAATCGTAGACTTCTAGTCATCATTAACCCTTAAAATTAAAGTAATTAAATCTTTTTCCAGACACTACGTCTTCAATACGTCAACCATTAATTTTTTCAAAAGAGATTTTCTCATAAAAATCCCTTTTGCTTTTAATACCTAGGTGCATAAGATATTATCACTAAGTGGCCTAACTTCATGGTGGTCGTACAAGTCTCTTAAACTTTACGGCCTAATCTTTGGATTCGTAAAAAGGTCAACCATCCACCCCTTTTACTTATGCCTGGCTTTAACCTATTCTCTTTCTTATTCATTTATTTATTTATTTATTCTGACCATGTTCGTCTTTAATCATAGTATCACAAAATATTCCAACACTACATAATTGTCATTTCGGTCGATGCATTTTTGTAGGCACTGTGACAGTTTTTCTACGCCCATATCATACCAGCTCGCCGCCATGCCGTTGAGGAGGCATTGAACCACATTGTGGCTAACTCCATATGCCATTTGATGTCCATGCATGGCTCACCATAGACTTCCATTAATTGGCGATGAATAAAAATTCTGTTATTAGAAAGGAATGAAGACAAAACAAATATAATGTGTATAAAATGGGGTAACATTTTATTACGGTTCGGTGTAAGTGTGTAGTTTGCTAAACTTTATAGCTTTAGCTACCTTTGAAGAGTCACAAACAATATATTGTGGCGTTACTTTTGTACTTGCCTGGAGAGTTGTCTGCCCATTTAGTTTGCTGGTTCCCGCTAGGGGCCTGTTATATTTAAGCGGCTGGTTTGAACGTCTC
The DNA here is from genome assembly GCA_023376005.1 of Doryteuthis pealeii. Classification (NCBI taxonomy): domain Eukaryota; kingdom Metazoa; phylum Mollusca; class Cephalopoda; order Myopsida; family Loliginidae; genus Doryteuthis; species Doryteuthis pealeii. Next base: position 33,727,016 of record CM042172.1, on the reverse strand, counting down.
TCTCTCTCTTTGCTGCTGCCCGACCTACAAAGCAGATGGGTTAGACTCTGGTCTACCCCCTCCTCGTTGGGGCTTCGGCCCTCAACACCGGACTAATCACTGTAAGTGATTTATACAGCATGGACTATTCTTAGTCTCATGTCTGTGTTTTTATGTTTTTCCCTTTTACTTATCTATGTATGTTTATGTACACCTCTATGTATTATGTACCCTGTTTATCCATGTGCTGTACCATATTAAATGTTTTGTATATCCACCTTTGTCGGAGTTCTTATCTTCAAGTATATATCACCTTAAATCTTACAATATTAAGTAAAAAGTCATGTACTTATCTTTGAGTTTTCAAGGGTGATGTATATTTGTATTGGGCTCGTTATTGTCTGTTTCGCGTTGGTTCTAGTTGTTAGCGCTGCTTCTCGTCCACTGCTGCTGTTCTGGACACGTCCGGCTTGTCTGCCTGCTGAGCTGTTCTGTTGGGACATCCTGCTTGTCCGTGTGCCTCAACTGTTCTGATGATTTCTAGGGTCTCTGCCCCCCACCCTTCTGGTCCCTTACTTCCAGTCCCGATTAAAAGGAAGATAACCTATATTTCTCAAACACTTGCGTAAAGGAATTGGGCAGTAGCTTAACCAAATGGCAGTGAAAGAATTTAAAACAATGAAATCTATTAATAATGGAGATTGGGTGTATTTCTGTCTGTAACCAAAACTATGTCACAGCTTCCCAATATTTTCTATTCATGATAATCTATTAATGAGTATTTAATTTATAGTCAAAATCGTTAACGCATAGAATAAAACATGCCTATATTATATACACTCAAAATTTGAGTAAGCGATTTAAAAAAATTGTTTTTTACTCTCACCCGTTTTTTGTTTTTAATAAAAAGAAATTTACTATAAAGTTTACAAGTAAATAAATACCTACAATTTTGTGTAAAATCTATGTGTAAAATATTCAAAATAATTATTTAATTAATAATCAATAGATGCACGCAACATTTTATTTGAAGGGAACAGAACTATGTTTCCAATTACAAATTGTTTTATTATTTTTTACTCCTTTAATAAATTTGATGATTTTACTTACATATGATACAAACCCTCAGACATTGAATTTTTAATTCCCCTTCCCTCAGGCAATATCTTGCAAAAATTAGTTTTACCACGCACGGAGGGCATTTTATTGTTGCTAGTAAGAATAATAAAAACAAAACTCCAGGCAGTAATTATAGCGTAAAGGTTGGTTTGGTTTGGTTTGGTTTGTTTTGTTTTATGGCATATCAACCTCAGTGGGTCATTTAATGCCGATAAAGTTTTGAAATAAATAAATTCTTAATGGATACACAATTTTTCTTTATAAATACATTTTTCTATTTAACCCATAGATGGGACCCTAACGGGTACTACCACTCCGGGTCAGAGTGGACCAGGGAGCAATGGTGATGAAGGGGTGCTCCACATTTCCCAAACCTCCAGAACAGGAACCTCACTATTAGATAGAGTTTAACATCATTCCCAGGACATAAAGACCCTCAGCCACCACCTTCTAGCACCCATATTATAAAAAGGGTTGGGGCTTGCCATAAGGGCAATAGGGTTGGGGCAATCATATAGGTGCTAGGGCTTGACGTGACCAGCCGATTGATTGGAGGGGGCCTCTCTGACCGCCCATCTAGTCTAAGGGTCTAAGTGGAGTGTTGCAGGTCATGGACTGCTCATCCACCAACACTCCATCCTTAAGCATCACGGGTTGCCACCCACGGCCAACAGGTGGTCCCATTTGGGGGAGTCTTACCCCTCTGCAGAGGTGCAGTCGGTGCATTCTAACGCCCTAGCCGACAGGGTGTAAAGGTTGGGTATTATAAACAAATATGTACATTTAAGAAGAAGAAAGAACAGGAAAAGGTAGAGAAAAGTTCAATGTTTTTCTGAGTAAAAATAGATTATGGGAATATAGAATGTCTCTTTTGAGAGTTGTACTACAAGTGTCTAGATCTAGTGATGAACTCGGAAGAACTGAAGAGGGTCTCAAATTAAGCACCAAAGTATGGTTCCAAATTGATAGTTTATGGAAATTTATTAGGGGACAGGCAATCCGGCTTCACCAGACAGCAGCAGCAGCCCCTTGAGGGTAACATGAAGCTAACTGTAAAAGAGAGGGCACTGAAGAATTCGGCCTCTTCGCCACTACCTTTGGCTAGCAATGCTAGTCCATATCGTTAGTAGCCCCAGACAGCAACAACTCGGAATCATTTCATCACGTAGAAGCTGAGAGTAGCAAACAAAAGAACCATTTCTTTGATTTACTAAACACATATATATATATATATACCATATATATATACTATATATATATATACTATATATATACTAAATATAGATATAAACAATACCAATACCAGGGGTCATAAATTAAAACTCTTTAAAAAATTTTGTAAAGCAACTGCAAGACAAAATTATTTTAGTAACAGAGTGGTGAATACATGGAATAAACTACCATCATCAATAGTGAATGCCTCATCTCTAAACTCCTTTAAGGCAATGTTAGATAATCTGTGTAAAGAGTATAGATATTCTGTGGAATTAAGATGAATGTTTATAAGGAACAGCTGACAGGTCTCAGACCTAATATACTAGCAGAAAAAGATATTATTATTATTATTATTATTATTATTATTTCTATAAGGCTCAACAAGTTACAAGGAACAAAATTCACAAGGATTACAGCTAAGTTCTGCAGGCATTTTTTATCTGCAACCTTTGACTACCCTTAACAACCTTTTACATACCAAACACCTTTGAACTCTTTTGAACTCTTTTGCTTGTTTTACATTGTATATCTCTGTTTGATATTTGTATATATGTACAGTAAACATTTTGTTGTATAAAAAGTTGTTTGTCTCCTTTTCTTCAAAAGCAGCACTCACTGTGTTCGAAGTACAGTTTATTATCCCATAAAACTTAAAGTTTAAACAGTGCTTTTCCAGGAACAAAAATCCCCAAAACTTTAAGGATTGTCTTGGTATGTATGTCTGTCACTATGGGGGTTTTGACCTATGAGTCAGAGATGTATGTAGGGGAGAAGGGTCGCTGTTGATGAAGACAGAACTAGAACCACTCCCAAAATTTTGGCTTAGCATGACTTCTGAGTATTCATTGTTATTTTAAAAAATAGTCAAAATGTTGCTACTTTGTGCAACAACATATCTACGCAAGATTGCATTTCCAGCACTTACTAATATGACTAACAAATACAGATCTAGACTTATTGTGCAAAGGAAACATTAAATATTTTTGATAAATATTATTTTTATTTATATAAGGGTCTACAAGATTTCATTTTTATTTATATGGGGGTCAATGAGATACACCCTGAAATAGAAAGAGTCCTAATTCCTAAAAGTTTGAAAACCTCTGCACTGAATGTCATTACTCAGTGCAAATATTGGATGTGATTTTCATTAAATATTTTTTTATAAATTTTAACAACTTAATTTGTATTTCTAGTTACTCGTACACATCTATGAAAATTCAGTTTAAATAGCAACCACTCCTAAAATTTGGGCTTAATGTGGCTTCTGAATATCCATTGTTATTTCAAAAGGCGATCAAAATGTGGCTACTGTTGTTGTAAGTACCATCGTTTTTTTAGACGGTTAGTGTAGAAATAGATTTTGAATTCAAGGTTGTTGAAATTCAAAATCAGAGGTGGTTAGATTATTGACATTCAGTGACATCAAGTTGACCACCGAATTCCTGACACTGAGAAATGGTGGAAAGAGAAGTTCAGTTAGCTTAGTCTGTTAATCCGGAGACATCGTAATGAAAGCATCGGCTCTGCTTCACCCCGCACGTGGTTGAGAAAGTTCTTATTCTGAATAAAAATGTGATTATTAAATACAAGCCTTGCGTTGTCTCTGTAAGGTTAGGGTGGGGTAGAGACCTTTACTTTGTTGTCATATTTTGTACAGTCTTGCGGTGTTTCATCGCAACACGTTTTTTCTTAACATTTATACTGTAATAAGGTTCAACGTTATATAACCCTACCGATATTTTACGCCCCAAAAATAGGGAGAAGGGTCAAAGTTAAATGATCTGAAAAAAAAATCAGAAAGTTTTAAAATAAAATAACTGATGCATTATAAAATACATTCATTGATATATCAACACTGAAAATTTCCTTAAAATTGGATAATTCTTTAATTTCTGGTAATTTTTTTTTTCAATCGACGGGGTGAGGGTAAATTTATTTTGTAAAATATGGATTTTATGTCATATTTGGTACTTACTATTATAAAGTGTAAGAAATAAAATAAAAAAAGTAAATCGTGTTATTCTTTTAATTGAACATACAACTACTACTAGAAATCTGGTTGCACGTGCTGACATTTTAGCCGCCTGAAGTGGGTGAGGGAAGTGTAACAACTGTCCCTGGCAGATGGCTGATACTATTTCCTCGAGGTAAAAAAAGGAAAATTCTTCTCGGGGTTGAATGTTTTTTATATATATATATGTGAAATAAAATGGAAATTAATCCGACAGTGTGAATATGATATATTGAAAAAACAAAGGATGTTTACAAATGCATGGGCTCATCAGGAGAGAATGTGCAAACCGTTTCAGGGCCTTCCTCTCTACGGTTTTAAAAAGCAACACCGGCCCTACCTCACTGATGTGAGGACCCTCGCAATATCTGCATCGACCGCACGTGGATCAGTCTTCAACAAAAATAAGACGGGAAGAAATGACCATTAGCAAAACAGAACGCTGCTAGTCAAAAGTTGGAATTAATCAAAAAAATGCGCTGTCTGTATTAAAAATAAAATGAATTTTATTTAAAAATAAAATGAATTTTATTTTTTATTTTTTTAAATAATCAGAAGCATTATAGTTTATAATAAGACTCAAAAGAGCCTGATGTAGAATTATTTAAAAAAGTGTATAATTATATAAAAAGTGTATATAAAATATCAAAATTGTTCGTAATACAATCCAACTGTAAAATAAGTAGCCCACTTTTATAGGTAAATCCGTGGTGTTTATGGATAAATATCTTCAGAGGAGTAAACATTCATATGTATAGTTTTTTCATAGACAAGTATGTGAAATAAAATGGAAATTAATCCGACAGTGTGAATATGCGCTGGATATATATATATATATATATATATATATATATATACATATATATATATATATATATATATATCCAGCGCTGTAAAAAAATGTGTCCATTAAAATGCGTCGGAAAAGAAATAATTTCTTTGAGGGGGTCACCGTTTTTGTAAAAGCTTGTGGTAAAGTAATTCTTCCTCTTTTTTTGGTGTTCAGTCCAGGATACGCACAATAGTACGCTAAAAGAAAGGTTTTTAAATGTGTGTTTTCAGTCGGGAATCACCACATGTAAGAATTAAAGTTCTAAAGCCTTCAAAAAAACGTGTTCATCACTTCGGGTAGTCACCACTTGTAGGTGGTGTAGACATCACGTCGGTGTCACCACTTGTAAGGTTCATGGTTATAATTGAACATACAACTCCGACACGCTTGTATGGACACAACATTTTATATTTTAAACAGCACATGGAAATGATACATAAAATAGGAATACAAGATAATACAAATGAGATACAATAAGGACACATTCAAGTGTTACGTACATGTACATATAAAAAGAGTTACAGATAGTCCATATAATGGAAGTCACTTACTGACTTAGTCCGTACATGGGGACCAGAGGCCCCACGAGGGAGGGGTGTAGTCACAAAATGTCTAACCCATGTGGTTCAGCCAAGAAAGAGAAAAGAGGAAGAAGAGTTTTGACCTTGCGCTTAAATACCAGAGGTCCCCTGGTGAAAACAAGCGGCAACCCAGCGGGAAGATAACTCTTCCAGGCCAATGGGAAGATAATCCCAACATCTCTATGAAAACTAATGGCAACTCTGGCAAGATCAGACCAGCATCTTCAAGACACAGACCAGACCAGTGAACAATCAAAGAAATAGAAAAATAAGAAAAAACACTTAGAACAGTGGTTCCCAACCATTTTAGAACCATGCCCCACTTTTTTTTATCACAAATTTCTTCATGTCCCTCACCCGTTATTTGTTTAGTATGATATAACAATATCAGTTTTGAAGAAGTATGACTGTAAAGATTAAAAGTGATATTATACCTGAAGATACAAACTCCGACAAAGGTTGATAGACAAACATTTAATATGGTACAGCACATGGATAAACTGGTACATAATACATAGGTGTACATAAACATACATACAAAAGTAAAAGGGGAAAAACATAAAAGTACAGACATGAGACAAAGAATAGTCCATGCTATTACAGTAATGTAAGGGGGGGCGTAGCCCCAACGAAAAGGGGGGGTAGACCAGAATCTAAACCATAGTCATGTCTCGTGGGTCGGATAACCGGAAAAGAGAAAAAAAGACGTTCAAACCAGCCGCTTAAATATAACCAGCCCCTAGCGGGAACCAGCAAACTAAACGGGCAGACAACTCTCCAGAAAAATACGAAAGTAATGCCACATGACATAAAAGATTGTATCTTTCAAATAAAACTAAAGGGCTTAACTTCAAATTTAATCAAATAAAATCCAGAAGCCACGCATATAGCTGGTGCCAGATACACAATAACATTAGTGGGTGAACACGTGACTAGAATGCATAAACTGTTGTGCTCAGCTAGGTTGTATATATCCTTATAGGGTAAAATAAAAAAAATGTTGATATCATTATATTTTTCATATTGCCCCCCTATTATTATTGAATTGCCCCCTCCCCAGTCTGTTAATCCGGAGATTGGATACTTGGCGCAAGTAGCCCTGGCGGTCCAAGAGAAATAATTAAATTCCCATTACTAGCTAGGTATAAGCTGAGACATGGAATCCAGATGTTTTTGTTTATAAACAAAAGTTTAATTGTATAAATAAGTCCGCCAGGAAACAAGATTGAACGGTGACTATAGGGGTCAATTTCTTTGATCTGACTCGCCAGATGGTTTAGGAGTGACAGTGGTGTAACACGTGTTCAGAATTTCCGGAAATTGTAGGAATTTGATAGAAAGTCATGGAAGGTGGTTTCTTTTCTGGAAGGTTCGAAATCAGAAGATACTTAAGCACCTGGCCTGGATTTAGTTGGGAATCACTGAGTTAGAAGAAGTGAAAATAGCAGCAGATTACAGAACACAAAAACAGAAGAAAATAAGGTAACAGTCAGTTACACAAACAAGTAAAATAAAGATTTAGACATGAGGGCATAACCACGGATGTCTCTCATCTCCTCATAAGAAGAATAGAATGAACTCTAAGTATATACTCATATAAAGTATATACCCATATATATACTATATAATACCATCTGGCCAAAAAAAATATTTATGCAAAACAGCTTTTTTAGCACTCACCAATATTGATGACCAAATACAGATCTAGACTTGTTAAGCAAAGAGGATGTGACACAAGGTCACAAGTATGGAGCATACAGCAAGGATTGAACTCGCTTTTCAGTAATAATGGATCTGCAAGACTAGCTTGGTAACCATTACACCACAAAATGGGACGTTCTAGAGTGAATTGTGTGTGTCTTAGTCAAAAATATCACCAAGAATTGACAATTTGTGCCTAGCAAAAATGTCATTTCTCATATGGGGCGGCAAGATGTTTTGTGTTTTAGATTTAAAAGGTGGCTGTGGTTATTTCTGGTGCATGTTCCTCGGGTTTGCTTTTAACCCTATAAGAGGTGAAGTTCTTATGTTACATAATTATTAGATACCTAATATTTATGTGCAATAGTGTAGAAATCAAAATGGCCGTTATAAGCTGCAGCTTGTGGCCTTGAAGGATTTGAATGACAAGGCTTGACCTGTCCCAATCATTCCTTCCGGTGGATACCGTGAGAATCGGTGGAGAAGACCCTCTTCCGGTTTAGATTAGATATAGATTTTAGTCAGTCGTCGAGAAACCATGACCGTGGTGAGTCGTGTTATACACGCTCCGACTCGATCTGCGCTGGTAGTCTGGTGGGGGATTTCAAGAATAAAATATGATCAAAGTAAATCGAAGTCTTGTGTTATTATCTAAAAACTAACAATGACACAGGGCTTCTGATAAAGAGAAATCCCTGATGAAAGACCAGACCCGAAGTCCCCAAGAGAAGTCAAGACGCTAGCAAAGACACTAGAAGAAGAGCCTAAGATAGAAGATGAACAGAAGAAGAATAGAAGTAAGTAAAGTAATAAGAAGAGTATACAACACTTATAATACATTAGAAAGCTCAGAGTAACCTTCCAATGTAGGTACCTGCATGTACATAAAATAATCCAGACAAAGATTTAAAACATAATAACAAATACAGACTTTATTGTCTGAGCACATGGACGAAAGACATACATAAAACACAATAACAGATATGAGAAGATAGGACTAAAGTCCTCAAGAAGTCAGAAAGTTCATAACAAATACAAAAATCACTTACTGGTAGTTGGGGGTCAAAGCCCCCCACTTAAGGGGCATTGACACCAAGTGTCTAGCACTTGTGTAGTGTATGCTGGACCAAGAAAATAGAGAGTAAGAATTTCCTGGGCTACTGTTTAAATACAGCAGCCACCTATGGGCAAAAACCTGGCAGCAAGGGAAGATAACCCTTTTGTACATGTGTCCATCCTAACAGGGGTGGACAATCACTACAACAGTATTAATAAATGTAAAACAATTTTATTAATAATTGAGATTTAAATAAAAATAATATTAGTTAGTAGTGTCACCTAGTGGAGAAAACCCCAGCGGCAAGGGAAGATAACCCTTTTGGACATGTGTCCATCCTAACAGGGGTGGACAATCACTACAACAGTATTAATAATGTAAAACAATTTTATTAATAATTGAGATTTAAATAAAAATAATATTAGTAGTCACCTAGTGGAGAAAACCCCAGCGGCAAGGGAAGATAACCCTTTTGTACACGTGTCCATCCTAACAGGGGTGGACAATCACTACAACCCCATGTCATTTGGTGGTCACGCTGAAAAGGAAGGAATTCAAGGAAAGAAAAGGAAGAGACAAATACAGGAGGTAGTTTTATGATCTATTCACCTGTCATAGCCACTACATGGCAAGGAAATATCTCCCTGGCCAGTTGTAGTGTCTAGAAGCAGTTAAGGCCTAAGTCAGAATGGCTGAGAGATTATCTTGGGAGTCGGAAGTTGGTCCTTTTCCTGTGCATGCTCGGAGGGTTCTTCCAGTGAAGGCTCATGGGAGTTTGTTATTTTCTTTTATTTGAATTTTTATTTTAATCCCTATACTCAGTGCAAATACTAGATGTGATTTTCATTAAGTATTTTTATAAATATAAGTTTCATTTATAGGGTGGGGGGGGGGTCTACAAGATTTTATTTTTATATATATGGAGGTCAATGAGATTTAATTTTTATTTTTTATTAACATGGGTCCACGACATTTCATTCTTATTTAATCGGGATCAACCAAATTTCATTTTTATTCGTATGGGATTGTAACATAATTGGATACTTGGCGCAAGTAGCCCTGGCAGTCCAAGAGAAATAATTAAATTCCCATTACTAGCTAGGTATAAGCTGAGACATGGAATCCAGATGTTTTTGTTTATAAACAAAAGTTTAATTGTATGAATAAGTCTGCCAGAAAACAAGATTGAACGGTGACTATAGAGGTCAGTTTCTTTGATCTGACTCGCCAGATGGTTTAGGAGTGACCACGATGTAACATGTGTTCAGAGGTTCCGGAAATTGTAGGAATTTGATAGAAAGTCATGGAAGGTGGGAGAAGATTCCAGAACAGTCTCTGTTCTGGAAGGTTCAAAATCAGAAGATATTTAAGCACCTGGCCTGTTTGCTTTATTTGATATTTATTTG
>CM042172.1:33669612-33707112 GCA_023376005.1 Doryteuthis pealeii | reverse complement strand
CTGATATATATATATATATATATATATATATATATATATATATATGAAATTTAACATTTTGAAAAAACATATGATGTTTGTTATGTAATTGCTGACAGATCTGTTTCGACCAAATCGATAAGTTGGTCTTCATCAACGAGCGACATAGACAGGAAGAAAGATATCCGTTAAAAGACTGTTTACAAAAACGAACGCAGAATTCAACCACTGAAATTTTGAAAAATGTATGTTCTGTTTTAAAAATAAAATAAATTTTATTTTTAATTTTTAAAAATCAGAAGCATTCCAATTTCCAATGCATCTTCATAGCAAAATGATTTTCCAATGCAACTTCATAGCAAAATGATTTTCCAATGCAACTTCATAGCAAAATGATTTTCCAATGCATCTTCATATGAAACTTCATAGTAAAATGATTTTCCAATGCAACTTCATAGTAAAATGATTTTCCAATGAAACTTCTTCCAATGAAATGATTTTCCAATGATTTTCCAATGCAACTTCATAGTAAAATGATTTTCCAATGAAACTTCATAGTGAAATGATTTTCATAGCAAAATGATTTTCCAATGCAACTTCATAGCAAAATGATTTTCCAATGCATCTTCATAGCAAAATGATTTTCCAATGAAACTTCATAGTAAAATGATTTTCCAATGCAACTTCATAGTAAAATGATTTTCCAATGAAACTTCATAGTGAAATGATTTTCCAATGCATCTTCATAGCAAAATGATTTTTCCAATGAAACTTCATAAAATGATTTTCCAATGCATCTTCATAGTAAAATGATTTTCCAATGAAACTTCATAGTGAAATGAAATGATTTTCCAATGCATCTTCATAGTAAAATGATTTTCCAATGAAACTTCATAGTGAAATGATTTTCCAATGATTTTCCAATGCATCTTTTCCAATGAAACTTCATAGTGAAATGATTTTCCAATGCATCTTCATAGCAAAATGATTTTCCAATGAAACTTCATGTAAAATGATTTTCCAATGAAACTTCATAGTGAAATGATTTTTCCAATGCATCTTCATAGCAAAATGATTTTCCAATGAAACTTCATAGTAATATGATTTTCCAATGCATCTTCATAGTAAAATGATTTTCCAATGAAACTTCATAGTGAAATGATTTTCCAATGCATCTTCATAGCAAAATGATTTTCCAATGTATCTTCATAGTAAAATGATTTTTCCAATGCATTTTCATAGTAAAATGATTTTCCAATGCAACTTCATAGTAAAAATGATTTTCCAATGAAACTTCATAGAAAATGATTTTCCAATGAAACTTCATAGTAAAAAGAATTTTCCAATGCATTTTCATAGTAAAATGATTTTCCAATGCAACTTCATAGTAAAATGATTTTCCAATGCATCTTCATAGTGAAATGATTTTCCAATGCATCTTCATAGTAAAATGATTTTCCAATGCAATTTACAGTCCTCAACACCATTGAGGTCTAACGCATTACTCAATAAGTCCTAGGCCAAACTAATAAAACAACTTTTAGGCAAAATTTGACTTTATTCATCAACATAGTCTACTTCACAGTGATTCACTGATTCCAACGCTTCTCTAACAATTCGATGCCTTTTTTGTAGAACGATTTGTCTTTGGCCTCAAAATACACCTCAGTTTCCAATATCACTTCTTCATTGGAGCCAAATCTCTTTCCCTGGAGCATTCTTTTGAGGTCTGCAAACAGACAGTAATCACAAGGGGCCAGATCTGGAGAATAGGGTAGGTGAGGAAGCCATTCAAAGTGCAATTCATGTAGTTTTGCAATCGTTGCAATCAACTTGTGACATGGTGCATTGTCTTGGTGAAAGAGCACTTTCTTCTTCTTCATTTGTGCCCATTTTTTGATGATTTCTTCCTTTCTCAAGGTAATTGATGAAAAAAATACCTTGCGCATCCCAAAATACGGAGGCCAAAACCTTGCCTGTTGATGTTTGCGTCTTTGATCACTTTGGACAGCTTTCACCTGCTGCTGTCCACTCAGCTGACTGTCGATATGACTCCGGAGTGAAGTGGTGCATCCATGTTTCATCCATTGTCACATATTCATGCAAAAACTCCTTTTTGTCGCATTGAAACAGTTGCAAACAACACTCTGAATGTGTTGTTGTTTTTGATCGACTGTGAGCAAACGCGGTACACACTTTGAACACAGCTTTCTCATTGACAAATGTTCATGCAAAATGGTGAATGCACTGCCTTCTGATATCTTCAACTCCTCTGCTATCTCACGCAACTTCAATTTACGATCGACCAAAATGAGTTTGTGGAGTTTTTTTATTTGGTGTTTTCCGGGACAACTGCCGAATTTGGGCGACCTGAGCTTTCAGCATCATTTGTGTCTGTCTGACCACATTTAAAGTCAGCATACCACCTCTTAACTGTTGTTTCCGATGGAGCAGAGTCCAAGTAACACTTATCAAGCCATTGCTTTGCTTGAAGAGTTTTTTTATTCCCCATTAGAAAGCAATGCTTTATCAACACATGAAATTCAGATTTTTCAATTGTTTTGAAAATTTGCAACAGTAGCTTCACTTAAATAACTGTAATTTGTAAACTAATAGTTTTCATTTCTCACAGAGATGTTGTGTAGCGGCTCTCATTTGAAAGGGAAGTGATGGCATGTTGATAATAATAATGGTGCAATACTTATCACTAGTCCTGTTTTACTTTGAGATGCTGGAATCTGATTGTTGGATCTGATGTTGAGTTGGCTGGTACTCTTTGTTCATTTAATGCAAAATATAGTCATTTTTGATAAGCAAAGGACTCAGGTTGCTTACAGTACCTGCTGTTTGGTTTGTTTTGTTTATGGCATATCAACCTCAGTGGGTCATTTAATGCCAGCAAAGTTTTGAAATAAATTCATTCTTAATGGATACTCATTTTTTTATAAATACATATTTTTATTTAACCCATAGATGGGACCCTAACAGATACTAACCCTCCAGGTCAGAGTGTACCAGAGAGCAATGGAGATGAAGAGGTGCTTCACATTCCCCTGTCCTCCAAAACTGTAACCTCACCATCAGAGTTTAATGTCATTCCCAGGACATGAAGACCCTCAGCCACCACCTAGCATGATTTTTCATGATAATTTTGATATAAGCCCTCCCTTTAAAATAAGCCCTAGTTGAGAGCAGCAGGCAGACGAAAGAAATAAGCATTCTTCACAATCACATCATGTGACACAAACACTTGACATTCCCCTAAAATAAGACCTATTTCAGAATGAAAAATTAATATATGCTCTTTCTTATTTTCAGAGAAATACTGTAGTATCTTTTTTTAAATGAATATGTTCTTGTAGATATTTATGACTTATTGTAGAAACTCTCATTTGAAAGGGAAGTGATAACATGTTGATAATAATAATAATGGTGCAATATTTATCTCTAGTCCTGTTTTACTTTGAGATGCTGGAATCTGGTTGTTGGATCTGATGTTGAGTTGGCTGGTACTCTTTGTTCATTTAATGCAAAATATAGTCATTTTTGATAAGCAAAGGACTCAGGTTGCTTACAGTACCTGCTGTTTGGTTTTAGTAGATGATCTTTGATGCTATTTCCTCAAACAATGGTGCAAATAAAAGATCTAATTTTTAGTATCAGTATTCAGTATACTAACACACAACTTTCAAATAGATGGACAATTTGATATTTTTAAAAAGTGAAAAATCAACCTACCCTATCGTATAAAGTAGCACTAAAGTATAGTGTTTCCCCTAAAATAAAACCTACTTGCAAAATAAGACCTAGAATGATTTTTCATGATAATTTTGATATAACCCCTCACCTTAAAATAAGCCCTAGTTGAGAGCAGCTGTTAATGACAGTCCCACAATTTTGCTGACAACAAATTTGGCTTCCCGGGTCTTTTACAAAGTGCGCTCAAAGACATACAGACAAACACCGTAGTTCAAACTAGTTCTTTATTTTTCATACGGCGCATGCCGTGAAAACTGTGAATTAAACAAAAATTCGAATAAGTCACAATATCACACAAAATACAATAAAATACAAAATACAATAAAATAGACAAATATTACACAAAAAGGATAAAAACACAATTACCAAGAAAGGTTTACGTCATGTAATTTACGGAAAATTCTAACTATAAAAACATTCAAAGCTAAAACTATGAATTACAAATTAAACATATGAAGGGGGGTTTGGGGTATTTAAAACTCAAATGCCACAAGAAGGCACAAACAATATTTTAACAGGGGAAAAGGATATTTCTCATTTAGAGAAATTACAAATTAAAACCAAAAATATAACACATGTAAATAAATGCTGTTTCAGAGAAGAGAATGGAGAACTTAAATACCTTTGACTTGCACATTAAAAGGACCAATATCTTAGTGGTTCTTATACTAAGAATTGCGGTTCCAAAAATACCGCCAAAAGTTGCTCACAATAGGAGCCTCAAAAAACTTGACTTGCTCAAGTGGGCATCTCAACCGAAAAGAAAGCTCCTTTCCAGGACTCCTTTAGACCTGACAATACCAAAATTACTACTCAGTCCAAGACTTTATCTTTTATTTAAATCCTTTTCTAATTTCACTGCACAACAGCAGTGAGTTACTTATCATATAACACAAAGGCAAAATAAGCACTCCAAACAATCTCAAAAATGCACTTACACATATATTTGGGGTTATTAAAAACCCAAGAACTATTTCTTATAGGGTAACCATTTTTACCAGGAGATGACCAGGGTCATAGGGTACTTTATTTGGGGTCAGAGGAGGAAGTGGGAAGGGGAGGCCTAAAGCCGGACATGATGCCAATGACAAGACAAAATTTAGATTACTGCTGGAAACTGCCTAAAACAGTGATAGCCACAGCAGCAGACAGACGAAAGAAAGAAATATTATTCACAATCACATCATGTGACACAAACACTCGGCATACCCCGAAAATAAGCCCTATTTCGGAATGAAAAATTAATATAAGCCCTTTCTTATTTGGGGGGAAACATGGTAGTTTCTTTTTTTAAATGAATATGTTATTGTAGATATTTATGACTTATTGCAGTGGCTCTCATTTGAAATAGCTGTCGGCTGGTGCGTTAGAATGCTCCGACTGCACCTCTGCAGAGGGGTAAGACTCCCTTAATGGGGCCACCAGTTGGCCGTGGGTGGCGACACGTGATGCTTAAGGATAGAACCCAGGTGGATGAGCAGTTCATGACTTGCAATACTCCACTTTGGCCCTATCTTGGGCTAGACGGGTGGTCGGAGAGGCCCCCTCCAATCAATCGGCTGGTCACGTCAAGCCCTAGCACCTATATGATTTTACCAACCCTGTTGCCCCTATGGCAAGCCCCAACCCTTTTTATCATATGGGTGCTAGAAGGTGGTGACTGAGGGTCTACATGTCCTGGGAATGACGTTAAACTCTATTTGATGGTGAGGTTCCAGTTTTGGAGGTTTGGAGAATGTGGAGCACCCCTTCATCACCATTGCTCCCTGGTCCACTCTGACCTGGAGTGGTAGTACCTGTTAGGGTCCCATCTATGGGTTATATAGAAAAATGTATTTATAAATAAAATTGTATTATCCATTAAGAATTGATTTATTTCAAAACTTTTATCGGCATTAAATGACACACTGAAGTTGATATGCCGTAAAATAAAACCAAACCAAACCAATCATTTGAAATGGGATACTTATCTCTAGTCTGTTTACTTTGAGATGCTGGAATCTGGTTGTTGGATCTGATGTTGAGTTGGCTGGTACTCTGTGAGATGTTGTGTAGCGGCTCTCGTTTGGAAGGGAAGTGATGGCATGTTGATGATAATAATGGTGCCATACTTATCTCTAGTCTTGTTTTACTTTGAGATGCTGGAATCTGGTTGTTGGAACTGATGTTGAGTTGGCTGGTACTCTTTGTTGTTTTGAGTCTGGAAACAACTTTGGGATTGTTGGAGGATATCTTGCCTTGTGCCACTTATAATTTTTGATAATAACACAAGGCGTTCTTATTTATTTCTCATGAGATATTTTTTATTTCCCCCCAAGTCTAACTGCCCTGGGTGAGAGACATACTTCTCACCCAGCCACAGCCTCATTCTAATCTGACCTTACATTGTCTGCTCTCACTACCACTATTCCACACTTTGCCGCGGGACATCTCTTGACCAGTAAGAAATTGACATGTGGTGTTGTGCTAACTCATCCAAAAAACTTTCCATGTTGTTGTTTTTTTCCTATCTATTATGTTACAAGCACTAATACCCTTGGGAAAAGTATGAATCAAACTACTTTCCCCCCAGCTATGGGTAAATAGTAGGGCAGACTGGACTCTTTAACCTTGGTATGGCAACTGGTCTAGGAAAAGGAAAACTCTGGCTCCTTACCCCTCTCCTCGTCTAAACATACTAATGTCCTTATATGGAAGAGAAAATTCTTTAGTATGATATGTAACTGGTACAGAATGAGAATATGAAGACTTACATGTTAAGTATGTTATAGTGAGGCCATCCTTAAGCATCATGTGTTTTACTGCTTACTGGTTTTCAAAAAAAGGGACGCTTCTGTATTGATGTTGTAGCGTTAGTTTCGTATTTACCTGAGAGTTGTCTGCCCATTTAGTTCGCTGGTTCCCGCTAGGGGGCCGTTTTATATTTAAGCGGCTGGTTCGAACATCTCTCTCTCTTTTCCTGTTCCTCAAACTACGAGACACATGGGTTAGATTCTGGTCTACCCCTTTTCGTTGGGGCTTCGCCCTCCTCCTTACATTACTGTAAGTTATTCACACAGCATGGACTATTCCTAGTCTCATGTCTGTGGCCTTTATGTTTATCTTTTTACCATTCATGAATGTGTCTTTTTCTTTATTTATGTACACCTTGTATTATGTACCCTTTTATCCATGTGCTGTATACGTATTAAATGTTTTGTTTATCAAACCTTTGTCGGAGTTTGTATCTTCAAGTATATATCACTTTAAATCATACAATGTCATCAAGTTTATTCAATAAACACTGTGAAAACTATACAAAGAAGAAATAAATAACATATGATAAAGGATAACAGCAAATACATTTCAAAGAATTTTAAAAATTAAAGAATGTTGCAGCGCTTACCGTGTCACCTGTCCTGACCAGTGGCATAAACTTAAAAGGGGCTCATATAACACACGTGGGCATGCCTACAAAGTCAGAAAACAGCATTGCTCACATGACTTTCGGAAACATTTTTTCACGCTCAGAATTGTCGAGGCATGGAATAAGCTGCCCGCGTCTGTTGTAGGCTGCCGAAACACTGCATCTTTCAAGGCCTCCATGCTTCCTGTAGTCCACCATCACCATACCTGATGCCCCTCTCCACACACATAAGCACACACACGCACACATACATGCATATTATTACTGTAAAATGTTCATGTTCCTGACACTAATATATTATTCTATGTACTAGACATGAGACTTTGATGAGTTGTACACTGTACACAATAAATTTCATTATTATTATTATAAGTCTTCCCCTTATCACTTTTCTGGTTAGGGATTTGTAGCCCGCAGAAACTAATGGTCAGCACAAAATGGGATTAATAAAACCTACTAAACTACTCTAAATTGGATACTGTGGTTGTAGTTAATTTTATAAACAAAAAATAACTATAAAAAAATAAGATATGATTAACTGGTCAGTTTAGTGGCAGTTACGATGGGTTGCCACCTACGAACAGCAGATGGCTTTATTTGGGGTGGGTGGGGCCCTTACAAAAAAGAATTAATTACAATCATAACATTGCAAGACTTAGGATTTTCTGGATGTATCATAGGGGTAAAAATCCTTTCCCCAAAAGAGGTGTCCTGGGTAGAACATTAAACTGCATTTGATGGTGAGGCTCCACTTCTGGAGATCTAAGGTGTCTAGAGTATCCTTTCAGTGCCATTACTCCCAGGTCCACTTTAACTCGGAGTGGTAATATCTGTTTGCAGGACTAGAGCAAGGGTCTCAAGCCCCTCAATCTATGATATGCCCCTTCCACTCTACTACATGTCAATTTTCATAAAGTAATCTTCATAGAAAATATATGAAACAAGGAGACTTAACCTGGGTTGAGAGGTAGTATGCGTCGGCACTGTCTGTTAGGGTCCCATCTCTGGATCAAATAGATCTGTTTAAAAATTATTCGTAATCGAAAGGACCATGTGCAAAAAAAAAAAAAAAAATGCAAATTTTATGAAACAACTACAACAAAAAATGTAAATATAAATGTATGATGAACACAATTCCCTAACCTCTAGGCATAAAATAACCTGAGATGGGTTGGCATGTGGTTAAAATCCTTTAAATGAAACAGAAAAAAACAAAAAAAAAATTAACATTGGCTGACATTTGGGAAGTATATGCAGCATTTTTTTTTCATTCTTATAATTAAAATCTATTTCTCTGAATGTTTGAGATGAGGCTTGAAGATTAGTATTATTAGTGTTATTCGGACTATTGTCCCCATCTTCATTGTTATTTGTACAACGTTTCGGCCGATATACCCTCCGGCCTTCTTCAGGTATTTCTTGTCGGACTTGGGAACCTTCTCGGACACATGGCCGAGTGGATTAGGCAGTTGGGTTAAAAGACAGTTCTAAGTGACAGTTATCTCTGGTTCCCAAGTTCAATCTTGAGTGAAAGCAGTTAGAAAAATAATTAATTAGCACAACTCCTACCCCAGCTATGGTTAGCGGAATGAGAACAGGATACCCCCGTGGAATAAATAAAGGATTAGGTTCAAAGTTCCGTGATGGCTCCCGAATACGACAAGAAAGTTCCCAAGTTCGAAAAGAAGGTTCCCGAGTCCGAGAAGGTTCCCGAGTCCGAGAAGAAATACCTGAAGAAGGCCGGAGGGTATATCGGCCGAAACGTTGTACAAATAACAATGAAGATGGGGACAATAGTCCGAATAACACTAATAATACTAATTAAAATCTATATATTAATACTCGTGTTCCTTAATTGTACAACCATTAGCATCTTGGTCCCTCTGGTTAAAAATAGGAATGTCCAAGATAAAATGCAGAAATGTAAATCCTGATTATCTGGTGTTGCTTATCTGCCAAATTCTTATTTCATATGAGTGTCATCATCTCAGCTAAATAATAAACCATTCCATTTTTATTAGAAAGAAAGAAAGGGAAGAAAAGGGACATACTACACAGAAAAATATGATAAGAAAGAAAGAAAGAGTAGGAGAAAGATAGTGAGAGGGGGTTAGCATGCAGAAGCGATAACACTAATCTGTTTTAATTGAACATAATTAAAAGATGAAAGGAAGGAAAGAAAGAAAAAAAAAGAGTGAGAGAGAGAGAGAGAGAGAAAGAGAGAGAGAGAGTTAAATCAAGATTATTATACTTTTTACATATTGAACTATTTAGTAATAGCTCTTAAGTAAACATATCAAACATTGTAATAATTGAATTATCATACTGTGGTATATCCACAGGTCCTGCTAGTCAAGATTATACTTTTTACATATTGAACTATTTAGCAATAGCTCTTAAGTAAATATATCAGATGTTGTAATGATTAAATTATCGTACTGTGGTATATCCAGAGGTCCTGCTAGTCAAGATTATACTTTTTACATATTGAACTACTTGTAATAGCTCTTAAGTAAACATATCAAACATTGTAATAATTGAATTATCATACTGTGGTATATCCACAGGTCCTGCTATTCAAGATTATACTTTTTACATATTGAACTATTTAGCAATAGCTCTTAAGTAAACATATCAAACGTTGTAATAATTAAATTATCATACTGTGGTATATCCACAGGTCCTGCTAGTCAAGATTATACTTTTTATATATTGAACTATTTAGCAATAGCTCTTAAGTCAACATATCAGATGTTGTAATGAATAAATTATCATACTGTGGTATATCCAGAGGTCCTGCTAGTCAAGATTATACTTTTTACATATTGAACTATTTACAATAGCTCTTAAGTAAATATATCAGATGTTGTAATGATTAAATTATCATACTGTGGTATATCCACAGGTCCTGCTAGTTCAAAAAATTATTTTCATAAAGTGACGTAACTGTTTTTTTATCATGTCAAATATAGATAATCTTGAAAACTGCCCGACATCGAGATAGGCAAGAAGAGAAGTATAAAAGTAGGTCACCAAAGCTGACCCCCAACAGGATCTGTAAAGACAATAATATGATTAAATATCAATAATGTCGTAATCAGTATTCGAACCAGAACCCAAAAGTTTATTTTTAAAGATTTTTAAAAGATTTTTAAAGAAATATTTGTTACACCCCTCCAAAAATTATACCATGATGGAAACTTCGAGCTAAAAAAATTGATAGAGACATTATTTTTATTTTTTTATTAGTATATTATTATAACTGTAATGTTATTCTTATATAAAACGTTAAAATATTCTTAAATAAAAGGTGATTTTTATAATTTGAATTCGTATTTATTGGTGCAACATATTATATCATGTCAAGAGTCGCGAGATCCAGCCATTATTCAATATAGCCTTAAGTTTTAAAAAAAAACACGAAATGAAACCAAAACATAAAAATCGGGGGAAAATCAAATAGAACAGATATTTCTTCGCAGTTTCTGTTTAAGAAAGCTTAAGGCCAGACTGGGATTCATTTTTAGTCAGAAAAAAAGACCCCCCTCAAAAAAAGTAAAAAAAGAAAAGAAAACTATATATAATAGATAAAATAATAAAGAAAAAAGAAAAAAAGGTTTTGCCCCGCCATCTATGAACTACGGAAGCACATACATGAAAAATAACAAACATTTACAATTATTTTTCTTAAATGTAAACATTTTTTAAATAAATGATATCAACGATGAATCAAAATATAGATATAAATCTATTTTGATGCGAATTTTTTTATTTGTAAGCTAAAAAGTTAAAATAATCTACAAAATAAAGGACGCTTTAAAATGATAAACTTAAAAAAAAAACCAACGCATGAAGCCGAAATTATTATTTTCTTACATTTTAATATCAAATTATTAGATATATACCGGGTTTGATAAAATTTCGGAGTCTACTGTATAAATAAAATATAATAATAAAGTCATTCGTAAACTGAGTAAACTCAATCGTTCACGTTTCTTGTCACACAACAATGACTAATATGAATCTACGGTAGGGCATAAGCGCCATTGTTAAATGTCTTAAGAATGCGCTCGGACGGCATATTAATCGACAAATCTTTGAATAAAATTAGAATTTTTGACAGATGAATGTTAAATATGATTGAATTATAATAAAATTAGATAGATATTGGTTATAACTTTAATTTTTACCAATTAATTACGCGAATCGTAAAAGGAAGCCTTGTAAATAGAATCTTTCTCCCGACTTTTTTACTAAAATATTTTTGCTAAATACACTTTTTTTTTCTAATTTAGACAATTTAAAACATAATTCATTGATATCAATTACCAATACTCATCTTTTAAAGGCATTGATTCGTTAAACATGTGAACCCAGCATGGGTACCTAGACTATGTGCAATGGCTTCCAACGCCCTGTTCATTGTATTGTAGTTTTAATGCCTGGTATGTTTGGCTCGAAGAAAAGAACTCAGGTCCACAAATATCAATCCATTGCTTAAAAACAATTGACCATAAATAAATAAACGAAAATAAGACGATAAATATAACTTAATTTTTATTATGATTTTCTAATTTAAATAAATTTGCATAATTCCTTTTAGTTCGTTATTTCTGTAATGAACAAAATAAAAGTTATTTTATTAATTGTGATGTCTTGAAATACTTATTCATGGTTTTCAAATTCTTTATCTAAGCGAAAGTTTGGCTTATACAACAAAAAAAAAATGTAAACATGAAAATGTCTCTTTGCAATTTGTCCCGCATCTTCGAGTTTTTGGACTCTACGAACGTCTGACTTATTTCAAATACGGAAGCCTAAAAACGTTATATAAACTCGTGGGTAAAAAAAAACACTAGCAAAAAACAAAACAATGAACAATTATATATATTTTAAAAATGAACACAAATAAAATAAAACGGTTTTAAAAGAATACACACATACACATATGTATATAAATGTATATATTAGAGAAAAGTGGAATAAATCCGATAATATGTAAATATAAGAATACAAAAACAAAAATATTTTGTTTTTTTACACACACGATACGCACACGCGCGTGCGCACACACACTTCAGGGAAAATCGAAATAAATGCGACAGTATGTAAATATATAAGTAAAATATTTTTAAAAATGTATTTTTTAGAGGGTGATTTTACTTTAAACTATAATAAAATCATCGCCTAAATGTTTTTTCATATTTCATATATTTATTTACAGTGTGTGTGCGTGCATGTGTCTTTGTGTTTGCGTGTGTGTAAATTTTACACACACACAAACACAAAGATACATGCATGCACCACATACACACACCACATATATATTAATATTATAATATATACTCACACACACACAATCGTAACGTCATCGTAACCAACTAATAGTCAACATACAGTAATGATGTGTGTGTATGTACGTATTACACACACACACAGACACACACGCGCAACACATGTTTATACTTTATATGTTTATATTTCATGTAGTATTGTAGTATTGTAGTATGTTGACTATTTAGTTGGTTACGAAGACGTTATGTTAACTCTTTTAAAGAGTCTTTTTTTTTTCGACTTTTAAAAAGATATTACCTTTTAAAGGTAATGTCTTTTTAAAAGGTGTAAATAAAAAAGCCTTTAACTCTTTTTTAAAAAAGAGGTTTTAACGCTCTTTAAAGACGCTACCATAATTTATTTTAAATAGATTTTTTTTACGGTCTTCACACATTTCATTAATTTTTAAATCTTTAACGTACCTAATCTTTATTGAAAATTACTGAACGCGAACGGATATTATAAACGCTAAAGATAAATCCCGCGCGATAACGTTAGTCTAATGGATTAACTACATGTTTTATTTTTATACAATGATAGCGATTAGGACAATGGTGATGATGTATATAAAAAAAGTAAAGAAAAAAAGTGGGTACTACAGTCGTATAAAATCCGTCTAGTTCAGGGTCGGCCAAAGGTGGTGCCCGAGGGACACGCCTAGAGGTCGGTGAAGAATTTCAGGGGTCAGTGATTGGCCAAGGGGTCAAATGGGGGTCGGTGTGGCGAAAAGACCAGCTCCCCAGATGGAATATACTTAGTCATCGCAATGAAAAGTGTGAAAATAGGATAATTTTTACTGCAACGAAAAGTTATTCAGCATTTTAGTGTTTTTTATGAACGTGAAATCATTTTTATAAAATAAAAGTTTTTATTCCTGTACTCGAACATGTAGTTTTAAATTTAAATATATTAATCTTCAATAGAAATTCTTAATTTTTCGTATATGTAATATACAGATGTAGCTAAATATACATTGTATATTTTAGCTAACATGTACTCACTTAAGATATGGTATGTTACTGTAGTATTTGTAATTAAGACATTTTATGTATATTTACCAACCCTTCCACACGAGCAGGATGTGACACAAGGTCAATTTCTTAAGCAGAGTTTAAATCCAGTTTTCCTAGACTGGTTGCTTAACCAAGGTTTAAAATAGTTGGATTCATACCTTTCCCAAGGGTATTAGCACTATGTGAAATGCAAACAGCCTTGTCTAGGATTTGAACTTGTCTCACTATGTCCATTTTGTACGACGGTAAGCATTACACCATGGTGTCTCCGCATGGCACAAGCCATACTAATATTATATAGCTGTGTGGGTTGAAAAAAATTACATTAACATGAATGCAGTATGTATTCAAGGTTTAAAACATTATAACATTATTACTTAAAATAGTATCATTAACTCTTAACATCCTATACCACCTCATTCCACCAGCCAGAAGTGCATATTCGTTTTTCCTAATCCACCCCAAATGATAGCCTTTGTTTAAATATAATATAACATATTTTAGAAGTCTTTATTTTAAGGTAAATAAACAAGGTAACTTTAAATGAAAGGAAATGTTTAGCCATTTTGATAGATCTTATAGAATGGGCTCTGGACTTAGAAAATTCTCAAACAGGATGTGTTTTTAAGTAAATAATTCAATAATTTTTTTTTTTTTTGAGTTTCTGTTATATAGCCCCTTTTACTCGGGTGTACATATTCGGGTAGAGGGTTCTCTAGCGAGTGTATAATGGGAGAGAAAATCAGAGAGATAGTTAGAGATAGGAGTTCTTACTTGGTAACTTCTTACCGCTTCTACTTCTCGTCTATTTTTTCTGGCCCGGACTTCTATCTAGCTTCTGCGGGGGTTGACTTTTCCTTCCTGTTCTTGGATCTTCTTACATGTTTAACAAGTTTGAATTCAGAGTTTTTCCTTCTCGCTAGAATAGTTCCCTAGCCTGTTTAAAAGAGCCCAGTCTGCCCTACTATTTACCATAGCTGGAGGGAGAGTAAGTGGAAATGTTACCTTTCCCAAGGGTATTAGCGATAGGTGAAATGTTAATAGCCTCGTCCAGGATTTGAACTCAGGTTGACGAGTCCATTTCCTAAGACGGTAACCATTACAACACCGCCTCCACTAGACATTTTATAAGAGGTGGGGGTTGATGTGGAAGGAGATGTATCTAACGGGAGTCGATGGATGAAAAATTGTGGTGACAGCCGCTGTCTAATGTTTTCGCCTCCTATCCCAAACTCTGCTGTCTTATTTCATTTATTTATTGGGATTATTGCATAAATGCGTCCTGGCCTCTGCCTAAAAAAACGCTAAGTGTGCCTGCTGAAAAACCGACCCGCACTACTATTTAACTCCCTAGCCATTTGACCCTCCACTCAAGTCTTTCTCGACAAGTAAATGTTAAATTTTTTACCCTCCTCTTTAAAATATTTACATTTACTTATCGATAAAAACCTGGGTGGCTAACTTTTTAACGCTTCAAAACACTAAAGAAGTTATTTGTCACATAAAAACGCATTCAACGCGCTAACAAAAATATTTTAAAGGGGGTTAGAATATTTACAGAAAAAAGTAAACAAAATTCCTGATAGCTAATTAAAAGAACAGCCAACAATGTTCACATACAAAGGTACTTTTGGCGTCCCATCATGGTGTTAATGGTTTATAACCGTCGGTCGCTACCAAGCTAAAGGCTCACAGAATCTCCGAAATTGGCCGTCAAGATTTGGATTTTTTCTGCATCAACCAAGGATTGCAGGGTCTCTATATTTGCTGGAAGTCTAGCGCAATGCCGACGTTGTGTTAAGATCTCAAACGTCTCAATCTGCTATAGAAATTGATTTCCAAGGTTAATGGGGCCTAGTGGTCACATAAAAAACAACGACTCTTTTTCTTCAACTTAACAAAATTTATATCAAATAACAAAGAATACAAACAATTATTTCTCAAAGGCTTGTGGAGTGATGGACCCGTAATCAAGGTGTTCTGTCGACTAAGTTATTCGAATATGTTGGCTGAAGTCAGTTTATCTGTCGGCTACCAGTATTTGCGTTAATCTTCTCAGCTAGCCCGATCCACTCATGTGATCCTCAATCAATCACAAACATCCTCTCTCAAGCCCGGTGTGGCTTCATCTGCCTCAAACCAAAAACGTCAGAGTTAAATAATATTTCAAGCGGACAATTTTATTTCCGGACGGCATGAAGATATTGGAATTTTTTCTGCGCATACCCACTCTGGCAGGGTAACCGGCCCCTTCTAGTTCCAACCAGCCAAATCAAATTCACTTCGCCAAATCGACAGGGGCTTCAATCTTCCGGCTACTTGAGTGTTTTTTTAAATACATTTGATTTTTCTTAATTCCAATTTTCAACAAGAGTTTATCTCCTTTCTAAGTGGGAAGGAAGCAATAAAAAGATCTCTTCCCGACAATCTTCCGGGCGACATTAGTCTGGTTATTCAAAAGAGCTATCTCCAGCCTCGATCTCTGGATATCCTGTTCCGCGCCCGTGGTCTGGCCACTTGAAAGGACCGTCTCTGACCGCCGCGATTCTAAGGGTTCTTCTGACCTACTTGAGATCTCACCTCCTGATATGGTCATTTCCGGATCGCCCATCTGTTGAATCTACTCTGATCGAGGTCACCCGGCGAATTATATTTCTGTTTTTTTTTTCTTTCTTTCTTCTAATTTCAAAACCTAAATTGGTCACAGTTAGCAAGCTAGTCTCGCAGATCCATTACTATAGAATAGCGATTTTTGATCCAGGTGGAATCCCCCATATTTGTGACTTTGTTGTGTCACATCCTACCCATGGCTAACATGTTCCGTAAAAAGGAGTTTCCTATCATGGTTGTAATGGTTTGCAAGCTAGTCTCACAAGATCCATTACTATTGAATAGCGAGTTTGATCCGAGCTGGATACCCCATACTTGCAACCATATGTAACATCCTACCCATGGTGAATGGGTTGGGTAAAAAGGGTGTCCATCATGGTTAACGGTTAGCAAACTAGTCTCGCAGATCCATTACTGCTGAATAGTGAATAGAAACTCACAAAGATGGTTCGACTTGTTTTTTTTTTTAAACAAAATTCCTTGGAAAAGCAAAATTACCTTAACAAAAAGAAAAACAAAGCAGCTGTAATGGCCGCTTACCTCCCATCTTACAAACTATCCTAGTAAGACAAACAAGGTCTGCTAGGACGTACTGACAATTCCTAAACAATGTTCACTTACTACCGTTATTTAGACCACAAATTGGTGGTTAAATTGGTGGTTATGGTTAAATTGTTGATAACCACCGATTTAATCATAACCACCAATTTAACCACCAATTGGTGGTTAAATTGGTGTTAAGGTTGAATTGGTTGGTTAATTGGTGTTTACGGTTAAATTTGGTAGATATGGTTAAATTGGTGGTTAAATGGTGGTTATGGTTAAATTGTTGATAACCTACCAATTTAACCATAACCACCAATTTAACCACCATATGGTGGTTAATTGGTGGTTAAATTGGTGGTTAAGGTTGAAATTGGTGGTTAAATTGGTGTTTACGGTTAAATTGTAGATATGGTTAGATTGGTGGTTAAATTGGTGGTTACGGTTAAATTTTGTGGTTAAGGTTAGATTGGTGGGTAAGGTTAGATTGGTGGTTAAGGCAATAACATACATTAATAACAGGAAGCACATAGAACAACTTTCAAAAGTTTCAAAGAATGTTATTGTAACGAGATAATGAAGGTCCTGACTTTTGTGAGAGAGAACTACTATATTAGAAAAGGAGGAAGAAAGAAATAAGTGAGAGAGTAAAAGTTTTAAAAAAAAAGAGTAATGAACACAAACAGTTTGACCGGGCGTGACCTCCCGAATGGAGAATTGAATGTCAACCCGAAGTTTTCGGGTGTTGACCGGAACCAGAAGTCACGTGGTGTGTGGAACAACGAAGAAAGGTACCGGTCTCTTTTTGCTTTCCACCGTCGTAGGTACGGATCGGCCTCTGGTGCCTAGTATGGGGTCATACAGTAATTTAAAGAGTGTCCTCTCTCTCTTTTCTCTCTGCTTTCTCCTCTTCGATAAGCAGCCCACAGACTAAGCACGATAATAATTCATTACTGTGGTATATTCACAGGTCCTGCTAGTTCAAATAATTATTTTCATAAAAGTGACGTAACTGTTTTTTTATCATAGTCAAATATAGATAATCTTGAAAACTGCCCGACATCGGATAGGCAGAAGAGAAGTATAAGATAGGTCACCAAAGCTGACCCCAACAGGATCTGTAAAAGACAATAATATGATTAAATATCAATAATGTCGTAATCAGTATTCGAACAGAACCAAAAGTTTATTTTTAAGATTTTTAAAAAGATTTAAAAGAAATATTTGTTACCCCTCCAAAAAATTATACCATGATGGAAACTTCGAGCTAAAAATTGATAGAGACATTATTTATTTTTTTAATTAGTGTTATTATTATAACTGTAATGTTATTTCTTATATAAAAACGTTAAAATATTCTTAAATAAAAGGTGATTTTTTATAATTTGAAATCGTATTTATTGGTGCAACTATTATATTGTCAAGAGGTCGCGAGATCCAGCCATTATTCAATATAGCCTTAAGTTTAAAAAAAAACACAGAATGAAACCAAACATAAAATCGGGGGAAAATCAAATAGAACAGATATTTCTCGCAGTTTCTGTTTTTAAGAAGCTTAAGGCCAGAAGGGATTCATTTTTAGTCAGAAAAAGAGACCCTCAAAAAAGTAAAAAGAAAAAGAACTATATATAATAGATAAAATAATAAAGAAAAAAAGAAAAAAAGGTTTTGCCCCGCCATCTATGAACTACGGAAGCACATCATGAAAATAACAAACATTTACAATTATTTTTCTTAAATGTAAACACATTTTAAAATAATGATATCAACGCATGAATCAAAATATAGATATAAAATTATTTGATGCAGATTTTTTTATTTGTAAGCTAAAAAGTAATAAAATAATCTCTAAAAATAAAGGACGCTTTAAAATGTAAACTTAAAAAAAAAACACGACCATGAAGGCGAAATTATTATTTTCTTACATTTTAATATCAAATTATTAGATATATACGGGTTGATAAAATTCGAGTCTACTGTATTAAATAAATATAATAATAAAGTCATTCGTAAACTGAGTAAACTCAATCGTTCACGTTTCTTGTCAACAAACCATGACTATATATGAATCTACGAGTAAGGCATAAGCGCTATTGTTAAATGTCTTAAGAATGCGCTCGGACGGCATATTAATCGAGCAAATCTTTGAATGAAATTAGAATTTTTGATAGATGAATGTTAAATATGATGAATATAAATAAATTAAGATGTATTGGTTTTTAAACTTTATTTTTTACCACAGTAATTACGCAAATCGTAAAGGAGCCTTGTAAATAGAATCTATCTCCCGACTTTTTTTACTAAAATATTTTGCTAAATACACTTTTTTTTTCTAATTTAGACAATTTTAAACATAATTCATTGAATATCAATTACCATACTATCTTTAAAGCATTATTCGTTAAATGTGAACCCCAGCATGGGTACCTAGACTATGTGCAATGGCTTCCACGCCCTGTTCATTGTATTGTAGTTTTTAATGCCTGGTATGTTTTGGCTCGAAAAGAAAAGAACTCAGGTCCACAAATATCATCATTGCTTAAAATAACAATTGACCTAAATAAATAACGAAAATGAGACGATAAATATAACTTAATTTTTATTATGATTTTCTAATTATTAAATTGCATAATTCCTTTTAGTTCGTTATTCTGTCTAATGAACAAAATAAAGTTATTTTTATATATTGTGATGTCTTGAAATACTTATCATGGTTTTCAAATTCTTTATCTAAGCGAAAGTTTGGCTTATACAACACAAAC
Organism: Doryteuthis pealeii; assembly: GCA_023376005.1. NCBI lineage: Eukaryota > Metazoa > Mollusca > Cephalopoda > Myopsida > Loliginidae > Doryteuthis > Doryteuthis pealeii. Next base: position 33,687,706 of record CM042172.1, on the reverse strand, counting down.
AAAATGTAAACATGAAAATGTCTCTTTGCAATTTGTCCCGCATCTTCGAGATTTTTTGGACTCTACGAACGTCTGACTTATTTCAAATACGGAAGCCTAAAAACGTCTATAACCTCGTGGGTAAAAAAAAAAAACACACTAGCAAAAAACAAAACAATGAACAATATATATATATTTTTAAAAAATGAACAAATAAAATAAAACGGTTTTAAAAGAATTACACACATACACATATGTATATCAATGTATATATTAGAGAAAATGGAAATAAATCGATAATATGTAAATATAAGAATACAAAAACAAAAATTTTTGTTTTTTACACACACGTACGCAACAGCGCGTGCGCACACACAATTCAGGGAAAATCGAATAAATGCGACGTATGTAAAATATATAGTAAAATATTTTTAAAAATGTATTTTTTAGCGGGTGATTTTACTTTAACACTATAATAAATCATGCCTAATACGTTTTTTCATATTTCATATATTTATTTACAGTGTGTGTGCGTGATGTGTCTTTGTGTTTGCGTGTGTGTAAATTTTACACACACACAAACACAAAGATAGATGCACGGCACAGCACAACACATACACAACACAATACATATATTAATTATTTATAATATATACTCACACAACACAATCGTAACGTCATCGTAACCAACTAATAGTCAACATACAGTAATGATGTGTGTGTATGTACGTATTACACACACACACAGACACACACGCGCAACATGTTTATACTTTATATGTTTATATTTCATGTAGTATTGTAGTATTTAGTAGTTGTTGACTATTTAGTTGTTGTTACGAAGACGTTATGTTAACTTTTAAAGAGTCTTTTTTTTTCGACTTTTAAAAAGATATTACCTTTTAAAGGTAATCTCTTTTTAAAAGTGTAAATAAAAAAACCTTTAACTCTTTTTTAAAAAAGAGGTTTTACGCTCTTTAGCCGCTACCATAATTATTTTAATGATTTTTTTTTTACGGTCTTCACACATTTCATTAATTTTTAAATCTTTAACGTTACTAATCTTATTTGAAAAATTACTGAACGCGAACGGATATTATAAACGCTAAAGATAAATCCGCGCGATACGTTTGTCTAATGGATTAATACATGTTTTATTTTTATACAATGATAGCGATTGGACAATGGTGATGATGTAATATAAAGTAAAGAAAAAAAAAAGTGGGTACTACAGGTCGTATAAAATCCGTCTAGTTCAGGGGTCGCCAAAGGTGGTCCGAGGGACACCCTAGAGGTCGGTGAGAATTTCAGGGGTCAGTGATGGCAAGGGGTAAATGGGGTCGGGGGTGCGAGAAGACCATCACCCAGATGGATATACTTAGTCATCGCAAAACAGAAAGTGTGAACAATAGGATAATTTTTACTGCAACGAAAGTTATTTCAGCATTTTTAGTGTTTTTATGACACGTGAAATCATTTTCATAAATATAAGTTTTATTCTTTCATCGAACATGTAGTTTTAATTAAATATATGTAATCTTCATAGAAATTCTTAATTTTCGTACATGTAATTATACATGTAGCTAAAATACAATGTATATTTTAACTAACATGTACTCATTAATGTATGGTTATTACTGTAGTATTTGTAATTAAGACATTTTATGTATATTTCAACCCTCCACACGAGCGGATGTGACACAAGGTCAATTTTTTAAGCAGAGTTTATAGGTATTAATCAGAGTTTTCCTAGATGGTTGCTTAACCAATGGTTTAAAATAGTTGGATTTCCTACCTTTCCAAGGTATTAGGCTCATGTGAATGCAACAAGCCTCGTCTGGATTTGAACTTGTCTCACTATGTCCTTTTGTATGGACGGTAAGCATTACACCATGGGCCTCCGCCATGGACAGCCATACTAATATTATATAGCGTTACTGTGATTTGAAAAATTACAATTAATATGAATGCAGTATTTCTATTCAAGTTTAAAACATTAATAACATTATTATAATAGTATCATTAACTCTTAACTCCTATACCACCTTCATTCCACCCAGCCAGAAGTACTATTCGTTTTTCTATCCACTCCAAATGATAGGCCTTTGTTTAATATAATATTAAACATATTTAGAAGTCTTTATTTTAGAGTAAATACAGGTAACTTTAAATGAAAAGGAAATGTTTAGCATTTTTGATAAGATCTTATAGGATGGGGCTCTGGACTTAGAAAATTTCTCAACAGGATGTTTTAGTAAATAATTCAATAATTTTTTTTTTTTTAGTGTTTCTGTTATATACCCCTTTTACTCGGATGTACATATCGGAGAGAGAGAGTTCTCGCTGGTGTATAATGGAGAGAGAGAGACAGAGATAGATTAGAGATAGGAGTTTACTTGGTACTTCTTACGCTTCTACTTCTTCGTCATATTTTCTTGGCCGAACTTCTATCTGACTTTCTGCTGGGGGTTGACTTTCCTTCCTGCTCTCTGGATTCTTCTTACAGTTTAACAAGTTTGATTCAGGGTTTTCCTTCCTTCTAGATTAGTTACCTAGCCTGTTTAAAGAGCCCAGGTCTCACTTTACCATAGCTGGAGGGAGGTAGTGGAATGTATACCTTTCCCAGGTATTAGCGATAGGTGAAATGTTAACAGCCTCGTCAGGGATGAACTCGTGTTGACGAGTCCATTTCCTAAGACGGTAACATTCACACGCGCCTCACTAAGAATTTTATAAGAGGTGGGGGTTTGATGTGGAAGGAGATGTATCTAACGGGAGTCGATGGATGAAAAATTGTGGTGACCTCTAGTCTAATGTTTTTTCGCCTCCTATTCCCAACTTGCTTGTCTTATTTTCATTTATTTATTGGGGATTTTTGCATAAATGCGTCCTGGTCTGCGCCTAAAAAACTAAGTGGTGCCTGCTGAAAAACCGACCGCCTACTATTTACTCCCTAGCCATTTTTGACCCCTCCACCAATCTCTTTCTCGGAGTAATGTAATTTTTTACCCCCCTCTTTAAAATATTTACATTTACTTATCGATTAAAAACCTGGGGTGGCTAACTTTTTAACGACCTTCAAACACTAAAAGAAGTTATTTGTCAATAAAAAACGCATTCAAACGCTAACAAAAAATATTTTAAAGGGGGTTAGAATATTTACAGACAAAAGTAACAAAAATTACCTGTGATACACTAATAACAAGAACAGAAGCCCGCAAAACTAATGGTCGAGCACAAATGGGATTAATAAACCCACTAAACTACTCTAAATTGGATACTGTGGTTGTAGTTAATTTTATAAACAAAAATAATTATATAAAAATAAGATATAATTAACTGGTCAGTTTAGTGGCAGTTACGATGGGTTGCCACCTATGAACAGCAGATCGCTTTATTTGGGGTAGGTGGGGCTCTTACAAAAAAGAATTAATTACAATCATAACATTGCAAGAATTAGGATTTTCTGGATGTATCAGAGGTGTAAAAATCCTTTCCCCAAAAGAAGTGTCCTGGGTATGACATTAAACTGCATTTGATGGTGAGTCTCCACTTCTGGAGATCTAAGGTGTCTAGAGTATCCTTTCAGTGCCATTACTCCCAGGTCCACTTTAACCCGGAGTGTTAATATCTGTTAGCAGGACTAGAGCAAGGGTCTCAAGCCCCTCAATCTATGATATGCCCCTTCCACTCTACTACATGTCAATTTTCATAAAGTAATCTTCATAGAAAATATATGAAACAAGGAGACTTACCCTGGGTTGAGAGGTAGTATGCGTCGGCACTGTCTGTTAGGGTCCTATCTCTGGATCAAATAGATCTGTTTTAAAAATTATTCGTAATCGATAGGACCATGTGCAAAAAAAAAAAAAAAAAATGCAATTTTTATGAAACAACTACAAAAATGTAAATATAAATGTATGATGAACACTATTCCCTAACCTCTAGGCATAAAATAACCTGAGATGGTTGGCATGTGGTTAAAAATCCTTTAAAATAAAACAGAAAAAAAACAAAAAAAAATTAACATTGGCTGACATTTGGGAAGTATATGCTGCATTTTTTTTCATTCTTATAATTAAAATCTATTTCTCTGAATGTTTGAGATGAGACTTGAAGATTAGTATTATTAGTGTTATTCGGACTATTGTCCCCATCTTCATTGTTATTTGTACAACGTTTCGGCCGATATACCCTTCGGCCTTCTTTAGGTATTTCTTGTCGGACTCGGGAACCTTCTCGGACACATGGCAGTGGATTAGGCAGTTGGTTAAAAGACAGTTCTAAGTGACAGTTATCTCTGGTTCCTGAGTTCAATCCTGAGTGAAAGCAGTTAGAAAAATAATTAATTAGCACACTCCTACCCCAGCTATGGTTAGCGGAATGAGAACAGGATACCCCTGTGGAATAATAAAGGGTTAGGTTCAAAGTTCCGTGATGGCTCCCGAATACGACAAGAAAGTTCCGAGTTCGAAAAGAAGGTTCCCAAGTCTGACAAGAAATACCTGAAGAAGGCCGGAGGGTATATTGGCCGAAACGTTGTACAAATAACAATGAAGATGGGGACAATAGTCCGAATAACACTAATAATACTAATTAAAATCTATATATTAATACTCGTGTTCCTTAATTGTACAACCATTAGCATCTTGCAACCCCCTCTGGTTAAAAATGGGACTGTCCAAGATAAAAATGCAGAAATGTAAATCCTGATTATCTGGTGTTGCTTATCCGCCAAATTCTTATTTCATATGAGTGTCGTCATCTCAGCTAAATAATAAACCATTCCATTTTTATCATAAAGAAAGAAAGCTAAGAAAAGGGACATACTACACAGAAAAATATGATAAGAAAGAAAGAAAGAGTAGGAGAAAGATAGTGAGAAGGGGTTAGCATGCGGAAGCGATAATGCTAATTTGTTTTAATTGAACATAATTAAAAGATGAAAGGAAGGAAAGAAAGGAAAAAAAAGAAAGAAAGAGAGAGAAGAGGAGAGAGAGAGAGAAGAGAGAGAGAGGAGAGAGAGAAGAGAGAGAGAGAGAGTTCAATCAAGATTATTATACTTTTTACATATTGAACTATTTAGCAATAGCTCTTAAGTAAACATATCAAACGTTGTAATGATTAAATTATCATACTGTGGTATATCCACAGGTCCTGCTAGTCAAGATTATACTTTTTACATATTGAACTATTTAGCAATAGCTCTTAAGTAAATATATCAGATGTTGTAATGATTAAATTATCATACTGTGGTATATCCACAGGTCCTGCTAGTCAAGATTATACTTTTTACATATTGAACTATTTAACAATAGCTCTTAAGTCAACATATCAGATGTAATGAATAAATTATCATACTGTGGTATATCCAGAGGTCCTGCTAGTCAAGATTATACTTTTTACATATTGAACTATTTACAATAGCTCTTAAGTAAATATATCAGATGTTGTAATGATTAAATTATCATACTGTGGTATATCCACAGGTCCTGCTAGTCAAGATTATACTTTTTATATATTGAACTATTTAGCAATAGCTCTTAAGTCAACATATCAGATGTTGAATGATTAAATTATCGTACTGTGGTTATCCAGAGGTCCTGCTAGTCAAGATTATTATACTTTTTACATATTGAACTATTTAGTAAATAGCTCTTAAGTAAATATATCAGATGTTGTAATGATTAAATTATCATACTGTGGTATATCCACAGGTCCTGCTAGTTCAAATAATTATTTTCATAAAGTGACGTAACTGTTTTTTTTATCATGTCAAATATAGATAATCTTGAAAACTGCCCGACATCGAGATAGGCAAGAAGAGAAGTATAAAAGTAGGTCACCAAAGCTGACCCCCAACAGGATCTGTAAAGACAATAATATGATTAAATATCAATAATGTCGTAATCAGTATTCGAACCAGAACCCAAAAGTTTATTTTTAAAGATTTTAAAAAGATTTTAAAAGAAATATTTGTTACACCCCTCCAAAAAATTATACCATGATGGAAAACTTCGAGCTAAAAAATTGATAGAGACATTATTTTTATTTTTTTAATTAGTGTATATTATTATAACTGTAATGTTATTCTTATATAAAAACGTTAAAATATTCTTAAATAAAAGGTGATTTTTATAATTTGAAATCGTATTTATTGGTGCAACATATTATATCATGTCAAGAGGTCGCGAGATCCAGCCATTATTCAATATAGCCTTAAGTTTAAAAAAAAACACGAAATGAAACCAAAACATAAAAATCGGGGGAAAATCAAATAGAACAGATATTTCTTCGCAGTTTCTGTTTTAAGAAAGCTTAAGGCCAGACTGGGATTCATTTTTAGTCAGAAAAAAAAGACCCCCCTCAAAAAAAGTAAAAAAAGAAAAAGAAACTATATATAATAGATAAAATAATAAAGAAAAAAGAAAAAAAGGTTTTGCCCCGCCATCTATGAACTACGGAAGCACATACATGAAAATAACAAACATTTACAATTATTTTTCTTAAATGTAAACATTTTAAAATAAATGATATCAACGATGAATCAAAATATAGATATAAATCTATTTTGATGCGAATTTTTTTATTTGTAAGCTAAAAAGTTAAAATAATCTTACAAAAATAAAGGACGCTTTAAAATGATAAATTTAAAAAAAAAAACGAACGCATGAAGCCGAAATTATTATTTTCTTACATTTTAATATCAAATAATTAGATATATACCGGGTTTGATAAAATTTCCGAGTCTACTGTATAAATAAAATATAATAATAAAGTCATTCGTAAACTGAGTAAACTCAATCGTTCACGTTTCTTGTCACACAACCATGACTAATATGAATCTACGGTAGGGCATAAGCGCTATTGTTAAATGTCTTAAGAATGCGCTCGGACGGCATATTAATCGACAAATCTTTGAATGAAATTAGAATTTTTGATAGATGAATGTTAAATATGATTGAATTATAATAAAATTAGATAGATATTGGCTTATAAACTTTAATTTTTACCAAGTAATTACGCAAATCGTAAAAGGAAGCCTTGTAAATAGAATCTTTCTCCCGACTTTTTTACTAAAATATTTTGCTAAATACACTTTTTTTTTCTAATTTAGACAATTTAAACATAATTCATTGATATCAATTACCAATACTCATCTTTTAAAGGCATTGATTCGTTAAACATGTGAACCCCAGCATGGGTACCTAGACTATGTGCAATGGCTTCCAACGCCCTGTTCATTGTATTGTAGTTTTAATGCCTGGTATGTTTGGCTCGAAAAGAAAAGAACTCAGGTCCACAAATATCAATCCATTGCTTAAATAACAATTGACCATAAATAAATAAACGAAAATAAGACGATAAATATAACTTAATTTTTATTATGATTTTCTAATTTAAATAAATTTGCATAATTCCTTTTAGTTCGTTATTTCTGTAATGAACAAAATAAAAGTTATTTTATTAATTGTGATGTCTTGAAATACTTATTCATGGTTTTCAAATTCTTTATCTAAGCGAAAGTTTGGCTTATACAACAAAAACAAAAATGTAAACATGAAAATGTCTCTTTGCAATTTGTCCCGCATCTTCGAGATTTTTTGGACTCTACGAACGTCTGACTTATTTCAAATACGGAAGCCTAAAAACGTTATAACCTCGTGGGTAAAAAAAAACACACTAGCAAAAAACAAAACAATGAACAATTATATATATTTTTAAAAAATGAACACAAATAAAATAAAACGGTTTTAAAAGAATACACACATACACATATGTATATAAATGTATATATTAGAGAAAAATGGAAATAAATCCGATAATATGTAAATATAAGAATACAAAAAACAAAAATATTTTGTTTTTTACACACACGATACGCACACGCGCGTGCGCACACACACTTCAGGGAAAATCGAAATAAATGCGACAGTATGTAAATATATAAGTAAAATATTTTTAAAAATGTATTTTTTAGAGGGTGATTTTACTTTAAACTATAATAAAATCATCGCCTAAATACGTTTTTTCATATTTCATATATTTATTTACAGTGTGTGTGCGTGCATGTGTCTTTGTGTTTGCGTGTGTGTAAATTTTACACACACACAAACACAAAGATAGATGCACGCACACACATACACACACACACATATATATTAATATTATAATATATACTCACACACACACAATCGTAACGTCATCGTAACCAACTAATAGTCAACATACAGTAATGATGTGTGTGTATGTACGTATTACACACACACACAGACACACACGCGCACACATGTTTATACTTTATATGTTTATATTTCATGTAGTATTGTAGTATTGTAGTATGTTGACTATTTAGTTGGTTACGAAGACGTTATGTTAACTCTTTTAAAGAGTCTTTTTTTTTTCGACTTTTAAAAAGATATTACCTTTTAAAGGTAATCTCTTTTTAAAAGGTGTAAATAAAAAAACCTTTAACTCTTTTTTAAAAAAGAGGTTTTACGCTCTTTAAGCCGCTACCATAATTATTTTAAATAGATTTTTTTTACGGTCTTCACACATTTCATTAATTTTTAAATCTTTAACGTACCTAATCTTTATTTGAAATTACTGAACGCGAACGGATATTATAAACGCTAAAGATAAATCCCGCGCGATAACGTTAGTCTAATGGATTAACTACATGTTTTATTTTTATACAATGATAGCGATTAGGACAATGGTGATGATGTATATAAAAAAAGTAAAGAAAAAAAAGTGGGTACTACAGTCGTATAAAATCCGTCTAGTTCAGGGGTCGCCAAAGGTGGTCCGAGGGACACCCTAGAGGTCGGTGAAGAATTTCAGGGGTCAGTGATGGCCAAGGGGTCAAATGGGGGTCGGTGTGCGAAAGACCAGCTCACCCAGATGGATATACTTAGTCATCGCAACGAAAAGTGTGAAAATAGGATAAATTTTTACTGCAACGAAAAGTTATTTCAGCATTTTAGTGTTTTTATGAACGTGAAATCATTTTCATAAAATATAAGTTTTATTCTTTACTCGAACATGTAGTTTTAAATTTAAAATATATGTAATCTTCAATAGAAATTCTTAATTTTCGTACATGTAATATACATGTAGCTAAAATATACAATGTATATTTTAACTAACATGTACTCACTTAAGATATGGTATATTACTGTAGTATTTGTAATTAAGACATTTTATGTATATTTACCAACCCCTCCACACGAGCAGGATGTGACACAAGGTCAATTTCTTAAGCAGAGTTTAATAGGTTTAAATCAGAGTTTTCCTAGACTGGTTGCTTAACCATGGTTTAAAATAGTTGGATTCATACCTTTCCCAAGGGTATTAGCGCTATGTGAAATGCAAACAGCCTCGTCTAGGATTTGAACTTGTCTCACTATGTCCATTTTGTATGACGGTAAGCATTACACCATGCGCCTCCGCATGGACACAGCCATACTAATATTATATAGCTGTGTGATTGAAAAATTACATTAATATGAATGCAGTATTTATTCAACGTTAAAACATTAATAACATTATTACTAAAATAGTATCATTAACTCTTAACATCCTATACCACCTCATTCCACCCAGCCAGAAGTCATATTCGTTTTCCTAATCCACTCCAAATGATAGCCTTTGTTTAAATATAATATTAAACATATTTAGAAGTCTTTATTTTAAGGTAAATAACAGGTAACTTTAAATGAAAAGGAAATGTTTAGCCATTTTTGATAGATCCTTATAGGAATGGGGCTCTGGACTTAGAAAATTCTCAACAGGATGTTTTAAGTAAATAATTCAATTTTTTTTTTTTTTTAGTTTCTGTTATATACCCCTTTTACTCGGATGTACATAATCGGAGAGAGAGAGTTCTCGCTGGTGTATAATGGAGAGAGAGAGACAGAGAGATAGATTAGAGATAGGAGTTCTTACTTGGTAACTTCTTACCGCTTCTACTTCTTCGTCTATTTTTCTGGCCGAACTTCTATCTAGACTTCTGCTGGGGGTTGACTTTCCTTCCTGCTCTTGGATTCTTCTTACAGTTTAACAAGTTTGAATTCAGAGTTTTCCTTCTCCTAGATTAGTTACCTAGCCTGTTTAAAGAGCCCAGTCTGTCCTACTATTTACCCATAGCTGGAGGGAGAGTAGTGGAATGTATACCTTTCCCAAGGGTATTAGCGATAGGTGAAATGTTAACAGCCTCGTCCAGGATTTGAACTCAGGTTGACGAGTCCATTTCCTAAGACGGTAACCATTACAACACGCGCCTCCACTAAGACATTTTATAAGAGGTGGGGGTTGATGTGGAAGGAGATGCATCTAACGGGAGTCGATGGATGAAAAATTGTGGTGACCTCTAGTCTAATGTTTTTCGCCTCCTATCCCAACTCTGCTGTCTTATTTCATTTATTTATTGGGGATTATTGCATAAATGCGTCCTGGCCTCCTGCCCTAAAAAACACTAAGTGGTGCCTGCTGAAAAACCGACCTGCACTACTATTTAACTCCCTAGCCATTTGACCCTCCCACCCAACTCCTTTCTCGACGAGTAAATGTAAATTTTTTACCCCCCTCTTTAAAATATTTACATTTACTTATCGATAAAAAACCTGGGGTGGCTAACTTTTAACGCCTTCAAACCACTAAAAGAAGTTATTTGTCAATAAAAACGCATTCAAACCGCTAACAAAAAATATTTTAAAGGGGGTTAGAATATTTACAGAAAAAAGTAAACAAAAATTCCTGATAACTAATTAAAAGAACAGAAACAATGTTCACATACAAAGGTACTTTTTGGCGTCCCATCATGGTGTAATGGTTTATAACCCGTCGGTTGCTACCAAGCTAAAGGGCTCACAGAATCTCCGAAATTGGCCGTTAAGATTGGATTTTCTGCATCAACCAAGGATTGCAGGGTCTCTATATTTGCTGGAAGTCTAGCCGAATGCCGACGTTGTGTTAAGATCTCAAACGTCTAGAAATCTGCTATAGAAATTGATTTCCAAGGTTAATGGGACCTAGTGGTCACATAAAAACGACTCTTTTTCTTCAAACTTAACAAAATTTATATTCAAATAACAAAAGAATACAAACAATTATTTCTCAAGGCTTGTGGGAGTGATGGACCCGTAATCAAGGTGTTCTGTCGACTAAGTTATTCGAATATGTTGGCTGAAGTCAGTTTATCTGTCGGCTACCAGTATTTGCGTTAATCTTCTCAGCTAGCCCGATCCACTCATGTGATCCTCAATCAATCACAACATCCTCTCTCAAGCCCGGTGTGGCTTCATCTGCCCTCAAACCAAAAACGTCAGAGTTAAATAATATTTCAAGCGGAACAATTCTATTTCCGGACGGCATGAAGATATTAGGAATTTTTTCTGCGCATCCCACTCTGGCAGGGTAACTGCCCCCTTCTAGTTCCAACCAGCCAATCAAATTCACTTCCGCCAAATCGACAGGGGCTTCAATCTTCCGGCTACTTGAGTGTTTTTTTAAATACATTTGATTTTCTTTTAATTCCAATTTTCAACAAGAGTTTATCTCCTTTCTTAAGTGGGAAGGAAGCAATAAAAAGATTCTCTTCCCGACAATCTTCCGGGCGACATCAGTCTGGTTATATCAAAAGAGCTATCTCCAGCCTCGATCTTTGGATATCCTGTTCCGCGCCCATGGTCTGGCCACTTGAAAGGACCGTCTCCGACCGCCGCCGATTCTGAGGGTTCTTCTGACCTACTTGAGATCTCACCTCCTGATATGGTCATTTCCGGATCGCCCATCTGTTTTGAATCTACTCTGATCGAGGTCACCCGGCGAATTATATTTCCGTTTTTTTTTTTTTTTTTCTTCTAATTTCAAGACCTAAATTGGTCACAGTTAGCAAGCTAGTCTCGCAGATCCATTACTATAGAATAGCGAGTTTGATCCAGGGTGGATCCCCCATACTTGTGACTTTATTGTGTCACATCCTACCCATGGCTAACATGTTCAGTAAAAAGGAGTTTCCTATCATGGTTGTAATGGTTTGCAAGCTAGTCTCACAGATCCATTACTATTGAATAGCGAGTTTGATCCGAGCTGGATACCCCATACTTGCAACCATATGTAACATTCTACCCATGGTGAATGGGTTGGGTAAAAAGGGTTCCCATCATGGTGTAACAGTTAGCAAACTAGTCTCGCAGATCCATTACTGCTGAATAGTGAATAGAAACTACACAAAGATGTTCGGTGCTGTTTTTAACAAATCTTGGAAGCAATACACTACAAAACAGCAGCTGTATGGCCGCTTACCTCCCATCTTACAAACTATCCTAGTAAGACAAACAAGGTCTGCTAGGGACGTACTGACAAATTCCTAAACAATGTTCACTTACTACCGTTATTTAGACCACAAATTGGTGGTTAAATTGGTGGTTATGGTTAAATTGTTGATAACCACCAATTTAACCATAACCACCAATTTAACCACAATTTGGTGGTTAAATTGGTGGTTAAATTGGTTTAAGGTTGAATTGGTGGTTAAATTGGTGTTTACGGTTAAATTGGTAGATATGGTTAGATTGGTGGTTAAATTGGTGGTTAAGGTTAAATTGGTGGTTAAGGTTAAATTGGTGGGTAAGGTTAGATTGGTGGTTAAGGCAATAACATACATTAATAACAGGAAGCACATAGAACAACTTTCAAAAGTTTCAAAGAATGTTATTGTAACGAGATAATGAAGGTCCTGGCTTTTGTGAGCAAGAACTACTATATTAGAAAAGGAGGAAGAAAGAAATAAGTGAGAGAGTAAAGGTTTTAAAAAAGAGTAATGAACACAAAACAGTTTGACCAGGGTGTGACCTCCCGAATGGAGAATTGAATGTCAACCGGAAGTTTCGGGTGTTGACCGGAACCAGAAGTCACGTGGTGATGTGGAACAACAAAGAAAGGTACCGGTCTCTTTTTGCTTTCCACCGTCGTAGGGTATGGATCGGGCCTCTGGTGCCTAGTATAGGGTCACAGTAATTTAACAGTGTCCTCTCTCTCTTTCTCTCTGCCTTTCCTCCTCTTCGATACAGCCCACGAGACAAGCACGATAATAAAGACTAGCAGTTGTGACTACATATTTCTTGTGCTGTAATTTTTATCAACAAGATGACCGCCACGTGCCGAATACATTTTTAGTACGGGGAATATATCGCTTTGGGTATCGTGAATACAACAGATACCACAACGTTACATTATATCATAGTCTTATAAAGGAAATACAGTGTGTCAATGATTTCAGTTGCAAACAAATTGTTCTGTTTGCGGCTATATTGTATTATATGAAATATAATAATATTAGCCCACTTAACTGAACTCCTTGGTAAATGGTCTAATGTACTTACACACAACTCTTCATGTTTTCTCTGTCTGCATCCGCTGCTTTTGAGATGTTGGTTGGAAAGAGGAAGACACTTATCTTTTGATTTCTGGTGCCAAAAATGGTGGGCCAGTGATTGGATGGTTAGAAAAAGGGTATATTAACCAAGGGAGATAACCCACCTACTGTGAGAATACCCGTTCTGCACCCCTGCACCTTCGTTGCACAATGTCTAGACCCCAACGTTGTGATATTCTGTGCTGGCCGATTTGTAAGGGCAAGAGTCAGAGACAGGTTCACAAAGTTTGATAACAGGACGCTGATGGAAGAGGAAGTTGTGACACTTTTGCAGTCTATCTCAGCTGGCAAGAAAGTTGCTAACTACTAGCTTCACTGTTGTGGATTCCTGGCTATTTCTAACTCTAATGCTACTGGCGACACTATCACATCAACGGCCCGGGTCGAACTGTCCAAAGGGCTGGAGCTTAGCTGAATTTATGTAAAATTCTACGCCAGACCACTCAGATGTTCGGCACTTAAATTCTATTCAGACTTCGTGACTATGATTTCTCTTAAAATTAAAACACTTACTCTTGAGATCAGACTTCATGTCTTCAATATTTCGACCATTAATTTCTTCAAAAGAGATTTCCTCATAAAAATAGTCTTTTTGCTTTTAATACCTAGATGCATAAAGATATTATCACTAAGTGGCTTAACTTCACGGTGGCCGTACAATTCTCTTAAACTTCACAGCCCAATCTTTTGTGTCTGTAAAAAGGACAACCACCCACCCATTTACCTATGCCTATTTTTATTTATTTATTTATTCTGACCATGTTCTCCTTTCATCATAGTATCACACTACTTTAGATATATATTTCTTTACATTATTGATACTGTCACATGGACACACCAGTGCTGACCAACCATCAACCACCTTCGATTCATCGCTTTTATGCAGACACTGTATGTTGTTTAGAAGACTTACCAAGAGTGATGGCTAATCGGGACAGATAGTAAGAGAGAGTTAAGGTGTTGCATTATGTTCTCCCTTAAAAGGTGTGGCGATATTTCCAAAAGACTCTTTTTTAGTTTTCTGTGGCAACCCGCATTAGAAAGAGTCAAACGTCAATCACTTTGTTCGCTTGTCAAAATTAACTTTAATTTCACCATGGCAATTGTCTAGTAGTAACTCCAACGAAAAGAGAGAGAGAGAGAGAGAGAGAGAGAGAGAGAGAGAAGAGAAGAAGAGAGAGAGGCAGGGAACTAAAAAAACGAACAAAAAAAGTAATATCTCTTCATCTGGTTCTAATTTACAAAACTGAAGACATGGTAATTTATACGAGAGAAATATTGCATCCTCTGTATAGGGGTAAGACCCCACACACACTCACCCAAGACAACTATATCTGGTTGTTCTAGAGCTCTGGGGAGTATGAATTAACCCCTTCATTGCCATTACTTCCAGTCTGATCCAGAGTGGTAATACATGTTAGGGTACAACTATGGATCAAATAGATCTTTTTTTAAATTACTCCAATTAGATTCCTATTAAGTAAGTTTAGATAAGAGGGCTGGTTTAGCTTAGTCACTAGAGCATCTGCCTAGAATCCACAAGGTTCTGGGTTCAATACCAGCCCTTGCCAACTCAGCATATGAGTAGTACAGCTTGGATCTGTGCAATAAAGTGGCGAATAGATGGTAGGTGTGGTGCTTCACTTCAGATGCAAAAACAATCTCCCTGGCCTAGCACTAGTGAAAAGGGGATAGACTCCCTCGCTGTCTGGCTAATGCTGACAATAAGCCACTCCACTGACTTTACTAATGAAGAGCTGACGGTGGGTGTGTTGCTCCACCTCAGGCACTAAACAATCTCCCTGGTCTTGTGCCAGTGAAAAGGGGATAGGCTCACTTGCTGCTCAGCTAATACTGATAATAGGTATTTTAGCCAGGAATACTTGAAACCATATAACTATGCAAATTACTTGTATTAAAAATAGTTACTTGAAGCTATAATTGTTTACTAAGGATTATTATTATTATTAGTTACTTGAAACCATATAACTGTGTGTAAATTATTTGTATTAAGAATAGTTACTTGAAGCTATAATTGTTTTTCTAAGGATTATTATAATTAGTTACTTGAAACCATATAACTGTGTGCAAATTATTTGTATTTAAGAATAGTTACTTGAAGCTATAATTCTTTATCAATGATTATTATAAGTTACTTGAAACCATATAACTGTGTGCAAATTATTTATATTAAGAATAGTTACTTGAAACTATAATTGTTTACTAAGCTATTATTATTATTAGTTACTTGAAACCATGTAACTGTTTACAAACAAACGATTGTTTTTAAAAAGAAATAATTTCTTGAAACCAGAAGAGGTATTTCAGGACTCTTATAATTTTCCGGTAGTAAGCAAGTAATTTTAGATAAAAGAAAATGAGAGCAACAATTGAAGATAAAAAAACATCTATTCAAAGGGTACAAAAAGGTTGCAAAACTTGTGGAGTTTGCTGTCAGACTTATCTTGCTGAGGATGAGGTGAAGGTGAAGGTGAAGGGAGCACTTGAAGGTCATTTCCCGCTGGTTGATTGTCCAACTCAATAAGTGACTTTCGTCTAGGAATTTAATTTTGGTGTAAATATCGTATATTGGCGATTCCCCCTCTAGTGCCAGGGGGAGATAATTTAACTATAATGTTTCCGATAAAGACTGTGCAAATTATTATTTTAGGAAGAAATACTTGATATCATAAATGTGTGCAAACAAATGATTATAGACATGGATAAATAAAAAAAAGTGTATTTGTATTATTTAGATTTTTCAGACTGTTGTCCTCATCTTTATTATTATTATATGTGAGACGACCTGTTCTGTACTCTGCACCTTCGATGCACAATGTCTAGATCCCCAAACGTTGTGATATTCTGCGCTGGCTGAGTTGAAGGGCATGAGTTAGAGACAGGCTCACAAGGATTAAAAACAAACAACAACTACAAGTGTTTGTAAACAAGACGCGAATGGAAGAAGGGTGTGTGATACTTTGCTGTCTATCCAACTGGCTGCAACTGGTTATCTCTACCGCGACCTTAACACCTCAACGTCCCGGGTTCTAACTGACTTAGTGCTCGAGTTTAGCTGTATTTATGTCAAACTCGCCTTCCCCACCCATCTTCTCTGGACCACACAGATGGCCAGTACTTAAATCGAATCGCCGACTTCTAGTCATCATTAACCCTTAAAATTAAAGTAATTAAATCTTTTTCCAGACGTAGTGTCTTCAATACGTCGACCATTAATTTTTTCAAAAGAGATTTTCTCATAAAAATCCCTTTTGCTTTTAATATCTGGGTGCATAAGATATTATCACTAAGTGGCCTAACTTCATGGTGGTCATACAAGTCTCTTAAACTCTACGGCCTAATTTTTGGATTCGTAAAAAGGTCAACCACCCACCCCTTTTACTTATGCCTGGCTTTAAACTATTCTCTTTTTTTATTTATTTATTCTGACCATGTTCGTCTTCAATCATAGTATCACATATACACATCATTTTGGCTGATATGACCTCTGGCTTTCTCCAGGTGTTTCTTGTCAAACTTGGGAACCTTCTCGTTGAAGATGCACCCTCCCACCTGTTTTCTGTGGATGGCTGAGGACAGGATTGTTGTGGCTGAGCAGTCTGTGACCTGAATACGAAGGGGTCCCATGACATGCTACAATTAATTCAGCTATTACTTGGATTAGACGAGCATCGGAGAGGCCCCATCCGATCATTCGGCTGGTCATGTCAAGCCCTAGCAACTATATGATTATCCTGTATTCTTCAAATTCCTCTGATGGAAAACACCCACTCCTTTGTATCATATAGGTACTAAAAGGCGGTGGCTGAGGGTCAACCACCAGTAAATAAAGTTAATTCATCGGGGTGGCCTAATGTCGGTATCAGCCAGACAGCAAGGGAGTCTATCCCCTTTTCACTAGCATTAGACCAAGGAGATTATTTTAGCGTCTGAGGTGGAGCGCTACACCTACTATTAGCTCCTCACTTTACCAGTCATACACTGAGTTGACAAGGACCGGTATCGAACCAGGAACCTTGTGTTGCATACGACCAAATTCGAGTTGTAGTAGTAGTCGTTAGTAGCAGTAGTCATCGTTAGTTTAGAAACAACATACGATTTTTCTTTTCTTCTGTTTTTCGTCCCGGGGTGAGAGGGTCACCCACTTCTGCTTCTAGTCAAAACCGTGAACTTCCATTTTTATTTTAAATGTAGTTCCAGGGTCATTGATTGGTCAATTGCTGGCACCCCGTTTAACCTTTGTTCTTATTTCATTTTTTTGTCTTTCTCCAGAAATCTGAATATCGTTCTTCCCCCAATCCCCCTAGACCACAATAATCCCGCTACAGCTGGTGATTCCAAGCCGAACACACTACCGACTAAGCTAAACCGGCCCTATTAATTATTTCTACCAATTTATCAATACACATGAAGTTAATGAAAATTATTTCTACCAATTTATTAATACACATGAAGTTGATGACAATATTCTACCAATTTATTAATACACATGAAGTTAATGAAAATTATTTCTACCAATTTTATTAATACACATAAAGTTAATGAAATTATTTCTACCAATTTTATTAATACACATAAAGTTAATGAAAATTATTATTTCTACCAATTTTATTAATACACATATTAACGGTAATGAAAAATTATTTCTACCAA
>CM042172.1:33381480-33669512 GCA_023376005.1 Doryteuthis pealeii | reverse complement strand
CACCGAAGCACGAGAGATAACGTCCCGGGTTTAACTGCATTAGTGCTCGAGTTTGCTGTATTTATGTCAACTCGCCTTCCCACCCATCTTCTCTGGACCACACAGATGGCCCAGTACTTAATCGATCGCCGACTTCTAGTCTCATTAACCTTAAAATTAAAGTATTAAATTTTTTCCAGACGTAGTGTCTTCAATACGTCGACCATAATTTTTCCAAAAGAGCTTTTCCTCATAAAAATCCCTTTATGCTTTTAATATCTGGGTGATAGATACTTATCACTAAGCTGGCCTAACTTCAGGTGGTCATACAAGTCTCTTAAACTCTACGGCTAATTTTTGGAATTCGTAAAAAGGTCAACCACCCACCCCTTTTACTTCATTGCCTGGTTTTAAAAACTATTCTCTTTTTTATTTATTTATTCTGACATGTTCGTCTCAAATCATAGTATCACATATACACATCATTTTTGGCTGATATGACCTCTGGCTTTCTCAGTGTTTCTTGTCAAACTTGCGCGAACCTTCTCGTTGAAGTGCCCCCCACCTGTTTTCTGTGGATGGTGAGCGACAGGTTGTTGTGGCTGAGCGTCTGTGACCTGAATAGAAGGGGTCCCCATGCGAACCATCGTACACATTAATTTCAGTATTACTTGGATTAGACGAGCATTCGGAGGCCCATCCGATCATTCGGCTGGTCATGTCAAGCCTAGCAACTATCATGATTATCCCGTTATTTTCAAAATTCTCCTGATCGGACAACCACACCACTCCTTTGTATCATATAGTACTAAAAGGCGGTGGCTGAAGGTCCAACCCCCACCGTAAATCAAGCTAATTCATCGGGTGGCCTCAATCGCTCGCGTACTCAGCAGACAGCAAGGGAGCTCTCCTCCCCTTTCACCTAGCACTCTCGCACCAAGGAGATATTCCCTTAGCGTCTGGGTGGAGCGCTACACCTACTATTAGCTCCCTCACTTTACCAGTCATCACACTCGCAGTTGACCACACGCGACCGGTATCGCAACCAGGACCTTCGCTCTTCTCGCCATCACGACCAAATTCGAGTTGTAGTAGTTACGTCGTTAGTAGCAGTAGTCATCGTTAGTTTAGAAACAACCTACGATTTTTCTTTTCTTCTGTTTTCGTCCGGGGTGAGAGGTCACCCACCTTCTGCTTCTAGTCAAAAAACGTGAACTTCCATTTTTATTTTTAAATTGTAGTTCCAGGGTCCATGATGGTAATTGCTGGCACCGTTTAACCTTTTTCTTATTTCTTTTTTGTCTTCCCAGAAATCTGATATCGTTCTTCCCCCAATCCCTAGACCACAATAAATCCCGCTACAAGCTGGTGATTTCCAAGCCGAACACACTACCGGACTAAGCTAAAACCGCCCTATTAATTATTTCTACCATTTATCAATACACATGAAGATTTTTTTTTTTAATGAAAATTATTTCTAACCAAATTTTATTAATAGCACATGAATGTTGATGACAATTATTTCTCCCCAATCTTATAATTTACACATGAAGTTAAGAAATTCATTTCTACCAATTTATTATACCATAAAAGTTAATGAAAATTAATTTTCTACTACCAATTTATTAATCCACATAAAGTAATGAAATTATTCTACCCAATTTATTAATCCACCATCAACCCGCTTCAATCGAACTCTCATTTTCTACATTTATAATTGCAATGAAGTTAAGAAATTATTTTCTATCCAATTCTACTTCCATCAACATACACGGTCACACCTGAAAATTATTTCTTAGCGCGCACCATTTATTAATACACATAAAGTTAATGAACACTTATTCTACCATTTATTAATACACATCAAAGTAATCGACACCTCTATCTCTCTACAATCTTATTAATACACCCATAACGTCTTACATGAAAATTATTCTCTACACCACCCTCACACTCCTCTATTAACACACATGAAGTTAATGAAAAATATTCTTAAAAAAATCATACAAGGTGTGTCCACTCAACAGCACACTTCGCACACGCTGTTTCACCAGATAGAAATGAAACACATGAATGGAACGTTAATCTTTTTTCAGAATATAAGCGTACTCCCGCCCAAAAAGTACAAAAATCTCGATACATTTTTGACACACTCTTATCTACTACCAAAACACAGTGCGTGTTGTAGATGGTTAGTGTCATTCTGGAAAAGGGAAACGGGGCAAGTAGCGTTTAAATCCTGGATGAGGCGTTTGCATTTCACATAGCAATAATACCCTTGGAAAAGTATGAATACAACTATTCTCCTCCAGCTTTAGGTAAATATAGGCCAATCTTCTAGAAGGCAAAACTCTGAATTCAAACAGGTAAACTACGCTTAACCTTGTGGTCACATCCTATCTGTGGAGGGGTTGGTAATTGTGTCAGGGTGATTGGAAAGTAACTCCCTAATTTAACTATTTATAATTTCTTTCTATGCAGTTACATTCTCTTCTCAATTCTCTTAAATGTGTGTTCCTTATATACAGAGTGATTGAAAAGTAACTCCTATTTTAAACTATTTATAATTTCTTTATATGTAGTTACATTTTTCTCATTCTTTAATGTTGTTCTTAATATCACAGAGTGATTGAAAAGTCACTCCTAATTTTAAACTTTTATAATTTCTTTATTGTAGTTACATTTTTTCTCAATTCTTTAATGCATGTTCCTTTAATATACAGAGTGATTGAAAAGTAACTTCCTATTTTAAACTATTTATAATTTCTTTATATGCAGTTAATTTTCTCATTCTTTAATGTGTGTTCCTTAATATACAGAGTGATTGAAAAGCAACTCCCTATTTTAAACTATTTATAATTTCTTTATGCAGTTACATTTTCTCAATTCTTTAATGTATGTTCCTTAATATACAGAGTGATTGAAAAGTCACTCCCTATTTTTAAACTATTTAATAATTCTTTATATGTAGTTACATTTTTTCTCATTCTTTAATGCATGTTCCTTAATATACAGAGTGATTGAAAAGTAACTTCCTATTTTAAACTATTTATAATTTCTTTATATGCAGTACATTTTTTCTCATTCTTTTATGTGTGTTCTTAATATACAGAGTGGATTGAAAAGTTTACATACATTTTTCTCAATTCCATAATATCTTTAAGTAACTGTATTTTAAACTTAATTTCTTTATATGCAGTTAATTTTCCTCAATTCTTTAAGTGCATGTTCCTTAATATATGGCAATTTAATCTGTTGTTGTTGGTGCTCATCCAGATTTGCTATTGTTGTTCATGAATTGGCCTTGGCCTTGGGTGATGATCTCTGATGCTTAAGGACGGATTCTTGTTGTTCATGAATGGCTGACTTACCATTTTCCTGGAAGATGGATGGGTAGATGTGGTCCACATGAGCGATTGGCCTGAAGCTTCTGATGACAATATATTATCAGCCGCCTTGGACAGAAAAATACACTGACTGAACCTCTGTAGAGGGGGAAAATCCCCCCAATGGGGCTGCCCGTTGGCCTTGGGTGATGATCTATGATGCTTAAGGACGGATTCTTGGCAGGTGAGCAGTCCATGACCCTTACTTAGGCTAGACGGGCGGTTGGAGAGGCCCCCTCCAACAATCGGCTGGTCATGTCAAGCCCTAGCACCTACATGATTGTCCCAACCCTATTGCCCTCATGACAACCCTAACTCTTTTTATCATATATGTGCTAGAAGGCGGTGGCTGAAGGTCTTATTTTCCTGGGTATGACATTAAACTGCATCTAATGGTGAAGTTCCAATTTTGGAGCTCTGGAGAGTGTGGAGTACCCCTTCATTGCCATTACTACCAAGTCCACTCGGAGTGGTAGTACCTGTTAGGGTCCCATCTATGGGTTAAATAGAAAAAACGAGTTTAAAAAAATGTTTATAAAAACTGAGTTAAAAGAAAAAACATTGAATACCCATCAAGAATGAAAACAAAATGTTTTTGGCATAAAATAACCCAGCAGGGGTTGACATGCCTTAAAACCCAACCACTAAACATGAATTATCAGTAGAGGTAAAAGTGGGCTGGCATTATCAGCTCGTTTTTTAAGGTGCACAAGGAAAGCATGGATTTTATTTTAAGGGATGAATCACCCGAGATCTTAAGGAGAAATTGATTTTTATCGAATGAGTCATACAGGATTTCCCCGTAAAGTGCTATAAATAAATAACCTTCTAACTCTTTGAGCACTGCGTCTTCTTTGCAAGGAATTTGTCTTTTATTCAAGAATTTTTTTCTGCTATAATTTTTCATGCGTGTTCAGTTGTTTGGTTGGTTGGTTGTTTCGTTTTATGGCATTTTGTTGTATGGGAAAAAAGTTTATTACTTTTTGTACAGGAATCTATTAATAATAGAGATTCGGTCTCTATTTGTCTGTAACTGAAAATATGTCACTGCTTACGTCACAGTTATTTCAGGAATTAATTAAGTATATCGATGAGTATTTAATTTATAGTCAATGTCATTACTACATAAAAATATTAAAATTCTATGAAAAATCAATTGTCGAATTTTCATGAAAATTTCCATACTTATTCACCTATAGATGAATTTATGCTTGAAATAGTTTTTACCTAAAATATATTCAGGGAATATTTTTTTTTTTACTAGATCGACTCCCCCAATTCAATTTTATGAAATCTGAACAAAATATATTTTACTCGGACGATTTTAAAATTTTTCTCTAAAAATAAGAGTCTGACTGTAAGCCCATGTTGGTTTGGTTTCTTTGGCATATCAACTTTCCTGGGTTATTTAATGCCAAAGCCATAGAGTATTAGTCGAAAAGTGAACGTATTAGGGCGGCTGGAGTTTGAACTCGCTTACTATGATGTCGCAGTTCAACCAGTAAACCACAACACCAGGGTGACTCCCCCACTAAAGAAATACATAGAATCCAGTGTGAACAATAAATGGGGGATCAATTCATAACTTGGTTATAATACAAAATCGGCCCCTTACTTTATGTTCACATATTTTTAGATATAAAATCCGTGTCTGATGTTCCTCCTTGACTAGAGAAATGTTTTTCTTTGTTTAGTGGCATATCAAACTTTACGGGCTATTTAATGCCAAAGCCATCCTTGTAGAAGAACAGTAGTGGTACTATCTAACCCATACCTGAGAGGATGAGATGGTTCCTACCTTTCTGAAGTGTATTAGTCTGAAAGTGAACATAATTGCTTGACTAGAGTTTCAACTTGCTTACTACGATGTCGCATATTAACCACTACGCCACGGTGATACCCCCACCCCAACCCAATTTGTGTTCAGTTGGGGATTGTTTTTAAGAATCATCTTTGGCACTATGAACCTGTTCTCCACACTGTATAACTTAGAATACACTGATTGTATCGCCTGGAGGGGGTGTAAGATTATTATACTTTTTACATATTGAACTATTTAGCAATAGCTCTTAAGTAAACGTATCAAACGTAATAATTAAATTATCATATTGTGGTATATCCACAGGTTCTGCTAATTTTAGAATATTGGAGGATCTTTTCTTCAATATTAGTGGACTGTTTCAAATTATTAAAAGATATTCTTTATAAAATTGTCCAGTTATCTATCTGTCTATCTATACTATACATATATAAAGGGCAGTTGGTGTGTATGTAGGTATACATGTACGTCTGTCCAGATAAAACTACAAAAATAAAACAAATAATGACAATTTCTCAGAATTTTTTTTAGATGAGACTTGACTATTTGTATTATTCGGACTGTTGTCCTCATCTTCATTATCTGTACGTTTCGGCTGATGTTCCACCCGGCCTTCTTCAGGTATTTCTTGTACATCGGTACCCCAGCTATAGTTAGCTGAAAGAGAACAGGATACCCCTGTGGACTGAATAAAGGGTTAGGTTCTAAGTTCCGTGATGGCTCCTGATTACGACAGAAGGTTCCCGAGTCTGAAAAGAAATATCTGGGGGGCACATCGGCCGAAACGTTGTACAGATAACAATGAAGATGAGGACAATAGTCTGAATAATCCAAATAACACATAAAATATCACTGGTTCCTGCTTTTTGTGTAAAAATGATGAAGATTTGATTTATATTCAAAGATATTTAAAAATTAAAATATACATAGAATTAGCATTGAAATTCTACTTATAAATGTCCAGCATTTGTAAATAAATCAATACACCATTTTCCCCACCTCCCTCTACCCAGGTGACACTGGGTAGCCGCTTCTAGTACATATATAAAGGGAGGGTAGTTGGTGTGTATGTATGTCCGGATGAAACTACAAAAATAAAACAATTAACGACAAAGTAAATATATATACACATTAAATATCACTGGTTCTTGCTTTTTTGGGCAAAAATTATGAAGATTTGATTTATATTCCAAGATATCTAAAAATTAAAATATACATACGGGGTGTTCATAAAGTCTTGCAACCTGTTTTAAAATTGAAAACTTAATAACTAACGTTATACAAATGATAGAATGATTTAGTAAAAACCACATATAAGTTCAACTCTTGTAGTTTTAGTTTTTAGGTATGTTTTCATTATTACATTTCAACAAGACTGTCAGCTTTAATGTTACATTTTAAATCTGTTGCAGAGACTTTATAGACACCCTGTAGAAATAGCATTAAATTCTACTTTAAAATGTCCAGCATTTGTAAATCTCAAAACTAACCCAGCCCCCTCCCCTTCTACATAGGAGATGCTAGGTAGCTGCTTCTAGCTTTCTAATATAAGAGGATCAAATATTTAATATTGGTGGGATATTTTAAATTACTGGCAGATCTTTTTATAAAATTAGCATATTATTTTATAAGTGAGGATCTTTTCTATAATAATAGAAGATACATTTAAGAGTTAATCCAGGGGTAATTCCATGTCATATCATCCAGAAAAAGTAAAATTGTCACCCACCTCCTTCAATTTTTTCCAGGTGTGGACTATGTTAACATTAGACAATCCAAAAAATTTGAGCTTCCAATTCCAAAAATTGTCCAAGATATGTAGATTTTTAGCTCTCCAAATTTGGTGGGGTTGGTGAAAAATGGCGACCTTTTATAATCTATTTTTTTCTGTAAAATGAGTTCTAGGGCTTCCCTACTACTAAAAATTGGTTTATAAAAGCATTTTTCCCCAACGAATCCAAAAATGATATAAAAAAAAAAATCTCAAAGTCAACCAATTTTAAGTTTATGATTTCTGATTTTTTTCATAGCAAGATCAATATCTTGATGTGGCACTGCATCTATGACAAAAAATTTTGTCTATTATCATTTCACATATATTGAACATTATTTGTACCAAAAAGATAGTTCGATTTTTTTCTCAGCATCGAAGTAAGAATTTTGCAAATCAGAAATCATTAATAACTTAAAATTGGTTGACTTTAAGACTTTTTTGATAGCATTTTGGATTCCTTGGACCAAATGCTTTTATAAACCAATTTTTAGGAGTAGGGAAGCTCTAGAACTCATTTTACAGACAAAAATAGATTACAAAAAGTCATCATTTTTTGTGAACCCCACCATATTTAGAGAGCTAAAAATCAACATAATTCCACCAATTTTTGGAATTGGAAGCTCAAATTTTTGGGATTGTCTAATGTTAAAGTAGTCCACAGTTGGACAAAATTTCAGGAAAATTGAAGGGAATGGGTGACATGGCCTAGATGATTTGACCTCCAGGTCATTTTATTAATCCTTGACCTTTTCATGAACATTAACAGATGTAAGTAAAGTCGTCGGGGCAGCCTAATGTCGGTATCAGACAGCACTAGATCAAGGAGATTATTTTAGCATATGAAGTGGAGCGCCACACCTACCATCAGCTCATCACTTTACCGCATAGATCCCTGTGCTACTCATACGCTGAGTTGGCGAGGGCTAGAATCAAACCATGAACTTTGTGGTTTCTAACCGAATGCTCTACTGACTGGGCTAACTCGGCCCTTAACAGATGTAATGTCTCTAAAATGACTTAAAGTAGGCAAAGAGTTAAAAAAAAAAAAAAAAAAAAAAAGAGCATTTCATTAATTATAAGTAGAAATTATCTTATTATAATGAAGATTCGGTGTCTGTAACCGAAACTATGTCACTGCTTGTCACAATACCCTCAGGAATTGCATAAATTTATCAATGACTATCTAATTTATAGTTAAAATCATTAATACGTAGAATAAATCTTATTTATTAACAATATCTCTATGAAAATCTGAGTTAGATTTGCCTCAAAACAGCCCATGTTATTAGTATGTTTAAAATCCTGCAATGTGTCTTATATATGACTAAGAAATAAAGGTTTACATAATATATGGTGTGTCTAATTTGCATACGGGTTTTAACAAAATAAATAATTACTTGGTGTAATTGATCTATAATATTATTGTTTTATTCTCCAATGTATTAAAATGATATGAATCATTTTACATAGAAACAAATTAAAATAAGTATAATCTTTTTATATGTGTTCTTATTTAATTTCCTTAGTCTTTATAATTTAATATATTTCATTACATTCAAATTTTTCGATAATTCTGTAAGGCAATTCCTGTTTTTACAATAAAGAAATCTAGAAAATTGGAATAGATTCATTGAAGAGAATACAAAACTTAAAAGTGCTACTCTCCTTTCCTCATAGTTTTTAGTTACTTGATATTGAAGTAATATAGAAATTTGGGTTATCTTAAAGATATGTACACCCAAATTTTTCAGCTCATAAAGAAAAAGAAAAGAAAAGAAAAAAAAAGAAAAGGAAAAAAAAAAAAAAAAAAAAAAAGAAGAAAAAAAAAAAAAAAAAAAGAGATATGTACACCAAATTTTTTCAGCTCATAATAAAAAGAAAGAAAAAAGAAAAAAGAAAAAGAAAAAAAAAAAAAAGAAAAAAAAAAAAAAAAGAAGCCCCTTCAAATTAGTGGCCGGAACCAGCTTTTTTTTTCTTTTTCCCCAGGAAAATAAACGTTTTTCATCTGAATTCTTAAATAATTTTTGGTTTGATTTCAATTCCTTAAAAGAATTTGTACAAGTTGAAAATTTTATTATTGGGAAAGAAGAAAAAAAAAAAAAAAAAAGTTTATTGTGATGTTTATTGAAAAATATCCCAAATAATTTATTCTAGAAAAAAAAAAAAAAATAATCATTAATTTCTCTCCTATACATGCTCTATTACTGATACTTATTTTTTGGCAGGTATTGTCAAAGACCACAGTATATTTCTTCTTTATGATCTTCAGTTGTAGACATTCAAATCTCCTCGTTTTTCATAGATCAGCATCCACACGATAAAGAAATTGTCCCATACTTTTTACCTAAGCACTTTCAACCATTTTCTCTGGTCATCCTCAAGGGATTGTTGGTTGTAGTGTTTGTTTGGTTTTATTTATTTTGTTTACTTAATTAGGAGAGTCTTTTTTATTGAAAGCACTTAGGTTAGAAATATGAGACAATTTCTTCACCATCAGGATCACAATCTACGAAAAACTACTAGAAGACTTTGTCTACAACTGAAAATCATAAAGAAATATTCCGAGGTCTTTAACAATAGCTGACTAAATAATATATGTGCACTCAAAATTTTGTTGAAGGTATAATAATAAAAAAAATAACTTAAGTATACAAAAATAATCAAATATAAAAGTAGGATGCACCACTGCCCACAAAGTATTCAAAATTGATAAGTAATGTTGATATTTTAGAATTCTATCCTAGAATATTTAATTTTCCAAAATAATTTAAACACGCTTACCCAAGCTTATCATAGTTATAGAAAGGTTTTGTAAACATTGGTTTATTATATAAAAATGTTTGGTTTTCATTTGAAAAGAGAAGTTAATGCAAAAAGGCATCAACAATGACTTCCTTCTCATTTCAAACATCTAGTGTTATTATATACACACTAAACACTATATATATGGTGTTTAAGGGCCGGCTTAGCTCAGTTGGTAGAGCGTTCAACTAGGAACCACAAGGTTCCTAGTTCGATACTGGCCCTTGCCAACTCAGTTCTTTTAAATACTTAAAAGTATTAAAAAAAAAAAATCCAAGGGAACTGATAACACTAAGTTGAAGGCGACCTAAAGTCGGTATCAGCCAGACAGCAAGGGAGTCTATCCCCTTTTCAATAGCGCTAGACCAAGGAGATGGTTTTGGCATCCGAGATAGAGAACCACACAGATCCATGTGCCACTAATATGCTGAGTTGGCGAGGGCCGATATTGAACCAGGAACCTTGTGGTTCTTAGTTGAATGCTCTACCGACTGAGCTAAGCCGGCCCTTAAACAATATATATATATATATATATATAAAAATAAATGAGGAGAGAGAGAGAGAGAGAGAGAGAGAGAGAGAGAGAGAGAGAGAGAGAGAGAGAGAGCCCATATTTTAAACTGTCACCTGTGTGGTGCAAGTGGTAATGATAGCTCCATTTAGGTCATTTTTTTTGCACACTTTTTCTATTTAATCCATAGAGGAGACCCTTATAGGTACTACCACTCTGAGTCAGAGTGGACCTGGGAGTAATGGCAATGAAGACGTACTCCAGACTCCCCAGAGTTGGAACATCACCACTAGATACAATCTAAGGTCATACCAAAGAAACTAAGACCCACAGCCACTGCTTTCAAGCACATGGGGGATGTGCCATAAGATCAGAACAATCATATAGGTGCTAGGGCTTGATGTGACTAGCTGATTGATTTACAATCATAGCTTGAACTAGTGCACACCATGCATTTACTGTTGAGACTGGTGAATCTATAATTACTACACAGAAAGCTTTTCATGCTCATTTCCCATTATATTAGAATGATACTGTACCAGATAGAATTTTCAACCAATTGCAGCATTGATTTTCTATCCAGAACAATCATTCTGACGTAACATGAAAAGCTGTTGGTTGATTGGGTTTTATGACATATCAACCCATTGGGTCATTTTTATAACAAAGATGTTTGTTTCATTCATTCTTAAAAAAAAACAAAATAAAAAACAACACATTAACAGGTACTACCACCCTGATGAAAATCTGTAGCAATTACAGGTTAACTTGTCTTAAAAAACGTTTTTACAGCAAACACATGATGTGCACCAGTCCAAGCCATAGCCCCCCCCCATTTAAAAAAAAAAAGAAGCTAGATGGAGCTACAATTACCACTTGCCTCACACAGGTGACAGTTAAAATATGGGAGGTATTTCTTCTGACCCTTGTATCTAACCAGTTTTTTTAAATTTTTATGTGTGCATATGTTCATTATTAGTAATCAAGCTTAAAAGGCATAGTAAGGGTGACCCAAAACCAAACTATTTTTTTTAAAAGACCTTATTTTTCCAACGCAGTCATCATTGGGGTATGAGAAAATTCTTTTTTTACATATACAATCATGGGTTGGACTGGTGAATATTGCATTTGCTGTTGAAACGTTTTGTATTTCTCTCTTAAAGACATGGAATCTGTATAGAACATCATATTATTACACAATCAAGATGAGGACAATAGTTTGAAATATCAAAATTATTCAAACCAAACAAGTTTACTGAAACTTTTCATTCTCCAATGATACTCGCATTGATAAAAATAAGGTCTAAAACCCGTACACTTTTAAACTCTAGTTTTCCAAAAATAATCCTTTGGGGGTAAAAAAAGATTGCAAGGTGAAAACATAAACCAATCTGAACCCAACCTAATGAGGTTAATGAAAATTATTCATACCAATTTGAAGACATTAAGAACTTGAAAAAGAAAGTTTTTATCAAAATGACTTGCTTTGGCATTAAATGATTTGAAAAAAGGGGATACGCCATGAAACAAACAAACCAAACCAGTTTACCAAAACTTTTCATTCCCCAATGATACTTGCATTGATAAAGGTGAAAAAAATAAGGAAAATGAAAATCGGGGTTTAGGTTACCCTTACAACACTTAACCTGGACTATTGATAAATTTCTTAATTTGTTAAACTAAAAACAAAAACAAACAAAAGTGAGTTTTTCTAAAATTAACCCTTGTGCAAAAAGAAAAAAAAAAAAAAAAAAAAAAGAAAAAAAAGAAAAAAAAAAAAGAAAAGAAAAATTGGAAAAGGTTGTTTTTTTTTTTTTTTTTATAAAGATATACATCACTGAAACACATGCAGGATTTTATGGTTTATTCATTATTATGTGTTGTGTACTCCAACACAAACAATTTGTTGACAGAAATACAACATGAATAACATGTAAAAATATCAATCATCATCTGGTGTATTTGATTGAAAAAACATTCACAGAAAATTTCATTTTTTTCCCTCTTCCCCTTTCCTTTTTTGTAAATTTTTTGATAGCTTTTGTTGTTTTATTTAAATCAGTTTTTTTTTGTTGTCTTTTTTTTTTGCATATATATATATTTTTTAATTTTTTTTTTATGAAGATGAATACCCCACACCACAATCTGTATTGTCATCAACCATGTGCTGGATATACTAGTCAGTTGGACTGCACATACAAGACCATTGGTCAACTAGTTTTGGAAACGCAAGTCACTTTTGTGCTCATTGTTAAGTTAAGAGAGATAGAAAAAAAAAAAAAAAAAAAAAAATAGAATTTTTTTTTGTTGTTAATGAACAAAATGCTAAACTTAATTATGCAATCATCATTTTATGTATAGGCCGCTCCACTTTATCCAGCGCTCATAATTGACGTAATCTGTACAATATTAGAGCATGTTACAACACTGAGGACGAAAATGTGCCCCTGAGTAAGTACAAAATAAATAATATATAAATAATTGCAGAAGGTTTTAATGAAATTACAGATTTTTGGTATCTTGCTGAGCTCATTTCTAGATGTTGGATTTTTTTTTGTCTTTATTTCTTCTTTCTCTAATGACATACATATACATAAATGTATATATTATAGATGATTTTTTTTTGTTTTTATATACATAGACATGCACTCGCACAACCATCTGCCCGTTATGCATTCATGCACATACCTTTCATGTCCCAGTACACACATGCATGCTAAGAGGTGCCACTGGCTTTCAAATGTCCATTGTGTGCAGGTTTTTTTTGTTTATTCTTTTTTTTTTTTTTTTAATCAGGTGAAAATAAATTCGGGTAACAGAAAAAAAAGAAAAGTAAAAACACAATGTTTTTAGCTTGAGATTATAAACAAAAATGAAATAAAAATACAGGAAGAGTTGATTTTTATGAAAACAAAGAAAAAGATTTTTTTTTTTTCGTCAATGAACTACAGAAAAATGTTTTTTGATTATCTAAAATAAATAAATGGAACAAAAAGGAGAGAGAAAAAAGGGAGGAATTAAAAAAAAAAAAAAAAAAAAAAATCAAGTGGTGAGTGAAGGTGCTAGTAAAACTATCTAAATGATGGGAAGGGGTATCGTTGGCTAGTGTGAAGCTAAGATTATTCTCGTCCCCCTGCCGCAGGCATTTGGGCAGGCACCACTGAGCTGACTGGCTGCTTCCCAGACATGGGACGAATCAATGGAGGTGGTGGCTGTTGCAGAATTGTCTTAGGTTGAGGAAGCAACCTACAACACAGAAACACAAGTAATAAGTTAACACTGTCAGTCCTGAAATAAGGACACAACACATAACGACGCACACACAAAACATACAAATGGGAAATGAATATCCGAAAGATTTCATTAACCATTATTGAACACATAACAACATCTTTAGACGAAAAGTTCCTTTTTACAAAGAGAGGAATTTTTTTAACACTACGAATCTATTAGGGATTTTTTTTTATAGTTGTATACGCCTGCTTAAAAAAAAAACAAAAAAAAAAAAAAAAAAAAAACACCGGATAGTGATTTTACATATGTAGGTATAAATATAAAGCTATGAAATCACTATTTAATTTTTTTAATCTTTATTTTTTTCCGTTTTTTTTTTTTATTTACAAAAATAATTTTATTTTCAATCTGGAAATTCATAAATTTTGGGTTGAATCTTGAAAGAATTTAACTTAGGTTTTTCAGAAGAATTTTAGTTAGGAAAAAAAAAGGTTTTTGTTATTTTAAATAAAATTTTTGGTACATCTGAACCACATGGGTCCCGCCAAAACACTAAAATTCTTAAAATCTGTTTAGCATGAAGATCTATCTCTACTTAGGCACTTAATTTTTTTATTTTTTTATAAAAAAAATATATTGATTTTCTATAGTTTTAGAAGTGGGTGAGTGGGTCCTCTTTACAATACAAATATTATGTTGAAACAATCTCTGATTTTCCTACATGCATGTATACCGATTATCTTTCTCTTAGTTTTGTTTACAACTTTTACAACCCATTTCTATTATGGATCGAAAAAGATCCAAAATAGAAATGGGAATAATGAAAATGAAAATAAAAAATACGGAAAACTAACTGGTATACACGCGTGTTGAAAAGTCAGAGATTGCTTTGACATAGTATCTATATTGTAAATAAGACCACCACCCTCTAAAACCAATATTTTTCAAAACTGGCAAATTGCTCGAGAAGGGGAAGGTCTTCTGATCCCTAAGTAACTTAAATTAATGAAAATATATATTTTCCCCTGACGGGATCTAGCTGCGTTACATGTGACCCATCTTCAAAATGCCAAAACTAAAAACCAGGAAGATATGTCTATTTGGATAGCAGGTTTATGACAGCATAGGCTATTAAGAAATAAATTTTCTTTTTGGCATTTGAATTCATGCAAATCTATCTTCCCGGACAGAGAGACAGAGAGAGAACGAAAGAGAGATCTTTACACAAATGGATTATTTCTTTTAAATGATATAATCCATTAGACAATACGAAGAAAAAAAAATAAAAATAAAAAAAAATTTCAACACTATGAAAATGTTTTTGAAAAAAAGATGTTTTAATACTTTCTAATGATTTTTTATTGAACTTTACACTGACAAACAGACAACACTGAGATCCACAGCCCAACAAGGCAGACTTAACAGTAAGGGTGAGAAAATCAGTTTGAAATGCACCTGTACCTAGGATGTTGAGATGACTGAGAATTGTTTCCCTTGGTGATAGGCACTTGGGGTTGCTTGAGCAAGGGAGGGGGAGCTGGTGTACTAGCAGCAGTAGCTGCTGCTGCTGGGGTAGCATTACCACTACCAGAGGCTGGTAGTGTGGATGTGGGCTCTTGTTTAATAGGTGGTGGTGAGGAAGATGCTGCAGCACCCTCAGCAGATTTGCCATCCACATCCATCTGAAGAAAAGAGGGTAGAATTATGTGAATTTCAAATGGCCAAAATGAAGGTTTTAAGATTTAGAGAAAAAACTTACTTTCTTTCCATCGATAAAAATTAACCAGTTAACTAAAAATAATACTTAGAAAAATCCTGGAACATCACAAGTACAATATTCAATTGTATAATTTGTGTCTACTTTTCTGATGAGTTGATAGACTGCTTATAACAAGAAAAAATATTTTTAGAATTAAAAAAAAAAAAAAAAAAAAAAAACATTTTTAAAACCATATTAAAAACATTATTTTAAACCAATTTCAAGTGCCAAAATATCCAAATAATAATATATGAGAGAGAGAAAAAAGAGAGAGAGAGAGAGAGAGGAGAGAGAAAAGAGAAGAGAGAGAGAAAAAAAGAGAGAGAGAGAGAGAGAGAGAGAAAAAGAGAGAGAGAGAAGAAAGAAAGAGAGAGAGAAAAAAAGAGAGAGAGAAAAAAAAAGAGAGAGAGAAAAAAAGAGAGAGAAAAAAGAAGAGAGAGAGAGAGAGAAAAAGAGAGAGAGAAAAAAAGAGGAGAGAGAAAGAGAGAGAGAGAGAGAAAAAGAGAAGAGAAGAGAAGAAGAGAGAGAGAGAGGAGAAGAGAAAAGAGAGGAGAGAGAAAAGAGAGAGAGAGAGAGAAAGAGAGAGAGAGAGAGAAGAGAAGAAAAAGAGAGAGAGAGAGAAAGAAAAAGAGAGAAAGAGAGAAGAAAAGAGAGAGAGGAGAGAGTAAGTGAGAGAAAAGAGGAGAGAGGAGAGAGTGAGAGTAAGTGAGAGAAAGAAGAGTGAGAGAAAAGAAAAAGAGTGAGAGTAGTGAGAGAGAAAAGAAGAGAGAGAAAGAGAGAGAGTGAGTGAGAGAAAAGAAAAAGAGAGAGTGAGAGAGAGAGAAAAAGAGAGAGTGAGTGTGAGAGAAAAGAAAAGAGAGAGTGAGTGTGAGAGAAAAGAGAGAGTGAGTGTGAGAGAAAAGAGAGAGTGAGTGTGAGAGAAAGAGAGAGTGAGTGTGAGAGAAAAAAGAGAGTGAGTGTGAGAGAAAGAGGAGTGAGTGTAGAGAAAGAGAAGAGTGAGAGAAAGAGAAAATATTTTTTTCTTCTAAATTTATCAAATATTATTTACAGTGCACCATTGAGCTTATTTTTTTTTTTTTTTAACACAATGCTTTGATGTTTTTGGGAGATAAACATATCTTTAATAAATGGAAGGACAGAAAAATATATTTCATGTGCAAAAGAAAGATTTCAATGAGTTCTATTCAATAATATGATGGTTAAAAACTTACTGAGTAAAAATCAAAATAGAAGGCTTCAATGGTGTTAATTGTTAGTAAAATCAATAGAAATATTTTCTGAACAACTTTTTGTTGTCCATAATTCAAGGCAAATGTCTAGGGATTAGTTAAGAGTGTAAATCAGGAATGATTTAGTTTTTATAAATATTTTCTCTCAGATTTTTTCAGTTAAACTTGAATAAAGTTAATAAACGAGGAGAAAATTTAACCCTTTTGGTGCGGTGTATTTGGCAACAAATTTAATGGCTGAAATACACTTTTAGCCAAAAAGAAAATAATTTATTGGAGTTTCATAATTACAATACATTTTGAAAAGCATTTAAAATTGTTGAAGGGAAAGTATTTGGATCTTGCGTGACAGTATATCATTTTAGCAAAGGGTTTATTATGTTGAAAGACATGAAACCCCCAATGAATGAACATCACTGATGATGTATACAGCCACATCTTGTATTTAAAAAAAAAAACACAGGTTTATAAGAGAAGTCTTTAGTCACTGATACTTCTACTAAATAACTTTTTCTAAAGTTTTAGAAGTAATAAAGGACTTAAAGACATTTTTCTTTAAAGTTTTGAGCTAGTGGTGCATCAGACAAGAAAGACTTTCATGGAGAGGGAGAAAGATACGAATATCACACAAGATCCCAATTTTAAAATAATATGGATTAAAGTTCCATCTGGCCCACATGCATTAAGGATATTAGGGGGACGAGAGTTGCTCTTAGCACCAAAAGAGATAAAAATTAACAATTGATAACCAAAGGAAATAACTTTTATAAAAAAATAATAAGTATTTATTTATAAAACTAAGATAAAACTAAATATAAAGTATTCATTTATTTTATTTTTAGGACTGGGGTATATCAAATAAGAGGCATATTTTTGGGATATATTGCACAAGATCCACAATTTTAAGGTAATGTGGGCTAAGTTGCATCTCACGCTCACGCATTAAGTATTTTGGGGGACAATTTTTTTTTTTAAAGGCACAAGAGGCACTTTGGAGGAGGGGTAGGTATATTGCATAAGACCCAAAATTTTAAAATAACGTGGACTAAAGTTGCATCTCACCCCAACACATTATGTATGTAAGGGGGACTATTTTTTTTATTTTTAAAAAGGGCACAAGAAGCACTTTGGGAAGATAGGTATATCGCACACATTATCTAAAAATTTAAAGTAATATTGACTAAAACTGACTGAGTTGCATTTCCACACCAAAAAAGGGTTAACTAATTAAAATTAGTAAAGAAAAAAAAAAAAAAAAAAAAAAAAAAAGAAAAAGAAAGTTTAATCTAAAAAAAAAAAAAAAAAAAAAGATTAAGAGATGAAAATTACCTTGTCTGAATCCTTTTTCTCCTCATCTTCATCTTCGTCTTTAACCGTATCAGTTCCATGTTCACTTTCGTATTCTGCCAGAACCTCATCAAGATTATATCTACGTCTATAGTTTATGAAGAAGTTTCGAACATGAGCTTCAAGTTTATTGCCTATCACTTCTGCAATGGCTTTAAAATCTTTTCCATAACGACGAACACCTGAAATTTGGATAACACTAAACACTGAAAGATTTTTACTTTAGAAAGGGCGGGTTTGGTTTTTGCAATATCATTTAATAAAGAATAAAAACAAAAAATATCAATTCTACTAAGGCTGAAATTTATTATCTTATGATAGTTTTATATCTGAAAGAGGGAGCAGGAGTTTACAGTTACCCAACCCCATTTGCCAAAGTGTGACACAAGGCCAGTTTTTAAGTGGAGAAAAACCGGTTTGAATTCAGAGTTGTCCTTCTCCTAGACTTGTTACCATACCAAGGTTAAAGAACCCAGTCTGCTCTACTATTTACCTATAGCTGGATTCATACCTTTCCCAAAGGTATTAGTGAAATGCATACAATACACCACAATAAAGTTGGCAGAGTGGCGTATTCTTGTTATCAGCCAGTGGGAAAGTCTATCCCCTTTTTGCTATTACTAGACCAGGGAGATTGTTTTTTTTTTGTGAAGTGGAATGCCACCCCTACCATCAGATTCCAGATGTTTTACTGCACATATCAGATTATCCAAGCTGTGCTATTCATGCTCCAAGTTGGTGGGGACTGGTATCTTGGCTGCTCTACAGTCTAAGCTAAACTGGCCCCATGTATATATTATTATTATCATAAACACTATCATGTACTATTTTGTTGTGTTACAGTGAAAAATACCCAAACATAGAAATCAAATTATATAGATATTATTACAGGGTTGTGGAGTCAGAACACAAAACCTTCAAATACTTTTTAATGTAATGAAGTAATTATGGCCAACAAATAAACTATAAACCTAGAGTTAAAAAAAAAAAAAAAAAAAAAAAATCTATTTATAGAGTGTACAAACTAAGGCCACATAAAGTATGAATTCAACTGGAGTCGGAGTTGGTATAGTTTTACCGACTCCAGTGACCCCTTAAATTGTTTCCAACTTCACAGCCCTGTATTATTATATAGTGATATTAAGTGTATTTGAAGTTAAAAAATTTAATCTATCATTTGTTAATATGAACTTACCTTGAACTGCTAACAAAAGTTCTTCATTAGTCCAACGAGAATTGATTCTTTGAGTGGTCTAAAAAGAAATAAAATTTATTTATTTTATTTGAAAATTAAAAAACAATTGAAGATTTTAGTTGAATTTAAAAAAAAAATATTTGGGAAATTAAAATATTAATTTTTCATAAATCAAAAGAAATTTAGTATGTGAGAAGAGAGAGTACAAAGCATTCATTATGTAAGAATTTTTAAAAGAAATCAATTAAGATTATTAAATTTTGATTTTTAAAAAAAATGTATATAAAATTTGATTTTTAATATTATAATACTGTATTACCCATTTACAAAATCTACATAAAATATTAAAAAAATATTTTTTAATATTGTAATACCCATTTACAAAATGTATATAAAATTGAATTTTTTAAATATTTTTTTAATACTGTAACCCGTTAACAAAATAAAAAAAATTTGTGTCAACTTTAATGATATTCATTATATGGTTAAATTTCTAGTGCTTTAAAAAAAAAAAAAAAAAAAGAAAAAAAAAGTTTATTTTATTTTTTAAAATCGTGATCATTATTGAACATTTTACTTCCTAATGAATAAAATTAATGCTTTTTGAATAGAACTGCAAAGATCATTAACAACAGAAATTCTAAGGAATTCAAAAAAATATTTGAGGAATACTTACTTCTGGAGGCTTCCATTCATCAATTCCAGTCCCTGTTCTGTGTTTTTGCATACTTATTATCTGTTTGTTGTTTTGAACCTAAACAAATCAAAAGTATATACATATACATATCTTCTTATTATAATGGAGATTAAGTTTCTATGTCTGTAACCAAAACTATGTCACCACCACCGTCACAAGTCCCTTAGTTATTTACAATATATTCTCAATGGTTATTCAATAATCATTATTTAATCTTAATTAGCATCTTATTTATTAACAATGTCTACTATTAAAGGTCTAGCTGAGATAGATTTACCCCAAAACAACCCATGTTTATGTGTTTAAAATCCTGCAATATCTTACATATCACCAAGAAATAAATGGTTTACATAATATATGGTGTGGTTAATTTGCATACGGGTTTCAACAAAACAGGGCTTAATAAATAATTACTTGGTGTTATTGATCTCTAGTATTATTGTTTTATTCTCCAATGTATTAAAATCAATCCTATGAAGGTTTTTTTTACATAGAAACCAATTAAAATATAATTAAAATAAGTAATATTTTTATATGCATTCTAATTTAATTGTTATAATTCTAATATATTTCATTACATTAAAACTTAAATACTTTCGCCTGGAGGGTGCATATTGTTACTAGTATCTATAATACACATAGTAAAAGTGATATAGCAAAAATAACAAGACCGTTACAATATAGATCCTATTGTGAGAGAGTGAGAGCTAAATGAGCCATAATATTTCCAAGAGAAAAAGCTCACCTGTCTTTTAAGGGAAATAAGGTCCATATCTAATGATTTCAAAATTTGTTCTGCCTGTTGAGGTGGGCCTGTAAGCATCAATCTAAGGTCATCTTCACACAAATACATGCCACGAGGGGGTTTTCTTTTGTGACGCATAGGATTATGTCGATGCTGGCTGTGCTGTTGCTCTCGGCGCTTCATTGGTCCAGCACTTGATCTCATCACCCCAGTTCTCCTAAGAAGAAATTAGCAAGTAAAAACAACAACTCCACAATATTGAGTTAGAGAGAGAGAAAAGGAAAAAGAAAAAAAAAGAGAGAGAGAGAGAGAGAGAAAAGGAAAAGAAAAAAGAGAAAAGGAAAGAAAAGAGAGAGAGAGAAAAAGGAAAAAAAGAAAAGAGAGAGAAAAAGAAAAAAGAAAGAGAGAGAGAGAAAAAGGAAAAAGAAAGAGAGAGAGAGAAAAGAAAAAAGAAAAGAGAGAGAGAGAAAAGAAAAAAGAAAGAGAGAGAGAGAAAGAAGAGAGAGAAAAAAAGGAAAAAGAAGAAAGAGAGAGGAGAAGAAAGGAAAAAAAGAGAGAGAGAGAGAGAGAAAAAAGGAAGAGAGAGAGAGAGAAAAAAAGAAGAGAGAGAGAGAGAGAGAGAGAAGGAGGAGAGAAAAAAAAAGAGAGAGAGAGAGAGAGAAGAGAGAGAGAGAGAGAGAGAGAAAAGAAAGAGAGAGAGTTTTTTTACTAGAGGGTGTTGTAAGATGATTAAGGAACATGAGTATTGATATATAGATATTAAGTTTATGTATTTTGCTTGAATACAAACAATAGGTGTGTGTGGGTGGGGCGTTTAGATAGATAGATAGATAGATAGATAGAAAGAACATCTATACCAATAAATGTATGTATTTCCAGCAAATCTAGAGTTTGAAATATTAAGTAAAATAAATTGGGGGTGCTTACCTCCAGTATTGATAACAACTATTGCACAAAGCTCCTTTTGGTGTTGAGTGGAGTTGAGACGAGTGCATTCCACAATTAGAACAACCTTTGCCATCTTCTCTACTTGTCTGCAGGGATGGAAAAAAAAAGAAAATATATATATATATACATACACAAAGTCAATAGAACATACTGCCATACCATTGAGGCCTATTTTGTGTTTTACTCAGTAAGTTTTTATTGCTAATTTAAACCCATTATATCATTGAATAGATTTTGTTGAAATCTTTTATTGAATGGAAATTTATTAAGATTAAAACAAAGTTAAAAGTCTGCAATACCATTGAAGCCTATTTTAGTTTTTGAGTTTTATATCATTGAATAAAGTTTGTTGAAATCTTTCTTTTGAACATAAAATATATTTTTCCCTCCCTCCATTCATCAAAGCTATATTTATCTCCCAATAACATCAAAGCATTATGTTAAACAAACAGCCTCAATGGTGTCGACTGTTAATAGCAAAATGATTTTCCAATGCATCTTCATAGCAAAATGATTTTCCAAAGCAATTTACAGTCCTCAACACAATTGAGGCCTATTTTGTATTATACTCTGTGAGTTTTTACTGCTAGTTTAAACCCAGGGGCTTGTTTAGCTCAGTCAGTAGAGCACCCGCATAGGAATTGCAAGGTTCCTGGTTTGATACTGGTGCCTGCCAACTCAACACATGAGTAACACAGATTGGATAACCCGATTTGTGTAGTAAAGTGGGAAGCTGATGGTAGATATAGCGCTCCACCTCAGCAAAAACAATCTCCCCAGTCTAGTGCTAGCAAAAAGGGGATAGACTCCTTTGCTGTACGTCCGATATCGATAATAGGCCACACCGCCAACTTTACTTACTTATATTGTTAATAAAGCTTGTTGAAATCTTTCTTCTGCACATAAAATACCCCCCCCCCATAGACAAAGAAAGAAAAAAAAAAAAAAGAGAGGCCTCAATGGTGTCGGGGACTATAAATAATTATAAATAATGCATTTTACAGTCCTCAACACCATTGAGGACTATTTTGCATTTTACTCAGTAACTTTTTACTGCTAGTTTAAATCCATTATATTGTTAATAGAGCCTGTAGAGTTGAAATCTTTCTCCACAAAAAATATATTTATCTCGGCAAAGCTATATTTATCTAGCAATAACATCAAAACATAGCAGAGCATAGACAGTGGTGTCGTGGACTATAAATAAAAATAATTAGTTCAAGACTTATTCAACATTGAATGAAATTCAAATTCTTGCAATCTTTGCTTTTTCTTGATATACTTTTAAAGGTTTCTATTGGCTTGAGTAGAATTAAATAAAAGATCTATTTTATGCAATTTGTAATAAAGTATTGTTACAGTAAAGAATTTATTGACTGAATTTGGTAAAGTGATACATACTCCGTTTTCTTTATTATTCTCCACATCACTGTCGGAATTTCTGCTACCTTCATCAGATGCTCCATCACTAGAACAAAAAAGAAAAGAAAAAAGTTTAGTTAATAAAAACATTTAAAAAAGAGAAACTTTTTAACAATTGAAATCGAAGCAATAATACCAATGGCCAAAAATTTTAAAAATACAAGTATTTATTACTAATTCTAGTATTAGTGCATTTAAGCTACTATAAATAGTTAATACCATCTTAAATTTGTTTTTAGTTTCATTTAATTTTTTTTAAAAACACTTCAAAAAGCCAAAAGCAGAATAAAAAGAATGGCACATATAAACATTTAGTATTGGACACATTTTTTTAATGAACCCCCAATGGCTTAGACACACATAGGAAGTGATTATTTTCCTTGGTTATTGTTGCATCAATGTTCCCTTAATTGTAGCAAAAAACAGAAATACCAAAATATTGGGAATTTCTTAGAATTTTCTTTTCCTTTATTTGATATTCGTAATTAGTTCTTTGAAAATAACTAGGAGAAATTTGACAACAATAATCAAGGAAAATGATCACTTCCTGTGTGTCTAAGCCATTGAAGTTTTTTTAAATTTGTGCAAAAAAAAAAAGAAAAAAGAAAAAAGTTTTTTTTTTTGTCCAATAATATATATATATGTGCTCAATAAGTTTTCACCTAAAGAAAATACAGCAACTTTATTTTTTTCATGCTCAGAAATTAAAAACCTGAAGTTGATGTTTTCCTTTTTTTTCCAACTTATTTTGTCTTTTTCTAAAACGTTTACAATTTGAATAAAGTTAGGAACATTAAAACTAAATGTATCTAAATTGAATAAAAAGATGCTAAAAACTTCACACATGCTATTAAGATTT
Source organism: Doryteuthis pealeii (assembly GCA_023376005.1). Lineage (NCBI taxonomy): Eukaryota > Metazoa > Mollusca > Cephalopoda > Myopsida > Loliginidae > Doryteuthis > Doryteuthis pealeii. The sequence continues at coordinate 33,645,806 of CM042172.1, read as the reverse complement.
ATTAATTAACAGTAATGATGATAGGAATGTATATATATTCATGTAATAAATACAGCCATACAACATGTATTAGTATAATAAAGACTAATAAATAACATACTAACAAAACATTGTTAACCAATTGACTAACTGATAAGTCTCAGTGCACATTCTACTGATTTCAATTTCTACCATGCACTAATCAAAATAGCAAATGCAGGTGATTAGCTGATGTGGAAAAGCAAATCTTAACAGATTTATGATAATCCTAATCTTTGTATTAGTTTCAGTTTTTAGACTATTGTCCTCATCTTTATTGTGATATATACATTGGTAATTTGAACATTAGTTACATAAATGAGAGTAACCTCTCCTTGTTGGTTTCACTTTGAAGAAGCCGTATATTTTGGTCGGCCATTTTCATTTCACCGTAAATCTACACTGAAAATACAAATTTGTTCAAACCAATACAATCGCATGTTTTCACACAAAAATATCATAAAATGTGTTCTTAATAACAATTAAGTTCATTTCAAATAATGCGCAAGCACAATTAAGAACACATTTTATGATATTTTTGTGTTAAAACATGCAGTTGTATGGATTTGAACAAATTTATGTTTTCAGTGTAGATCTACGGTGAAATGAAAATGGCCGACCAAAACATACGCCTCCTCAAAGCAAAACAAAGGGAGGATACTCTCATTTATGTAACTAATGTTCAGGTTACCCATATATTTACCAACCCCTCTGCATGAATAGGTCAATTTCTTAAGCAGGTTTAACAAGTTTGAATTTAGAGTTTTACTTCTCCTAGACTGGTTACCTAGTCATGGTTAAAGAGTCCAGTCTGCCCTATTATTTACCCATAGCTGGAGGGAGTATAGTTGGATGCATACCTTTCTTAAGGGCATTAGCGCTATGTGAAATGCAAACAGCCTCGCCCATGATTTGAACTCAGGTGAACAAGTCCATTTATAACTAAGCATTACACTATGTGCCTACAACTTATTGTGATATATAAAATACACATTTTGGCCATTATACCTTCCAACCATCTTCAGGTGTACCTGGCCCATCCGAGCATAGCAATGATTCAACCTGGGAAATCAATTTCCAATGACATCAATGTTTTTGCACGTCCATCAACCTGACGAGAAGCACCCAGTTCACTAAAATTTTTAACCTGAAGAAGGACGGAGAGTACAATGCTCAAAACATCGTGTTTCTATATACCATGATAAAGATGAGGACAACAGTCCGAAAAATTAAAATAATACATATCAAGTCTCAGTTAAAAAAATCCTAATCTTGCCAATTGATAACAGGCATCATAAAAAAATAAAAAATTCTATAGCTAAGAGATCAAATAAAAAATTCTTAAAACTTATGACTGTAATATAGAAATAAATTTTTAAAATAAAAATAAATATAGCTGGTTTAAAAAAAAAATGAAGACTCGTCAACAATTAATATCTAATGGAAAGAGATTTCTAAAAGTGCAGAAAGTTTGTAAAAATTCCATCTTCCCCTGGCCTTGTACCTTTCTTATTTTTAAAAAAGAGGGGGGTTAAATGACTTTCAAAGAAAGTGGCACTAGCATAAATGACTGTTGGCAAGCACAATAAGAAGTGGATAGACAAAAGGTTTCTAGAAAGCCCAAGTCAAAACTGTATCAGAGGAGATATTTTGTAGCAGTGGCTCTCACCCATTCCAGATAATAGGGGGGGAAAAAAAAAAAAAAAAAAAAAAAAAAAAAAAAAAAAAAGGGTGGGGTGGGACTTCATATCTGCAAATCCACAGTGAAGCAATACGTACATGCACAAAAATCAACAGGACAAGCATTTTTCATTCAGATCTAACTGGAGAGTTATTTTTAAGAATCGAAAGTCAAGAAAGAAACAAACATGTGCAAATATTGTTACACTGAGACTAATCGGAAAGAAAATAACTTAATAATAATAATAACAGAGACGATGGAAACTTAATTTCCTTAGTTATCAGAAGTTTAAGAGTTCAATCTGCTGGAAGGTCACAAAGATTAATATTTTATCTTTTAGTTGTCTTAGATTTGCATACATTGATATAAAAGATCGGAAAAAAGACAATAATACAGACAACATATAGAGAAATCACAGGTGGGGGGAGGGAAAAAAGAAATGACATCGAAGAACCTGAAACCAATTGGAACCAGTGCCCAAAATAGATGTTTAAAATTTATCATCCAATAACTGAGAGATAGATAGAGAGGAGTTAACAGCAGAGCTTCAGGATGTTTAAAAACTTCACATGAATAGAGTTGAACTATTAGAGAGAAAGAGAAAAGAATTACAGGGTTCGTAAAATGAGAACAGAGAGGAAAATGGGGGAAAAATAAAATAAAATTGGAATTTTGTTAATATTGGAGATCAAATTTCATATTCAAGTTATTTAAGTATAACGGGGAAATTTTTTTTTTGGCAATTTAGGTGATTTGTTAAATAAAATTTGATTGTAATATTTATACGTAGGATACAAAAATTTAGCAAGTAAAAAAACATTCTTCTTATTTTTTTTAAATTTACAAAAAAATAAATAAAACCAAGCTACCAAGCAAGCAAAATGGTGAATATTCTCATTTAAATTTTAATTTAGAACAATCTCCTTTTTTTCTTGCTAAATATGTCCATTTAAAAAGAAAGTTTAAAATCTAACAACCAAATACAACAAGAAAGCAAGTTCAGTAATTTCTGCTTACAAAAAAAATAAAAAATAAATAAAAATCAAGATTTTAGAATATTTCAAGATTTTTTTTTATTTGTATTTTTATTTTTTTTAAAATAGAATTTGATCAACAATATATAAACTATGGAAATAATTATTGATTTACAGGATTTTACAAGTATTCCAAACATAAAATAGAAGAATGGATTTGCTTAGACAAGTTTTAAAAGCTCAAATAAATAATCAACTGATTATTGTAATTCATAGTCTCATACGAACCCTGTAAATGCAGATTGACAAATAGCTTGGAGTTTTTCAAGTCATGTAGAGCATGCGGTGAACAAAGCCAACAAACTGCAAGATCTTATCAGTACAGCTTATACCTACTTGGACAAAGTAATGTTCCTGAAGCTGTATATCAGCTTGATGCGGCCACACCTGGAAGATAGTAATTTAGTCTGGTCACCAAGCCTATTGTTGGATGGCCAACTAATGTTCAATGCGGTGCACAAGGTTCTCAATCGTCCAACAATAGCATAGATACGAGGACACTATGAGAAACCACTATTTGCATTATAGAAACAAGTATTAAATATATATATATAATAAAGAAAAAAATCAAAATAAAGTCAAAATAAAGTTTAAAAAAGAAAAGAAAAAGAAAAGTAAAAAAAAAAAAAAAAAAAAAAAAAAAAAAAAAAAAAAAAAAAAAAAAAAAATCATAAAAACAAAAAGCACAGACTAGCTGGAAAATATACCACAGATGATGGGACTAATAAATCAAAAATTTAAATTAAATAAATTAAAAAAAAAAAAAAAAAAAAAAAAAAAAAATTAAAAAAAAAAAAAAAAAAAAAAAAAAATGGATAAATAAAAGAAACCCCCAACAAATTCAATATTTTTTAAAATCAAATAACTGGATATATGTATAAAATTTCCCCAACTTATGATCTTAAACAGATATTTGTAAAGAAAGAAAAAAAAAAAAGTTAAAAAAAAAACAAACAAACAAAACAACAGAGAGGAAAAAAAAAAAACTGGAGGTGGGAAATCAAAAGTAAAAGGCCAGGATGGGAGAGGAAGTGGAGAAAATATAAATATAGCCATTGATGGAGGAGAGCTATGTGTGAATTAAAAGCTGGTTCCAAAAAAAGACAGCATTCTTGGATTCTGCAATCCATATATATGTAAGAAATACAGAAAAAAAACAAAAAAAAAAAAAAAAAAATTCATAGGATTGAAAAGAAAGAATATATACCTGTCTCCATCTCGTGGGGTTCCAGCAAGCTTCTTTGCTTGGCGGTCCATAAGGCTGGTTCTTGATCGGGTTTTTTTCCATGAATAATAATACTTCACTAAACTAGCAATGGATTTGTCTGGAAGCTGCAAAATAATTCCATGGCTTAAATATCTAAATCTAACAATGGGACTTCTAAATAATTTTATAGACTTGACCTGTCAATTGAAAAGTTAAAAATCATATCTTACTATAATGGAGATTCCATGTCAGTAACCGAAATTATGTCACGGCTTATCACAAATACCCTCAGGAATTGGGTAACTTTATTAATAAGAATTCAGTTTATACTCAAAATCATTAATATGTAGAATAAATCTTATTCGTTAATGATGCCTTTATGAAAATCTGCATTAGATTTGGTTCAAAACAGCCCATGTTATTAGTGCGTTCAAAATCCTGCAGTGTCTTATATATCAGTAAATAATAAAGGTTACATAATATATGGTGTGGTAATTTGCATACTGGTTTTAAGAAAACCAGGTTTAATAAGTAATTACTTGGTGTTATTGATTTCTAATATTACTGTTTTATTCTCCGTATTAAAATATAATCAATTAAAATATTAATCGTATTAAAATCAATCCTATGAATAATTTTACATAGAAACCAATTAAAATATAATTCAAATAAATGTAATCTTTTTATATGCGTTCTTATTTAATTTTGTTAGTCCTTCTAATTTAATATATTTCATTACATTAAAATTTAAATATTTACACCCGGCAGAGGTGCACATATGCTTGCTAGTGTAAGTAAAGGAATAAAAGTTAGTGTTAATCATTTATAGTATTCATTGCAAAGATATTAACTTTTCAGCAATACAATAAAAGCCATAAACATTCATGAATACGCTACGTATAAGAACGAAAATGATAAAATGATTACCATTTGTCTGATTCTTTGGAAGCTCTTTCCATGAAAGCTAAAGGCTTGTTCAAATAAAACTTTATCTTCAACGGTCCACTCATCAGGAAAAGGAGTGAAATTTGGTAAGTCGGCCAACGCTTTCTCAATATTATGTTTATGCCAGAACAGCATCCCAAGGGCCTGGAGAGAAGATAGAGAGAGAATAGAGAAATTAAACTGTACTCAAAAGGACTAAAACTTTGCTAATACAAATGAACTTACTAAAAACAACAATATACAACCCCCCCACTCCCTTGCAAATATTTGCCCATACAAAACTATTTTGTCTGAATTTTTGAGATAAGGCTTGATAATTTGTATTTAGATTTTTCGAACTTTTGTGCTCATCTTTGTTATATACACAATGTTTCAGCTGATGTACCCTCCGCTTTCTTCAGGTGTTTCTTGTCAAACTCTGGAACCTTCCCTTCTTTGTGGATTGAATAAAGGCTCTGGTTCGTAGTATCATGAAGGCTCATGAGTTTGAAGAGAAGTATCCAGAGTTCAATAAGAAATGTGTAACAATAAAGATGAGGACAATAGTCAAAAAAAATCCAAATAATACAAAACCAATGTTGTCCAGCATTTTACCAAACTTTCCATTGTTAACAGTTAGGTAGTTTTGTGTCCTCTTTTATTAGGTCTCTTCATCAATTTGTTGGTTGTCCTCTGTTGGTTGGATTTTATGGCATGTCAACACTTATTGGGTTATTTTATGCCAAAATGTTTTGTTTTATTCATTCTTGATTGGTACTCAATTTTCTTTAAACACATTTTTCTATGTAACCCATAGATGGGACCCTAACAGGTACTACCACTCTGGATCAAATGGACCTGGGAGTAATGGTGATGAAGGGGTACTCCACATTCACCAGAGCTCCAGAACTTCACCATCAGATAGATTTTAACGTTATACCCAGGACATTAAAACCCTCAGTTACTGCCTTCTAGCACATATGATAAAAAGGGCTGGGGCTTGCCATAAAGGCAATAGGGCCAGGACAATCATATAGGTACTAAAACTTGACATGACTAGCTGGTTGATCAGAGGGGGCCTCTCTGACTGCCCGCCTAGTAGCCTAAGTAAGGGTCAAAGTGCATGGTTCTGTCTATCAAATCATCCATGATGAGCTTGGCTTCCATAAAACAAGAGTAGATAATTTTTGAATCTCCCTTGTATTCTATGTTACTGTCGCCCTTGACCAGGATTGAACCTGCAGCCTAGAGATAACTGTCACTTAGAACTGTCTTAACCCAACACCTTTATTCACTATGCTATGTGTCCAATGGGATGTACAGAATGTTGACATTTTATTTGCCGTGTCTCAGAGGAACATTTTTACAATTTTGGTGATGGGAAGTTAGATTCACTTTTGAGAGCAAAATAGGAGAATGCATGAAAAAAAAAAAAAAAAAAAAAAATTTTTTTAAACCACAATTATCAGATCTTGATAAACAAAACATGAAGTAAATTAAGGTTTTTACCTGTTCCATATTATAACCATGTTTTTCTTTGGCAATAGTAACATAATCATCAACTGGAAAGTGAAAAAAATATAAATTTATCAGATTAAAACATTTACTAAACTTTTCATCAATAAATTTCTTTTTATCAAAATAAAGTGTTAACACCAGAAAACTAAAAAAATTTTTCCCATACAAGTAAAAGGATTAGCACATATCTGACAAGTTACTTAGATATATCATATATATCACTAAGAAATAAAGGTTTACATAATATATGGTGTGGTTAATTTGCATACTGGTTTTAATAAAATTGGGTTTGATAAATAAATACTTGGTGTTATTGATCTCTAATATTAATGTTTTATTCTCCAACGTATTAAAATCAATCCTATGATAATACATAGAAAACAATTAAAATAAGTTCAATTTCTTTTGTGTTTTTATTTAATATATTTCATTACATTAAAACTTAAATACTGACACCCGCTAGTAGGTATAATAATCACACCTTTTCTTATGACTAATACTTTGCCTTCGAAAATTAATCTTTTTGTAGGTTTATAAAGAAAGCCAAGTGTGGTTTGATTATAAACAAAAAACAAGATAAGTACTTACTTCTGGATTCACAGAGGTCTGCATTGGGAGCCCAAACCAACATAGCATCTGTGCGTACATCATTTTTCATGTCTAGAATAGAAAAAAGTATACATGATAAGAAATGAAGAGAGAGAGAGAGAGAGAGAGAGGAGAAAAAAGAAAAAAAAAGTCTCATGAAGACATGTTAGTTGGATTTTATGGCATGTAAACTCTTGTTTTATTTGATGTCGAAGAAGTTTATATCTATCAACTAAAAACATCACTGCTTACGTCACATTGCTCAAAATTGTCAATACATAGAATAAAAACAACGTTGTATTATATCACCTTAGACGGTCCTTATTGTCTTTAAAATGTTTTTTTTTTTTTTAAATGCCTGGTATTATATATTTATATATCTAGGAGTCATGGCAATGAAGGGGTACTTCATACCCCCTAAAATTAGAACCTCACCACTAGATGTAGTTTAACATCATACCCAGGACACTAAGACCTTCAGCCACTGCCTTCTAGCACATGATAAAAAAGGGTTGGGGTTCTGCCATAATGGCAATACAGTTGGGACAATCATATAGTTGCTAGGGCTTGACACGACCAGCCGACTAATCGGAGGGGGGCCTCCCTGACTGACCGCCTAGACTAAGTAAGGGCAAAAAATTGGCGTGTTGCATGTGATGGACTGCTCAGCCATCAATGGGCAACGGGTGGCTCCATTAAGAAGAAGGGGACCCCCCAAAAAAAAACTTTTCTACAGCGATGCAGTTGGTATATTCTACTGCCCCAGCTGACAGAGAGGAAAATGTTTTGGGTGCAAAACAGGATTGTGCAAGAGCAGCCAGTTTTTGGCTTAATTGCAAGTTACAGCTAATTAGAACCAATTAAAATTAAATTCTTTTCAAACATAACTCAATCCCAGAACTAAGGAATATTTTGGCATGTATTTTATGTCAAAGCTAAATAGGAAAAAGCCTTTACGAAACCATCATTGATTCACTCAGCTTTAGTATAACACACACACATATATATCAATAAATAAATGTTATCTCCATCAAGAAATTATGTTCATTAGGGTGAATATGAATGTGGACCCTACACCATCATTATTAAATTACAAATTGGATAAGAATCTTTTATTATTATCCAAGTTAGAACACTTTAATGTGATTCTGATAACAAAAATCTAACTACAATATGCCATTTTTAATGTGATTGTGTTAAGATAACAAATACAAAAATTGGATCAGTTGTATTTAATAATTAAAATTGGCCAGATAAAAGCAATATTCAAGATTAAAATAAGTGAAATATTAGTTGTTTCTAGGAAGAGAAATCCTTTTTATTGCATGGAGGAAGAGAAAATCCTTTTTATTTGCATGGAGGAAGAGAAATCCTTTTTATTGCATGGAGGAAGAGAAATCCTTTTTATTGCATGGAGGAAGAGAGTAAATGAAAAGCCTAAAGTTCAAGAGAGCTTTGGTTATTATTTAGTTTCTAATTTTTAAAGGCAATGAATCAACATTCTCCATTCTCAGATTAAAATTTGCAATAGATACAATAGTTTCTTAGAATGATGCAATAGTTCTCAAAGACAGTTGTACAATATTAATGAAACCTTCATAGATATGTCCGAAATTTATTTATCTCTTAATCCACCTCTTCTCCCAGTCATAGGAAAATAGTAGGGCAGATTGGGTTCATTATCCTTGGTTAGGCAATTAGTCTTGGAGAAGGAAAATTGAATTTAAACTGGCACTATTCTGCAGAAAAAGTGACTGTGCATTAGGTCCTGCCCATAGTCACCAAAAAGCTAATCTGGTAAATTTGGATTGTCTATCACAGGATACCTGACTCCTTGAAAAGATTCAAGCTAGAACACTATCAAGTCTACAGTTGAATAACCTTTGTCCAGAAAGAGGTTTGCAGTTTCATTGGAAATAAATTAAAAACATTAAGTAAAATTCAATTTTTTAAAATGAAATCTAAAAGACATAAAAATTATATTATCATAATGGAGATTTGGTGTGTCTGTAACCAAAACTATGTCACTGCTTACATCACAATATCCTCAGGAATTATGTAAGTTTATCAATGAGTATTTAATTTATAGTCCTAAATCATTAATACATAGAATAGAATAAATTTTATTCATTAACAATGTTTCTATGAAAATCCGAGTTAAATTTGCCTCAAAACAGCCCACGTTATTAGTGCATTTAAAATCCTGCAGTGTGTCTTATACATCACTAAGAAATAAAGGTTTGCATAATATATAGTGTGGTTAATTTGCATACTGGTTTTAACAAAACTGGTTTAATAAATAATTACTTGGTGTTATTGATCACTAATATTGTTTAATCTTCAACATATTAAAATCAATCCTATGATTGATTTTTATATAGAAACCAATTAAAATAAGTAATCTTTTATATGCGTTCTTATTTAATTCCGTTAGTCTTTCTAATTCATTATATTTTATTACATCAAAACTTGAAAAAATATGGAGGGCACATATTCTTGCTAGCATTAAAAATATACACATAAATTTTTCATCTATTAAAAAGCTAATTTATTTTATTTTAAATTACTCCCACACATTAAGCTTTGGGAATTTTCCAGCACAAAGAAAAAAAAAAAAAAAAAAAAAAAAAAAAAAAAAGAAAAAAAGGAAAAAGAAAAGAAAAAAAGGTTCACAACAGAAAACTGGAATTTTCTGGTGGAAAAATGACAATTTTATTTGGTTAAAATCCTTGCTGAATCTAAAATGTATATTTGACCTTAATTTCTCTTGATATTTAATCTGAGAAAATTGAACCATTGAAGCAAATGATGAAGTAGTTGATGCTGAGAAGAACATGATAGTTTAGTTAGAAGAAGGAAGGGGAAAAAAAAGAAAGAAAAAAAAGTTTAGCAAGGCTGCCATTGAAAACTAATGAATTGGTTGGTTGGTTTTACAGCATATCAAATCTTATTGGGTTATTTTAAGCTGAAGACATTTTGTTTTATTCATTCTTCATGGGTACTCCATTTTAATTTTTTAAACTCAATTCTTTTTTAAATACATTTTTATATTTAACCAATAGATGGGACTCTAGCAGGTACTACAACTCCAGGTCAAAGTGGACATGGGAGTAATGGTGATAAAGGGGTACTCCACATTCCCCAGAATTAGAACTTCACCACCAGATAGAGTTTAACATTATACCAAGGGCACTAATACCCTCAGCCACAGCCTTCTAGCACATATATGATAAAAAGAGTTGGGATGGGGGAAGTTGACATAAGGGCAATAAGTTTACATATTGGGGGAATTTATATATATATTTTTTTAATTTGCTCAAATCTGTGAATGGTTATACTTATTTGTGCCAATACAGCTGACTACTTTGCTTTTTGATCTTCATAATAAAAATATAAAACTTATTTTTTTGTTTATCTCTCTCCACTTTTCCCCTTTTCTGTCCATTTATTATTGTAGCCTCCATAGATTTTTTTATGTCTCTGTTCTCTTCAATGAGCCTTGATTTGTCAAAGGGTTCAGAAAAAAAAAAAAAAATAAAATAAAATAAAATAAATAAAATAGGTGGGTTTTATAATGCTACAAACAACTACAGATGATAATCTTTATTTTGGGACAGTGGTGAAGAAAGAAAAAAAAAAGTTAGTGGTGCCTTGGTGATACAGAGGACTGGGATGGAAGCTTATGAATATGCAAGATGGAATAAAAATAGAGAATACAGGTCAAGGGAATAAAAAAAACTAGCCACACACTGTTTAGATTAAACTAAAATTTTAAATGTCGTTTGACTGATGAAAATATACAATACAAGTTATGATAGCCTAGACAGACTCACCAAGTGTTGTTGACTGTGCCTATGCCACCTAACTTAGAGATATATGGTTCATCACTGATAATAAGCACTTTATAACACACAGAGTTATTTAGTATTGGAGAATTGAAGTACTCGATTACGGGTGTAAAAGTTGTATTTAAGGTGTGATTGTTACCATTGGTTTCATAACAGCATATTAGCCACTTATCATCAAGACAGTGCAGCGTTGTCTTGATAAGTGGCTAATATGCTGCTTTGAAACCAATGGCAACAATCATACCTTAAATGTACTGCACTTTATGACAAAACAATTTATATATATATCACAAACGAGGAATATTTAATAAATCAGGTGCCCCCCTCCCACAGGAGTTGGCAGTGGGAAGCATTGTTTACAGTTGCACCTTTTTCAAGACAAATCAATAGTGATGGGTCCTTTCATTTTCCAGCATGACCTTCTTTACTGACTGTTGTGCCCAAAACTTGCCCTTTACAGGAGTCAGTATGTTTTCACTCCACAGATTAAAACATGGTTATCTGTATGTATCATATTCTCCTAAAATTTAATGACAGGTCTCTGTTCAAGCCTGGAGCACCATTTGATTTGCTACAATGCTATTTGCCCCAATAATTTTTTTTGTCAGATTAAAGAAAGAAAAGAAAGAAAGACTTATTTACTGAATGACCTGTGTGTGTGTGTGTGTGTGATTATATATATATATATATATATAAGCTATTCATAAGCTAATTGCTGGATAGTGACTACCTTCTATGTTACTGTGATGTCATTTCCTGCTATTTCTGGTCAGAATGTATAAATAGCTGGCTGTTGAGTGACATCATGAGGGCTCAATTTAGTAACACATAGTGGAAGATCAGAATTAAGGATCAAGTAAGAAGTATCTCCCCCCTCTTTTTACAGTATCAATTGGATACAAATACATTCACAAGAAATAAGTTGTGTCCAGTTCATATTTGAGAATTAATCATTACAATTTATCAGAAATAACAAATTTTGATGCTTAGATTTTGTTGATAATGTGATATCTCAATTGATATCTGAATTTTGAAGACTCAAGTTTCATGGAAAAACTTGGCACCAACCAATACACAAAAGGATCAGTTTTTTTTTTTTTAAAGGTTGAAATTCAAAGATAATGGGAAGAACTAGGAGCAATGCTTAGCTTCCATAATTAATTACCAATTGATTTTAACAGCATGTCAACCAGTCTAGGGTTATTTTATGCCTAGAGGTTAGTGAATCATGTTCAATGTATGTTTATATTTATATATTTTTTTTCATTCAAGGTCCTATCTAATAGTAATTATTTTTTAACAGATCTATAAATGGGATCCTAACTGGTACTACCACTATAGGTCAGAGGGGACCTGGGAGTAATGTATCAATTAATGATTTAATTATAAATCAAGGTTTAACTCAGTCCATTAGAGATAAAAATTGTATTTAGAAATCTAGCCCTGCAAATTATATTTATGAGAATGAAAATTTCCTCTTAAATGTTGGTTATTTTCTAATGATAATTTAAACTCATTTTTACAAATTCAGTGCTGAATTCAATTGAATTTGAATAAACTTAATTCAACCAATCAAATACCTTAATTAATACTAAGCTATTTTCCGTTTCCAAAACTCCAGTTAAAATATTTTTGTATGGAGTATTTTAGATCTAAGAAAAAAGATACACATTACTATATTTTACTAGCAGGACCTGAGGATATACCACAGTATAATCTAATCATTACAACATTTGATATGTTTACTTAAGAGCCATTGCAAAATAGTTCAATATGTAAAATGTATAATCTTTAACTCTCACTTTTTTTCTTCTTTTCATTATGTTTGATTGAAACGGATTAGTGTTATTGCTTCCGCATGCTCAACCACTATCCCCCCCCCACTCTCTTTATTATATTTTTTCTGTGTAACATTTCCTTTTTCTTCCCTTTCTTTATAATAAAAACAAAAGGGTCCATTATTTAGCGGAGGTGACAAACACCTAAGAAACACCAGATAATCATGCTTTACATTTTTGCATTTCATCTTGGATGATTTGGACTGTCTCATTTTTAACCAGAGGGTGTTGCAAGATAACAGTCATACAAATTAAGGAACACAAGTATTAATATATAGATAAGAAACAAAGTAGCAAAATATTCTGTCTATATCCTGAAACAAGAAAAATTGTCAAATACTGTAAAGACTCTTACATTATGAAACTTTCTGAGACCTAAATTGAGATCTTTTGTTTTTGGAAATTGTAGGAGTACCAGTTAGCCTTGGCCAACTATTTACACACAAAGTTTGTATCTTGCATATGGAGTAACCTCCTAATATTAGGCGAAAATTTAGGTTTCAGATGGTCACATGATACACAAGTATATAGAGTACTAATTATAAAGATGTATATATCAGGCACCATTTTTAAGTGATGAGCAAAACTTATGAGGATATTGGTAAACAAAAACAAGTTTTATTGTTTTTAAATTATAGGCATAAATTTCAATGAACCTAATGGCTTAGACACACATAGGAAGTGATTATTTTCCTTGATTGTTATCAAAATTCCTTTAAATGCAGTGAAAAGCCATATTCTCAAAAATATAAAATTTCTTAGAATTTTCATGATATCCTAATTTGTAATTAGTTGTTTGTTAATGTCTTTTTGCTACAAGGAATATAATCACTCCCTATGTATGTCTAAGCCATGGAAGTTTCATTAAAATTTGTGCCAATAATAATATACCCCCCCCCCAGAAATTACTTTATATTTTAGCTTTAAGCACATTAAAAAGTTGAGAAAATTCAATTTTGCTTTATCTTCAATAACTGAAATGATATATATATATATATATATATATATATATATATATATCAGAAAGGTAGAGAAAGTTAACCTAATTAAGTTTCACCAAAAATGGGCCATCAGGGTTAATCATAATGAATTAACCAAGAAATGAATTAACCAAGAAATTGATTAAATAAAAACAATTACAGAATTGTCTTTAACCAATTTCTTAATTAATAAATTACGATTAACCCTGATAATCCTTTTGGTGAAACTGAAGTAGGTTATAAATTTGCTCTAATGTATTGAGCACTTCATATTCTTTATAATCCTGACTTATCTGGTTAATATTTGCATCGATGGTCAATCTTGTGATTAACTTGATATTCTATTTCCCGGTAAGTCATCTTCTTGCCTAAAGAGTCAGAAACTACCTACCTACCTAGGTTTCCTCCTAACGGATCATCAGGATAATTCACAAGTATCCTGATGATGATCCATTAGGAGAAACCTAGGTCAGTAGTTCCTGACCTTTTAGGCTTTTTTATCATCATCATCAGGCTTGAGCACTTATTTTAACTAGCGCAACACTTTCAGTGTTTTTTCTTTTGGACATTACACTATGATACTGGTTGATCATTTTAGAATGGTGCGTATGTTTTGGTATTTTCTTTCTTTCCTTTTTTTTAAAAAAAAAAAAAAGATATATTTTTTTCCAGGTACCAGTTTGTATATCTAAAATTGTATTGTTGGGATTTTTTCTCTGTGTGTGTGTGTGTGTGTGTGTGTATGTATATATATATATATGTATATATATATATATATATATATATATATATATATATATATATATATATATATATATATATGTATATATATATATATATATGTATATATGTATGTGTGTGTGTGTGTGTGTGTGTGTGTGTGCGCACTAGCTAAAGCACTTTCTTTAAATCCAAAAAGCAGCTAATAATCTAAATATTTTTTTTCTTTTAGTGTGGTTTTTCATTGGATGATATTTTGTCTATGGAGGCCACAAAGAGAATCAATATAAAAAGAGAATTTAACAGCCCCCCCCCCCAAAAAAAACATTACAATTTAGAAGAAAAGTATACACAGCTTATTACAATATTTTTAGACATAAAAAAATATTGTAATAATTTTTAGACATAAAAAAATCAGGGTAAAGTCCACCCCCCTATATCATCTAACAAAACATATAGCAATAAATTTAATATGTAGATCTACAAGGATTGAGAAATGATCTTTTCCAATTCAATATCTATTATCATACTAAAGATGCTGAGCAAATCAGTTTTTGTCTCTTAAAGGTCTTTGTTACTGTTAAGTTTAATTACAAGAAAGTTATAAAATATTCCTTAGTTTTAGGATAGAGTTATGAAATTTCACAGGGAAAATTGGTGGTACCTATAAATTACAATTAGTAAAATACTTAGTCTTTTCTTCAGCTACACTATAAGTTCAACTAAAAAAATATTCAGGAGTTATTCTGAAACTACAAAACAAAAAAAACAAACAAAAACAAAACAAAACAAAAACTTTCAAACCAACTTTGAAAAACAAAAATCGGTTAGTGAATATGCACAAGAAAACAATTGTCAAATACAGCCACCCATACATTTAAATGTATAATTGTCAAAAAGAGATAATATGTAAATTTGTGGTCTCGGATTCTAAAGCAAACCCACCCGATTGCAAGTAAAACAGACTGTTTTACTCATTTCGATAATTATTTAATTGGCTATTATCTTATTAAAGAAAAAATTATGCATCAATATTTTTTTTGCTTAAAAAAGCCCCCCCATAGAGTTTTTCTTCAAAACGTATACTTTGACTAAAATAAGGTTTGCATTGAAGAGATATTTATTTTTAGAATCTAAAAATATAATATTTTAAACTTAAAATCAGGCTTTTCATATTTTAAATGAATTTTATATATTCATTTTTCATAGCAAAAATACTTAAAGTTTTGAAATGAAATAACTGATCAATACTGAAAATTTCATTAAAATCGGATAATTATCTGATTTTTGGTAAATTTTTTTTGCAATCGCGAATGTTACATTAAATTTGTAAAAAAGCCATTTTAAACCAGTGTCTCAGACCGAAAGTGATAGAAATTGACCGAAAAAAAATCATTTTAAATGTTAAAAAAAGTATATGTAATGAAATTTTTATTTTTTTTAATGATGGTCATTAATGTTACTACTTATCATTTTAGACAAAAGGTTGACCTTAAATAATCGATATAATCGATTTAATTAATTTTAATTTATTTTTAAAACAAAAAATCTGTCGCAAGCAGATAAATTTTGGGCCATCCTTATATATATATATATATATATATATATATATATATTAAATATCACCAAATCGGTCATGTGATCAGTTTAGGCCATCTTGAATAAAACGGAAATAAATATTTCCAAAAAAACAATTAAAGATTGTATAGGGTTGTTACAAAGAAAAACAGTTAATTCAAAGATCAAATTATCCGATTGGGAAAAATTACATTGTTATCTTAAAAAATAAATAAACCTATCCATATTACATGCGAAAGGGTAATTTTCAGGCCGCAATTTAGACAGAAAAAAAAAAAAAAAAAAACATTACCCTCTTACAATTATACATCTACATATGGTTGACTGTAACAGACATACATTTTTTAGCCAAAATTTACTATTAAAATGAATAAAAACTTTAATATTAAAATTTAATATTAAAATTAATAAAAACTTGAAAAAATTTAATATTAAAATTTCACAGTGAAATTGATAATAATAAAAAAAAAAAAAAAAAAAAAAAAAAGTCTTCAGTTTTGGTATTTATTTTTAAAATCGAAAATGAAATGAAAATTTGAATATTTTTTCTAAAAAAACAAACAAAAAAAAACACTGATAAAATAATCAATATATACTTTTTATTCTAATAGGTCGAAAAAGTTGAAAAATAATTTTTTATGCCAAGAAAAAAAAAACAATAGTTAGTGAGAAGCGTCTCGTCTCTTTGTATAAAAACAAAAAAAATATGTCAGTTTTGCTCTTCCGTATATTCTAAGAATCACAATAAAAATTACAAATTCTTTAAAAAATATTAATATAGCGCAGATCGGAACAATTTTTAGTTCACCTGAATTCTAAAATTCATATATTTAAATATCCGTGAAAAGTTCGATTTTTTCATGCAGAAAAAAAACAAACAAAAAAAAACAAACATTTCACGCAGAAAATAAAAATATTTAAGCACACAAAAGATTGAAAATCTCTTAAAAATTAATTTCTTAAAAAAAAAAAAAAAATTTTTTTTTATTGATAATTTAATAGAATATAGTACATACCAATTACAAAAGCAAAAAAATGTTTTCAAATATTAATATTATGACATATTTTTGTACTTTTTATTTTTCCTAAAAAAACTACAGCGTTGTACGTTATACAATTTCATTGATATGGTTATTTCAGTAACCATTGATTGTTTTTCTTGGTGTAAAAAAATATTTTTCAACTTTTTCGACCTATTAGAATAAAAAGTAAGTATATATTGATTATTTTATCAGTTTTTTTCTTAGAAAAAATATTCAAATTTTCATTTCATTTCATTTTCGATTTTAAAAATTAATACCAAAACTGAAGACATTTTTTTAAAAGTCAATTTCACTGTGAAATTTTAATATTAAATTTTTTCAAGTTTTTATTTATTTCAATAGTAAATTTTGGCTAAAAAAATATATGTCCGTTACAGTCAACCATATGTAGATAGATGTATAATCGTAAGAGGGTAATAATGTTTTTTTTTTTTACTGTCTAAATTGCGGCCTGAAAATTAAACTTGCAAATCGTTCGGTAAATTTAAATATATTACAGGGTGATCCAGAAAAAAACAGAACCCAAATTATTTATTTAGTTTCCCTTTAAACTAACCCTAAACTCCAACCACACGATTTAACGGTGCAAAAAAGAAAACCTTGTTTTTCGTTCATAATTTTCATTATTTTTCCCAAGCTGAACATTTTTTTATAAAAATCATCAGGATTTTTAAAAGTGTTCTTTCGAATGCACAAAAAATTTTCAAGATAATATTTCAAGATAAATTTTTTTTTTTTTTTAAATCGTTGAAAACAAATAATCGGTTATTGAATATGCACAAGAAAAAAATGTCCATTAGAGCTAGCCATACTTGTAGTGGTATAATCGTAAAAGGGAAATAAAATGTAACTTTTCTGCCTAAATTGCGGCCTGAAAATTACCCTTTCGCATGTAATACGGATAGGTTTATTTATTTTTTAAGGTAACGATGTAATTTTTCCCAATCGGATAATTTGATCTTTGATTGTTTTTTTACGAGATTTGATAAACAAAGTTCGGAAATATTTATTTCCGTTTTATTCAAGATGGCCTAAACTGATCACGTGACCGAAATAAATAAATAAATAAATAAATAAATAAATAAATAGAGAGAGAGAGAGAGAGAGAGAGAGAGAGAGAGAGAGAGAGAGAGAGAGAGAGAGAGAGAGAGAGAGAGAGAGATATAAAAACTCTAGAGGACTGAACAACAAATTAAAACATCCAAAACCGAGTACATAAAAACTTAACTCACAGTATTTGTTAACTTTCATATTAAAAATAATTTTGAAAATAATGAATTTTAATTTTTCTTTCATTAAAGAACAAAACAATCTTAACCATTTGTCACAGATGTCATTAAAGACAAAGTTCAAGCTACATGTGATGAGCCAATCCCCTAGCATTCTTCTAATAAAATTGAATCTCTTGCGGGCCTCCATAGATAAAACATCGTCCAATGAAAAATCACACAAAGTATTTAGATAATTTTTACCCCCCCCCTCTAACCAGTAAAATTTATTGATTTAGTATTTTTACGGGATTTAACAAAATACCAATCACCTACAGTGAGTGGAAGAGTTTAATCTACGGATGTCGATTTTAAACCTCTCACCCTAAAAAGGAAAAAAAAAAAGAAAGGAAAAAAAAAAAAGAAAAGAAAAAAAAAGAAAAGAATTCTCATATTAACCACATATTCAAAAGATTGATAACTACGAAAACGGGGGAAAAATAAATAAAAAATAAAAAGATTGTACCTTATTTTAATTTTATTGTATTTTTTAAAATATAAAAATTAAGCCTCCGTACGAACAAAATAGAAAAGACCGTTGTAAAAATGTAAACAAAATTAAATTCTCCATGGAATTATCTTTAAAACATGTATAAATCATTCACATGCATCTACATTTTAATGTAGGAGCCAAATTTACAAATGATTGGGAGAGGACCTCCTCCTCTCCCAATCATAAAAAATAAATAAATAAAAATAAATAAATAAAATAAAATAAAAAATGCAATAAAACTAATCTTGTATTACTTTAAATACTATTAAAAAATATCAAATCTGATAATTAGCCGATTTTTTTGGGGGGGGGGAGAGAGGAGGGAAGGAGGGAGAGGTAAATATATAATAATAATAATAATAATAATAAAAAGTGCTTTAGCAAGTGCCTGAATTTGTACATCCTTAAATGTTAAGTATTGTGTTGAAAATTTGAGCTTGTGCAAACTTTTAAAAATATTTTAATAAGGTTGTCATATGGATCGTTGAAAATAAACTTGAAACAAAACAAAAAAACAAAACAAAGAACAAAGAAAGTTTTGTGTGTGTATGCGCGCGCGCGCGCTTTAATCAGTTATATTTCCTGGGAGTTTACTTATAACATTGTAAATTTTAGCAGCAATAAATATAACACATTTTAACATCATTTTCTCTTTATTATTATCTTCCATAAAATAGAATTTCCTATAATTTTTGAAATATTTGATTACAATTAAATATTATACCTTCGTATTCATTTATTTGTTGTTAGAATTTTATTAAAAAAAAAAAAAAGAAAAAAAAAAAAGAAAAGATAATTTTTAATAATTAGATTTTTTAAAATGAATCCAGAGCGTACAGCGTTTTTTTATTTTTTTTTTATTTACAGAAAACAAAAGCATAAAAATACATTTCAATAAATATTATACACACTGTTTTTTGCAAGTCATGGTTATAATAGAAAAAAAATTAACTTTTTCCAATATTATTATACATTGGAATAAAATAAGTTGAAATGGACGAGGAAAATAAATTATTTCTATTGGAAAAAATAAAAATAAAAAAAAAAAAATGTCCTTTTTAATATCGTTTTTAAGGTAAGCCGATTACTTTTCAACATTGGAAAACGTTAGGTAAATTTGCATTAGGAGCTTCCATACTTCCATTGAGTAAATTTTAAACGAAAAGAGCAATAGTCACGTAGGATAATTTGGTTTAAAATTGTGAGCATTCAATATTTTTGTTAGGAGCTAAATATTTTACATTTCAAAGCAAGAGTTCAAATTAAACATTAAATTTATTTTAAAATTTAGAAGAAAAAAAAAAAAAAAAAAAAAAAAAAAAATGAAAAAGAAAAAAAAAAGAAAGAGAAACTAACAACAAAAAGAGAAACTAACAACAAAAAACCAAACCAACCAACCTACCAACTGATATTCTTATTATTCATAATTTACATTAAGATGTTAACTTTTCTGGTATTTTTTGGTAAAAATAACCAGGGAGTCTTATAGTGATATAAAGCCCCCCACCCCAAGTTCTCGTTTTGTATTTTGAAATTTTTTGGCCTCGAAAGCTGTTGTCTTTTAGAGATAAAATAATCAATAAAATGAGGCATAAACTATGCACCGTCTTCGAGATGATTACGACGTAGCCGAGTGTGGTGTTTAAGGTAGCTCAGTTCAAAACGTTAGTTTTAATAATTTGTGGCTAGAATGTTTTTAAAGCTTGAGAGAGATAGAGAGATAGATAGAGAGAGAGAGATACATAGATAGAGATAGAGATAGAGATAGAGAGAGAGAAAAGGTAATTGTTAAGTGAATAATAAAAATGATCATGATCTAATGGTTAATAGTGATTACTTGTATAAGTGATATATACAATTGCTACTATAAAAACAAAAAATACGTTAAAAAATTTAATTACCGAAAACTCAACCCATAAAATCGATTAGAGAAAATCTTAAATTATTTACACACACACACACACACAAAGAAAAGAAAGGAGAAGGGGGAAGGAAAAAAAAAAAAAAAAAGCTTTATTTCTGCCACTGTTTTATTCAGTTTTACACACATTAACGTGTACGTAAGTTAACATATATATATATATATATATATATATATATATTGCATTAAAACCAACAAATATTAAGGCTAAGAAGCAGGATGAACTTTGACCGAAGCCTAAAATGAGATTTAGAGCAAATAGCACGGGCTACAACATTTGGCGCGAGAATAAGATTTCAGGGGAAACAAAAGGGGTTTTAGATAAAATTATTTTTTATTCTATGAACATTTAATGAAATATAAGGATGAATTCTGAAAAAGAAAAATATTAAAATTCAGAGTATGCTTTTCTATTTTACTCTATCTTTTTTTTTTTTTTTTTTTTTTACTAAATTCAAAAACCAGGTTTTTTTTACTAAATGGTCCCACTGCGCATCCGTAGGAAGAAAAATCGGTCAATTATGCATCTTGCGTTTGGAGCTTAATTTTAAGTTACTGTAAAGTCAGCAATTCATAATATTTATAAAGTGAAATAGAAAAAATTAATAACAGAAAAGCGAGAAGGAGGAAAATATCAAAAAGAAAAATAGAAAGAAAAATGAAAATTCTCAAGTGACAAAACATTAACGAAATCAGAAATGTAACAACCTTGCTTTTTTCCCCTTTTTTTTTGAGGGACAGAAAAACTTGTTTGCATTCGATAAGCATTGTTCGCGTTAAAAAAAACTTAACTATCAATTTTTATTCAAATACCTTAATTAGAAATTTAATTTTTCAACGATCTAACAACAATAATGAAATATATCACAAGCACATCGGTAGTAAACAATACAATTTAAGTTGGCGCTATTTTCGCCTATAAATTTTTACTTCGTGGCTTGATGACAGGAGGTTGATCTTTAGATACGGAAGGCCGTAAATATCTTAGTAAAATATCTAAGGACACTGAAGAACACAGACAACATTTGTGTTTTCAAAAAATAAGAAAAAAATAAAATTAAATACCTTAATTAATTGAGCGATCATATTCTAAAACCATTAAACAAATTTTATTTAACTTTTTTTTGTAGCCACTAGTAAAAATTACGAAGATATACGATATAATAGGAGATTGTGTTAAATATTTGTCTTAGGCGCTTCCATACTTGCAAACACATTCACGTCAATACGTTGCGTTGAATTTTTTTTAATCGGAGGAAATGAAGAAAAATGATACAAATTTTGCAAAAAGTGAGAAATTACGAAATTAATACAATCTTATAGTAAAATTGTGCCCTCTAAATCATCAATGATAATTATTTGAATTTAAAGGATTTATTAATGATAAATTATCATTAAGCCTGTATTCAACAAAAGGCCCTCCCCCTACCATGTAACACAACAGCCTACCCCCAACCAAAGACCACTTTAACCCCCCACACCGAACACCCAAAAGGAAAAAATAAAAAAACAAAACAAAAAATAAAATATAAATCAATAGATGGTGCGAAAATTTATAACGGCAGATGTAGAATGTACTTTTTCTTTTCTCTCTCTCTCCAGTCTCTTCATCACGATTGCAGCGATCAGAGTGGAGAACCGGTTGACAATTTTGTTTAAATAATAAATAAATAAATAAATAATTGGGACAACCGGGAGCGAGAATTTTTTAAAAATCACAATAAAGGAAATATATGATTTGAATCCATTTCATTTCTTTTTTCATTTTCAGACGTTTAATTTACATCATTTACACAGAATGGTCACAAAGTGGGGGTACATTATGAAAAAGTGCTTTTTTTTTTTTTTTTTTTTTAAATTTCAGGTCCTGGCCATCAAATAAATTTACCTTGATTATCACATTTAAAAAATAAAATAATCATTTTTTTGTTTAGATATTTAATTTACATCATTTACACAGAATGATCACAAAGTGGGGGTACATTATGAAAAGAATTTTTTTTTTTAATTTCAGGTCCCAACCATCATCTTATAAATTCACCTTGATGATCATATTTAAAAAAAATAGTAAAATATTTCGTTTATATCCTAATGTCGTCTAAATTACTATGAAATGTACAAGTAAACGATGAGGGGGGGGGGTCTTTTTATTTTTTTTATACCCTTTTTTTTCGATTTTAAAGCTTAGAAGTAAACGATAGTAAATATACTAACGCTGATAAAACCAGAAAGATGAAGTAGAAATAAATTAGATAAAAAAAAAAAATCCCAAATAACACTCATAAAAAAATTGTAGATTGATTAATAAAGAAAATAAATAAATCACCGGATAGTTACGCAATAACACTGATCGGCACACGGGCCGATCTTTTTTTTTTTTTTTTTTTTTTGATTTTTCTGGTTTTATTTTCGTTATTTTTCTCTGTACGGGCCGGTGGGGTAGAGTTTGGGTATCACAATCATCCACATGGTTTTAAAACAGAGGACATCATCATTTTTTTTTTTAAAACTTCTTTTTAAAACACACGATGTACACACATGGGGAAATGAACAAAGAACCCTACCTGGCGTACACGAATCCGGAATACGAGCTTGATATTCGTCTCCAACTCTCATACCACTTTCTAAACAAGAAAAAAGTCATTAAATTAAATAAAGAATTAAAAAAAATGGTAAAAAAGTGTTTATAATTCTTATACACCGTAAATCGATCTGTAGAAAAGACGAATTCAAACTCACCATGATCAGAATCATCAGCAGCGCTGCTATCGTCTGAAATTTGCCCATTAGGACTTCCACAGCGAGAGCGCCGACCATTCCGAATATCGTCCGAGGTCTTATCGGCCAATACCATTTTCTTCTCACCAATTCCCCTAAACCTAAACAACTTATTTACAAAATATATATAAAATAAAACTTTTTTCGGCGAATTATTACAGTTATAACGAGTTTGTATAGCGAACAGTGAAGTCACGCTTTACACACTAGGCCTTTCGCTCAATTGAGGATTGTTGACAACGCAAGTGAAAACTGTTCATACGCCAAGCAAACTATCGCATATTTTGTTTCTTGCTTTCTCGTCTCTCGCAAGGCAAATTCATTAAAAAACTTAACCAAACTACTGGACATAGCTTACTTTTACCTCAAATATGACAAAATTTTGATTAGAACGAAGAAAAAATAATAAAAATTCTCAGCATAAGTCGCGCAATAATTTCAAGACGGTTCGCACTATTTTAGCAAACGCGGTCAGCTGAAGCCGAGATAACTGGTGCTTGAATTATTGCATTAGAGAAAATTTGTTTGTTTTCATATATTATTCATCCAAATTGAGGGAAACTCATCAGAAGTACATAATTTCATATAAAATTGTCATATGTAACTTTTCCGCTGAAAATATTAAAGATAAAAGTGTTTTTAAACAAAAATTCAGATGTTTGAAAATTCAAGTGCACCGTACATTTTCAGTATTTTTTTTCCGTTTCCCCTTTGTTTAATAAGGTTTATTAAAGTTTGATATTTAACAATATTAAAAACCACAGTATTATTTAGTTGTTTCTAGTTATTACAATAAATACAAAATTATTAAAATTTTCGACGTAAATGTCTACCTTTTTTGTAATCGTGAAACTGAGTATTGATTAATCAATAGTAGAACTTTTGAGCTTCCGTAGTATTCATTACACTCCTAAATATTGATATCGTAATGTTGATTCAAAATGAGAATTTTTTGAATTTTTTTTTACTGTTTTTAATATCAAATTAATTTATATTCTTGTTAGTGGTAATGAGATATTTATAATCTTATTATGACAAATACTTGAAATGAATTATAAATGATATTAATTATTATATTTAGTGGCTTTAAAAAAAAAAAAAAAAAAAAATAAAAAAATCAACACTTTAAAAAGGTGTTGGAAAGTATTTAAAATTGAATTTTTTTTAATACTAGATTAAAGATTTCAGTTTTTGTTCAACGAACTTACATGATTTCAGCAAAATGATTTCAAGTTTTGTTTTTAAATACTTGGGTGTAATGGCAGCAATGCTTGTAAATTTGCCGGTTTCATAGAGAGGTGTCAACGATCAGCAAGACATAGACGTCTAGACAGAAGTTTGTGGAGTCAACATGTGTTCCTGTTTGTAGACAAATAAAGTCTTTTTATATGATGATTGCCAAAAGGGAAATATTTATTGGTAATTGGTGCGCAGGACTAACCATTTGTCTTTCTTTGAAAAGCCTGAACACTTGTGCCAATAAAAGCCTAAGCAAACGATGTCTTGCTTCTTGCATTGGGCGAAGACATAAAACTATGGAGATTCAGAAATGAATACTCTGGCAATTTTATTCATTAGGATTCAAAATATAAAACAAGAATACTACTTGATCGTAAATATTCGAGTACTTCTATAGGCCAATGACTGTATGCATGCAATGGTGTACGCATAGGCAAACCAAAGATCAGGTCAAAGCGTCCATGCTTTTAAGCAGCCAGCGTCTATGCCAGAATTTTTGAAATGGATTTGTAGAACTCTTTGCAAAAACAGAACATTACATAATTCTAATATTTGAAATAAATAATTTTTCATGCCAGATATTCTTAAACCACAGGATTTAAAAAATAAATAAATAAAATAAAATAAAATAAAATAAAATACAAGTGTTTGCTTGCTTTACGTACAAAAATATAAAAATCGAATTTATAATGTTTATGAAATAGATATTTATTTCTTATTTTTTAAAGATATTCATAATTATTTCTTTTTTTATTAATCAACACAATCAAGAACATGATCTTTTTGGTAAATTATGTTTCTGTAAAGCGTTAATATATTTTTAAAATTTTTTATTTAATTTTATAAATCTGAAGCAAAATTTGAAAAAGAAAATGTACAAATTGTAAAAATCAACCAAAAATATACAAAATGTATATATTTGGTTTCATAAAAAAATATTTATTTGATAAATGGGTTTCATGTATCCAGCTCTATGGTTCAAGTAAATAAAAAAAAAAAAAAAGATATCTCCCGACATTTGGCGGGGCAGTGTATGCAGTTAACTGTGTCGTCGACGAGATTTCGTAAAATCTCGTAAATTCTCGCGAGAAAATCTCGACCAGAATTGAAGTAGAAAGTGGAAGGAGTCGGTCGTGAATTTCACTCTTCAGGTACTGTAAATTCTTTTTAACAAAAAAGATACTGGGATTCGTTTAATTCTTGATATATACTTATATGATATACATTCTTTTGATTTGTGTAAGTATGATTGTTTTTCTTATTCTATTCGGATTGTGATGCTGTTTGTATTTCACGCAAAACAACGAGGTTTAATAATCTCCAAGTCTAGCATGTAAAGAATAAATATGGAGGTGCTAATTTTACTAGCTCTGCCTTTTTTCACCTTGTTGAACCTTGCATCGAAAAAAACGAAGAAAAAAAGTAGCATTTTTAAAATTTTGATTATATTGCATTAGTTTGATGTTAAATATGTTTGGTTTGTGCATGATTTTGTGTTAAGAATTCTAGTTTAAAATGAAATCGATGGCTCCGATCCGAGGGAGTGACTTTTATTTGTGCAGCAATTTTTACTTGCAATAAAATGCAATTATCTGATTGAATCGTTTTATCGAATTCTTTTAATGTTACGATTGCTTTGAAAATATATTAAAATTTATTGTATACGTGTTTGACTCTGGGTTTAAATTCCATAAATATCCATTTTCTTGGACTGATCGAGGTGCATTACACCTGGAAATTTGTACATTTTGCTGTTTTAATTAAGATCATCTGCAAAAATGGAAGATTTCAATGATGGAAGACGTGAAGAGAACTTTTCGGTTTAAGCTTTCTGATTTATGATGAAATAGTCTTGGCATTTTTTTTTTTTGAAAATCTAAGAAAATATGAAATTTCGTTGCTAATTCCTCTTGTTTTTGTTATTTTATTGGTTGCATTTTAAGATTGTCTTTCTGTGAAAGATTTCGGCTTAAGAACTTAATGACGTATGTAATCTCGCATATGACAACTAAACATGATCATAAAGTCAGGGATGTATTTTGTTATTAAACTAGAAGAAATATTAATAAAACCATTTTCTTCAGATCTTGCAATTCACAAGAAATTCCTTTCTTCTGCTACAAGAGGATTTTCTTTTTCTTTTGCTACTGTGATATTTTGTCTAAATTCTTATTTTGGGACATAGTTCCTTAAACGATAAGAACATTAATATACCATTTTCTTCAGATCTTGAAATTCCTTTCTTCTGCGACGAGAGGATTTTCTTTCTCTCTTGCTATTTCAAGTATGATATTTTATTTAAATTCTTATTTTGGGAGAAAATTCCTTAAAGAAGATGTTTAATAAACCATTTTCTTCAGATCTCCCTAGAATTTCCTTTCTTTTACCACAAGAGGATTTTCTTTCTCTTTTGCTACTTCAAGTGTGATATTTTGTCTAAATTCTTATTTTGGAACAAAATTCCTTTTTTATTTTATTTTTCTTCTCAACTCTGATTTAAAATCATTTTTAGAAAGTCCTTTTATTTCTTTTGCTCTGTTAGTAAAAAATGTGTTAATTTTTAAAACGTCCTCAATCACAAAAAAACAAAAAACAGCTGCTTTGATTGTGCTCTTTCATATTTGCTTTAAATTTCTTATTTTTCTCTTTTATTTCATTCGTATTTAATTATTTATGAAATTATTCTGCTAGCAAACGTTTTTTAATCTTTATTTTACCAACCTCAAAATATTCAATATTTAAAAATTTTTTTTGTTCTGTATAAATTCTAAATTTCAATGAATTGACTTTCATTTTTTATTCAGTTTAGTTAGAAAGATATTTCCACTTTCTCTTTGTTGATGAGTTTTGGGTGACTTTTAGTTTTTAACAAAAAAAAACAAAAAAACCCAATAAACAAAAAATAACATTTAAAAACATATCTATGAAAAATCTTTTATCTCAAAAATATTTAATATCTTGGTAAAAAAAATATTTTTATGAGCCATCCACAAAAATGTAAACGTTTTCATTGCTAACAAAAAGATAAGATTAAAAATTGATTTTTTTGTTATTAATTCAATTATTGATTATGAAAGTTAAACACTAAACATTTAATATGCAATGTTTTGTTGAATATTTCGAGAATTATTTCTCAGCTGATGCAAGAAATTAGTGGTATTGAAGTTTTAATGTAGTTTTAAATATTTTGATGTAGAAAATATTTTGAATTAGGTTTTACTGTAGTTTTTAAGTTTAAAATATTGAATTATTTAAGGATATAGTTTAATAAACAGAAATAATAAAGTTTTGACATTTTTTTTATCATAAAAGATTATATTTTACAGCCAGAATAATCTATATTTGATAAAAACATAAAGTTAAAAAAAGAATGAAAAATCATTTATTATTCTATGTATTCCACTAAAAGCTTTGACTTAACAAATCTCATACATTTTTGGTGTATTATTCCTAATGTTGATATATCAGAAAATTAGTTATTAAGTTTTTTTTTTAATTTTTTTATTTTTATAAATACTACTACATTTTGAAAATGTTAGCCTAAGATTTTTAACTGTACAGCTATCTTGTGTGTTTTTTTGTGAATGAATGAAGCATGATAAACCTGAATGAAGTTATAGTAATTGTATCGAATCAAAAGTAGACAGAAACATGAATGAATAATAATACTTATTTGGATATTCGTATGAATTATATATGCATAAAACATGATAATTAAAGTAACGGACTTAGGATTGAGCACTCTTTTTATACAAAAAACTTATTTGCAGTTCTTATATATAAATTTGTACTAGGATGAATTCATTATATCTAGAATTTTAATGTTATTGTAGACCATCTATGTAGATGACTGCTGTTAGAATTGATTATATATATTTTTTCTTACTATGAATGACTGAAATGTGATATTTCCTTTTGTGTTTAATATTTTAGGTTTAAAATTAGTTTATGAAATGGGATTTTTGATGACTTTTTGCTTGAAAACTGTAAATACAAGTGCATTTTAAAAAGTAAACACCCTTTCTTCTGCGGTTTGAGTGAATGAAAATATATTTTATTAATGTATCTGTAAAGAAGGACTAACTAAAAATTTTACTTTAAAAATGCAACCTCTGATTTAAAATAAATCAACTCCGATCTCTTATTTAAGATTCTTAGGATTAGAAAAAAATTGAATTTGTTTCTATCTCGCTTTACAAATCATATGGTTCTTCCTTCATACTCTCAAAAACATAGTTAGAGACAGCATGGTATTTTATTTGTGTAACGTTTATTTCGTAATTAATTTTTTTTGTGATTATTGTATCTTTCAGTTGATAAGTAGAGCCTATGTAGGTATTTAAGTTAAGTACTTGTAAATTAATAAAAAACAAAAACAAAAAAAAAAACAGAAAACGGGCTGGTTAAATAATTTAAGTTAATTCATTGTTAAAAAAAAGTTCAGTAAAACATTTATTGAAAAATGCACCCAATAATTTATTGTAAAAGAAAATTATTTAAGAATTCAAATGAAAAACAAGTTTATTTAACTGAAAAAACAAAAAAAAAAATAAAACAAAGAAAAAACAACAAAAAACATATGAAAAGAGCGTACAACGGTGGCTCTTATTGCTAATTTGAAGGGAACATTCATAAAAGAAAAAAAAAAAAGCTGAGAAATTCGGGAGTACATATCTTGAACATAACCGATTAATTTATTATTGTGTAACTATTGTAAGCCAAACCCCAGAAAAAACTGAATTTCTCTATGGGTTTTATTACCGCCAAAGCATTAGTTTCTGGTGCATAACTAAAATCATTGGTTGCACCAAAGAAAACTATGTTATATTCAAAACACGTTCATTATTTGCATGTAACATTCACCTTAGAAAAACAGAGAATGTCAGCTATTACTCACTCTCTCAACTGGTCTCATCAACTGGTTTGGTCGTAGGGGCGATACTCACGTAACGTGTTTGGCTTTGATATAACACATGGCGTTCTATACTAACTTAGTATAGGACGCTATATAGTATGATACTAAACTGCATCTGATGGCGAGGTTCCAGTTCTGGAGATCTGGGCAGCATGTAGTACCCTTTTGTTGCCATTACTAGGTAGTAAGAAAATACAGAGAGGGGTAAAAGCCCGTCGACCAAAAAAAGAAAAAAAAAGGGTGCATCTGATAGTAAGGCGCCAGCTCTGGGCAGTATGTAGTACCCCTTCATTGTCATTACTAGGTAGTAAAAAGTACAGCGAAGTGTAAGATGTGTTCTTGTTATGAGACTAAAATGCATCTGATGGTGAGGCTCAAGTTCTGGATCTCTGAGTAGTGTTTAGTACCCTTTCATTGCCATTACTATGTAGTAAAAAATACAGATAGGGGTAAGACCCTCCCCCAAAAAATTGGGGTGTCCTTGGTATGACACTAAACTGCATCTGATGGTGAGGCTCCAGTTCTGGAAATCTGGGCAAAGTGTAATAAAGTAAAAAGTTGAGTTTGGCGTAGTGGCCTATTGCTGGTATCAGCCGTAAAACTAGGGAGTCTATCCCCTTTTCACTAGTGCTAGACCAGGGAGATTGTTTTTGCGTCTGAGGTGGAACGCCACTCTTACCATCAACTTCCCACTTTATTGCACAGATCCAAGCTGTACTACTACTGCGCTGAGTTGGTGGGTGTCAGTATTGAACCCTGAACCTTGTGAGACTGGGGTGGGTGCTCTACTGAGCTAAATTGGCCCTTATAGTATCCTTTAATTACTCCCAAGTCCATTTTGACCTGGTGTAGTAGTTTCTTTTAAGATCTCATCTATCAGTTAAATAGATCTGTTTAAGAATTATATGTAATTGACAGTCCTGTTTTGTGTGCAAAAAAAAAAAAAGAACTCACCCAAAACTCTTAACATGTTGGCCGTGACGTGCACTGCATACGGTACAAACCTATAAAAGTATATATATTAAAATGGCCATAAATAAGTTTTAATTATCAAATTTCAGAATACAAAACATTTACTCTTAAGGAGTGTTCAAATTAAATGATATAACAAAAAAATCTGTATTTTTAACTCCAAATGACAAAATTATTAAAAAACTCACATCTTTGCATTTCAATGAATCCTAGTTAGATGCCTTCAAATTATTCACAAAAATCATCAAAGTATTTTGTGCAGCTTTGCAAAGGTAAGTCCAAAAAGACTTACCTCTGCAAAGTTGCACACAACTTTTCACTCCGATATCTGGCTTGGTACTGAAGTCATATGAGTTGGAACATGGTGCTGGGTGGGAATAAGTATTGCATTAACAATCGCAGCCAGCATGTTAAGAAACTACACATAAAAAATATAAATATGAACGTACAATGAACATGATTCCCTAACCTCAAGGCATAGAATAACCCTAGCCGTTAAAATCAATCAGTGAATCAATCACGTAGCATGTCTTAATTAGAAAAAAAAAAAAAAATGTAAAGTCGTTGGGGTGGCCTAATGTCAGTATCAGCCAATCAGCAAGGGAGTCTATCCACTTTTCACTAGCGCTATACCAAGGAGATTGTTTTTTCATCTGAGGTGGAGCGCCACACCTACCATCAGCTCCTTACTTTACCGCACAGATCCCTGTGCTACTCATACGCTGATTGGCGAGGGCCGGTATCGAACTAGGAACCTTGTGGTTTCTAGCCGAACGCTCTACCGACTGAGCTAAACCGGCCCTTGGTGTAACCCATCCCTCTCCAGGTCTGGTTTGAATTCAGTTTTTCTTCTTCTAGACCAGTTGCCATACCAAGGTTAAGAACTCTGTCTGCCCTACTATTTACTCATAAATGGAGGGATAATAATTGGATTTACACCTTGACCAAGGGTATTAGCGCTATGTAAAAAATTCAAATGGCCTCTTTCAGGATTTGAACTCTGGTAGCTGATTCCACTTCCTACGGTGATAACCATTACACTTATCAGCTACACAGCCTAATAAGGTCTGCTGATTTATATTAACACTTTTTTCAATCACGCTCTAACTGTGTTTAAACAAATTCCGACCTCGGAGATTGTGAACTCTAGCAGCATCTAGTTTTAATGAGGCTAAACTTGTTTTCACAGCTGGGGCTGTAGAATACACTGACTGCACCTCTACAGAGGGGTAAGACCCCCCCCCCAATGGGCCACCTGTGATGCTTATGGATGGAGTCTTAGTGGCTGAGCACTCCACAACATAGAGCACTCCACTTTGACCCTTGTAGAGGTGCATGGCATACTGGCTAGAATCGTAGGAAATGGACTTGTTGACAGGAGTTCAAATCCTGGATGAGACTCTTTGCATTTCACATAATGCTAATACCAGACTGGGCTCTTTAACCTTGGCTAGATAACCAGTCTAGGAGAAGGGGAAAATCTGAATTCAAACCTGTTAAACTCCGCTTAAGAAATTGATCTTGTGTCACATTCTGCTTGTGCGGAGAGGTTTGGTAAATATATACTTGGGATAGATAAGCGGTCAGAGAGGCCCTCTCCAATCAATCAGCTGGTTATGTTAACCCTTTACCCTTTTTATGATATATGTGCTAGAAGGCAGTGATTGAGGGTCTTAGTGTCCTAGGTACAATGCTAAATTGCATCTGGTGGTGAGGTTCCAATTCTGGACCTCCGAGGAGTGTAACTTGCTCCTTCATATCATTACTCTCTAGTTCACCATGACATGTAGTGGTAGTATCTGTTAGGGTCCCAACTATAGGTTAAATAGGAAAAAATGAGTTTAAAAAAAAAATTGGGTTTAAAGATAAATTTTGAATATCCATCAAGCATGAATAAAACAAAATGTCTTCAGCATAAAATAACCCAACAAGGGTTGACATGCCATAAAATCCAACCAACCAACCAACCCAAACTAAGGGTGAAAGTATGTGAGAGAAAAAAAACAGGTTCTGTTTTGTACAGTTCTGACAACAGTTAGTAAGACCTGATTTTGTAACCAGAGAAGAATAGTCCCTTGGTATTGCTGGCTACTAGCTGTACTTTATCACTAACAACCATTTCAATTAGTTATCGCAGGGTCTCCCCAAAGAAAATGTTGCTGCTATAATGATGCTCAACAAAAACATGAAAGCAATGGTTTTTTTACCTGATGGTGACACAGATTTCACAGATTTTTTTGACATTGTTGTTGGTGTCCTCCAAGGAGATGCATTTCTTTATTTATAACTCGAAGTGGCTACCTGGCGTTGCCTGGGTAGAGGGGGGGGATTTTAAAAGTTAATCTCGCAGATCCATTATCACTTATCGCGAGTGAGATTCTCGCTGGTTGCCCCATAAAAATCCCCGTGGAAATATATAACAATATAGTAAGAAATTTCCATTCAATGATTTACAATTTAAAAAAAGAAAAAAAGATATAAATGATGTAATTAATTCAATCAATCAATATTATATTTCAAAGTGAAAAACAAAACAAAAAAAAAAAAAACATACAAAAAAAAAAGATAAACAAAATAACATGCAAATGACTTTTCCTTCTGTTACTTTTCAAATTTGAATTTTTAAAGACCTTCCCAAATATGAATAAAATCTTTATTATTTTTGCTCAAAAACCAAAGCCCTGGTGATATTTAATGTATATATATATTTATTTTGTCTTTAATTGGTTTATTTTTGAAGTTTCCGCCGGACATACAGATACACACAACTGCCCTTTATATATGTATAGAATAGATAGATAGAAGATAGATATGCCTAGATTATGTACTACGAATGTCATTAGATCTAATAAAAGAAAAAGGCAAGAAACAGGTGTTATGCTTCAGAAACTATTACAAATGCAGACTATGCAGATGATCTAGCACTTCTCACTAATATACATGCACAAGCCGAATCACTTCTGCATAGCTCTGTGTGAACTTGGATAAAACAGTTTTTTGTTTTATATGTATATAGATAAAAGTATCTAATTGACTGGCAAGTTGAGGATGATTCTATTTGGGATCATCTATGTCCTCTCTATATCCATAATGCATGCCCTTATCGATGCACACTTATAGACTTATACAGGGATTATTGTAAGATAATTGATAAATTAATTATATACAGAACAATATTTACACTTTCAATAAGAAAGAAAAACTTAACAAACTATTATAAATTTATTTTGACTGGTAACTCAATAAATGAGCCCAGTTTTGTCAGACAGCATTACATAATCATATATATATATATATATATATATATATATATATATATATATATATAGTGCAGCAGAAATACTTCCCACACTTTAAACTGTCATTTGTATGGTGCAAGTGAACTTAGGCAAGTGGTAATGGTAGCTCCATCTAGCTAATGTTAATTTTTTCCCATATATGATCTATTACAATGATGGTTTGGACTTTTGGACTGTTGCACAGCATGCATTTGCTGTTAAGACTTTTTTTAAGACTTGTGAATCTATAATTGCTACACAGAAAGCTTTTCATGCTCATTTCATGTTACATTAGAATGATACTGTTCCGGATAGAATTTTCAACCATAGCAGCATTGATTTTCTATCCAAAGGAGCATTGTTTTGACATAACATGAAAAACTGTAATGCAATTATAGGTTGTCTAAGAAAATGATTCAACAGCAAACACACACGATGTGCACCAGTTCAACCACTGAATGTTACCTCTTGTATCTGAAAAAGAAAAAAGCTAGATGGAGCTACCAATACCACTTGCTTAAGTAGCACCATGTAGCTATTGTCTTACCATTTTTTTTCTTTTACATATGCTCATGCTTGGTGATTAAAATTGAGGAATAAAAGTGGATAAAACACAAACAATTTCAATGAATTAATATTTCGCTTCTGTGTATTAACGAAGCTTCATCAGAAATTTCTGATGAAGCTTCGTTAATACACCAAGGCGAAATATTAGTTGAATGAAATTGTTTGTGTTTTATCCACTTTTATTCCTCAACTTTTAATCACATTTTGTTGGATTTTACCCAATCTGTTATTTCCTCATATATATATATATATATATATATATATATATTGTCGGCTAAAAAAGCCATATCAAAACACATCGTTTGTGTATTTACTTCTCATACTGTCGTGTAGAAAAAGTCACTATAAGAGGAATTTAACCTACTTCTAAACAAAACTAAAAATCTCCCGTTGGTGTAGGGGTTACAGTCCTCGCCTGTCAGCTTGACAGTCAGGGTTCAGATCACGCACAAGGCGGTCTTCCTATCTATAGCTCTGCTGATGAGGCCTAATAGGCCGAAATGTACATACAGAGATTGATTTTTCTTGATTTGTTTAGCCTTACATTTGAATAGGTATTCCCGCCTAATTAATTAATTATTAATTAATTAATTTTCAAAATTAGGTACGACTTCAATTAAGCACATATTCTCCCAAAAATTGTCGGCTAAAAAAGCCATATCAAAACACATCTTTTGTGTATTTACTTCTCATATATATATATATTTATAAAATCAAGTCGTGCTAACAGCATGGATTCCTATAACTCTCCACCCGTCCCTATTGATCATTACTCCAGGCAAGTCCTCTGCATGGCATCCAGTATCCATACAGGGTTGATCAATGTAATTTTTTTTTTGTTTGGCCAATACTGTTGTGTCCACATTAGATGTCCCTTATGAGTTTCTCCTTACTTTTCCTGGGGTGTCCAGGCTGTCTAAATCGTCTCTGTCGGTTAGTTGGTCGGTTAGTTGGTTGGTTAGGAGGTAAGTGGCCATAAGTGGGATACTGCTTCCAGGATTTGTTCAAGATAGCATGCAGCATCCTTGTGTAGTTTCCATCTAGCTTTTTCTTTAAGCATTTTGTTATCAGAAAATGTGTGGCAGAAATACCTTCCACATTTTACCTGTGTGGTACAAGTGAACTTAGGCAAGTGGTAATGGTAGCTCCATCTAGCTAATGTCTTACCATTTTTTTTTTTTTTTTTCTGAATGTAGGATCACTTATGATTGTTGCTTGGACTGGTGCACACCGTGATTTTGCTGCTGAAATGTTTATTTATTTATTTTTTTTAAGAATCTGTAATTGCTTTCCAATGAGCTTTTTGTGCTCATTTCATGTTATGTTGGAATGATGCTGTTCTGCATAGAAAATTGATATTGGTATGGGTTGAAAAGCACAAGTTCATCAATTAAAAGAAAGCCACCTGGAAGACTTCGAATGAAAACTTATTTAAACAACAGTGGAATAATCTTATCATAATGAAGATTCGCTATCTGTCTGTAACCAAAACTACGCCACTGCTTATGTCACAATACTCTCAGGAATTGTGTAAGTTTATCTATGAGTATTTGATCTTTAGTCAAAATCATTAATACATAGAATAAATCTTATTCATTAACAAGATCTCTATGAAAATCCGAGTTAGATTTGCCTCAAAACAGCTCATATTATTAGCGTGTTTAGAATACTGCAATGTGTCTTATATATCACTAAGAAATAAAAGTTATACTATATGGTGTGGTTAATTTGCATACTGGTTTTAACAAAATCAGGTTTAATAAATAAATACTTGGTGTTATTGATCTCTAATATTATTGTTTTATTCTCCAAAGTATTAAAATCAATCGTATGAATGATTTTATATAGAATCCAATCAAAATATGATTGAAATAAGTGTAACCTTTTTATATGCGTTCTTATTTAATTTTGTTAATCTTCCTAATTTAATGTATTTCATTACATTAGAACTTGAATACTTATGCTCGGATGGCACATATTCTGGAGAGTTCTGTTAGTATCATCCTTGGTCTTTTTGTCAACCTTTAAAGACATGGTGGATCCAAGCCATGATCCTCTCTGTCGGCTGGGGGTTGAAGAATACACCGATTGCACCTCTGCAGAGATAGGTGCTAGGGCTTGACGTGACCAGCCAATTAATCGGACAGTCCTCTGTGACCGACTGTCTAGCCTCAGCAGAGGGGTAAAATCCGTCCCATTCGAGCTACCTGTTGGCTGTGAGTGGCAATTCATAATGCTTAGGTACAGAATCCTGATGGCTGAGCAGTCCATGACATGCAACATTCTACTTTAACCCTTACTTAGGCTAGACAGGTGGTTGGAGAGGACCCTCCTATCAATTGGCTAGTCACATCAAGCCCTAGCACCTATATGTGTTGAGAAATTTTAGTTATAAGGTGTGTGTTAAAAGCCCACTTCTATTTATAGATTCGCCGAGAACTATGTGATCAAAATCTTGGCCAATCACTGGCAGTACTCTGCTGCTGATATAATACTTAAACCAACAGTACTGGCCATAACTACTTTCAACCTTCATGGATGACGGACATAGGATTAAATCACTGGACCTTTAACAATACGCTGGATAGGACTTATTCGCTTACCAAAGGATTCCATAACTCAGGACTGACTTACTTTAAGTCCTTTTCAACTGGCCAAGGATGGCATTTAAAAACTTAAAATGATTGTCCCAACCCTATTGTCCTTATTGCAAGCCCCAGCCCTTTTTATCATATATGTGCTAGAAGGTCGTGGGTGGGGATCTTGATGTCTTGAGTATGATGTTAAATTTTATCTGATAGTGATTGGGTTCGTGGCATTCCTTGTGCACCAATTCTTTCCTATCGACTGTGCCAAAAAGTGCGGAATGGTCCAATACAAGCCTTCACCACTATAAACAAATCACTGTGTTGGTTGTTCACTGAATGAACACTCATGCGTCGAAAATTGACGAGAGAGAGTCCATTTTATATATATATATATATATATATATATATATATATATATATCATTTGTCATATATATACTTTGTCATTAATTGTTTTATTTTTGTTGTTTCATCTGGACATACACACAACTGCTCTTTATATATGTACTAGCAGGACCCGTGGAATTTTCACGAAACGAAACAAAAATCAAAAGGATCTATTTAAGCCAGAAACAATGATTTGCAATTTAATGCTGAACTTGCACAAAGGTGTCAAAATTAGGGTGACCCAGAAAAAACAGAACCCAAATTATTTATTTACTTTCCCATTAAACTAACCTTAAACCCCAACCCCAACCCCCTAGTTAAAATTAACAGTTTTATTACAAAATTTGTGGGTTCTGTTTTTTCTGGGTCACCGGTATACAGGGTGACCCAGAAAAAACAGAACCCAAATTATTTATTTTCCCATTAAACTAGACCCCCCATAGTTAAAATTAACAGTTTTATTACAGAATTTGTGGGTTCTGTTTTTTCTGGGTCACCCTAATTTTGACACCTTTGTGCAAGTTCATCCCAATTTTATTACATATAAATCCTACTGTTGTCTTTGTAATAAATAATACAAGATTAAAAGAGACAAAAACAAGACTCGGTAAAACTTAGCGTAAATTAGGGCAGGAGAGGACGACATAAGATCAAAATTACCAAAATATCTTACGTAATTTGCAATTTCAATATTACAAATAAAACAAACATGTAACTTTTAAAAAATTTATTTTAATTTTACATTGGGTATTTAAGCAGTGCAAGACCATTTGGAATGTTTCATTTTAAAAATTGAGTGAAATAAGAAATCTGAGATTAAGCAACTACAGATACTCTTGATTTACATTTTTGCATTGCATCTTGGAAGATTTTGACAGTCTTATTTTTAACCAGAGGGTGTTGCAGGATGATAACGGATGGAAAATTTAGGAACAACCATATATATCTATAGATAGATATATATAGATTAAATTAAATTTTGAGGGGAAAAAAAGAAACAATAAAACCGATTTCTTTATTGAAGACTTGATTAATATAATTTGATATTAAAGAGGATTGTTGTACAACGCAACAACAAAAAAAATCAATTTTGATATTGATTGATTTAGAAGAAAAAGAGCAACAGGTGTTCAAAGTTTAAAAAAATAATTTTAACTGAAACAGTTGGAGGTGCATGGTGTAATGGTTATCATTGTAGGAAATGGTCACAGTAAGATTAGTTCAAATCCTGGATGAGGCAGTTTGCATTTTGCATAGCGCTAATACCCTTGAGAAAGGTATGAATCCAATTATTTTCCCTCTAGCTATGGGTGAATAGTAGGGCAGACAGGGTTCTTTAATCTTGGTATGGCAAACGGTCTAGAAGAAAAACTCTGAATTCAAACTAAGCAGTCTCTCTTCTTGTTAGTCAAAACTGCTTTGAGAACTCCTTCTCCTTCTCTCCAGCTTGAATTCAGAGTTTTCCTTCTAGATTGGTTTTGATTTCTTTATTTAAAGGCATATCAACCTTCATGGGTTATTTAATGCCAAAGTCATTCTTGTAGAAGAATAGTAGTTGTACTATTTAACCCATAGTTGGAGATGGGTATCTGCCTCATACCCCACTTGTATGGGCTGGGCACAAGGCCTCGTTTTAATGTGGGCCCACCCACAAACCGAAGCTCATGGGTGGGAAAGAAAAAAATTGTGTCGATCCCTTTGTCATTCCCCCTCAAGGGGGGCGCCTCAGCCGCTGGGCAATAAACCCAGCCCTGCCCTGTATTGTCTGGGGGGGGATAGCCCGCTGGGATCGACGCTATTAATTCAAATACACCGGTCCAGTGGCCGAAGAGCACCGGACCCCGCCCCGAAGGACGGGTTGGAAATGTCATAGTTTGAAGATAGGGAGTTCATACTTTTCCCAAGGGCATTAGTCCAAAAGTGAAAGTAATATCACAACTGGAGTTCAAACTCACTTACTATGATGACACAATCCAGCACTTGAGCCACTATATCATGGGGACTCCTGCTTTTAGATAGGTTGTCATATCAAGGTTAAAGAGTCTAGTCTGCTCTACTATCTACCTATAGCTGGAGGGAGGATAGTTGGGTTCATACCTTTCCCAAGGTTATTAGCATAATGTTAAATGCAGCCTCATTCGGTATTTGAACTCTGATAGCGGAGTCCACATCTTACGATAATAACCACTGTGCCGTTCTAATTGATTTCAATATAAAATTATACATAGGATTGCTTTTAATACGTTTGAGAATAAAACAATAATATTAGAAATCAATAACACCAAGTAATTATTTATTAAACATGATTTTATTAAAACCGGTATGAAAATTATTCACTCCATATACTATGTAAACATTTATTTCTTAATGATATATAATGCACATTACAGAATTTTAAACCAATAATAATGATAATCTTCATACAATGACTGCTATTTACATAGTAGCATTGCAACCAACAAAGCCTTCATCAGATGATTACTCTGGATTCAGGCATGGTTTCGGGGCCAAAGCATCATTACCACTAACCCAGAGTGCCCCAGCAGTATCTCATGATACCACCAGACTTTATCAGTTTGATGTCACATTGTAGGATTGCCATATCCACGCTGATGTGGTTAGAACTTTATCCTGGATCTTTTTGATGTATTTCCTCTTGACTGGTAGAGAAACTCCAAGTTTAGTCAAAAATGTCAAGGTTGAGTTGGTAATAAATCCTTGGCATCCGACTTCGATAGGAAATACATCCGTTATCCATCCATTTCTAACGCATTGTTCTCGTAAATCTTCATATTTTTCCAACTTATGCTGATGTGCCCAATCAAGATTTTCCTCGAAAGGAACTGTTAATTCAATGATAAAAACTTTTTTTTGATTAACAGATCAGATGACAATATCAAGGCACTGGGCCGTTAATGTTATTTCAGTTGGAAATACGAGTTGATGTTCTAAATCACATATAATGTGCCAGTCTGTGCAGCCATCAAACAGCGACGAAATGTGCCTATTTTTACACAAAAATTTTGAAATGTTTCCTTCTTTAATAAAATGTTCTGCTTTGTTGGTGTTATTAACAGCTTTATTTGCACTCTCACAACATATCTTCGACGCCTCTGCAAAAATCTCAAGGACTTCATTGTGCCTCCACGTGTAGTTCTTAGAGCATACTCGCATCCCATGAGAATATGTTTCAGGCTAGCAGTTTTCCCACATGCTCTGTTTACTTTGTCTTACAGCTTTGTCCTTAAGTTGATGAATTTTAATACTATGGGCTGTTTTGAGGCAAATCTATCTCAGCTAGAACTTTATAGAGACATTGTTGATGAATAAGATGCTAATTAAGATTAAATAATGATTATTTAATAACCATTGAGAATATAATGTAAATAACTAAAGGAATTGTGACTGTGGTGGTGACAGTTTTGGTTACAGACAGACAGGCTCAAAATCTCCACTATAATAAGATTTAAAAAAAAAAGTCATATTTCATCATTTTTGTTTTTGAAATAATTTGTAAATATTTTTGAATGATTCTGTTTAACATAAAATATATGTTCTGGTTGTATAAGTTTAAACAACCTTTTTATGAGTATGATAAACAGGTAAGAAAGCAGGGCTGTAGAGTTAAATGCAATTAAGGGTCACTGGAATTGGAGTTGGTAAAACTATACCAACTCTGACTCCAGTTGAATTTACACTTTATATGACCCTAATTTAGTCTGTAAAGTTATACAGTGCACACTCCTTATAAATAAGTAGGTGCAGTTGCCTTTTATCGGTATCAGCTGGACAATGAGGGAGTCTATACCCTTTTCCATAATACTAGACCAGAGAGATTTTTTGCATTTGAGATATAGCGCCACACCTAGCATCAGCTCCTCACTTTACAGCACAGAAGTCGTGCTACTCATGTTGAGTTGGTGTGGGCTGGTATCGAACTTGGAACCTTGTGGTTCCTAGGTTGCTGGATGCTGTATAACTGAGCTAATCTGGCCCTTATAAATAGATTATAAAAAAATCATGGTTTTATATTTATTTATGAATTAATTACATAAAGAGAAGTTGGAATCAAAGGTTTTGTGTTCCACTGCACAGCTTCTGAACTTGTGTTAAGAACAGACCCACCCAGCCTCTTATTGTATAAAAAAAAAAATTTTTTTTATTTCTAAAATAATTCTATTCTAAGCATATGGTTGTACAAAGGCAAATGACTTTTACTAATATGTATTTTTTTATTTTATTAGGTATCAATAATTCAAGCCTCAATTTTCACTTTAAAATCCAATTAAAAATAATTAACATTGAACATTTCATTAACATCGGATAATTCCCTGATTTTTGGTCTTTATTTTTTTAATCGGGGGTTGGATGAATTGATTTTGTAAAATATGTCTATGTAACAATCAAAGTGGAGTGTTGTATGCCATGGACTGCTCAGCCACCAGAATTTTGTCTAAAAACATCATGGATCACTACCTATAGACAAAAAGGTGACCCAATTGGAAGGAGGTTTTACTTAGCAGAGGTGCTATTGGCGTATTCTACAGCCTCAGACGATAGAGCAAAATAAATAAAGACATTTAATACTTAGCTCCTTTTAATTGTTACATTTTAGGGGTAAAAAAGAAAATAGATTAAATTAATATTTTTTTATCACTTTAATGCAACAAACAATTAAGAAAAACATGCAATTATGAATTGAATTTAAGTTTTTTCATATGTACAAAACAGTTTTTGAAAAATAGAATTATGTTTCAAAACACTCAAAAGTTAAGTATTACATTTTTTTATTGTATAAATTATTTTCCTCTTA
Source organism: Doryteuthis pealeii (assembly GCA_023376005.1). Taxonomy (NCBI): domain Eukaryota; kingdom Metazoa; phylum Mollusca; class Cephalopoda; order Myopsida; family Loliginidae; genus Doryteuthis; species Doryteuthis pealeii. The sequence goes on along the minus strand of CM042172.1, from coordinate 33,603,611 downwards.
TCTCACTTACCCACTCACTCCCTGGTGTTCTTAAAAATTTTTTAGTCTGGTCATGGACGGGTTCTTTTGCTAGTAATATATATCTCAGTGAATCGTATTATTTCAGTTAGACAATTATTAATTTGTTAATTATTTTGTGTGATGTAAGTGAACTTAGACAACTGATAATGGTAGCTCCATCTAGCTAATGTCTTATTTTTTTTCTTTTTTTCTTTTTTTTTTTTTTTTTTTTTTTTTTTTTTTTTCAGATATGATCATGACTTGGACCAGTGCACATTGTGCGTTTGCTGTTGAAACATCTTTAAGACTGGTAAATTGGATCAAGTCTCCAATAAGCACCCCAAATCAGACCAGTAATCGAAAGGACAGTTTTGCTTAGCACCGCAAGCTTCTGCTTCCGCTTATTTGTAAACAAACCAACAGATGATTTTTTGACATTAGTATTTCACTGTAAGATTAAAAAAAGAACATTAAAAAAAATAAATTAATTTATTGTTAGTGCAAAATTAATTTTTCACATATGCTAACAATAACAACATGAAATAAGTATTTTTTTAAAAATTAAAATCAAAAACTATTTGAATATAAAAATATCTCTTTGGTTTGAATTATTTATTTAGTTTATTGAAAGTGCAACATCTCTAAACTTCTGGTTAAAATTAAAAAGTATGATTTTAGAAAATGCTAAAACTTAATATTTTTCACAAATATTAATTTTAGCATTTAAAAAAAATCTCACAGTGAAATTCTAATGTCAAAAAATCATCTGTTGGTTTGTTTACAAAAAGTAGAAGCTTGCGGTACCAAGCAAAACTGTCCTTTTGATTACTGGTCTGATTTGGGGTGCTTATTGGAGACTTGATCCAGAAAATCAGTACAGCATCATTCCAACAAAATATGAAATGAGCACAGAAAGCTCTGTGTGTAGCAATGACAGATTCACCAGTCTTAAAAATGTTTTAACAGCAAATGCATAGTGTTCACTGATCCAAACCATAATCATAACTAAAATAAGAATTATGAGATATTAGCTAGATGGAGCTACTATTACAACTTGCCTAAATTTACTTGCAGCTCACAGGTGACAGTTGTAGGTATTTGTACCGCACCCTGTATATTATTTCACAATTTCAAATCTATAGCTTTCTCCAGCAGTCTGCCAAGAGGCTTTGATATATGCCAAATTTATCTGACCAGAGCCACACCATAAATAAAATCAATAAGAACACACACACACACACACACACACACACACACACACACACACACAGTGATGCTGATAGCTTTTTGATTTAATGCATCAGGATGCACATATTTTCATTGAATGAGTCCCCGGGGAAAATTTTTGGGTCCCAACTATATCCGCTTAACTCCTACCTTGTAACCTATCCTGTGTAATTAATTTCTAAGAGACTATTGAAATGTATTTACAGTTAGCTTGAAATGGTGAGGGAAGAAAAAAGAAAAACATTGGGATGCACTGGGATTTTATTGTGTCAGGACATGTACCTATCAGCATCTGTGTGTGTGTGTATATAAGTAAAGTCGTTGGAGTGGCTTAAAGTCAGTATCAGCCAATCAGCAAGGGAGTCTATCCCCTTTTCACTAGTGCTAAACAAAGGAGATTGTTTTTTGCGTCTGAGGTGTAGCGCCATACCTAACGTCAGCTCCTTACTTTACTGCACAGACCCCTGTGTTACTCATATGCTGAGTTGGCGAGGGCCGGTATTGAACTAGGAACCTTGTGGTTTCTAGCTGAACGCTCTACCGACTGAGCTAACATATGATATTTTAAAAATTTTCTTGAAGCCTTGTGTGTATATTGGTTTGGTGGTTGCTTTTGAAAACTATCACAATGCAAGTGTTAAGAAAAACAAGATAACTATGATGTTGTTCATTTATTGTGATTTATTTTCTTTCTTTAAAAGAATAAATCAAAGAAAAATGAACATCATAGTTACTTGTTTTTCTTTACACTTGCATTGTGATAGACTTCAAAAACCGCCAAACCAGTGTGTGTGCGTGTGTGTGTGTGTGTGTGTGTGTGTGTATATATATATATATATATATATATATTATGTAAAATAAGGAATGAAAGAACAAAACTCAGACAAAAATGTGTAGTATATTTCGCTGGAGGGTTGACCTCACTTCTTCTGCTTTATTGAATTATTAGGGTCATACAATTGTTTTATAGATAAGGGAAGTAGGTAGGTGGGTAAGTTTTTTGTGGTGAGGGAAAGATTTGATTGGTTATAGGTTATTCTCACCATTCATTTTTCTACCTACCTCCCTCAACTCTCTTCCCATCTGTTTCCCTTCTTATCTTCCCCAAAGATGTCTCCTATAATTCAATAAAGCAGAAGAAGCTGAGGTCAAACCTCCAGCAAAATATACTACACATTTTTGTCTGAGTTTTGTTCTTTCATTCCTCATTCTGTCGGATTCATTTCCAACCCCCTTTTCCTCATATATATATTATATAAAGAAAAAGTGGAAGTAAATCTGACAATATGTAGCATTCCCAGTTGATTTTTTTATTTGTGGTTATTGTTATTTAATCACATTAGTTATATAGAGCTCTATAAATGGAGTTCAGAACTGTTTGAATTATGTAAATATCCCCAGTGGTTCAAAAGTTATGAGAACTTAAAGCCCCGAAATTGGGCATGATTTTGTTTAAAGAAATATTTCAAAGCAAGAAATTCAGTAATTTCTTCACCATTTCTTTATTTTTTGAGCAATTTTGATAAAAATTTGCATTCTTATATACAATTGTATGCTCTTTCTGATTCTGCACTCAAATTTTATGTATCTCCATGCTAGAACCCATTATTTTGAGAATAAGTGGTAAGAGATATCAACATTTTTTTTTTTTTTTTTATTTCTTTAACGGCATATCAACTCAGCCACCGCCTTCTAGCACATATATGATAAAAGGGTGGTGGGAAGCGTGTGGTGTAATGGTTAAAGTCATGGGAAATGGACTCGTCGCCCTCGAGTTCAAATCCTGGATGTGGTAATTGCATTTCACTTAGCGCTAATACCCTTGGGAAAGGTTGAATCCTACTCTCCCTCCAGCTGTGGATAAATAGTAGGGAGACTGGGCTCTTTAACCTTGGTTAGGCAACCGGTCTAGAAGAAGGAAAACTCTGAATTCAAACCTGTTAAACTCTGCTTAAGAAATTGACCTTGTGTCACATCCTGCTCATGCGGAGGGGTTGATAAATATATATATATGATAAAAGGGTTATGGGTTTTCCTTACCATAAGGGCAATAGGGTTGGGACAATCATATAGGTGCTAGGGCTTGACGTGACCAGCCGATTGATTGGAGAATGCCTCTCTGACCACCCATCTAACCTAAGTAAGGGCTAAAGTGGAGTGTTGCATGTCATGGACGGCTCAGCCGCCAGGATTCCATCCTTAAGCATCATGGGTTGCCACGCAACGGCCAGCAGATGATCCCTTTGGGGAGAGATTTTACCTCTGCAGAGGTGCAGTCGGGGTATTCTATAACCCCAGGTGCCAGGGCAGTGTATGGTTGGTTGTGGCAGCGTTCACCTGAGGTCGTTTGAGCCAGTTCCATCCATTCAAAGATGGAATGTCATGGGAATATGAAGTATGCAAGCGGCCCCCAAAACCCACATGCTGATAGTCTTGTTTGCCTCAGATTATCCAGCAGACGCAGGGACAAGAGAGGACCAAAAGACTGCCAATTTCCGGTGCAGAGGTCTCTTGGAATTTTCATCAGTGCCCCTTTGGACAGGTTGTAGTTCTAATACCACTGGATGTCTTGGGTATCCCTACCAGGAACTGCTTACCAAATTTTCTAGATATTTTTTTACTGTGTGTGTTGGGATATTTCAAAGTTCACTATCTGTTCACCTCAGAACTCATTCTATTCAAATAAAGTCCTCTTATTATTGTAATCTGAGTCCTTCTGCTCAACTATAATGAACAATCTACCAGCGGTTTATGGTAGGATTGCAGTGGTGGGAGAGCTGCTGTGAGTGGTTTAAATTAGGCGGATGATTTACTGACTGAGTGTGAATATGTCCTTGCCTTTGCTATAACTCTTTGTCTACCAAATTTCCCTGGTACTTTTTTACCTGTATGATGGGATATTTCAAAGTTCACTATCTATTCACCTCAGAACTTATTCTATTCAGATATAGTCCTATCATTATTGTAATCTGAAATCCTTCTGCTCAATTATAATGAACAAACCACCAGCGACTGTGCGTTGGTAGGAGAGCCACTGTGAGCTGTTTAAAGTAGGCTCAGAGTTAGTTTCCTGACGGCATGACTCTGACACTAGCATGTTTACACCACTCTGCCGTGATGAGGGTTGGACTTTAAAAATGTGCTAGATAGCAGTTGAGTAAAGAGCTTCTTCCGTCCTTTTACTGGTCTTGTTTTTGAAATGCATGTATGTGAGAAAAATATTAAAATGTATGGATTTATGATAGAGAAATTAATTAGTTTGGTTTAATGGCATATCAACTCTGTGGGTTATTTAATGCTGGCCATACAAGACTTATGCCAACTTAGCTTATGGGTAGCACCTGGATCATTGTGGTAAAGTGAGGAGCTGATGGTAGGTGTGGCGCTTTACCTCGGATTCAAAAACAATCTCCTGGGTCTAGCGCTAGTGAAAAGAGGGTAGAGTCCCTTGCTCTCTGGCTGATAATGACATTAGGCCATGCCGTCGACTACTTACATGTGTATATGTATGTATACGTTACATATATATATTACTAGAAGCAGCTACTCGGCATTGCCTGTGTAGATGAGGGATAATAAAAAGTCAGTTGCAGATCCATTGATTGTTTTGGTTTTACATAATTGATTTATTTAATCATGAATGCAACCGATGACCCTCCCTTCTCTTACTATTCAAATTCTAATTTTTAAATATCTTCCTAGATGTAAATAAAATCTTCATTATTTTTTGCACTAAAAACAAGCACTGGCGATAGTGAAAGTGTATATATATTTGCTTTGTTGCTAATTGTTTTATGCTTGTACTTTCCTCCAGACATGCATATATACACACAACTGCCTTTTATATATGTATAGATAGATGTTGTATTAGATGGTTATGTTAAATTAATTAGTAATGAAAATATGATAGAGAGCATTAACTAGAAAAGCATTTAAATTAAATAACCTTTGTAGAGATGAAGAATTTGATTACTGAATTCTCTTGGCTAGTTGATCGCATTCGTTTTATTTATGATCTGGGGAAACAACTAAAGCCGTTCCTACCTTGTAACTTATCCTGTGTAATTTGTTTCTAAGAAAATATTGAAATGTATTTACAGTTAGTTTGAAATAGTTACTGCATCCTTTTAGATTTTTACGTGTCAGGGACACAGGACGTGTACCTATCAGCATCTCTGCATGCAATATATAAACATTCATTTATTCATGATCAGGCATGGTTGGATAGGCTTAACTCCTAACATCCTATACCACCTCATTCGCCTGGCCGGAAGTCACATTTGTTTTCCTAATCTACCCCAAACGATAGCCTTTGTTTAAATGTAATATTAAACATATTTAGAAGTCTTTGGTTTAAGGGAAATAACAGGTAACTTTAGATGCAAAGGTCATTTTTAGCCATTTTTTTTATATATCCTTATAGGAATATGGCTCTGGACTTAGAAAATTCTCAACAGGATGTTAAGAGTTAAAACTGTTGATTCTGCGACTGTACTCCAAACCATAGAGACAAATTCATTTCTAAAGAAACTATTGAAATATATACAATTAGCATCTCTGTATATGTTTATATGTTTTGTGCTACATATATATTATGTTGTGTTAAATGGTTATGTTAAATTAATTAGTAATGAAAATATGATAGAGACCATTAATAAGAAAAGCATTTAAATTTAAATAACCTTTGTAGAGATGAAGAATTTGATTACTGAATTCTCTTGGCTAGTTGATCGTATTTGTTTGTCTCCTGAGACAATCAATGTGTGGCTGGATCCTAGATGCAAGCCTGGGCTTGGTTGTGTAGAAGACTGGCAATTTTCCATACAGCAAGACTCTCTTCTCCATGCCCCAACCGATGTTGTCCAAGGGAAGGAGGACAACTGCCAGTACGGCTTGCCAAAATAAAATTTAAGAGGATCCTCATACTACTTTAAGGGTTCCAGCTCTAAGTTTTGAATTCATTTTTTCTACTCCCTGGTTGGTCCTTTTTGTCAATAGGCAGTTTAATGGCAGTCACTCTAATGGTGGACGATCGTCGTATATGTAGTTGTTGCCAACTAACTTTCTAACTCTTTTGCTAAAGAGTTCCTTCTACTGAAACAGTCCAAGGGAGATAACTCATAATCTATATTGCAGCTTTTTTTTTTTTTTTTTAAAGTTGGGATGTATCAAGTACCTCTAGCAATTTTAGCATAGATGCTCCTCTTTTGGTCAAGGGATCTGCCAGTTGTAGTTTCCCATCTACCCAAAATACCTCAATTTCCCCCTCAGACACCATTTCCCTCAATCTTGCCATCACTAACAATATTTGTAATGCCTAAAGCACTAGTTAGTGATACATTGTCTGTATAGCATTGTACTGGTGGTAGTACAGCCATACCAAAAATTTCTTGCACCAAAGAAGAAATGAAGAATCCTGCATCTACTGCTCACTTAATGCCAAATTTTCAGATGCTAATGGACTTTTTGTAACTCTGTCCAACTTTTTAGATTGCCAGCTGATAGGTGCCACCTTCTTGTTCTCGCCTTGAATAAAAACAACACTTTTTGCCCTTATCATATCCTATATGATGAGGTTGTGGATTGATTTCTGCAGAATCCGTTTTGGTTTTTCCTAAGGAGTTTCTCTATTTCAGGTCAGATGCGATTAAAAAGGGCGGCATTATATATCTTAGCAGCTATAGCAGTAAGAGTTATGACTTTTAGTTCTTAGCGATACCGAGGTCACCTTTTTGGGGAATGGGAGATGGAACCTTTTGTCCATTTTTCTCTCATATTTTATTTATATACGGCATTGCATAGTCTTAAGTAGTATGTTATCCAATTTTCTTATTTTCCAGACCTCTGAGGTATTTTGTCGAGGCCTGCCACTTTTCTATTTTTTTAGCTTAGGACTTTTATGTTAAAGTCTACTAGTTTGCTGTCTAGTTGGTTATTCACTATTTTTTGGATATTATTTTCTATGATTTTAGTGGAGTTCCTGGAAGTGATCGTTATCATATATGTGCTAGAAGGCCCTGGCTGAGGGTCTTCATGTCCTGGGTATAACGTTAAACTCTATCTGATGGTGAAGTTCCGGTTCTGGATCTCGGGGAATGTGGAGTACCTTTTCATCACCATTGCTCCCAGGTCCATTCTGACCCAAAGTGGTAGTACCTGTTAGGGTTCCATCTTTGGGTTAAATAGAAAAAAAAATGTCTTCAGCATAAAATGACCCATTGGGTTGACATGCCATGAAACCCAAACAACCTTGTTTGGTTGTCTCTAGATTAGAGATAAGTTTTGCCATATTACAAGGGTGGACTTCTATGTATATTTTATTTTTTAAATATCTTCGAATGTAAATCAAATTTTCACAATTTTTGCACAAAATGCAAGAACCGGTGATATTAATGTGAAAATATATTTACTTTGTGGTTAATTGTTTTATTTTCATAGTTTCATCCTGACACATGTACATACACACCAACTGAATTTTATACATGTACTAGAAACGGCGACCCGCTGTCGCCTGGGTGGGTGGGTGTAATTTAGTCTCTCAGATAAATTATTACTGAATCGTGAGTTAAATCCTTGCAGAGTGACCCATTAAAATGTAAAAAAAAGACCTTGTGTTGATCCGGCCTGGAGAGGTGTCTGAAAAAAAAAAAAGGTGCACAAACACTCTGAAAAGAAAAATTAATGTCTTCTATCTATAATTCTAGATGCAAAAAAAAAAATCCATGCTGTTACTATTCCAATTTTATTTTTTTAATTATTCTTCACGAATATAAATCAAATCAGTATTATATTTGCTCAAAAAGCAATATATGATGATAGTGAATGTGTATAAGTATTTACTTTATCGTTAATTGTTTTATTTTCATAGTTTCTTATGGACATACATATGTATATACACACCAACTGCCCTTTATATATGTACTAGCGGCTACCCAACCTTGTAGAGTGGGGTGCATAAAAAGTCTTGGAGATCCATTGATTGTTTTGGTCTTCCATATTTTATTTTAATCATGAATGTAACTAATGACTTTCCTTTCTCTTACTATTCAAATTCTAATTTTCAAATATCTTTACGAATATAAATAAAATCTTCATTATCTTTTTAACAAAAAGCAAGCTCTGGTGATATTTAATGTGTATGTATATATTTACTTTGTCGTTAATTGTTTTATTTTCATAGTTTCCTTTGGACATACATACACGCAACTGCCCATTATATATGTATAGATAGATACAAGACAAAACTTGAACCGTTGGGTCACCCATTCGCTCTGGGTAGATAATTGAGATTAGGGAAAAGTGAGTTTGCAAAGTGAATTAAATTTAAAAAAAAAATAAATATGGCCGGACAAAACATTTAAATCATTTTGCAAGATTTCTAAGACATGGAATGTTTGACTTAATTTAAGCTATGGGTTGTTGATTGTGAAATTTAACATAGAAATACATTTCAAATTCTCCCATCTTTCTCTCTCTCTCTTCTTTCCCAGAGAATCTAACATATATAATGAGGAGGTAATCAAGAGAAACATAGAGGGGAAGAAAGTGATAGGCAGAATGTAAAGTAAGAGATTGGTCAGTTTTTGACTTAATTGCAAATTACGACCAATTAAAATGGAATTTTTTCCAAACCTAACTCAATCCTAAAAGTCAGGAATAATTATAACTTTCTGTTATTAAAGTAAAAAGTAAAAAAAAAGCCTTTAGGAGACAACAGTTGATTCGCTCAGCTTTAGTATAATCATAGATAAAAATGGAAGTTTTAGTCTAGAAAGTAGTCAAGTAACTGTGACTGACACAGATAATGACTATTAAAAAACAAACAACAACAAAACAATATGAACTAGTGGTATATGTTGATATACCATTGGTATTGTAAAGTTCAGGGTTATAACAAAGTCATAACTAGTTGAAACATAACAAACTCCGACACGTTTGTGGGACAAAACATTTTATATAATACAGCGCAGGAATAAGACAAGATACATAAACAATAGAATAGTGTACATAAACATACATATAAAAGGACTGGAGCATCTGTACATAAAGATCACTTACTAGTGGGGGGGGGGTCGAGCCGCCACGAGAAGGGTGTGACAATGTCTCTAACCCATGAGGGTACCTACGAGGAGAGGTAGAAAAGAGGGAGAAGCATTTGAATCAGCCGCTTAAATACTCTAGCCCCTGGTGAGAACCAGTGGCAACCCAGCGGGAAGATAACTCTTCCAGGCAAATGTGAAGATAATCCCCACATTATGGTTTAGCTGAATTGGTAGAGCGTTCGACTAGGAACCACAAGGTTCCGGATTCGATGCCGGTCCTCGCCAACTCAGCATATGAGTATCACAGGGATCTGTGTGGTAAAGTAAGGAGCTGGTAGTAGTTGCGCATCATCTCAGATGCTAAAATAATCTCCTTGGTCTAGCGCTAGTGAAAGGGGGATAGACTCCCTTGCTGTCTGGCTAATACCGACTTTAGGCCACTCTGACCACTTTACTTTTAATGATAATTTAACTGTAGCATTTGATATATTTTTAGAGCTATTGCAAAATAGTTCAATATGTCAAAAGTAGGTATTTACCCAACCCGTTTACCATGGTTAGGATGTGACACAATGTGGCAACTATGGGACATCCAGTGAAGATAGAACTTGCTATTCATAAGTAATGGAATTGTGAGACTAGCTTATTAATCATTACTGTTTGATAGGACGCTCTTTTTACCAAACCTGTTTGCCATAAATAAAATGTGATACAAGGTTGCAAGTATGGGGCATACAGTGAAGATAGAACTCGCTATTCAGTAGTAATGGATGTGCGAGACTAGCTTGTTAATCATTACAGTTTGATAGGATGCCCTTTTTATCCAACCTGTTTGCCACAGGTAAGATGTTACACAAAGTTGCAAGTATGAGGCATCTAGCGAGGATAGAACTCGCTATTCAGTAATAATGGATGTGCGAGACTAACTTTGTAACCATTACAGTATGATGGGCACCCGATTGTTATATACTTGTATATGAGGAGCACTGCCTAATGGTTAGAGTTGTAGGAAATGGACTCGTCGACCTGAGTTCAATTCCTGGACAAAGCATTTCACATAGCTCTAATACCTTTGGGAAAGGTATGAATCCATATATTCTCCCTCCAGCTATGGGTAAATAGCAAGGAAGGCTGGGCTCTTTAAACATGGCTAGGTAACCAGTCTAGGAGAAGGAAAACTCTGAATTTAAACCTGTTAAACTCTGCTTAAGAAATTGACCTTGTGCCACATCCTGCTTGTGCGGAGGGGTTGGTAAATATATATATATATATGTATATGAAGTGTTCAAACAATGTGTTTGAAATGGCGAAGGCCGACAATTTTTAGGGAGATTATGTGCTTAATTAAAGTCATACCAATTTGTTAATTAATTATAATTAAATGAATTAGGCATGCATATCGGTTTAAATGTAAAGCGTAAACAACTCGAGAAAAAGTCGATCTCTGTATGAACATTTCAGCCCATTAGGCCTCATCAGCAGAGCTATAGACAGAGCAGTGCTTTGTGCGTGATTCGAACCCTACCTGTTAGGCTGACAGGCGGACATTCTAACCACTACACAGCTGGCTTCCCCAGAATCTCTCATTTATTTTAAACTGATATATATATATATATATATATATATATAAGAAATTTGAAAAAACAAGTGTTCCAAAAATGTTATTGTCTTTTGTTGAATGCATTTCTTCGAGTTACGTCACGCGTCATGTCATCTTCGCGTGTGCGGATAGCGACTCGTCTTTCAAAAATATAACGCTGAACAAATACAGTTACACAACAAAAAATTTTATAAAGATTTTTATCTCCTGTCATCTATAAAACATCCATCAATTTCTTCATCCCGTAATACATCCTGATGAAGGTTTAAAGAAACCGAAACGTTTAAACGTTCGATAAATAAATTCACCTCATTTTTGGAACACTTGTTTTTTCAAATTTCTTAATATTGTCGGATTTATTCTATATTTACTCCCATATATATATATATATATATATATATATATATACCTACATAATGTTGGGTATATAATCGAGAGAGAAAGAAACAGAATAGAGTAGATAGGCTGGTCTTACTTTTTAACTTCTGCTTATTTCATCTAACTCAGCCGCCATGTTCTTCTGTTGATCTAGTGGGCTTCTTGTTAAGGGTTGGTTTACTTTTATTGATTTTTTCGGGCTGGTTCTTTATTGTTTTTAATATTCAATTAACAAACAAGACTTGGTTGTTTTCTTGATAAAGCTTTATTTCGCAACCCAGCCCATATTCATCCACTGTGGATCGAGACCGGCTCAGAGTGGCGACCTACAGTTCCACTGGCCCTGGATTCTCTACCGCATCTGAAAACTATCTCACGCTTAATCACGTCTACCGGAAGGTCAGTTGGATTGTCACCATTGTCTCTCATCGGTCTTGGTAACTTTCTACGGACTCCGTCATTTTTAATCTAACGGACCTTATCCAAAATATTCTAACTACAGGTACATACATAAATCATAAGCTGATTATGATTATGTAACACTATAAAAAAAAGTTTAAAAAGTATAACAATCTTGATTTAACTCTTTTCCTTCCTTCCTTCCTCTTCCATTTCATTGAAACAGATTAGTGATCTTGCTCCTCCCTTCCCCCCTCTTTATCTCCCCCCCTCATATTTTTCTTTTTGATGTGTAGCATGTTCTTTTTCTTCCCTTACTATCAAAACTGAATTGTCCATTATTTATATGAGGTGATGACAGGGCATGAAAACAGAGGTACAAGCGTATTAATATATTAGAAGGTACTGTAAAAATGTCAAAAAATATAGTTAAAAATGGCTGGCATATATATAGTCTAAACATTAACATTACTCATGAAAAATAGTTTGCTGTTAATAAATGGGTGTGTCTTATACAGCTTGATTATTTAAGTAGGGTCAGCTGGATAGTATTAGATTTTATATATATATATATATATATATATATATATATATGAGCTTAAGTAAACAAACAAATGTTTTTTTTTTTTTTCATATGGCTTTAAGCCGACAATTTTTGGAGGATATGTGCTTAATTGAAGTCATACCTAATTCTGAAAGTTAATTAGTTAATAATTAATGAATTTAGGCAGGCATATATGTTCAAATGTAAACAAATCGAGAAAATGTCAATCCCTGAATGTACATTTCGACCTATTAGGTCTCATCAGCAAAAAAATAAACACATTTGTTTGTTTACTTAACCTCATACTGTTTTGTAGCAAGTCAATAAAAAGTGGAATATAAATAAGTTTCAAAGCAAACGTAGAATGTGGAAATGGCAAGCTAGTGTAACGGTTAGAGACTTCGCCTGTCAGCTTGACAGTCGAGGTTTCGAGTCACACACGGAGCAGTCTCCCATGTCTATAACCTTGCTGATGAGACCTAATAGGTTGAAATGTACATTCAGGGATTGACATTTTCTCGATTTGTTTAGCCTTACATTTGAACATATATGCCCACCTAAATTCATTAATTATTAACTAATTAACTTTCAGAATTAGGTACTACTTCAATTAAACACATATCCTCCATATATATATATTATATATATATATATATATATATATTAATTTCCTCATTTTACTCCCATATATATATATATATATATATATATATATATATATATATATATGGGAGTAAAATGAGGAAATTAATCCGACAGTATATGGAGAAATGTTGAACAAACACAGGATGTTACAATGGATGGGAAATTTATTAGTCACAGTGTAGACACTAATAAATTTCCATCATTGTAACATCCCTGTCTACATTTCTCCATATATATATGTGTGTGTGTGTATGTATGTATGTGTGTATATATATATATATATATTACACACGCACACACCAAACCCTCTGCAAGAGTCAGATGTGACACAAAAGTCAATTTCTTAAGCAGGTTTTGAATTTAGAGTTTTCCTTCTTCTACACTGGTTGCCTAACCAAGATTAAAGAGCCCAGTCTGTTCCTCTATTTACCCATAGCTGGAGAGAGAATAGATACATACTTTTCCCAAGGGTATTAGCACTATGAAATGCAAACAGCTTTGTCCAAGATTTAAACTTGTATCCATTTCTGCAAAGGCTAACCATTACACCGTGTGTTTACAGACACACACACACACACATATATCATCATTATCATCAGGTTGTGCCAGGAGCACAGATCTCCATGACTCTTCCTCACTATCCATCCCTATCAATCATCGCTGAAAAATTTAGAAAAATAGTCTATCTTATACACAAATCATCAAGTCGTGCTGATAGCATGGATTTCCTTGATTCTCTTTCACCATCCGTTTTGGCAGGTCCTCTGGATGGCATTCAATGTCCATACAGAACTGATGTATCAGGTCGCTCAATGTGCTACGCGTACTATGTAACCCAGTACTACCTGTTTCATAGTCGGATCATTGATGACTAAACTGGTAACCTCACAGATTTTGTCAGGTGGCTAAACATCCTGCAAAACAAAAAACAAGACCTGTAAAAGGGCGAAGGAAGCTCTTTGCTCAACGGCTATCTAGCACATTATTTCTATAGTTCAATCTCTCCTTGTCAAGGCGGTAAACTTGGTAGTGTCAGAGCTATGCTGTCACTGCTTACGTCACATTACCCAAAATCATTAATACATAGAATTAAGAACTATCTTATATACACTCAAAATTTGAGTATGCAAACTTAGATGTTCCTTATTGTTTTTTAAAACAGGTTTTAACAAATACATGTCCAGTATTATATATTATATGTAGTTTGTTTTATTTTAATATATATTCAACGTTATCTAACATATAGTTTTACAAGAAAATTATTTACAAACAAGAAATGGTCATTTTCTTTCAGTATCAAAAACTAAAAAGTTTACAAATAGATAAATACCTATGATTTAGTGTAAAATTTATGTGTAAAATATTCAATATAATTATTTAATTAATAATTAATAGATGCATGCAACATTTTATTTGAGGAAGACAGAACTTAGTTTCCATTTCAAATTGTTTTATTTTTTACTCCTTTAATAAATTTGATGATTTTTCTTATGATACAAACCAGGGCCAGACACTAACTGTGTCCCGGGACGATCAAAATTACATCCGGGACGATCAATACGTCATCTGGGACAGTTTGCCGGGGACGGTAAAAATTTTTCCTAAAAGTTAGTACTACATTCCAATAATGGCCGTCCAGTGATTGCCCAAATGCTGACCTCAAAATGAGGCTATGGCACCGTAGGTCTATTCTCAAAGCTATGTAATGAATAATGGTGGAGGGAGATAGATTAAAAGGACCAAATTATGTACTACTAACCCTTCTCAGGTAACTTAAAGTAAAAAAGTATTTTTTAGCTCAAAACACACTAGGAAATGGATTTTTTGTCAAAATATCCAGAATTATCACTGCTTCAGCTTTTCTTAATGTTTTATTACATGTTATTATGCTACTGATGACTGACAAGTATAGATGATGCTAATGAATTAAACAAAAATATTTTGATTTCGGGATGGTCCAAACCCCATTCGGATGGTTGATAATTTTTTTTTGGGATGGTCATGAAAAAAGTTAGTGACGGGGCCTGATACAAACCCTCTGACATTGAATTTTTAACTCCCACTCCCTCGGGCAAAATTTTCAAAAATTAATTTTTATACCACCCGGAGGGTGTGTTTTTTTTTTTTTTTTTTGCTAGTCCTTATAATAGTTATAGCTGTACATTCTTATATACTTATTTTCTTAAGGATGGAACTCTGGTGGCTGAGCAGTTCATGACATGCAGCACTCCACTTTGGCACTTATGCTAGACAGGCAGTCAGAGAGGCCTCCTCCGAGCACTTATATGATTTTCCTGTCCCTATTACCCTCATGACAAGCCCCAACCCTTTTTATCATATATATGCTAGAAAGTGGTAGCTGAGGGTCTTCTTTTTCTGGGTGTGGCTGAGGATCTTAGTGTCTTAGGTATAAATCTGATGGAGTTCCTATTCTGGAGCTGTGGGGAATGTGGAGTACCCCTTCATCACTATTACTCCCAGTTCCACTCTGACCCGGAGTGGTAGTATCTGTTAGGGACCCATCTAAGGGTTAAATAAGAGAAAAATGAGTTTAAAAAAGAATTATTAAAAAAAAAAATTTTGAATACCCATTAAGCATAAATAGAATAAATCTCTCCGGCATAAATAACCCAACAAGGGTTGACATGCCGTAAATTCCAATAGACCAAACCAAACTTACTTTCTTATATTATTAAAATCAAAATTATTATAATTTTTACATATTGAACAATTTTACAATAACTCTTAAGTAAACATATCAAACATTGTAATAATTAAATTATCCCCATACTGTGGTATATCTACAGGTCCTGCTAGTATTTAACTATTATAAATACTAGCTGTACAATCTTATTTACTTACTTTCTTATATTATAAACACAGCCTATATCTTTGTCAATTGTTTGTGTATTTCCTTTTTTGCGTATGACCCATTTCCTGCATGACGTCATACCAACAGACACGCTACCACACCCCTCAGATAACATGACGTATTTGTTTCTTTTGTTTATCAAATTATCATTACATGAAGTGAAGGTGTCCTGGATATGACGTTAAACTGCATCTAATGGTAAAGTTCCAATTTTGGAGCTCTGGGGAGCGTGGAGTACTCCTTCATTGCCATTACTCCCAGGTGGACTTGGGTGGTAGTACCTGTTAACGTTTTATCTATGGGTTAAATAGAAAAAAATGAGTTAAAAAAATTTTTTTTTTTTTAATACCCATCAAGCATGAATAGAACAAAACATCTTCGGCATAAAATAACCCAATAAGTGTTGACATGCTGTAAATCTAAGAGACTAAACCATAAAATGAAGTGAAGAAATTTTTTTTCTTTTTATAGCCAATCCCCGGGAGTTCAAATATCTTCTTGTTTAATACTTTTACAATTATATTGTATAGTGTTCTTTGAATTTATTCATAAACAGAAAATTACAATCTTGTAGGGCTGTTTAGTTGGAACACAAAAACTCTGACTCCGACTCCTCTATTTTTAGCACCTCCGACTCTGACTCCTTCAATTTTGCACTTCCGACTCCCGGCACCTCTCTCCTCTATTTTCGGCACCTCTGACTTTGACTCCTCTATTTCGGCACCTCTGACTTTGACTCCTCTATTTTCAGCACCTCTGACTCTGACTCCTCTATTTTCGGCACCTCTGGCTCCGACTCCCTATTTTCGGTCCGACTCCTCTATTTCGGCACCTCTGCTCCGACTCCTCTATTTTCGGCACCTCTGGCTCCGACCCTCTATTTTTCGGCACCTCTGACTCCGACTCCTCTATTTTTCGGCACCTCCGACTCCGACCCTTCTATTTTCGGCACCTCCGACTCCGACCCTTCTATTTTCGGCACCTCCGACTCCGACCCTTCTATTTTCGGCACCTCCGACTCCTCTTTATGTAATTAAGTGATTACAATTCATAATGAATATAAAACAATGTTTTTTTTATTACCTATTTATAAGGAGTGTGCACTGTATAACTCTACAGACTGAACTAGGGCCATATAAAGTGTAATTTCAATTAGAGTTAGAGTTGGTATGGTTTACCGACCCTGATTCCAGTGACCTCTTAGCTGTTTCTGACTCCGACTGTTGTATAGTGTTCTGAATTTTATTCTTAAACAGAAAATGTTGTTCTTCCTCAAAAAAATAGAATTATACCAAAAAATATATCAAACTTGAACTTTACCCTATAAACTTATCCCTCAAAACGATTCTCAATCCAACTGCAGACATCTTATTGTCAAAATCCTTGGTTAGGCAACCAGTCGAGGAGAAGAACTCTGACCTGTTAAACTCTGCTTAAGAAATTGACCTTACATCACATTCTGCTTATGGGAAGGGGTTGTTAAATACCGTATTTCCTTGAAAATAAGACAAGGATTATATTAATTTTCACTCCAAAATATAACACACAGGCTTATTTTCGGGAGATGTTGAGTGTTTGTGGCTCATAAAGTGGTTGTGAGGAATGCTTATTTCTTTTATCTGTGTGCCGCTCTCAACTAGGGCTTATTTTAAAATCATCCTGAAAAATTGTAAAAAAATGTTAGATCTTCTTTTCAAGGAAGCATGATATATACTAGGTTATGTAAGTATTTACCCAACCCCTTTGCCATTAGCAGTATGTGACGCAATGTCAATTATTAAGCAGAGAACTATTATTTATCCTGGATAAGGGTATTTATGTCTCATTTCATCCTAATCCCTCTCACTGTCCCCCCCCGTAACCATTTTTGGTTGTAGGGGGTGGTACTCATGTAGTGCGTTTTGGGCAAAAATAGCCTGGCAGAGCCCATCCTTCTCCAGGTCTACAACTTGTTTGAATTCAGACTTTTCTTTCTCTTAGACTGGTTGCCTAAACAAGGTTAAAGAACCCAGTCTGTCCTACTATTTTATTCATAGCTGGAGAGAGAATAGTTGGATTCATAACTTATCCAAGGGTATTAGCACTATGTGAAATGCAAACAACTTAGTCCAGGATTTGAACTCAGGTCATGTCAAGAATGAATAAAACAAAATGTCTTCGGCATAAAATAACCCAACAAGAGTTGACATGCCATATAACACTGTAGTGGTGTTATGGATTGACTGGCGATATCTCATTAGATACTTAAAAAAAAACAATTTTGGTTAACTTTTGGATATAAAAATAACAATTACGTCTAGAGTCGTACAAGTCAGGGGTGGGGTAACATCAACACAAGATAGGAAAATTTATTCAAACAAAAGAAATCGGTTGATATAAAACTAATGGCTGTTTTATACATATGTTATCATATTGTCATTTACGTGAAGACTGCACAAGATAAGAAAAAATTACTCGTACAAAAGAAATTCTAATGGCTAAAAGTCAGTTGATATAAAACAAATGACTGTTTCATACAAATGTTTTCCTATACATATATATTATCATTCTTGTGAAGACCGCACAAGATTAGAAAATGTATTTAACAAATACACTTTAAAGATTAGATATTAAAAATATAGGTTCAGTAAGAATAACATTCAGCGGGTAATCCGTGACCAATTTCTGGAATTATCATAGCAACTGACAGATAAGTCTGGCACAAGACCATTTTTACAATAACAAAAATATCATTAGGTGCCTCACCAATCAGGAAACTGGGGCGGAGACTTGTTGCCCCCCCTCCAAGATGTGTAACCCAAGGCCATGATTTCGATTGGCTGTCCAATCAAATGCGACCGCGTGGGTGGGTTTTTGTACGCCTCCTGATGTTTACACTGTAGGGCCATTGGTCGGGCCCTGGATTCAGGGGTTTGGAACCCATAAAAGAGGTCTCAAAAGGGTTCCAGTCAGATCGGAGAGCTGGTTCTTGACCAGATTGATAGCTCCGTCTCACAGCCCTTGTCGCCGTCTTTGCTTTGTCATCTTGCTACTCAAAAGTCCTGAATTTGAATCAGAACTCAACATATATCGCCAGTCAGTCCACAAAATTCTGACTCCACTTCAACTTCGATACCCCTTTGTGGTTGTACATGAGTTTTATCACTGTATAACTAATAAAGGTCTTTTATTATTAAAAACGCGTCCATTGTAATTGTGGAACATTGGTGAATTTGGTCACTTTCAGGTACAGCCCGAAACAAGCATATTGGTACATTTGGTTCTCGTGACCAGAGGGTAGTATTACATTTGGTTCTCGTGACCAGAGGGTAGTATTACATTTGGTTCTCGTGACCAGAGGGTAGTATTACAGCCATAAGATCTAACCAATTAACCTACCAACCAACCTTACCAAGATTGAATCTTTTATTCTTCTCTGTATCTAATTAAAAAAAAATTGAATACCCAACATAAAGGACTAAAGCAAAAATGTCTTCGGCATAAAATAACCCAATAAGATTTGACATGCCATAAGATCTAACCAACCAACCAACCAACCTTAATATTAAAAGTAATATTTGATTGTGATATTTTCCTTTCATTTCTTGAAATTTCTGGTTAGCAAATAAGTATGGAAGATTGAAAGTGAAACAACAAATCAAGTTGCCACAATCTGTTTGTTGAATACAGTTTATGTGTTAGATAACATTTAGCTATCCAATTTGAGAGGGAGTGGTTTCTCCATTATCTTCTTCTGCTCTTTGCTTTGGATGATGGCCATTACTGCTTCCTCTTCTGTTGAGAAGAATAATCACATTTCTTAAATTAATTAGTTTCCAAGAATTTTTGGGAAAAATTACATCACAAATTTTAAAATTTTTAAGATGCTGATGTTAATCAGCGTTTTAAAGTATGTCTTTTCATTTCCACATATTTGAATATCAATAAGAAGCAGATTCTGCAGTGTTTCAGTTTGTTTAACAAATCTTCCTCAGGGCCGTCCTTGGTTTTAGGAAAAATAAATTATTAATGAAAAAAAAAAGTCTGCGAACCTCTGCTTTTTGTATGCTACATACAAAAAGCATAGGCTCGCAGACTTTTTTTTTCATTAATAATTTATTTTTCCTAAAACCAAGGACGGCCCTGAGGAAGATTTGTTCAACAAACCGAAACACTGCAGCATCGGCTTCTTAAACATCATTCATTAATGAAACTTGTGTTTTTATGTCTCCGCTTTACTGTTGCGATAGTAGCAAGTGGTGCCGCCCGACTCTGCGCCACGACCCTACCGTCGTCGAAGTAGTCGCCGATCTACTGTCATCGTTCCACTGATGAAAGGGCTGGTTTAGCTCAGTCAGTAGAGCCTTTGGCTAGAAACCACAAGGTTCCTAGTTCGATACCGGCCCTTGCCAACTCAGTGTATGAGTAGCACAGGGATCTGTGCAGTTAAGAGCTGATGGTAGGTGTGGCGTTCCACCTCAGATGCTAAAAACAATCTCCTTGGTCTAATGCTAGTGAAAAGGGGATAGATTCTCTCGCTGTCTGGCTGATACCGACTTTAGGTCACCCCGACGACTTTACTTACTTTATATTACATATTGTCGGATTTACTTCCACTTTTTCTTCATACATTTCTTTATTTCACTTAACTAAGATTTATTTTTTAAATACAGAATGAACCTGACTGCATTCAGGGAAATGGCACCCATAAAGAACATGAATGGCCACATAGTGCCTTAACATTTCAGTTGAATTTACACTTCATATGGCCCTAGTTTAGTCTGTAAAGTTATGCAGTGCACACATCTTATGAATAGATTATAAAACTTCATGGTTTTATATTTAGATGTAGGCCATAATCACTTAATTACATAAAGAGGAGTTGTACTCGGAAGCAAACTTGAGTTGGAGTCGGTAAAACTATTCTGACTCCAGTTGAATTTACACTTTATATGGCCCTAGTTTAGTCTGCAATGTTATACAGTGCACACTCTTTATAGATAGATTATAGAAAAAGCATAGGCTTTGAGATTTGTAAACCATTATCACTTAATTACATAGAGAGGAGTTGGAGGTGCTAATCATAGTTGAGTCGAAGTTGGTTTGGTGTTTGGACTCCCAGCCCTGGTATGAACCCCTTCATCCTCCCAGCTATGTGTTAAATAGTACCACTACTGTTCTTCTACCAGAATGGCTTTGGCATTAAATAATTTATGAAGTTTGATATGCCATTAAATAAAGAAACCAAAGCATCTCTTTCTCCCTCTCTCTTTCTCTCTCAACTTTGCATTAAATAGTACCACTACTGTTCTTCTACAAGGGTGGCTTTGGCATTAGATAACCCAAGAAAGTTGATATGCCATTAAACAAAGAAACCAAACCTATAAGGACCTGAGTTTCCTAATATTTTTCAAAGTGGTAGTACCTGTTAGGGTCCCTTCTAGGGCTAAATAGAAAAAAAAAGTTTAAAAGAAATTATGTTTGGCATCAAGAATGAATCAAGCAAAACGTCTTCAGCATAAAATAACCCAACAAGAGTTGACATGCTTTAAAATCCAACCAACCTAATATTTTTGACAAATTATTATTATTTATTTGTTTTTTTTTGTCTTGCTGGTATTATTTCCTATTGTTTCAATATTTTTTTTTCCTTTGAACTAAAATTGCAATATTTATCTGGGTTGACGTAGGAAGCATCATTTATATCCTGGCCATACTCCAACTCACCTTGCTACTATATCTCACCTTTTTGCTTTTTTTTTCTCTTTGTTTAGAAAATTGTTGTTCCTCAACCCCACCCTCTCTCTCTTTCAAAGAAAATGGGGTCAAAATAAAAACTTTTATATTCAGATTAGCCAGGTGTTCACCTGTCAGGGCAAGGTGGGTGGGACTCCCCCACCTCCGCCTCTACTATAGAACTAAGAGATTGTGATTAGTACTCTAATTTTTCTAACTTGTAAGTTTATTACTAAGTTAGCCTAACTATTAGTTAACTTTTAACATTTGACAGGGGTAGTTTTTCTATCTGCCACAAATTAAATATTCACAAGCATTTTCTTTTTCTTCTTCTTGCATTCCTGTATTTAAGCAGCGATGAGCCTGTTCAATACTTAATTGGGTGACCACTTAAGCAATAGCAGGTGCTGTAAGCAACCTGAGTCCTTTGTCTATCAAAATGACTTGATTTGGTATTAAATAACCCGAAAGAGGGTTGATATGCTGTAAAACAAAACAAACAACCAACAAGAATATTTCTTGCTATTGCTAAATAATGGGGGATCAATTTATAACTTGTGAAAATAGAAAATAGAACCCCCACTTTATGATTACTTTTTCTTGTCCCTTTCTATCCGTCTGTGATGAGTCTGTTCAATACTTAATTGTGTGACCATTTAAGTAACAGCAGGTACTGTAAGCAACCTGGCCCCTTTGTTTATCAAAATGGCTTGATTTGATATTAGATAATCTGAAAGAGGGTTGATATGCTGTAAAACAAAACAACCAACCAACCAACCAACCAGAATGTTTCTCACTATTACTTTCATCTTCAGTTAGAAAAAAAAAAGAGTGGCTAAATATCGAGGGATCAGTTTATAACTAGTGAAAATAGAGAATGGAACCCCCACTTTATGATTGCTTTTAATTTCTCTTTCTATCTGTCTGTGATGAGTCTGTTCAATACTTACTTCGGTGACCACTTAAGCAACAGCAGGTGCTGTAAGCAACCTGAGTCCTTTGTCTATCAAAATGACTTGATTTGGTATTAAATAACCCGAAAGAGAGTTGATATGCTGTAAAACAAAACAACCAACCAACAAGTATGTTTCTTGCTATTGCTTTCATCTTCAGGTAGAAAAAAAGTGGCTAAACCAAGGGGATCAGTTTATAACTTGTGAGAATATAAAACCGAACCCCCACTTTATGACCACATTCTTTTTTTTTTTTTTCTTAAATAATTCCCAACAATAATATTACGGTCAAGTCATGCTGAAAAGAACTAGTTCCCATTTGATCACCAAAGTTAAGCAGTGATAAGCCTGTTCAATACTTAAGCAACAGCAGGTGCTGTAAGCAACCTGAGTCCTTTGTCTATCAAAATGACTTGATTTGGTATTAAATAACCCGAAAGAGAGTTGAAATGCTGTAAAACAAAACAACCAACCAACAAGTATGTTTCTCGCTATTGCTTTCATCTTCAGGTAGAAAAAAAGTGGCTAAACCAAGGGGGATCAGTTTATAACTTGTGAGAATATAAAACCGAACCCCCACTTTATGACCACATTCTTTTTTTTTCTTTCTTAAATAATTCCCAACAATAATATTACGGTCAAGTCATGCTGAAAAGAACTAGTTCCCATTTGATCACCAAAGTTAAGCAGTGATAAGCCTGTTCAATACTTAAGCAACAGCAGGTGCTGTAAGCAACTTGAGTCCTTTGTTTATCAAAAATGACTTGATTCAGCATTAAATGCCCTGAAAAGGATCGGTATACCACAAAACGACCAATCAACCTATCCCAATCTGTTAATATCTATCTGCCCCAGCCTGTTTCTATCTATCTATCTGTGATGAGCCTGTTCAATACTTAATTGAGTGACCATTTAAGCAACAGCAGGTACTGTAAGCAACCTGAGTCCTTTGTTTATCAAAAATGACTTGATTCAGCATTAAATGACCTGTAAAGGGTTGATATGCCATAAAACAACCAACCATCCTATCCCAATCTGTTAATATCTATTTGCCCCAGGTTCATGATGAACCTGTTCAATACTTACTTGGATGACCACTTAAGCAACAACAGGTGATGTAAGCAACCTGAATCCTTTGTTTATCAAAATAAATTGATTCAGTATCAAATGACTCAAAAAGTGTTGATATAACTTAAAACAAAACAACAATTTGATTACACACTATTTTTTCCTGATTTTTTAACCAAAAAGTTAGGGGGTACATATTATACAGAAGAACTGTCTTATTATAATGGAGATTGTGGGTTTTTCTCTCCGTAACCAACGCTATATTACTACTCAAGTAACAATTCCCTTAGTTATTTACGTCACATTCTCCATGATTTTATTTTTATTTGAACCTCAATTATTAATAAAATTGTTTTCCATTATTAATACTGTTGACCATATCTACATACTAATAACATGCAATTGTATTTATATATACAACAAAATATCGGTTTACAGTGGGAACAGGAAGGCTAATTTGCATACTGATATTAAAAATTTGATTTTAATAAATTGGTATTATTGATATCTAATTATTTGGTTTTATTTTAATAGATATGAGCAAAGATCTTGGAGATAGATCTTAAAAGAAATCCATTAACAAGAAGAAATAACTAATTTTATTCTTTATTTCCTATTTTAACTAAATAGTTAAATTAGTAAAATTTAGCAGAAAAAGACGGGAGTGATGGAAAATGATGGAAGAGTTAGTTTCAAAGTTGTTCTATTTTTCGATTATACTCCCTCAGTTTCAAATCATTTTATATGCATACTTATTTAGTTTCATTAGTCTTTCTAATTTAATATATTTAATTACAGTAAAACTTAAATACTTGCACCCTAGTATAATCAAGTTTTTTTTTCTTCTGGCTCTGTGCATCACTATAGTCAGGATGGTATGACTGAAAGTAAGTTATATCTACGATCCAAATTAACTAATGTATAATAAATATTTCTGTTAATACCACTACAGAGAAATAACCACTGGAATGTGTTTGTTTATAATTTGTTTCTTACCGAAGTAATAAAGTCTGCCTGACAGCAAGGGAGTCTATCCCCTTTTCATTAGTGCTAGACCAGGGAGATTGTTTTTGCAACTGAGGTAGAGCACCACAGTTACCATCAGCTCTCCACTTTACTGCACAGCTCCAAGCTGGGCTACTTATGCGCTGAGTTAGCAAAGGCTGGTATTGAACCCTGAACCTGTAGTTCCTAGGCAGATGGTCTACTGACTGAGTGTGAATATATTCTTGCCTTTGCCATAACTCTTTGCCTACCAAATTTCCCCCACGACTGTACCAAATTTTCTTTGTATTTTTTTTACCTGTATGATGGGATATTTCAAAGTTCACTATCTATTCACCTCCGAAACTCATTCTATTCAAAAAAAGTCATATTATTATATTTGTAATCTGAATCCTTCTGCTCAATTATAATGAACTAACCATCAGTTTTTGTGCTTTGTTTGGGAGAGCTGCTGTGAACGGTTTAAGTAAGCAGAGTTAAGAGCAAAATATGCAGAGATTATTCTTATAATTAATATGATGAAAAGATAATAAAACAAATATATACAAAAAGAATTTTTATTAATCTATATATAGATGAGAGATTTATTTTTAACATTTAAAACCCCGGGCAAAGCCGAGTAGCTCTGCTAGTTTGAATAGAACATTTAGGCAACTTGTTGGGTGGATTTCTTAGAATTTAAAAAAGAAAAGAAAAAAAGCAAAAAAAACTTTTTGGGTAATGGACTAAAGAAAGATAATTGTTGATAGTATAAAATTTTTCTCAAGTTACTGCCTTTTGTGTTGCCTATCTGCTAGATATTGTCTTTTTATGGTCTATTGCTATTGGGGCACACAGACTGGAAAAAAAAAAATTACATAAACATATATATATATAATGATTCCATTCCTTGAGTTCTGCTTGACTGCTTGATTTGAATGGCATTGTGGAGTCTTATATATACTTTGTCATTTTGCAGTGGACTTTGTAGCATTTGGGTTTGTATTTGAGTTACAACAGTTTGTTGCCTTGTCTTCCCAGTTCGACGGTAATTGGAACTTTAATTATTCTTCAATATATATATATATATATATATATATTGTAGGCAGGTGTTGTTAAATAACACGGAACATTTCTTCTTTATGATCTTGAGTTGTATCTTTTCCAGTCTTCTGGCGATCTTTCTAAGGTCAGGATCTAGTTGATATAAGATTTTTCCCATACGATCAACCCTGGCGCTTTCGACTGTTTCCTCAGTCCTCATCAGGGGATATGTTTTCGTGTTAGTTTATTCTCTTCTTTTTCTCGTTCTTTTATCTATTTTGTTTTTAATTGGGAGAGTTTATTATTTTTTAGAGGGTTGCTATGATTAGTGTATTAGCTATTAAAGATGTTTAGTATATTATGACCTATATGAATGATATTTTATTGATGTTAGTTTTATTTTTTTTTTTATGCATATCACCTCAAGAATTTGTAGGCGTTTCTTAGTTATTTTTATAGATGATTTAATATATTCAGTGAGGATTTTTCTAATGTCGGAGGAAGTAAATTTGTCTAGATGTTTTGTAATTAAATGTTTTATGGCACTAGTATCGGAGATATATATTATATATGCACTCTTGAACTTTATCTAACGTAGGAACAGTGTTCAGTAAATTCTACGTCCACAATCAGTAATGCTGATAGCTTTTTAATTTAGTGCATCCTGGACTCATGTATTTGATTTGAATGAGTCATTTCATTGTAGAGTTTTTATCTATGAACACTAAAGTCATCTAACCCCTACCTTGTACCCCATAGCGTGTAATTCATTTCCAAGAAAATATTAAAATGTATTTCCAGTAAGCTGGAAATGGTGAGGAAAGGAAAAACAAACAAAAAAAAACACTGGGACCGCATGGATACAATTTTACTGCATCCTTTTTAGATTTTTATGCGTCAGTGATGCTTATTTGCATCTCTGGTCTACAATAGCACTTACTGAACACAACTGTAAGGTAAAATAGACTACTGTAATCTCGCACCCTGAGAATTTGTTTTTAGAAAGAAAAAAAAATTACCACACAACAATCCCTTACAAAACATACATATGTATAATAGTAAGAAATTTGAAAAAACACAGGTTTAAATAAAATGAGTGGTAAGTTATTAGCCGACGCTGCAGTGTTTCGATCTGTTAAGTAGATCATCTTCAAGGCATTTGTTGATATAAGGAAAAGTAATAAAAAAATTTTATCACAGAATAACGAGAAAAACTGCGATTTACCTTGTTTATCAATCTGTTCAAATTTGAAGTTTCGCACAAACACACACACACACACACAACTTTGAGGTTTGTTTCGATGTCGTTTATCGTAAAATATTACCACACACACACACACACACCACACATGTGCAACCACACACTCACACACACACAAACACCTAAAAAATGCTCAGTCATTTTTCGATACACACACACACACACACACACACAACACACACACACACTCACACATAAAGAAAAATATTTGACATCATATTTCAATCTGTCTACCTTTCCAGCATTCTTCTTCAAACTTTGAACAGATTGATAACAAGGACTATTGCAGTTTTTCTAGTTATTCTGTAATAAAATTTTTTGATTACTTTTCCTTATATCAACAAATGCCCTGAAGAAGATCTAGTTAACAGATCGAAACACTGCAGTGTCGGCTATAAACTTACCACTCATTTTATTTAAACCTGTGTTTTTTCAAATTTCTTACTACTACTATACCTTTGGATTCATTTCATCTATTCACGTACATATTGTGTTATGCTAGATATTGTTGTATTATTTATTTATTCATTTATTTATTATTTGTTGTTATATTACTCATATTATTTATTATATTATAGATACTAGTAAATATATGCACCCTCTGGGTGCAAGTATTTAAGTTTTAATGTAATAAAATATTATATTAAATTAGAAAGGCTAATGAAACTAAATAAGAATGCAGATAAAATGATTTGAAACAGAGGGGTGTATAATCGAAAAGTCGAACAACTGAAACTTACTCTTCTATCACTCTCGTCTTTCATTGCTAAATTTTCCTAATTTAATAACTTAGTTAAAATAGGAAGTAAAGAATAAAATCAGAATTATTTCTTCTTGTTAATCGATTTCTTTAAGATTTATTGAAGAGATTTTTGATAATATTCATTAAGATAAAACCATACAATTAAAAATCAATAATACTAAGCACATATTTATAAAATCAAATTTTTAATTTCAATATGCAAATTAGCCTTCCTGTTCACACTGTAAACTGCTATTTTAGTCTAATATATAAATACAATTGCATGTTATTCAATTGTAGATATGATTAACAGTATTAATAATGTAAAACAATTTTATTAGAATTGAGGTTTAAATGAAAATAAAATCATGGAGAATGTGACGTAAATGACTAAGGGAATTGTGACTTGAGTAGTGATATAGTTTCGGTTACAGACAGAAAAAACACACATCTCCATTATAATAAGATTATGTTTATTTCATAAATATTATAAAGTTGGCATTAAATAACCTACAGGTTTTGATATACCATTAAACCAAACCAAACCAAATTCAGTAAATTCTTATTAAAAAATGTAAAGTCAGAGGAGTGGCCTATTGTCAGTATTGTAGGATTTGTTTTGAGTGACCAGTATCAAGCTGTATTACAAGTTGGATCTATTTCTGAGAACCCAGACTTGGTGGGTGGTTTAAATAGCAGGTTGGGCTATCCTACTGTGCACCTTGGCCAAGTCCATTCCCAGGATTCTCATTGGCTGGTGGTTTTAGTGTAGATATTTTATCCATATATGCCAAACACTTGACAGTGTTCTGGTAGTTGTACAGAGCGTGTATAGAGCTGGTGACTGGACGCTAGTCACAGCCTTCCTGTGAAAGTGAGTATGATGTTGATTCTACAGATATTCAGAAGTTAAACAAGATTCCATATAATTAAGAGAATTAGTCTCACATTTCAAGTGACATATTTGAACAGGATTCGAACCTGTGAGGGAATATTCCATTGGATTCGAAATTCAACTGGATATTCCCTCACAGGTTCGAATCCTGTTCGCAGTGCCATGTAGGAATTGTATTGAATGACCAGTATCAGCTGTNTGCAGGAGACCAAATTACCAATATGCTTGTTTCGGGCTGTACCTGAAAGTGACCAAAATCACCAATGTTCCACAATACAAGGACGCGTTTTAAATATAAAAGACCTTTATTAGTTATTACAGTGATAAAACTCATGTACAACCACAAAGGGGTATCAAGTTGAAGTGGAGTCAGAATTTTGTGGACTGACTGGCGATATATGTGAGTTCTGATTCAAATTCAGGACTTTTGAGTAGCAAGATGACAAAGCAAAGACGGCGACAAGGGGTGTGAGACGGAGCTATCAATCTGGTCAAGAACCAGCCTCTCCGATCTGACTGGAACCCTTGGGACCTCTTTTATGGTTCCAAACCCTGAATCCAGGGCCCGACCAATGGCCCTACAGTGTAAACATCAGGAGGCGTACAAAAACCCACCCACGCGCGGTCCATTTGATTGGACAGCCAATCGAAATCATGGCCTTGGGTTACACATCTTGTGGAGGGGGGCAACAAGTCTCCCCCCAGTTTCCTGATTGTGAGCACCTAATGATATTTTTGTTATTGTAAAAATGGTCTTGTGCCAGACTTATCTGTCAGTTGCTATATGATAATTCCCAGAAATTGGTCACGGATTACCCGCTGAATGTTATTCTTACTGACCTATATTTTTAATATCTAATCTTTAAAGTTATTTGTTAAATACATTTTCTAATCTTGTGCGGTCTTCACAAGAATGATAATATATATGTATAGGAAAACATTTGTATGAAACAGTCATTTGTTTATATCAACTGACTTTTAGCCATTAGAATTTCTTTTGTACGAGTATATTTTTCTTATCTTGTGCAGTCTTCACGTAAATGACAATATGATAACATATTGTATAAAACAGCATCATTTTATATCAACCGATTTCTTTTTTGAATAAATTTTCCTATCTTGTGTTGATGTTACCCCACCCCTGACTTGTACGACTCTAGATAATTGTTATTTTTATATCCAAAAGTTAACCAAAATTGGTTTTTTTATAGTATCTAATGAATATCGCCAGTCAATCCATAAACCACTACAGTGTTGTTTATGGCATGTCAACTCTTGTTGGGTTATTTATGCCGAAGACATTTTGTTTTATTTATTCTTGACATGACCTGAGTTCAAATCCTGGACTAAGTTGTTTGCATTTCACATAGTGCTAATACCCTTGGATAAGTTATGAATCCAACTATTCTCTCTCCAGCTATGAATAAAATAGTAGGACAGACTGGGTTCTTTAACCTTGTTTAGGCAACCAGTCTAAGAGAAAGAAAAGTCTGAATTCAAACAAGTTGTACCTGGAGAAGGATGGGCTCTGCCAGGCTATTTTTGCCCAAAACGCACTACATAGTACCACCCCTACAACCAAAAATGGTTCGGGGGGGGACAGTAGAGGGATTAGGATGAATGAGACATAAATACCCTTATCCAGGATAAATAATAGTTCTCTGCTTAATAATTGACATTGTGCACATACTGCTAATGGCAAAGGGTTGGTAAAACTACATAATAGTATATATCTGCTTCTTGTGAAAAGAAGATCTAACATTTTTCATAAATTTTCAGGATGATTTTAAAATAAGCCCTAGTTGAGACGGCACACAGATAAAGAAATAAGCATTCCTCACAACCACTTTATGAGCCAAACACTCAACATCTCCCGAAAATAAGCCTGTGTTTATATTTGTGAGTGAAAATTAATATAATCCTTGTCTTATTTTTCAAGGAAATACGTATTTAACAACCCCTTCCATAAGCAGAATGTGATTTAAGGTCAATTTCTTAAGCAGAGTTTAACAGTGCAGAGTTCTTCTCCTCGACTGGTTGCCTAACCAAGGATTTTGACAATAAGATGTCTGCAGTTGGATTGAGAATCGTTTTGAGGATAAGTTTATAGGGTAAAGTTCAAGTTTGATATATTTTTTTGGTATAATTCTATTTTTTTTTTGAGGAAGAACAACATTTTCTGTTTAAGAATAAAATTCAAGAACACTATAATACAACAGTCGGAGTCAGAAACAGCTAAGAGGTCACTGGAATCAGGGTCGGTAAACCATACCAACTCTAACTCTAATTGAAATTACACTTTATATGGCCCTAGTTCAGTCTGTGATTATACAGTGCACACTCCTTATAAATAGGTAATAAAAAAAACATTGTTTATATATTCATTATGAATTGTAATCACTTAATTACATAAAGAGGAGTGCGAGGTGCGAAAATAGATGAGTCGGAGTCAGAGGTGCCGAAAATAGAAGGGTCGGAGTCGAGGGTGCCGAAAAATAGAGAGTCGGAGTCAGAGGTGCCGAAAATAGGGTCCGGAGAGAGTGCAAAAATAGAGGAGTCGGAGCAGAGGTGCCGAAAATAGAGGAGTCGGGAGCAGAGGTGCCGAAAGACGAAGAGTCCAATAGAAGTCGGACAGAGGTGCCGAAAATAGAGGAGTCGGCAGAGGTGCCGAAAATAGGGAGTCAGAGTCAGAGTCAGAGGTGCCGAAAAGAGGAGTCAAAGTCAGAGGTGCCGAAAATAGAGGAGTCGAGGAGTCAGAGTTTTTGTGTTCCAACTAAACAGCCCTACAAGATTGTAATTTTCTGTTTATGAATAAATCTAAAAACACTATACAATATAAATTGTAAAAGTATTAAACAAGAAGATATTTGAACTCCGGGGATTGGCTATAAAAGAAAAAAAATTTCTTCACTTCATTTATGGTTTAGTCTCTTAGATTTACAGCATGTCAAACTTATTGGGTTATTTTATGCCGAAGATGTTTTTGTCTATTTCATGCTTGAATGGGTATTAAAAAAAAAAAAATTTTTTAACTCATTTTTTCTATTTAACCCATAGATAAAACGTTAACAGGTACTACCACCCAGTCCACCTGGGAGTTATGGCAATGAAGGAGTACTCCACGCTCCCCAGAGCTCCAAAATTGAACTTTACCATTAGATGCAGTTTAACGTCATATCCAGGACACCTTCACTTCATGTAATGATAATTTGATAAACAAAAGAAACAAATACGTCATGTTATCTGAGGTGTGGTAGCGTGTCTGTTGGTATGACGTCATGCAGGAAATGGGTCATACGCAAAAAAGGAAATACACAAACAATTGACAAAGATATAGTGTGTTTTATAATATAAGAAAGTAAGTAAATAGATTGTACAGCTGATATTTATAATAGTTAAATACTAAGAACCTGGGATATACCCAGTATGGGGATAAATTTAATTATTACAATGTTTGATATGTTTACTTAAGAGTTATGTGTAAATTGTTCATATGTAAAAATATATAATAATTTTGATTTTAATAATATAAGAAAGTAAGTTTGGTTTGGTCTATTGGAATTTACGGCATGTCAACCCTTGTTGGGTTTATTTATGCCGGAGAATTTTTTTATTTATTTTGCTTAATGGGTATTCAAAATTTTTTTTTTAATAATTCTTTTTTAACTCAATTTTTCTTTTATTTAACCCTTAGATGGGTCCCTAACAGATACTACAACTCCGGGTCAGAGTGGAACTGGGAGTAATAGTGATGAAGGGTACTCCACATTCCCCAAGCTCCAGAATAGGAACTCCATCAGATTTATACCTAAGACACTAAGATCCTCAGCCACACCCAGAAAAAAGACCCTCAGCTACCACTTTCTAGCATATATATGATAAAAAGGGTTGGGGCTTGTCATGAGGGAATAGGGGCAGGAAATCATATAAGTGCTCGGAGGAGGCCTCTCTGACTGCCTGTCTAGCATAAGTGCCAAAGTGGAGTGTGCATGTCATGAACTGCTCAGCCACCAGAGTTCCATCCTTAAGAAAATAAGTATATAAGAATGTACAGCTATAAACTATTATAAGACTAGCAAAAAAAAAAAAAAAAAAAACACCCCGGGTGGTTATAAAATTAATTTTGAAAGATTTTGCCCGAGGAGTGGGAGTAAAAATTCAATGTTCGAGGGTTTGTATCAGGCCCGCACTCAACTTTTTCATGACTCCAACAAAATTATCACTCCGAATGGGGTTTTGACCATCCGAAATCAAATATTTTGTATTGAATCAACTTCGTATCTTATTTACAGTCATTGAGCGATTCTATATAATCACTCTATATAGCATCATATAAAACATTAAAAAGTAAAAGCTGAAGCTGATAATTCTGGATATTTTGACAAAAATCCATTTCCTAGTGTGTTTTGAGCAAAAAATACTTTTTTACTTTAAGTTACCTGAGAAGGTTAGTAGTACATAATTGGCTCTTTTAAACTATCTCCCTCCACCATTATTCATACATGCTTTAGAAATGAACCTCGGTGCCATAGCCTCATTTTGAGGTCAGCATTTGGGCAATCACTGACGGCCATTATTGGAATGTAGTACTAACTTTTAGGAAAAATTTTTACCTCCCCGGCAAACTGTCCCAGATGACATTTGATCGTCCCGGATGTAATTTTGATCGTCCCCGGCGACAGGACGTTATGCTGGGCCCTGTTTGTATCATAAGAAAAATCATCAAATTTATTAAAGGAGTAAAAAATAAACAATTTGAAAGGAAACTAAGTTCCGTCTCTCCTCAAATAAAATGTTCAAGCATCTATTAATTATAATTAAATAATTATATTGAATATTTTACACATAAATTTTACACTAAATCGAAGGTATTTATCTATTTGTAAACTTTTTAGTTTTGATACTGAAAAGAAAAAAATGACCATTTCGTGTTGTAAATAATTTTCTGTAAAACTATATGTATAGATATTGAATAATATATTAAAATAAAACTACTATTAATATATAAATACGGACATTATTTGTTAAAAACTGTTTTAAAAACAATAAGGAACATCTAAGTTGCATACTCAAATTTGAGTGTATATAAGATAATTCTTTATTCTATGTATTAATGTTTTGGGTAATGTGACGTAAGCAGTGACAGCATAGCTCTGACACTACCAAGTTTAACCGCCTTGACAAGAGATTGAACTATAGAAATAATGTGCTAGATACCGTGAGCAAAGAGCTTCCTTCGCCCTTTCAGGTCTTGTTTTTGTTTTGCAGGATGTTTAGCCACCTGACAAAATCTGTGAGGTTACCAGTTTAGTCATCAATGATCGACTATGTGCTACCGCGTACTATGTAACCCAGTACTACCTGTTCATAGTCGGATCATTCATTGACTAAACTGTAACCTCACAGATTTATGTAGGTGGCTAAACATCCTGGCCCAAAACAAAAACAACTGATAAAGGCAGAAAGCCTTCTCAACGGTATCTAGCCATTATTTCACTATTATTCAATCTCTCCTTTCAAGGCAAGGTTAAACTTCGTAGCTGTCAGAGCTATAGCTGTCACTGCTTACTACATTACCCAAAATCTTAATACATATATAAAGAACTAGCTTATATACACTCTAAATTTGAGTATGCAAATAAGACAGCCGTATGGTCTTTTTTTAAAACAAGTTTTAACAATATATGCTCCAGTAACTTATCTATAATGGTAGTTTGTTTACTTTTGTAATTATATATCTCAACGTCTATTCCTAACAATATAGAGTCTTTTACAACGGAATTATTTACAAAAAGAAATGTTCATTTTCTTTTCACGTATCAAGTTAACCTAAAAAGTTTACAAATAATAAATACCTTATGATTTAGTGTTAAAATTTATGTGGAAAAATATTCAATATAATTATTTAATTATAATTGATAGGGATCATGCAACATTTTATTTGAGGAAGACATAACTTAGTTTCCATTTTCAAATTGATTTTATTTTTTACTCCTTTAATAAATTTGATTGATTTTTCTGATGTACAAACCAGGGCCAGCACTAATGCTTCCTGCTCGTCCGGGGGACGATCAAAAATTACAGTCAGGGACGAATCAATTTGTCATCTGGGACGTTTGCGGGGATGGTTAAAATTTTTCATAAAAGTTAGTACTACCATTCCAAAATGCCGTCCAGTGATTGCCCAAATGCTGACCTCAAAATGGGCTAATGCACCGTAGTCTATTCTTAAAGCCATTGTAATAATAATGGTGGAGGAGATAGTTTTAACTTTCTGCGATTATTGTTACTACTAACCTTCTCAGGTGTATACTTAGAAGCTCAAACCAAAGTATGATTTTTTTACTCAAAACACTACTAGGATAATGTAGTTTTTTTCCAATATATCCAGACAATCATCTGCTTTCAGCTTTTCTCTTAATGTTTTATATACACTGTTATCTTCGCTACTGCTATGCATCTCCGGACATATGTTCTAGATGATGCTATCTAATTAAACAAAAATTTTTTTATTCGGGATGTCCAAATCCATCAGGCCACGTATCGCGATAATTTTTGTTGGCTGAGGTCATGAACAAAAGTTAGTTCGCCTGATACAAACCCTCTGACATGAATTTTTAACTCCCACTCCCTCGGGCAAATTTTTCAAAATCTAATTTTATAACCACCCGGCGGTGTTTGTGTTTTTTTTTTTTTTTTGCTAGATCTTATATTAGTTATAAGCTTACATTCTTATATACTTATTTCTTAATGGAACTCTGGTGGCCGAGCAGTTTCCATGACATGCACACTCCACTTTGCACTTCCCTTATGCTATGACAAGCAGTCAGAGAGGCCTCCCCGAGCACTGATATGATTTTCCTGCCCTTATTGCCCTCATGACAAGCCCCAACTTTTTAGCATATATATGCTAGGAAGTGCGGGAGTGACTAGAGGGTCCTTCGTTTTCTGGTGTGGCTGAGGATCTGGTGTCTTAGGCTATAAATTCGCTGGATTCCTATTCTGAGCTCTGGGAATGTGGCAGTACCCCTTCCATCACATTACTCCCAGTTCCACTCTGACCCGGTCGAGTAGAGTAGTCCGCCATCGTTAGGACCCATCATAGTGTTAAAATAAAAGAGAAAATGCGTTTAAGAATAAGAATTTATTTAAAAAGAAAAATTTTCTGAATAATCCCATTAAGACTAATAGAATAAATGCTCCGACATAGATAACCCAACAAGGGGTTACATGCCGTAAATTCCAAAAACCAAACCAAACTTACTTCTTTATTTATTAAATCAAAATTATTATACTTTCTTAGCATATTGAACATTTTACAATAACTCTTAAGGGAATCATATCAAACATTGTAATAAATTTAAATCTATCCCCATACTGTGGTATTATCCACAGGTCCTGTTAGTATTAACTATTATAATACTAGCTGGGACAAATCTTATTTACTTTACTTCTTTAGACTTATTATAAACACAGTTCCATTCTTTGTCAATTGTTGTGTATTCCTTTTTTGCGCTATCACCATTTCCTGACATGAACCGGCATACCAACAACACGCTACCACACCCCCTCAGATAAACATGACGATTTGTTTCTTTTGCTTTATCAAAATTGCATTACATGAAGTGCGAAGGTGTCTGGTTATGACATTCAAACTGCCATTCTAAGGTTATAAGTTCCAATTTTGGAGCTTCTGGGTGAGCGTGGAGCAGTTAGTACTCCTTCCGACTTCTCTCATTACTCCCAGGTGGACCTGGTAAAGGTAGTTGTAACCTGATTAACTGTTTTCATCTATGGAGTAAGTTAGAAAATAAAATGAGGTATACTAAACAATTTTTTATTTTTTATAATATAACCCTATACAAGCTCATGAATAGAACAATAAAACTACATCTATCGGCAATTTAAAAATAAATACCAAATAGAGATTATTGACATGCTGTAATCTAAAAGACTAAACCTATTGAGTGAAGACATTTTTTTTTTCCTATATCTCATAGCCAAATCCACCAGTCGGAGTTCATCATAATCTTCTTTGTTTGGTTTGAATCATACTTCTTTATCAATTTCATATTGTAAAAAAATAGTTTTGTTTGATTCTTAATTCATAAAGAACAATTAATTAATCTCTGTAGGCACCTTTTTAGTTGGAACACCAAAACTCTGATTTCCCGAACTCCTCTATATTCGGCACCCCCTCTGACTTTACTCCTAAGTCTCGCAACCTCTGACTCCCTGTCCTCTGACTCACTCTATTTTTCAGTGCACTCTTAAGTCACCGACCCTCTTCTTATTTTCTGGAGCCCGGACTCTGTCCACCACCCTTCATATTTGGCACTTGTCACCGAACCCTTCCTATTTCGCACCTCTGGCTCCGACCGTTCTCATTTTCGGCACCGCTGTCTCCGACCTTCGTATTTTTGGCACATCTGTTCTCGACCCTTTCTATCTTTCGCACCTTCTGCTCCGACCTTCTATTTCGGCACCTCTGACTCCGACCCTTCTATTTCGGCACCTCTACTCCGCTCATCTAAATTTTCGACACCTCCGACTCCTCTTTATAAATAAGTCATTACATCATATATGCATATAAACAATGTTTTTTTTATTACACTATTTATAAGGTGTGTGCACTGTTTTAATTCGACAGACCATGAACTCGGGCCAGGAATAAAGTCAATTTCAAGTTAAGAGTTAGAGTTGGTATATGTTTAGCCACTGAATTCCAGTGACCTTTAGCTGTTTCTGACTCCGACTGTTGTATTGTATAGTGTTCTATGAATTTTATTCTTAAACAGAAAATGTTGTTCTTCCTGAAAAAAATAGAATTATACCAAAAAATATATTAAACTTGAACTTATCCCTCAAAACGATTCTCAATCCAACTGCAGACATCTTATTGTCAAAATCCTTGGTTAGGCAACCAGTCGAGGAGAAGAACTCTGACCTGTTAAACTCTGCTTAAGAAATTGACCTTATATCACATTCTGCTTATGGGAAGGGGTTGTTAAATACTGTATTTCCTTAAAAATAAGACAAGGATTATATTAATTTTCACTCCAAAATATAACACACAGGCTTATTTTCGGGAGATGTTGAGTGTTTGTGTCGCATAAAGTGGTTGTGAGGAATGCTTATTTCTTTCATCTGTGTGCCGCTCTCAACTAGGGCTTATTTTAAAATCATCCTGAAAAATCATAAAAAATGTTAGATCTTCTTTTCAAGGAAGCACGATATATACTAAGTTATGTACGTATTTACCCAACCCCTTTGCCATTAGCAGTATGTGACGCAATGTCAATTATTAAGCAGAGAACTATTATTTATCCTGGATAAGGGTATTTATGTCTCATTTCATCCTAATCCCTCTTACTGTCCCCCCCCCCCAACCATTTTTGGTTGTAGGGGGTGGTACTCATGTAGTGCGTTTTGGGCAAGAATAGCCTGGCAGAGCCCATCCTTCTCCAGGTCTACAACTTGTTTGAATTCAGACTTTTCTTTCTCTTAGACTGGTTGCCTAAACAAGGTTAAAGAACCCAGTCTGTCCTACTATTTTATTCATAGCTGGAGAGAGAATAGTTGGATTCATAACTTATCCAAGGGTATTAGCACTATGTGAAATGCAAACAACTTAGTCCAGGATTTGAACTCAGGTCATGTCAAGAATAAATAAAACAAAATGTCTTCGGCATAAAATAACCCAACAAGAGTTGACATGCCATATAACACTGTAGTGGTGTTATGGATTGACTGGCGATATCTCATTAGATACTTAAAAAAAACAATTTTGGTTAACTTTTGGATATAAAAATAACAATTATGTCTAGAGTCGTACAAGTCAGGGGTGGGGTAACATCAACACAAGATAGGAAAAATTATTCAAACAAAAGAAATCGGTTGATATAAAATGAATGACTGTTTTATACATATGTTATCATATTGTCATTTACGTGAAGACTGCACAAGATAAGAAAAAATTACTCGTACAAAAGAAATTCTAATGGCTAAAAGTCGGTTGATATAAAACAAATGACTGTTTCATACAAATGTTTTCCTATACATATATATTATCATTCTTGTGAAGACCGCACAAGATTAGAAAATGTATTTAACAAATACACTTTAAAGATTAGATATTAAAAATATAGGTTCAGTAAGAATAACATTCAGCGGGTAATCCGTGACCAATTTCTGGGAATTATCATAGCAACTGACAGATAAGTCTGGCACAAGACCATTTTTACAATAACAAAAATATCATTAGGTGCCTCACCAATCAGGAAACTGGGGCGGAGACTTGTTGCCCCCCCTCCAAGATGTGTAACCCAAGGCCATGATTTCGATTGGCTGTCCAATCAAATGTGACCGCGTGGGTGGGTTTTTGTACGCCTCCTGATGTTTACACTGTAGGGCCATTGGTCGGGCCCTGGATTCAGGGGTTTGGGAACCCTAAAAGAGGTCCAAAAGGGTTCCAGTCAGATCGGAGAGCTGGTTCTTGACCAGATGGAGATAGCTCCGTCTCACAGCCCTTGTCGCCGTCTTTGCTTTGTCATCTTGCTACTCAAAAGTCCTGAATTTGAATCAGAACTCAACATATATCGCCAGTCAGTCCACAAAAATTCTGACTCCACTTCAACTTCGATACCCTTTGTGGTTGTACATGAGTTTTATCACTGTATAACTAATAAGTCTTTATTATTAAAAACGCGTCCTTGTAATTGTGGAACATTGGTGAATTTGGTCACTTTCAGGTACAGCCCGAACAAGCATATTGGTACATTTGGTTCCTGTGACCAGGGTAGTATTACATTGGTTCTCGTGACCAGAGGGTAGTATTACATTTGGTTCTCGTGACCAGAGGGTAGTATTACAGCCATAAGATCTAACCAACTTAACCTACAACCAACCTTACCAAGATTGAATCTTTTATTCTTCTCTGATACTCTGTATCTAATTAAAAAAAAATTGAATACCCAACATAAAGGACTAAAGCAAAAATGTCTTCGGCATAAAATAACCCAATAAGATTGACATGCCATAAAGATCTAACCAACCAACCAACCAACCTTACTATTAAAAGTAATATTTGATTGTGATATTTTCCTTTCATTTCTTGAAATTTCTCTGTAATTCCTTGTTAGCAAATAAATATGGAAGATTGAAAGTGAAACAACAAATCAAGTTGCCACAATCTGTTTGATGAATACAGTTTATGTGTTAGATAACACTTAGCTATCCAATTTGAGAGGGAGTGGTTTCTCCATTATCTTCTTCTGCTCTTTGCTTTGGATGATGGCCATTACTGCTTC
Organism: Doryteuthis pealeii; assembly: GCA_023376005.1. NCBI lineage: Eukaryota > Metazoa > Mollusca > Cephalopoda > Myopsida > Loliginidae > Doryteuthis > Doryteuthis pealeii. The sequence continues at coordinate 33,563,933 of CM042172.1, read as the reverse complement.
CTCTTCTGTTGAGAAGAATAATCACATTTTTCATGTATACATTTCTTGAATTGATTAAATTAGTTTCCAAGAATTTTTGGGAAAAATTACATCACAAATTTTAAAATTAAGACGCTGATGTTAATCAGCGTTTTAAAGTATGTCTTTTCATTTCCACATATTTGAATATCAATAAGAAGCAGATTCTGCAGTGTTTCAGTTTGTTTAACAAATCTTCCTCAGGGCCTTCATTGGTTTTAGGAAAAATAAATTATTAATGAAAAAAAAAAGTCTGCGAGCCTCTGCTTTTTGTATGCTACATACAAAAAGCATAGGCTCGCAGACTTTTTTTTTCATTAATAATTTATTTTTCCTAAAACAAGGACGGCCCTGAGGAAGATTTGTTCAACAAACCGAAACACTGCAGCATCGGCTTCTTAAACATCATTCATTAATGAAACTTGTGTTTTTATGTCTCCGCTTTACGTTGCGATAGTAGCAAGTGGTGCGCCCCGACTCTGCGCCACGACCCTACCGTCGTCGAAGTAGTCGCCGATCTACTGTCATCGTTCCACTGATGAAAGGGCTGGTTTAGCTCAGGCAGTAGAGTGTTTGGCTAGAAACCACAAGGTTCCTAGTTCGATACCGGCCCTTGCTAACTCAGTGTATGAGTAGCACAGGGATCTGTGCAGTTAAGAGCTGCTGGTAGGTGTGGCACTCCACCTCAGATGCTAAAAACAATCTCCTTGGTCTAACGCTAGTGAAAGGGGGATAGACTCTCTCGCTGTCTGTCTGATACCGACTTTAGGTCACCCCGACGACTTTACTTACTTTATATTACATATTGTCGGATTTACTTCCACTTTTTCTTCATACATTTCTTTATTTCACTTAACTAAGATTTATTTTTTAAATACAGAATGAACCTGACTGCATTCAGGGAAATGGCACCCATAAAGAACATGAATGGCCACATAGTACCTTAACATTTCAGTTGAATTTACACTTCATATGGCCCTAGTTTAGTCTGTAAAGTTATGCAGTGCACACATCTTATGAATAGATTATAAAACTTCATGGTTTTATATTTAGATGTAGGCCATAATCACTTAATTACATAAAGAGGAGTTAGTTGTACTTGGAAGCAAACTGGAGTTGGAGTTAGTAAAACTATTCTGACTCCAGTTGAATTTATGCTTTATATGGCCCTAGTTTAGTCTGCAATGTTATACAGTGCACACTCTTTATAGATAGATTATAGAAAAAGCATAGGTTTTGAGATTTGTAAACCATTATCACTTAATTACATAGAGAGGAGTTGGAGGTGCTAATCATAGTTGAGTCGAAGTTGGTTTGGTGTTTGGACTCCCCAGCCCTGGTATGAACCCCTTCATCCTCCCAGCTATGTGCTAAATAGTACCACTACTGTTCTTCTACCAGAATGGCTTTGGAATTAAATAATTTATGAAGTTTGATATGCCATTAAATAAAGAAACCAAAGCATCTCTTTCTCCCTCTCTCTTTCTCTCTCAACTTTGCATTAAATAGTACCACTACTGTTCTTCTACAAGGGTGGCTTTGGCATTAGCTAACCCAAGAAAGTTGATATGCCATTAAACAAAAAACCAAACCTATAAGGACCTGAGTTTCCTAATATTTTTCAAAGTGGTAGTACCTGTTAGGGTCCCTTCTAGGGCTAAATAGAAACAAAAAAGGGTTTAAAAGAAATTATGTTTGGCATCAAGAATGAATCAAGCATCAAACGTCTTCAGCATAAAATAACCCAACAAGAGTTGACATGCTTTAAAATCCAACCAACCTAATATTTTTGACAAATTATTATTATTTATTTGTTTATTTTGTCTTGCTGGTATTATTTCCTATTGTTTCAATATTTTTTTTTCCTTTGAACTAAAATTGCAATATTTATCTGGGTTGACGTAGGAAGCATCATTATATCCTGGCCATACTCCAACTCACCTTGCTACTATATCTCACCTTTTTGCTTTTTTTTTCTCTTTGTTTAGAAAATTGTTGTTCCTCAACCCCACCCTCTCTCTCTTTCAAAGAAAATGGGGTCAAAATAAAAACTTTTATATTCAGATTAGCCAGGTGTTCACCTGTCAGGGCAAGGTGGGTGGGACTCCCCCACCTCCGCCTCTACTATAGAACTAAGAGATTGTGATTAGTACTCTAATTTTTCTAACTTGTAAGTTTATTACTAAGTTAGCCTAACTATTAGTTAACTTTTAACATTTGACAGGGGTAGTTTTTCTATCTTGCCACAAATTAAATATTCACAAGCATTTTCTTTTTCTTCTTCTTGCATTCCTGTATTTAAGCAGCGATGAGCCTGTTCAATACTTAATTGGGTGACCACTTAAGCAATAGCAGGTGCTGTAAGCAACCTGAGTCCTTTGTCTATCAAAATGACTTGATTTGGTATTAAATAACCCGAAAGAGGGTTGATATGCTGTAAAACAAAACAAACAACCAACAAGAATATTTCTTGCTATTGCTAAATAATGGGGATCAATTTATAACTTGTGAAAATAGAAAATAGAACCCCCACTTTATGATTACTTTTTCTTGTCCCTTTCTATCCGTCTGTGATGAGTCTGTTCAATACTTAATTGTGTGACCATTTAAGTAACAGCAGGTACTGTAAGCAACCTGGCCCCTTTGTTTATCAAAATGGCTTGATTTGATATTAGATAATCTGAAAGAGGGTTGATATGCTGTAAAACAAAAACCAACCAACCAACCAGAATGTTTCTCACTATTACTTTCATCTTCAGTTAGAAAAAAAAAAGAGTGGCTAAATATCGAGGGATCAGTTTATAACTAGTGAAAATAGAGAATGGAACCCCCACTTTATGATTGCTTTTAATTTCTCTTTCTATCTGTCTGTGATGAGTCTGTTCAATACTTACTTCGGTGACCACTTAAGCAACAGCAGGTGCTGTAAGCAACCTGAGTCCTTTGTCTATCAAAATGACTTGATTTGGTATTAAATAACCCGAAAGAGAGTTGATATGCTGTAAAACAAAACAACCAACCAACAAGTATGTTTCTTGCTATTGCTTTCATCTTCAGGTAGAAAAAAGTGGCTAAACCAAGGGATCAGTTTATAACTTGTGAGAATTAAAACCGAACCCCCACTTTATGACCACATTCTTTTTTTTTTTTTCTTAAATAATTCCCAACAATAATATTACGGTCAAGTCATGCTGAAAAGAACTAGTTCCATTTGATCACCAAAGTTAAGCAGTGATAAGCCTGTTCAATACTTAAGCAACAGCAGGTGCTGTAAGCAACCTGAGTCCTTTGTCTATCAAAATGACTTGATTTGGTATTAAATAACCCGAAAGAGAGTTGAAATGCTGTAAAAACAAAACAACCAACCAACAAGTATGTTTCTCGCTATTGCTTTCATCTTCAGTAGAAAAAAAAGTGGCTAAACCAAGGGGATCAGTTTATAACTTGTGAGAATATAAAACCGAACCCCCACTTTATGACCACATTCTTTTTTTTCTTTCTTAAATAATTCCCAACAATAATATTACGGTCAAGTCATGCTGAAAAGAACTAGTTCCCTTTGATCACCAAAGTTAAGCAGTGATAAGCCTGTTCAATACTTAAGCAACAGCAGGTGCTGTAAGCAACTTGAGTCCTTTGTTTATCAAAAATGACTTGATTCAGCATTAAATGCCCTGAAAAGGATCGGTATACCACAAAACGACCAATCAACCTATCCCAATCTGTTAATATCTATCTGCCCAGCCTGTTTCTATCTATCTATCTGTGATGAGCCTGTTCAATACTTAATTGAGTGACCATTTAAGCAACAGCAGGTACTGTAAGCAACCTGAGTCCTTTGTTTATCAAAAAGACTTGATTCAGCATTAAATGACCTGTAAAGGTTGATATGCCATAAAACAACCAACCATCCTATCCCAATCTGTTAATATCTATTTGCCCCAGGTTCATGATGAACCTGTTCAATACTTACTTGGATGACCACTTAAGCAACAACAGGTGATGTAAGCAACCTGAATCCTTTGTTTATCAAAAAAATTGATTCAGTATCAAATGACTCAAAAAGTGTTGATATGCCGTAAAACAAAACAACAATTTGATTACACACTATTTTTCCTGATTTTTCAACCAAAAAGTTAGGGGGTATACAGAAGAACTGTCTTATTATAATGGAGATTGTGGGTTTTTCTGTCTGTAACCGAAAATATATCACTACTCAAGTAACAATTCCCTTAGTTATTTACGTCACATTCTCCATGATTTTATTTTTATTTGAACCTCAATTATTAATAAAATTGTTTTCCATTATTAATACTGCTGACCATATCTACATACTAATAACATGCAATTGTATTTATATATACAACAAAATATCGGTTTACAGTGGGAACAGGAAGGCTAATTTGCATACTGATATTAAAAATTTGATTTTAATAAATTGGTATTATTGATATCTAATTATTTGGTTTATTTTAATAGATATGAGCAAAGATCTTGGAGATAGATCTTAAAAGAAATCCATTAACAAGAAGAAATAACTAATTTTATTCTTTATTTCCTATTTTAACTAAATAGTTAAATTAGTAAAATTTAGCAGAAAAAGACGGAGTGATGGAAAATGATGGAAGAGTTAGTTTCAAAGTTGTTCTATTTTTCGATTATACTCCCTCAGTTTCAAATCATTTTATGCATACTTATTTAGTTTCATTAGTCTTTCTAATTTAATATATTTAATTACAGTAAAACTTAAATACTTGCACCCTAGTATAATCAAGTTTTTTTTTCTTCTGGCTCTGTGCATCACTATAGTCAGGGATGGTATGACTGAAAGTAAGTTATATCTACGATCCAAATTAACTAATGTATAATAAATATTTCTGTTAATACCACTACAGAGAAATAACCACTGGAATGTGTTTGTTTATAATTTGTTTCTTACCGAATAATAAAGTCTGCCTGACAGCAAGGGAGTCTATCCCCTTTTCATTAGTGCTAGACCAGGGAGATTGTTTTTGCAACTGAGGTAGAGCACCACAGTTACCATCAGCTCTCCACTTTACTGCACAGCTCCAAGCTGGGCTACTTATGCGCTGAGTTAGCAAAGGCTGGTATTGAACCCTGAACCTGTAGTTCCTAGGCAGATGGTCTGACTGAGTGTGAATATATTCTTGCCTTTGCCATAACTCTTTGCCTACCAAATTTCCCCACGACTGTACCAAATTTTCTTGTATTTTTTTACCTGTATGATGGGATATTTCAAAGTTCACTATCTATTCACCTCCGAAACTCATTCTATTCAAAAAAAGTCATATTATATTATTGTAATCTGAATCCTTCTGCTCAATTATAATGAACTAACCATCAGTTTTTGTGCTTTGTTTGGGAGAGCTGCTGTGAACGGTTTAAGTAAGCAGAGTTAAGAGCAAAATATGCAGAGATTATTCTTATAATTAATATGATGAAAAGATAATAAAACAAATATATACAAAAAGAATTTTTATTAATCTATATATAGATGAGAGATTTATTTTTAACATTTAAAACCCCGGGCAAAGCCGAGTAGCTCTGCTAGTTTGAATAGAACATTTAGGCAACTTGTTGGATGGATTTCTTAGAATTTAAAAAAGAAAAGAAAAAAGCAAAAAAACTTATTGGGTAATGGACTAAAGAAAGATAATTGTTGATAGTATAAATTTTTCTCAAGTTACTGCCTTTTGTGTTGCCTATCTGCTAGATATTGTCTTTTTATGGTCTATTGCTATTGGGGCACACAGACTGGAAAAAAAAAAATTACATAAACATATATATATATAATGATTCCATTCCTTGAGTTCTGCTTGACTGCTTGATTTGAATGACATTGTGGAGTCTTATATATACTTTGTCATTTTGCAGTGGACTTTGTAGCATTTGGGTTTGTATTTGAGTTACAACAGTTTGTTGCCTTGTCTTCCCAGTTCGACGGTAATTGGAACTTTAATTATTCTTCAATATATATATATATATGTATATATTGTAGGCAGGTGTTGTTAAATAACACGGAACATTTCTTCTTTATGATCTTGAGTTGTATCTTTTCCAGTCTTCTGGCGATCTTTCTAAGGTCAGGATCTAGTTGATATAAGATTTTTCCCATACGATCAACCCTGGCGCTTTCGACTGTTTCCTCAGTCCTCATCAGGGGGATATGTTTTCGTGTTAGTTTTTTCTCTTCTTTTTCTCGTTCTTTTATCTATTTTGTTTTTAAATTGGGAGAGTTTATTATTTTTTAGAGGGTTGCTATGATTAGTGTATTAGCTATTAAAGATGTTTAGTATATTATGACCTATATTGAATGATATTTTATTGATGTTAGTTTTATTTTTTATTTTTATGCATATCACCTCAAGAATTTGTAGGCGTTTCTTAGTTATTTTTATAGATGATTTTAATATATTCAGTGAGGATTTTTCTAATGTCGGAGGAAGTAAATTTGTCTAGATGTTTTGTAATTAAATGTTTTATGGCACTAGTATCGGAGATATATATATATATATGCACTCTTGAACTTTATCTAACGTAGGAACAGTGTTCAGTAAATTCTACGTCCACAATCAGTAATGCTGATAGCTTTTTAATTTAGTGCATCCTGGGACTCATGTATTTGATTTGAATGAGTCATTTCATTGTAGAGTTTTTATCTATGAACAACTAAAGTCATCTAACCCCTACCTTGTACCCCATAGCGTGTAATTCATTTCCAAGAAAATATTAAAATGTATTTCCAGTAAGCTGGAAATGGTGAGGAAAGGAAAAACAAACAAAAAACACTGGGACGCATGGATACAATTTTACTGCATCCTTTTAGATTTTTATGCGTCAGTGATGCTTATTTGCATCTCTGGTCTACAATAGCACTTACTGAACACAACTGTAAGGTAAAATAGACTACTGTAATCTCGCACCCTGAGAATTTGTTTTTAGAAAGAAAAAATAATTTACCACACAACAATCCCTTACAAAACATACATATGTATAATAGTAAGAAATTTGAAAAAACACAGGTTTAAATAAAATGAGTGGTAAGTTTATTAGCCGACGCTGCAGTGTTTCGATCTGTTAAGTAGATCATCTTCAAGGCATTTGTTGATATAAGGAAAAGTAATAAAAAAATTTTATCACAGAATAACGAGAAAAACTGCGATTTACCTTGTTTATCAATCTGTTCAAAATTTGAAGTTTCGCACAAACACACACACAACTTTGAGGTTTGTTTGATGTCGTTTATCGTAAAATATATACACACACACACACACACACACACACACACACAACCACACACTCACACACACAAAACACCTAAAAAATGCTCAGTCATTTTTCGATACACACACACACACACACACACACACACACACACACACTCACCATAAAGAAAAATATTTGACATCATATTTCAATCTGTCTACCTTTCAGCATTCCTTCTTCAAACTTTGAACAGATTGATAAACAAGGACTATTGCAGTTTTTCTAGTTATTCTGTAATAAAATTTTTTGATTACTTTTCCTTATATCAACAAATGCCCTGAAGAAGATCTAGTTAACAGATCGAAACACTGCAGTGTCGGCTAATAAACTTACCACTCATTTTATTTAAACCTGTGTTTTTTCAAATTTCTTACTATACTACATACCTTTGGATTCATTTCCATCTATTCACGTACATATTGTGTTATGCTAGATATTGTTGTATTATTTATTTATTCATTTATTTATTATTTGTTGTTATATTACTCATATTATTTATTATATTATAGATACTAGTAAATATATGCACCCTCTGGGTGCAAGTATTTAAGTTTTAATGTAATAAAATATTATATTAAATTAGAAAGGCTAATTAAACTAAATAAGAATGCAGATAAAATGATTTGAAACAGAGGGGTGTATAATCGAAAAGTCGAACAACTGAAACTTACTCTTCTATCACTCTCGTCTTTCATTGCTAAATTTTCCTAATTTAATAACTTAGTTAAAATAGGAAGTAAAGAATAAAATCAGAATTATTTCTTCTTGTTAATCGATTTCTTTTAAGATTTATTGAAGAGATTTTTGATAATATTCATTAAGATAAAACCATACAATTAAAAATCAATAATACTAAGCACATATTTATTAAAATCAAATTTTTAATTTCAATATGCAAATTAGCCTTCCTGTTCACACTGTAAACTGCTATTTTAGTCTATATATAAATACAATTGCATGTTATTCAATTGTAGATATGATTAACAGTATTAATAATGTAAAACAATTTTATTAGAAATTGAGGTTTAAATGAAAATAAAATCATGGAGAATGTGACGTAAATGACTAAGGGAATTGTGACTTGAGTAGTGATATAGTTTCGGTTACAGACAGAAAAACACACAATCTCCATTATAATAAGATTATGTTTATTTCATAAATATTATAAAGTTGGCATTAAATAACCTACAGGTTTGATATACCATTAAACCAAACCAAACCAAATTCAGTAAATTCTTATTAAAAAATGTAAAGTCAGAGGAGTGGCCTATTGTCAGTATTGTAGGAATTTGTTTTGAGTGACCAGTATCAAGCTGTATTACAAGTTGATCTATTTCTGAGAACCCAGACTTGGTGGGTGGTTTAAATAGCAGGTTGGGCTATCTACTGTGCACCTTGGCCAAGTCCATTCCCAGGATTCTCATTGGCTGGTGGTTTTAGTGTAGATATTTTTATCCATATATGCCAAACACTTGACAGTGTTCTGGTAGTTTGTACAGAGCGTTGTATAGAGCTGGTGACTGGACGCTAGTCACAGCCTTCCTGTGAAAGTGAGTATGATGTTGATTCTACAGATATTCAGAAAGTTAAACAAGATTCCATATAATTAAGAGAATTAGTCTCACATTTCAAGTGACATATTTGAACAGGATTCAAACCTGTGAGGGAATATTCCATTGGATTCGAAATTCAACTGGATATTCCCTCACAGGTTCGAATCCTGTTCGCAGTGCCATGTAGGAATTTGTATTGAATGACCAGTATTCAGCTGTGTTACAAGTTGAATCTGTTTCTGAGAATCCAGACTTGGTAGGTGGTTTAAATAGCAGGTTGGGCTGTACTACTGTGTAGCATGGCCAAGTCTTTTTCCAGGATTCTCATTGGCTGGTGGTTTTAGTGTAGATATTTTTATCCATATATACTTAACATTTGACTGATGTGTCAGTTGGTAAAGAGTGTATTCGATTACATTCCGTCTTTTTTTTTTTTTTTTTTTTTTTTTCTGGTGATTGGACACTAGTCACAGCCTTCCTGAGAAGGTGAGCATAATGTTCATTCTACAGGTATCAGCTGAACAGTGATGGAGACTATCCACTTTTCGCTAGTCCTAGGCCACAGCTACCATTAGCTTCCCACTTTACCACACAGATCAGATTTCCCAATCTATGCTACTCATGTGCTGAGTTTGTGGGAACTGGTATTGAACCAAGAACCTTGCGATTCCTAGGTGGGTGCTCTACCGACTGAGCTAAACCGACCTCTTAAATTCTTATACCTTAAAAAAAATAAGGCCATCAAGCGATAGATAAAATTTGAACAATGCTTTATCGTGAGGCAACTATATTATTAAGAATCTTTTTTATTTTTCCAACATAACTTGGACAATTTCAGAACACTCCGCTGTACACAGGTTAGAGGTTAGGGTTAATTCATTCAAGCAAATATACTAGATTCATATGTTATTTGTCTATATTTTTGAGATGAGCCTTGATTTGAATGATTTTGATGCTTCAGACTGTGGTCCTCATCTTTATTGTAGTAATGTGTAATAAGGATACAGTGGCCAAAACATTGTGTTTATACATACTACAATAAAGATAAGGACAACAGTCCAAAACATCAAAATAGATTCATACAGTAGAAGATGTCCTATGCAAAATGCCTTCTCTTTATTAAGTTAAAATTGTGTTTATTCCTCTATGTAGGAAAAAATCGTTTCATTTATTGTTTATTTCTACCTTGATAATTACAGCAGTCCGCCCTGTCGGTGGGGTGTTAGAATACACCGACTGCACCTCTGCAGAGAGGTAAGACTACCCCAAATGGGGCCACCTGTTGGCCGTGGTGGCGACCCATGATGCTTAAGGACGGAGTCTTGGTGGATGAGCAGTCCATGACCTGCAACACTCCATTTACACCCTTACTTAGGCTAGACGGCGGTCAGAGAGGCCCCTCCAATCAATCAGCTGGTCATGTCAAGCCCTAGCACCTATATGATTGCCCCAACCCTATTGCCTTTATGGCATGCCCCAAGCCGTTTTTATCATATTGGTGCTAGAAGGCGGTGGCTGAAGGTCTTCATGTCCTGGGTATAACTTTAAACTCTAACTGATGGTGAGGTTCCAGTTCTGGAGAATGTGGAGCACACCTTCATCACCATTGCTCCCTGGTCCACTCTGATCTGGAGTGGTAGTACCTGTTAGGGTCCCATCTATGGGTTAAATAGAAAAATGTGTTTATAAAAAAAATTGAGTATTCATTAAGAATGAATTCATTTCAAAACTTTGCCGGCATTAAATGACCCACTGAGGTTGATATGCCATAAAACAAAACAAACAACAAATACAGCAGCAGTATCAATACTTGTTGATATAATACAAATTTCTTTGTTTATCAAATTGTTTTGGAAAAATGAACTATATTTGGGGCAAGTGTGGGGTTGGGGTTGACTTTTGACATTTATTAAACAATACATATTAAATTCATTTTATCATTAGGATGAGTCAAGTTTTACAATATTTTGGTATGTGCTAGTTTGAAGTGTGTATATCATGTGACCAAAGTTCGAGGATGTGGTCTCAATCATGTCCTTAGATGACTGCTGATCTTGGCTTTGAAATCTTGACCGCAGTGTAGACATGTTTCTCGGGGTAATGCTGGTTGAGGCTGCTGTCTTTGCTCCTTCAATATTCATTGCCTTTCCTCCAGCTCTGCAGTTTGTTTGCATTCGAAAGTACATGTGCTATCCCTGATAGTAGTTCTCCAACACGTTCTGTCTTTTGCTGCTGTCTCCCATGTTTTGATGTTGATTTCACATTTTTTAGATTTCATTTCAAGATGTTTCTAAAACGCTTCTTGGGTACACCTCTAGGTCTGCTGGATAATCCATGCCAAACAAGTGTTTTGTGGACCATTTGCGTACCTTCTATTTAGCAACCCCGGCATTTTCATTGATATCGGTAGACATTGACAAATTCAGGCCATAATCGGTTTAAATCGCAATTTCTCGTCCAAATTTAAAAATATTTATATTGTTGGAAAGAAAATAAAATAATCTTTCTGAATATGTAATTTTTATGTGTTTTATCCATTGAATTATTTTTTTACAGTGAGTTAAAAGGTATTTCGCTTCAAATAGCTGAAAATGTGTAATGAATTTTTTTCTGAGACTAAATTTTACACTATTCGGACTATTGTCCTCATCTTCATTGTTATCTGTACAACGTTTCGGCCGATCTTCCCTCTGGCCTTCTTCAGGTATTTCTTGTCTGACTTGGGAACCATCTTTTCAAACTCTGGAATCTTCTTGTCGTAATCGGGAACTATCACAGAACTTTGAACCTAACCCTTTATTCAGTCCACGGAGGTATCCTGTTCTCATTCCGCTAACCAGTTAGAGTCTGACAAGAAATACCTGAAGAAGGAGGGCACATCGGCCAAAATGTTGTACAGATAACAATGAAGATGAGGACAATAGTCCAAATAATGCAGATAATACTAATCATCAAACCCTCATCTCAAAAATTCAGAGAAATAAATTTTACACATTACATTTTTTTGTAAAGTCAAAGTGGTTAATCTTTATCGATATTCTTGAAATTTTACACTTAATTAGAAGACACCTTAAACTACAAGCAGGATCTTTTTTCTTTGGGTGAATGAACAACCTTCATAGTTTTGGCAAAATTATTTATTTCCTAAAGGTATTAAATCCAATAATGAACATAATAGCGAGTTCGAACTCGCTTACCAAACAGATGTCACAGTCCAGCATGTTAGTCACTATGCCATGGGACACCCACCCCCTACTTTTTCAACACACCTTATATTGTCAAAAGTTAGACTGTGGAGTCAGAATTCAAAGACTCCAACTCCTCTATTTTTGGACTCAGACTCCTCATTTTATAATTAAGTGATTATAATTTATAATAAATATAAAACCATGATTTCTTCATGATCTATTTATAAGGAGTGTGCACTGTATAACTTACAGACTAAACTAAGGCCATATAAAGTGTAAATTCAACTGGAGTCAGTCGGTAAAACTATATTGACTTCAAATCTGACTTCAGTAACCCCTGCACTAAAATGTCTTATGCGGAGTCGGAACTTTAACTCCAATATTTTTGGAACCTCTGACTCCAACTCCTCTTTATGTAATTAACTGATTACAATTCATAATGAATATAAAAACCATGATTTTTATAATAAGGAGTGTGTACTGTATAACTTTACAGTGGAGGCTCGTGTAGAGATTTGTGGAGTGATCAGTATCCAGCTGTGTTGCAAGTTGAGTTTGTTCTTAGAATCCAGACTTGGTAGGTGGTTTAAATAGCAGGTTGGGCTATTCCACTTGTGTATTTGGGCAAAGTCCACTTCTAGAATTCTCATTGGCTGCTGGTTTTAAGGTGGACACTTTTATCCATATATACCGAACATTTGACTGTGTTCAGGCAGTTGGTACAAAGTGTATTCGGTTACGCTCTTTCTTTTTTTTTTTTTTTTTTTGTCTGGTGACTGAATGCTAGTCACAGCTTTCCCATGAAAGTGAGTATGATGTTTATTCTACAGCACGTGATTAATGGTTATTGAAATATTGAAACTTTTGACTCACCCTAGAATTTTCTTTTTGTAAGGCAAGATATATTTTCTATTCAGTGGTGTTATGAATAATTGTGATTAATATGTCAAATGTTTTGTTTATTGCAGGTACTACCTACCATATATCCTGCCAAAATGATGTGGCACGAGGCAAGAAAACAGGAGCGTAAAATACGCGGCCTGATGGTGGATTACAAGAAGAGAGCTGAGAGGAGGAGAGAATATTACGAAAAAATTGTAAGGCTTTATTTTATTTTATTTCAAAATTTCTTTTATTTCTTTGTTCCCTAGTCATTATGTATTTCTGTCTTAAAAGAAAGTGATGCTATATTTTTGAAAAATATTTAACATTCATTCAAAACTATATTAAAGACTAGACAAAACGTGAACCGTTGGGTCACCTATTGAGCTCTTGATAGATAATTGGGATTAGGGAAAAGAGTTTGCAAAGTGAATTTAATTTTTAAAAAAGAAAAAAATACGAACAGAGTTTAAGAAAAAAAAAAAAAAAAAGCATTAAGATCATTTTGTAAGATTTCTAAGAAAAGAAACGTTTGACCTAATTTAAATTGAAATAGATCATGGAATTTTAATAAGCTACAGCTTGTTGCTAAATCTTAACATACAAATAAAGTGTGTAGTTAAATGTCTCTATCACAATCACTCTCCCATCTCTCTTACTCACACAGAGAAACTAACATATATGAAGAGGTAATCAAAATATACACAGAGAGGGTGAAAGTGATAGGCAGAATGTGAGTGAGAGATGGGTCAGTTTTTCGCTCAATTACTAATTATGACTAATTAAAATGGGATTTTTTTTCAAATATAACTCAATCCTAAAACCAAGGAATATTTTAGTATGAATTTTGAGTTATTAAACTAAACAGGAAAAAAACCTTTAGCAAACAATCATTGATTCACTCAGATTCAGTATAATAATAGGTATATGCAAATGTGTTACTATTTGCACCACCCTGTTGGCTGGGCGTTAGAATACACTGATTACACCTCTGCAGAGTGGTAAAATCTCCCCAATGGGACTACCTATTGGCCGTGGGTAACAACCCGTGGTGCTTAAGGACGGAATCCTAATGGCTGATCAATCAACTGCAACACCCCACTTGTGCCCTTACTTAGGCTAGATAGTTGGTTGGAGAGGACCCCCTCTGATCAGTTGGCTGGTCATGTCAAGCCCTAGCACCTATGTAATTGTCCCAACCCTATTACTCTTATGGCAAACCCCCAACCCTTTTTATCATATGTGCTTGGTGTTATTATCCTGGGTATGACGTTAAACTCTATCAGATGGTGAAGTTCCAGATCTGGGGATAATGGAGTACCCCTTCATCGCCATTAATATTAGGTCCACTCTTACCTGGAGAGGTAGTACCTGTTAGAGTCCCATTTATGGGTTAAATAGAAAAGAATTGAATTTAAAAAAATGTGTTTAGAAAAAATTGAGCTTGAAAAAATGTTAGATACCCATTAATAATGAATAAAACAAAACCCCTCCACCATGGGCTGGATGAGACACGCATACCTTCTAGTCTCAATCAGATGTGAAAATATAAAAAAAAAAAACAAACTTTCAGTGATGCTGATAGCTTTTCAGTTTAGTATGTCCTAGGACGCATGTATTTGATTTGAATGAGTCCCCTGGAAATTTGATGGGTCCCAACTAAAGTTTCTTAATAAATTGTAGAGTTTTATTTATGAACAACTAAAGCTGTCTAATCTCTACCTTGTACCCTATACAGCGTAAGAAAATATTGAAATGTATTTACAGTTAGCTGGAAATGGTAGGGGAAGAAAAAAAAACAGTGGTATGCATGGATATAATTTTTCTGCATCCTTTTAGATGGTGGGGGAAGAAAAGAAACAAAACAATGGGCCGCATGGATATGATTTTATTTATTTATTTTTTGCATCCTTTTAGATTTTTATGCATCAGTCATGATGCATACCTATCAGCATCTCTAAACTTTATTAATATATCTGTTTGTATTTCTGAGATTGTCATTACTTCCAGGTCCACTCTGTTATTATTTCTGAGATGAGATATTTTAAAAGTAGTAAAATGACTATGAACGATAAAAATCATGTGTCCTGGGTATAACATTAAACTGTATGTAATGTTGAAGTTCCGATTCTGAAGGTCTGGGGAGTGTGGAGTACCTCTTTATTACCATTACTCCCAAGACCACCCTGACCCGGAGTGGAAGTACCCGTATGGTTTAAATAGATCAAAAAATGAGTTGAAAAAAATTGAATGCCCAACAAGAATAAATAAAACAAAACATGTTTAGCATAAAATAACCCAACACTGTTTGACATGCTGTAAAATCCAACCAACCAGTCAGCCAACCAGCTCTCAGAGAATAAAACATTAAACTGCTTCTAGTGGTGAGGTTTGACGTTTGGCATAAAATAACTCAACAATGGTTGACATGCCATAAAATCCAACCAACCAACTCAGAGAATAAGACGTTAAACTGCTTCTAGTGGTGAGGTTTGACTTTGGCCTAAAATAACCCAACAATGGTTGACATGCCATAAAATCCAACCAACCATCTCTCAGAGAATAAGACATTAAACTGCTTCTAGTGGTGAGGTTTGACTTTGGCCTAAAATAACCCAACAATGGTTGACATGCCATAAAATCCAACCAACCAGCTCTCAGAGAATAAGACATTAAACTGCTTCTAGTGGTGAGGTTTGACGTTTGGCATAAAATAACTCAACAATGGTTGACATGCCATAAAATCCAACCAACCAACTCTCAGAGAATAAGACATTAAACTGCTTCTAGTGGTGAGGTTTGACTTTGGCCTAAAATAACCCAACAATGGTTGACATGCCATAAAATCCAACCAACCAGCTCTCAGAGAATAAGACGTTAAACTGCTTCTAGTGGTGAGGTTTGACTTTTGGCCTAAAATACCCAACAATGGTTGACATGCCATAAAATCCAACCAACCAGCTCTCAGAGAATAAGACATTAAACTGCTTCTAGTGGTGAGGTTTGACTTTTGGCCTAAAATACCCAACAATGGTTGACATGCCATAAAATCCAACCAACCAGCTCTCAGAGAATAAGACATTAAACTGCTTCTAGTGGTGAGGTTTGACTTTGGCCTAAAATAACCCAACAATGGTTGACATGCCATAAAATCCAACCAACCAGCTCTCAGAGAATAAGACATTAAACTGCTTCTAGTGGTGAGGTTTGACTTTTTGCATAAAATAACCCAACAATGGTTGACATGCCATAAAATCCAACAATGGTTGACACAACCAACAATGGTTGACATGCCATAAATCCAACCAACCAATCAGTTATTTAGTGATCACAACAAAGAAAATGAAAGTTACTACCAAAGCGGATGTTCCTGCTGTTTTTGTCCAGTGAAGAGAGGTGGGGGTGCTGTTTGCAAAGGGGTGGGATCGGAAGATCATAGTCACCGCTGCACCCTAGGAAAAAGGGAGCGGAAGGGGAAAAAAAGAAGACGAGAAGTCTTAAAAAAGGTGCAGCAGTTGAGTGGGTGTTGTGTAATCAGCAGCAGCAGTGGCTGGACCTGATGAACAACAATGGTCCACTGAGAGAAAACTCTCCAACAGCAGGAGCAGCAACATTGCTTGCCAGAAAAGCAGCAGCAGCAGCAGCCACCGCGGCAACCACACGCCTGCTTAGCCATTAAGAGAAGAAGGGTGGAGGAAATGGAGGGTAGTAGGAAAAAAAATAGATAAAAAATAAAAAAGATAAAAGAAAACAAAAAATCAAAAAAATAGAAGATAAAAAACAAACAAAAAAATAAATAAAAAGACTTAAAAACCAAAAAAATCACAAAAAAATGAAAGACAACAAAAAAGACAAAAACTAATAAAAAACAATAAAAAAGACAAAAAAAATCTAAATCAGTAGGCAGATAGACAGCTACCCATTATAGTTGGTTAAACGATCAGTTTCTGTCCTAGAAAACCGGGGGGGGGAATTTCCCCCACTTCCACTCCTAGGATTACCTGATTTAAGCAATGTAAAAAAAAAAAAAAAAAAATTATTTTCACGGGAGGGGGGATTTGATTGGAGGGGTGGGGTGAAAGAGAGGTCTGTTGAGTGGATAGGTAGGTCTTGGAAAGATACTGATCCACCCACCTGAAGGCCTCTTTAAAGTCCCTCCCCATCAAACACCACCCACAATTAATCAGAAGAATTTCCCCAATGTTCTTTTAGTCATCATATTCCTATGACACCATAAAAAAAATAAAAAAAAAAAAAAAAAGTCTTGATGTCTACTGAACATATTCGAGTGGTAGTACCTGTTAGGGTTCCATCTATGAGTTAAATAGTGAAAAAAAAATGTCTTTTAAAAAAAATTGGGTAATCTGAACATTAGCTACATTAATGAGTAGCCTCCTCTTGTTTATTTCACTTTGAGGAAGCCATATGTTTTGGTCGGCCATTTTCATTTCACCGTAAATCAATACAACTGCATGTTTTAACACGAAAATAGCATAAAATGTGTTCTTAATAACAATTAAGTTCATTTCAAATAACGCGCAAGCAAAATTAAGAACACATTTTATGATATTTTTGTGTTAAAACATGCAGTTGTATTGATTCAAACAAATTCATATTTTCAGTGTAGATTAACGTGAAATGAAAATGGCCGACCAAAACACATGGCTTCCTCAAAGTGAAAGAAACAAGGGGATGTTACTCTCATTTATGTAGCTAATGTTCAGATTACCACAAATTGTGTATGAAAAAAATGTTGAATGCCCATCAAAAATGAATATAATATAGTTTTTGCATTAAAAATAAATGTAAACAAAAGTACTTCCAGTTGAGTCTTACGGATGGGGTTTACAGTTCTTAAGATTTAAGCTAAGACAAGTTTATATGACAATTTCTTGTTTGTAAATAATTTTCCTGTAAAAATCTGTTAGATAACTTTAAATATATATCAAGATAAAACAAACTATATATAAAATCAATAATACTGGGCATGTATTTATTAAAACTTATATGTTTCCGTAACCCGGTAGAGCTCTTTAGGAGCAACTTTAATAAACTTTCACTGCCAGCATGACACAACGATCATCTGTTTACAGATTTGATCTCTCTGGTGATCGTAAAGTATATACACAGATGTATGTGTTTAAAACAGTTAAAACACTGCTCCTTAAACAGCAGCTGGTGATAGCCTGGAGGTTAACGAATCGGACAGGTGTAAAGTCAGTCGGGGTTTGCTCCTGGTTGGGGTTAGTTGTTGTGTCTAGCCACACTGATGAGACATGAAACATCAAAACACGGTGTCTGTGGATGACTTATATATATATATATATATATATATATATATATATATATATATAATGATAATACAGCATTTTCTTTATTTTATGTAGTAATGATATTGACTATAAATTAAATACACATTAATAAAGTTACTTGATTACTGAAATTACTGATGTAAGCGATGATGTAGTTTCGGTTACAGAAAAATAGGGACCGAATCTTCATTATATATGTATAGATACTAGACAAAACATGACTCGTTGGGTCACCCATTAAACTCTGGGTAGATAATTGGGATTAGTGAAAAATGAGTTTGAGAAGCGAATTAAATTTGAAAAAAAAATAAATACAGCCTGAGAATTAAAAAAAACAAAAACATTAAAATCATTTTATAAGATTTCTAAGAAAGGGAACGTTTCACCTAATTTAAATTGAAATGGACCCGATTTTTTGAATCATTATTAAGAATCAAGATGTTGAGAAGCTACGGGCTTGCTACTGCTGAAACATTACATACAAATAAAGCTTGTTAAAGAAAAAAAACTGTGGATCATCCTTTGTTGCCCTTAGTCAGATTTTTGTCCTGATGAGCTACTAAGCAAAACTGTTAGTAGGTATATCTGACTCATTAGTTTTAACTTTATTATTTGCTCTACTTAGGTATTGAGTACTTTTTACTTTTAGATAATCCTGGCAGTTTATATATATATTTTTCATATATATATAATTTTTTTTCTTTTGGCCAAGTATTATAGTATTAACTGATTATTTTCAGTTGGTATGACTATCTTGGTCTTTTTTTTTTTTTTTTTTTCACCCAGGTGAAGTTTAGTAGTATATTTTTACAATCAAACTATTTGCCGGGTTTTTCTTAACGCAAGGGTTTACTAACAAGTTTGGTATATAAAAATGAGTTCAGAAAACGTCTTTTGAACAAAAAAATTGTTAAATACCCATCAATAATGGATATAACAAAACAGCTTCGACAGAAAATAACCCAACATGGCTTGACATGCCGTAAAATCCAACACAAGAAAAAAAAAAAAAAAAAAACTAAATCTCGAAATAATTTCAAATTTGTACCCCTCCCCCCACAACAGTTCTATCAGGTATCATCATGCCCTGTTGGCGGGGTTTAGAATATGTTGACTGTATCCCCTGCAGAAGCGTAACACCTACCTCCCCAAATAAGGGGGATGTCCTGGTTATGATAGTTGACTACTTCTGGTGGTGAGGCTCGTTATGGAGCTCTGAGGTGTGTGTAGTACCCCTCCATTTCCATTACCCCCAGGTACACATTGACCTGGTTCTTAGTAATATTTCACCCTGTTGGCAGGGCTTAGAATATTCTGTTTCCCCCTACAGAGGAGTAAAACTCCCCCTTCCCCCTAAAAACCTCTTCTGGGTATGATAGTAAAATCCATCTGATGGTTAGTCTTCAGTTATGGAGATCTGGAGAGTACTCCTTCATTGCCATTACTCCATATTCAAGTCCTGAAGAAGGTCTAATAGACCGAAGCGATGCATCATCGACAATAAACATCCAGTTTCCATAACATCCCATGTTTGTCTACCTTTCTCCACACACATATAAAATTTGTTGTAGATCCAATGAGAGAAAAGTACATTTCATTATAATGGAGATTTGGTGTCTATCTGTAACCTAAACTACGTCTACTTATATCACAATACCCTCAGGAATTGTGTAAGTTTATCAATTTATAGTCAAAATCATTAATACATAAAATCTTATTTAATGAGGTCTATATAAAAATCTGAGTTAGATTTGCCTCAAAACAGCCCATGTTATTAGTGCATTTAAAATCCTGCAATGTGTTTTACGTATCACTAAGAAATAAAGGTTTACATAATATATGGTGTGATTACTTTGCATACTGGTTTTAACAAAACCAGGTTGAATAGATAATTACTTTGTGTTATTGATCTTTAATATTGTTGTTTTATTCTCAAACATATTAAAATCAATCTTATGAAGGATTTTATATAGAAACCAATTAAAATATAATTGAAATAAAGCGTAATGTTTTTATATGCGGTAGTGTGTTCAACTAGGAACCACAAGGTTCCTGGTTCGATACTGGCTATCGCCAACTCAGCGTATAAGTAGCACAGGGCTTCTGCGGTAAAGTGAGGAGCTGATGGTAGGTGTGGCACTCCAACTTAGATACCTGAACAGTCTCCCTGGTCTAGCGCTAGTGAAAAGGGGATAGACTCCCTGGCTGTCTGGCTGATATTGACTTTAGGCCACCCTGAAGATTTTACTTTTTTTTTTTTTTTTTTTTACTTTAGATTAAAACTTAAATACTTATGCCTGGTGGTGGATGGCTTATATCCTTGCTAGTATTTTATAATGAAAAGGTCTGTAGGTGGTTTGAATTTTTTTTCTATTCATTTCTATATTACAATAAACTAATACAATTGTATTGTTATATCATATATATTGTATATCATATATATCATATATAGATATATTGTATTGTTATATCATATATATCATATTGTTATATCATATATAATATCATATATCATATATTGTATTGTTATATCATATATATATATATATCATATATATTGTATATATTATATTGTATTGTTATATCGTATATATTGTATTGTTATATCATATATATATATCATATATTGTATTGTTATATCGTATATATTGTATTGTTATATCATATATATCATATATATATTGTTATATCATATATAATATCATATATATATATCATATATATCATATAGTATTGTTATATCATATATCATATCATATATATATATTGTATTGTTATATCATATATATCATATATATTGTATATCATATGTATTGTATTGTTATATCATATATATCATATATATTGTATTGTTATATCATATATATCATATATATTGTATTGTTATATCATATATCATATTGTTATATCATATATCTTGTATATCATATATATCATATATCATATATATTGTATTGTTATATTATATATATCATATATATTTTATTGTTATATCATATATATCATATATCATATACATATATATTGTGTCAAATCATACAGAAAAAAATAAAATTGTCACCCACCCCCTTCAATTTTTCTGAAATTTTGTACAGATGTGGACTATGTTAAAGTTAGACAGTCCCCTAAATTTGAGCTTCCAATTCCAAAAATTGGCAGAGTTATGTAGATTTTCAGCTCTCCAAATTTGGTGGGGTTTGCGAAAAATGGTGACTTTTTGTCTGTAAAATGAGTTCTAGAGTTTCCCTTCTTCCCCTCAAAATTGGTTTATAAAAGTATTTTTGCCCAAGAAATCCAAAAATGCTATCAAAAAAGTCTGAAAGTTAACCTTTCCACACCTGGAAAAAATTTCAGAAGAATTGAAGTGAGAAATTTTAACCAATTTTAACAAAATGTTGTAGCTTCAATTCTAAGCAAAAATCAAACTATCTTTTTGCTACAAATAATGTTCAATCGATATGAAATCGAAAGCTCTAGAACTCATTTTACAGGCAAAAATAGATTACAAAAAGTCACCATTTTTTTGTGACTGCCCTCAAATCGACATAATTCTGCCAATTCTTGGAATTGGAAGGTAAAAAATTTGGGGATTGTCTAACTTTAACATAGTCCACACATGTACAAAATTTCAGAAAAATTGAAAGGGGGTGGGTGACATAGCCTGGATGATTTGACATGGAATTACCCATATACTCGTTCTACATCAGATATAATGGAGGGAGAGACAGAGAGTAGAGATGATGATATGATGATGTGAAACAACCAAGTCTTATTTTAATATTCAATTGACAAACAAGACTTGGTTGTTTTATGATAATAAAGCTTTTTCCAGAACCCAGCCCATGATTCCGCTGCGGTGAAATAGACACCGGAGCTGAAAATAATGTTTACGCTCCTCGAAAGTCTGGTCGCATCTAATCTCAGATTTTCTCACATGTCCTATTGCACGCTTTCAAGGAGTCAAATCAAAAGGTTATTACCCATCCATAACTGTCGGGTAATTCAAAATATTCTAACTACAGGTACGTTCATAATTCATAAGCTGTTCATAAATTATGTAACAGCTTGAAGAGGGGAAGAAAAAAAAATTCACACCATTATGTACACACATATATGTATAATCCAATGAGCGAGTGATGAAATCTTTCTTACAATGTAATAATTTACAATAGTCATAATTGATAGAGCTCAATGTGTCCACTTAGAGCTAGGGTCACAGAGCAAGAATATATTTGGAAAAAATAAAGATAATTAAGACTGAAAGCATAATAGTCTATTTCAGGAGACTTACAGGAATGTTGATTCCCCAAGTCATCATTTGTAATATATTGCCTGATCAATCGATTGCACCTGGGGACCGGTCTACACGCAGGAAGTACGTGGGTGTCAAGTGCAGGCTGGAAACAAAAACAGGATATGGCCTTGAACTGACCTTTGGCACCTAAAGATGCAGGTGTACATTTGACACTGTTTAGGTGCAGAAAATCTGTAGGTGTAGCCCATAACCAATGAAAACAGGCTGCGTGGGCGAAGAAGTGTTTTTACAGAAAAACTGCATAGGCGTGACACAGGGAGTTAGACTACAATAAATAAGCCTGTAGAAATCGATTTGGCAGAAAAAGTTCAGGTTCGAGATAACTTGAAGAGAACTCCCAAAGGCTCCACATTTGCGTAACCCCTGCTAACGACTCTCAGTCTGCACACAACCGAGGAAATAAAGATATTTTCTTATATTTTCATAAATACAAGTGTTCGTGTTCCTTGACGGATCTAGTGTGTAACACATTCAGATGCTACAATGTAGGAATATTTTATTATTCTGAGAGTAGTCTTAATAATAAAATATTTGCTCTCAGAATAATAAAATAGAATAAATAAAAAGTCAAAAAACAATGCTGAAAAGCCATACGTACAAATATTGCTTTGTATATAATTATCAAATTATTATACATAGAGCCCTTCCTATGGACTACCAATTTTTGATATATCTATATTAAAAAGGTGAAAAATAGAATCATTCCCACCACCAACTTATCTGGTTATTTACACACACACACACACACACACACACGTGTGTTATATATATATATATAATATATATATATATATATATATATATTATATATATATATATACACACACACACAGGGTGTCCCAGAAGTTACACACCATCCTGGTTTTCAAAAATACACCTTTGTTGATTTCAAATCACTGTTATTGAGAATAATTATAATAAATGCTCAAATTGAGAGATAGAAAATTAATTGCGACAATCACTATCAATGAATATGTTTTTGAAATAACTAAAGGTGTTGTTTTTCAAAACCTGGATCATACATGACTTCTGGGACACCCTGTATATATATATGGAAAAAATTAAGTAGATGATTTAGATTTAAAGCATAATAGTCAATTTCAGGAGACTTTGAGGAATGCAGATTCCCCAAGGAACCATCATCAAATGCTGCAGTGTAGGGATATTTTATAAGACTGAAAGCAGTCTGGAACACATTGGCTTAGCGTATTTCAAGTTTATACGTGTTTGTTTTATAAAAAATTTTTTTTTTTTTAGATTTGTAATTTTATTTTATCGTGTCCAGGTCACAGTACTCAGTCACCTCAAAGGTCATTTCCCTAAAAAGTCATAAATTTTCTTCTCTGCCAGCTGACTCTCATAGAACTGTCTGAAGATTGAGTTCTCTGTTGATATATATATATATATATATATATATATATTTTATTTCTAAACTCCGACAGTATAAAAAAAACCCCGGCTTTATAGTCTGTAATTACACAATAAAACTTTGCCTGGAGAAAGAAAAAAAATGTTTAAACGAAAAAGAAAAGACCAAATCATATGCACCTCCTGAAAATAATTAGATGATGCTATTAAAATAGCCAAAAGAAAAAAATGCTGCAACAGTTGCCTATGTTAAATATACTAAAGTGCTCAATACAATAAGTAGAGCTAATGAATAATAATCATTATTAATGTCAGAATTATCCTGATGATCCGTTAGGAGTAACCTAGGTAGATATTTTCTGACTCATTAGCCTTACTTTATTATATATATATATATATATATATATATATATATATATATATATTAAGATTGTTGTAAATCTAACAAGAGAAAAGTAAATATTTTATGATGAAAATGTCTGAATTTTTTTTTTCTCCTATTTATTTTATCACGTGTTTTGGATGTAACTCACAATTTTTAGATATTATTTTAATTTCTGGTATCATATTGGGGGCCCCAGTTCTTGCACTTCAATCTGTTGTCTAGGTGTCCATTTCTTGGAACTGCTTTCTGGCCTGGCTAAACTCTCAATGAGACCCCATCCGATCAGATCAATCGGCTGGTCACATCAAGTCCTAGCACCTATATGATTATCTCAACCCAATTGCCTTTATGGCAAGCCTAACCCTTTTTATAATATATGTGCTAGAGGGTGGTGGCTGAGGGACTTATTATCCTAGGTGTGACATTATACTTAATCTAATGGTGAAGTTCCAATTCTGGAGCTCTGGGGAATGTGGAGTACCCCTTCAACACCCTATATGATTGCCCCAACCCTATTGCCCTTATGGCAAGCCCCAACCCATTTTTTATCATATGGGTGCTAGAAGGTGGTGGCTGCGGGTCTACATGTCCTGGGAATTATGTTAAACTCTATCTGATGGTGAGGTTCCAGTTTTGGAGGTTTGGGGAATGTGGAGCACCCCTTCATCACCATTGCTCCCTGGTCCACTCTGACCCGGAGTGGTAGTACCTGTTAGGGTCCATCTATGGGTTAAATAGAAAACATGAGTTTACAAACAAAATTGTATTATCCATTAAAAATGAAATTATTTCAAAACTTTGTTAGCATTAAACATTTTTTTTTACCAATAGAAGTATTCGTCATAAAATAACCCAAGGGGTTGACATGCTGTAAAACCCAACCAAACCAAACCAAATCCTTCATCACCATTACTCTCAGGTCCTATTCTGATTCGGAGTGGTAGTACGTTAGGGTCCCATGTGTGGGTTAAATAGAGAAAAAATAAGTTTAGAAAAATGTTGAATACCTAAAAGAAGGAAAACAAAACTTCTTTGGCATAAAATAACCCAACAAGCGTTGGCATGCCGTAAAATCCAACCAACCAACTAAACTCTCCACCCTCTTCCGACTAGGACTTGGCCCTGACTATCAGCTATCACTGCCCATAACTCTCTCTAACTGGCATTGATTAACTGCATTACCCCCCCCCCCCACACACACACACACACAGGCACTGGAGCAAGCCAATATATGTGGTTGTTGCCCCTCCTTTGTATCCGGTTAAGACCTCCCACAAAATAAGTCATAATTTTTTTCAGTTTTAGATCTGCAAGATGATTTCTCTTAAAAGGTGTGAACATAAAAATTATTCCTGGACAACTTGTCTCCAAATCTCTAAGATAAGAGACATCAAACTGCAACCCATTTCAAGTTTGGCTGATTCAGACTTTTATGATTTTCCTAAACTTTTGACAGACCCTAGCCCCTACATAAACACGTACACACACCTACACGTGCAGAGATGCTAATAGGTACGCGTCCTGCGTTATTGACGCATAAGAATCTAAAAGGATGCAGAAAAATCGTATCTATGTATCCCAGTGTTTTTTTTCTTCCTTCCCCCACCATTTCCAGCTAACAATAAATACATCTCACTATTTTCCTGGGAACCAATTACACTGTATGGGGTACAAGGTAGGAGTTAGCCAAATTTATATTTCCCCGGCTTTATTTGTTCATAGATAAAAACTCTACAATATAATAAGAAACTTTAGTTGAGACCCATCAAATTTCCCAGGGACTCATTCAAAGCAAATATGTGCTTCCCAGGACACACTAAATTAAAATACTTTCAGCATCACTGCATATGTATGCACATACACATATGTGAGAATGGGAAATGAATCCGACAATATGAGGAAAAAATGAGTAAAGAAAAGAAATGTAGATGGATAAAAATGAATTTTATCGATATTACTTTTAATCGATATCACTTACACGTGTTTCGGTCTGTTTATCAAAATGTATACGGATTTACGTTATTATTATTATTAAAATAATCAGATGGAGTTGAAATGATGATGATAATAATAATAGGAAAAATGCATAAAATGTTCCATACACAGATTTTGCCGACCTTCATCAGAGTATAATTTTTATTTTTATTTTATTTTATTTTATTTATTTATTTATTTTTTTTTTTTAAATAAAAATTATAAAAAATAAAAATTATACTCTGATGAAGGTCGGCAAAATCTGTGTACGGAACATTTGTTATATAATCGCCGCCCAGCACCTATATTTGTGGCCTTGTGCCAGACTTGGAAAAGAACCTTTAGAAAATGTACTACCGATTATCTTAGATTACTGGGTGGTCTTTGTGGAATCACCGAAAAAGTAGTTAGGATAGATAACATCTTTTTAACGAGAGAAATGAGACGATAAGTCTAGATTTAACGAAAAGTTAGGATGAGTGGCTCCAATAAGCCTTTGATCTTTAGGTTAGTGAACTCTGGTTGACCAGTGAGATTGGAACGAATAGAATGAATCGAAAGGTCTCGAACACTCTAAAGTAGAACCTTCTAGAGATTATTTAGAAATGCTATTTAAGACCCGCGAATAGAATCACGAGAGTCAGTTGGAGTTAGTTAGGGTCTGCGATCAGAGCAGTGAGGGTCCGAGAGTCAGAGGCAGTTAGAGCCAGGAGGCGTGCGTGGCAGTTGGCAGTTAATGAACTGAGGTCGCTGATGTGTGAAACCCGAGATGTAATATTTTACACTGGACAAAGTTAAAACCATATTTAAGGAAGCTGACCATCTCTCTCTCTCAAAAGTTATAGGAAGTTTGGAACATAATAAACTTCTGAGAAGTAAACCCGGTGTTATTAGTCTGCTCTATTTACAACGAAAGAAATCTTTTTATGAATGGACTCACGAAACAAACAAGATAGTAAAGTCACTATCGCAAAGAAATCGTACTCATGAATGAAAGTCATTAAAGTGTAAACTTGTCAACACGTCAATTGGCCGTAACGAAGGAGCACGCGGCGTACGTAAAGTGAGATCTTCCCTTGACCAAAAGAAGTGGGGGAAGGATTTTGGGGCTAGCTAAGACTGCTACAGCTAGATCTGTGTATGTAAACAAACGAAACTCCGTACGTACGTTAAATACGAATTGGTACCGCTACGTTAAATATTCCTAATCGGTACCGTGAAAACGAAAAGCCACAACGTTACACATTTTATGCATTTTTCCTATTATTATTATCATCATCATTTCAACTCCATCTGATTATTTTAATAATAATAATAACGTAAATCCGTATACATTTTGATAAACAGACCGAAACACATGTGTCAGTGATATCGATTAAAAGTGATATCGATAAAATTCATTTTTATCCATCTACATTTCTTTTCTTTACTCATTTTTCCTCACATACACATATATATTCATCTAGGTTTTGTCAATGCCAAAACATACATATACACTCACATATTCGTTTATTACGATTTTCTTATCAGCGGGGATTTTTAGAATACACTGATTGCACCTCTGCAGATGGGTTAGACCCCCCCCCCCCCATGTGCCACCTGGCTGTGCCCGTGATGCTTAAGGATAGAACCCTGGTGGCTGAGCAGTTCATGACGTGCAACACTTTGGTCCTTACTTAGATTAGACGGGCAGTCAGAGAGGAGGTCCCCTCCAATCAATCAGCTGGTCATATCAAGTCCTAGCACCTATATGATTGTCTCAGTCCTATTGCTCTTATGGCAAGAACCAGCCCTTTTATCATAAATAAATAATTCAAGAATGAGTAAAACAAAATGTCTTTGGCATAAAATAACCCAACAAGGGTTGACATGCTGTAAAATCCAACCAACCAACCAAACCACACATACAAACTCACATATTCGTGTATTATGATTTTTTTAACTTCCGACCAAGTAGCACTTGAGATTCTTATCTCTACATGTACATACACGCATACTTACATACAACTTTGTTGTCTCGCACCAATTCTTATCTATCTTAAAGAATATTAGATTATTGGTAAAATTTCTGTTTATATCTTGAGATGACATAGGTAGTAGTTGAAGTGTTTCTTGAATTATTATTTGACATCATTTCTCCAGGCCCCCCCCCCCAAAAAAAAAATCTGGTGGTGGTGGTGGTGGAGGGAAAGCAATTATGAATTATATATACTAGCAAATATATGCACCCTCCGGGTGCAAGTATTTAAGTTTTGATATAATAAAATATCATATTAAATTAGAAAGGCTAATGAAACTGACTAAGAATGCAGATAAAAAGATCTGCAACAGAGGGGGTATAATCGAAAAATAGAACAACTTTGAAACTAACTATTCCATCATTTTCCCTTACTCCCCTCTTTCATTGGTAAATTTTCCTAATTTAACTATTTAGTTAAAATAGGAAGTAAAATAGGATAATATTACAGTTATTTCTTCTTGTAAATAAATTTCTTTTAAGATTTATCCACGAGATTTTTGTTTATATTTCTTAAGATAAAACCAAACAATTAGAAATCAATAATACCAAGCACATATTTATTAAAATAAAATTTTAAATATCAATATGCAAATTAGCCTTCTCGTTCAAACTGTAAACCACTTTTTTGTTGTATATATAAATACAATTGCATGTTATTAGTACGTAGATATGGTCAACAGTATTAATAATGTAAAACAATTTTTATTAATAACTGAAGGTTTAAAAGAATGAAATCATGGAGAATTTGACGTAAATAATTAAGGGAATTGTGACTTGAGTAGTAATATAGTTTCGGTTACAGACAGAAAAACACACAATCTCCATTATAATAAGATATATATATATATATATATATATATATATATATATATATATATATATATTGATTTCAAATATCTAGCCATGATTGACAAGATGATATCTTATAGATTGACTGGAAGAATCAATTATACAACAATCTCTCATGATTATTTCAGGAAATGATTGGCCATGGGTGGTGACCTATGATGCTTTAGGATGGAATCCTGGTGGCTGAGCAGTCCATGGCACACAACTCTACTTTATTAATGACTCTTGCTAGACAGGTGGTTGGAGAGGCCCTCTGTGATCAATCAGCTGGTCATGTCAAGCCCTAGCACCTATATGATTGTCCCAACCCTTCTGCTCTTATGGCAAGCCCCAACCCTTTTTATCATATATGTGCTAGAAGATGGTGGCTGAGGGTCTTATTGTCCTGGGTATGACATTAAACTCCATCTTATGTGAGGTTCTAGTTCTGAGGTTCTGGGGAGTGTGGAGTACCCCTTCATCGCTATTAATCCCAGGTCCACTGACCTGGAGTGGTAGTACCTGTTAGGGTACCATCTGTGGGTTAAATAGATCAAAAGATGAGTATAACATCTTTATTATAATCATACGACTTTTGTATTATGACATGTGTCAAAAATGACACATTACAGCAATATTTTTATTATGATAAGGATATTAAAATACTCTAACTTACCAGCCCTGTCAGTTGCGACTTCCCCTATGCAAAGGGTTAAGAACTCCTCCCCAATGGGACCACATGTTGTGTCTCACACCAATTCTTATCTATCTTATATAGAATACTAGAGGCAGCTACCCGGCATCGCCTAGGTAGGGAGGGGGGTAAAAAGATAATCTCTCAGATCAAATATTATTGAATCGCGAGTTAAATCCTCACAGGATGCCCCATTAAAATCCTTATGTAAAAAGACCTTGCGTTGATCCAGTCACTCTGAAAGAAAAATTAACGTCTCCTATTTAAAATATTAAATGCCAAAAGAAAAAATCCATGCTGTTACTATTTGAATTTCATTTTTTTAATTATCTTCATGAATATAAATCAAATCTTCATTACTTTGGCTCAAAAATCATCTATCACCAGGATAGTAAATGTGTATATATTTACTTTGTTGTTAATTGTTTTATTTTTGTAGTTTCCTCCTGACATACATACACACAAACTGCCCTTTATATATGTCTAGATTAGATTGTAGGAAAAAATTTGTGATGACATAGGTTAGTAGTTGAAGTGTTTCTTGAATTATTATTTGACATCATTTCTCCAGGCCAAAAAAAAAAAAATCTGGGGAAAAAAAGCAATTATGAATGATATATATATATATTGATTGATTGATTTCAAATATCTAGCCATGATTGACAAGATGATATCTTATAGATTGAATGGAAGAATCAATTATGCAACAATCTTTCATGATTATTTCAAGAAAATGATTGGCTGTTGGTGGCGACCCGTGATGCTTAAGGACGGAACCCTGGTGGCTGAGCAGTCCATGACTTGCAACACTCCACTTTGGCCCTTACTTAGGCTAGACGGGCGGTCAGAGTGGCCCGCGCCAATTAATTGGCTTTTCACGTCAAGTCCTAGCACCTATATGATTGTCCCAAATCTATTGTTCTTATGGCAAGCCCCAACCCATTTTATCATACGGGTGCTAGAAGACGGTGGCTGGGGATCTTCATGTCCTGGGAATGACGTTAAACTCTATCTGATGGTGAGGTTCCATTTTTGGAGGTCTGGGGGAATGTGGAGCACCCCTTCATCACTATTCCACCCTGGTTCACTCTGACCCGGAGTGGTAGTACCTGATAGGGTCCCATCTATGGGTTAAATAGAAAAATGTGTTTATAAAAATAAATTGAGTATTAATTAAAAATAAATTTGTTTTAAAACTTTGTCGGCATTAAATGACTCACTGAGGTTGATATGCTGTAAAACAAATCAAACCAAGAAATGAATAGCACTTTTAAGCACATGATATTTTCATCTAGAATTAAAGGAGGTGCCTGTTGTGTAATGGTTATCATTGTAGAAAAGGGACACGGAAACACAAGTTCAAATCCTGGGCGAGAGTGTTTGCATTTCACATAACGCTAATACCCTTGAGAAAGTTTGTATTATTTGAAATTTTCAGACTGTTGTCCTCAACTTTATTGTTACTTATATACTTAGGGCCGAGTTAGCTCAGTCGGTAGAGCGTTCGGCTAGAAACCGCAAGTTTCCTAGTTCGATACCAGCCCTCGCCAACAGTGATCTGTGTGTTAAAGTAAGGAGCTGGTGGTAGGTGTGGTGCTCCACCTCAGACGCAAAAACAATCCCCTTGGTCTAGCACTTGTGAAAAGGGGATAGACTCCCTTGCTGATTGGCTGATACCGACTTTAGGCCACCCCGACGACGTTATATACATATAGAATTGAAGTGTAGAAATACTCTTGACAGTTCAACAATTCTAAATACTAGCAAGAATTTGCACCCTCCGGGCGTATTTAAGTTTTAATGTAATAAAATATATTAAGCTAGAAAGATTAACAAAATTAAATAAGAAAGCTTTTAAAAAGATTACACTTATTTTAAATATATGTCAATTAGTTTCTATATTATATAAAATCATTCATAAGATTGATTATGATACATTGGAGAATAAATCAATAATATTAGAGATCAGTAACATCAAGTAATTATTTATTAAACCGGGTTTTGTTAAAACCAGTATGCAAATTAACCACATCATATATTATGTAAGCCTTTATTTCTTAGTTATATAGCAGGACCCATTGCAGGATTTTAAACACACTAATAACATGGGTTGTTTTTTAGGCAAATTTAACTTGGATTTTCATAGACATCATTATAAGATTTATTCTATGTATTAATGATTTTGACTATAAATTAAATACTTAGTAATTGTGTAAGTTTATTAATAAGGGTATTGTGGCGTAAGTAGTGATGTAGTTTCGGTTACAGACAGACACTGAATCTCCATTATAATAAGATATAAAAGTCTCTGTGTTTGTGTGAGGTGGAATTCATGTGGTAAGCCAGCTCCACTCATTGAATTGACAATGTTGGATTGTTCTTGGCTATAAGTGATAAAGAACTTCCTGTCTGAAATATATAGCAATTTGACATTGCATTCTGGGAAAAATATCTTCTAATTCCTATCAATTACCTGACCAATCCCAGACATTTAATTCCAAGACTTCATACAGGAAAGATCTATCTTAAGGACTGTTTGTAAATTCCAAATATTGGATATATGATTCGGGACAGGGACCAACCATTTGTGAGTTTACTAAGTTTATACTCTGTATTGCCATGTAGTATGTCAAACCCTTTGACAGATGAAATCTTTGCTCTGTCGGCATGCATCACTCCATTTTTGCCCTTATTCAGGCTAGACAATCAAGCCCTAGCACCTATAGGATTGTTCCAACCCTATTGCCCTTATTGCAGGCCCCCAACCCTTTTTATCATATATGTGCTAGAAGGGAGTGTCTGAGGGTCTTAGTGTCCTGGGTATGATGTTAAACTTCATCTAATGGGGAAATTCCAGTTCTGGAGCTTTGAGGACTGCAGAATACCCCTTCATTGCCATTACTCCCGGGTTCACTCTGACCCGGAGTGGTAGTACCCGTTAGGCTCACATTTATGGTTTAAGTAGAAAAAATGAGTTTTAAAAAAAAATTAAGTATAAAAAAAAAGAATTTTCTATATCTATCAAGAATGAATAAAACAAAATGTCTTGTGTATAAAATAACCCAACTAGGATTGACATGCCGTAAATTCCTACCAACAAACGACATCTCAGATTGCCATGCTTCATGTGCAATGATTGGCAGCATCAGCTCTTGTGATATCTGACCATTCACGATTCCATGAGCAGACACCGTAAAAAGTGTGGGCTGGACACAAGCCACAAGTCTGAGTTCACAGTGGCTAGCCAGGTCCTTATCGGAGTTGGTGAAATTGCTTCATTGATTATTTCTGATCTGGAGGGAGGGGGCATCACAGGGTGTGGCTTAACCGGATTATTTTATGCCTAAGGTGGTTTTATTCATTCTTGTTGGTTATTCAAATTTTTTTAAAACTTATTTTTTAACAACACTTTTTAAAAACTCATTTTCGTCTATTTAACACATAGATAGGACCCTAACAGGTACTACCACTCCAGGTCAGAGTAGACCTGGGAGTAATGGCAATAAACAGGTACTCCACACTCCCCAGAGCTCTAGAACTGGAATCTCACAACTAGATACAGTTTAATGTCATACACAGGACATGCTGGTTCTTTCAACATGACTTGATTGTAATGAAGGTATCTGATGATGAGAATTTAATTTCCCTCCATATTCCCTCAATCCAAGTTTTAATCTCATTTTTACCCCCCCCCCCCCAAAAAAAAAAAAAAAAACAAAAAAAAAACCCTAAGTAAGGGCCAAAGTGGAGTGTTGCATGTCATGGACTACTCATCTTTAAGTTGACGCCAGACATTTGCGTTTTTTTTTACCCCTCTGCAGTGGTGCAGTCGGTGTGTTCTACAGCCCAGCTGACAGGGCGACTTATACACAAATAGTTACAATATTAAGAATACTTGAATTTAGAATTGTTACCTTGGATCATTAGTTACTTTAAAGCTATATAGTGGCGCTTGTAGTGTAATGGTTATCATTATTGAAAATGGACACGGGCACCTGAGTTCAAATCCTGTATGAGACTGTTTGCATTTCACATAGCGCTGATACCCTTGGAAAAGGTATTCATCCAACTTTTCTCCTTCCAGTTATGGATAAATAGTAGTGCATATAGGTCTCTTTAACCTTGATATGGCAACTGCTCAAGGAGAAGGAAGACTAAATTCAAATCTGTTAAACTTCACTTTAAAATTGACCTTGTACCACATACTGCTCATGAGGAGGGTTTGGGTAAAATACATACTTAAAGCCATATAATTGCTTGTAAAAAAAAAAGAAGACTAACTAGCATTAAATTACCCAACAAGGGTTGACATAACATAAAACCAACCAACCAACCATATATATCAATCAGTATGTAGGAGTTATTTTCGTATTTGCCTGGGGAGTTGTCTGCCCGTTTAAGGTCGCTGGTTCCCGCTAGGGGCCTGGTGTATTTAAGCGGCTGATTTGAACTTCTCTTTCTCTTTTTGCCTGCTGCTCGACCTACGAGACACAATGAGGTAGTCTTATGACTACCCCTTTCTTGTTTGAGCTTCGGCCCCTAACACTGGCCTCTCACTGCTAGTAAGTCTCTTATACGATATATGACTATCCTTTAGTCATGTATCCGTAACTACGTTTTTATGTACATTTAGGTATCTCTTTGATACCTAAATATCTTGTATTTTACCATTCATGAATGTGTCATTATCTCTACTCTTGTATATGTATCTATGTACTTTATGTATCTCGTCATATCCATGTGCTGTATACCTATTAAATGTTTTGTCCCTCAACCTGTGTCGGAGTTTGTTTGCGTTCCAACGAGTTATGACTTTGTCATAACCTTTGAATCTTACAAGTATAATGCTGGTTTGCTCATTTTTTTATTTTACAATCAGATAAAGTGTTTCTCAATCTTAATTGTTACTACTCTGGGATTCACCCTGGGTTGGTTGAGCAGACTCTACCCAATGAATTCACTGTATCCTGAATAAATGCAGACCATGTGTGGCGATCCAATGCAATTGAGGTTATCAGTGTCAGTCATTCGCAGTTTCATCAACAAACTCCATAAAAGCCTGGGCCTAGGTTCAGCTCGGTATCTTGCTAGATTGAGTTTTAGTGTTCGGACATTCCAGCATGCAAAATGATGAAATTCTCTGTGACAGAACATCCCAGCTTGTTAATTTGACACTTGAACTAATGGAACAGTAGACACGTTAGTTCTTGCGGAAGGTGTAGCAGATGTTGTAATTGAAATTGTAGATGAATTTGTCAAAGGAAAATAAAGGTAATATAAAAATTTGCATGTGGTCCCCAAACCCGCATGTATATCCCGGTTAGAGGAAAAAGGATTAAACGCAAAGAAAACAAAAATTTCGAATTCAAAGAAGTATTTTAATTGTGTCCTGCATCTAGTGGTAGGGTTCCAATTTTAGAGCTCTGGGGAATATGGACTATATTGCCATTACTCCCAGGTCCACTTTAACCTGGAGTGGTAATACCTGTTAGTGTCCCATCTATGGGTTCAATAGAAATTGAGTTTAAAAAAATATGAATACCCACCAAAAATGAATAAAACAAAATGTATTTGGCATAAAATAACCCAACAAGTGTTGACATGCCATAAAATCATATGCATATCAATCAATTTAATTCTGGTTTAGTCACTTTTTGTTTTACAATCAGATAAAGTGTCTCTCATTCTTAATTGTTAATTATGTTTCTGTTTTTGCCTACCAATTTTCCCCCACGACTGTACCAAATTTTCTTGGGATTTTTTTTTGTGTATGATGGTTTATTTCAAAATTCACTATATATTCACCTCAGAACTCATTCTATTCAAATAAAGTAAAAAAAAAAAAAAAAAAATTTTTTTTTCAAGTGACACATGCGAAAGCCGCTGTTAGCAGCTTATGGTAGGATCACAGTTGTGGAGAGCCGCTGTGAATGGTTTAAAGTAGGCAAAGAGTTAATGCACATTTCTTGATGCAGTATGTAAAAATTTAAAAAAAGAAAAAAAGGTAGGAGTTAGATGGCTTTAGTTGTTTTCCCAATCGTAAATAAAAACCCTACAATCTATTAAGAGACTTTAGTTGCGACCCATAAATTTTCCCGGGGACTCATTCAAAGCAAATATGTGCATCCCAGTATACACTAAATCAAAAAGCTATCAGCATCGCTGTAGAATGTAACATAATTTTTGCGGTATTATGAAGAAGGATTTTAAAAAATCACATAAAAATCATTTTGTTTTACAATCTTTAAAACGGAACAATTTTATGATTTAAAATTTATCTGCAAAATGGCACAGTTTTACTGTTATTGGTCTCCTTGAAAATGTGCCCTTTTTGATGTGATTTATTTCTTTGTTATAATTAAGAAATTCATGGATTCTTTTTAAATGTAATTTTAGACTCTGTTCTTAAGGAGAGAATAAAAATTAGTGGAAATTTAGAATTTTTTTAATAAAATTTTAAAGAAAGAGGGAGAGGTTCTGTCATATTGAATAGTAAACTATTATGTGAATAACACAAGGAAAAGTTATTGAAATAAAAAAATCAACTGAGAATACTAGTAGTTTATTGTTTGAGCAAAGACCTACATAGACCAGCTCTGAGTAGATATTGGATGCTGTGCAGAGGGTCTGCTGAGGGTGATGAATGATAGGGACGTTTGGCGAGAGGTTGTCATGGATATACATGCTGCTACTAACGTGACATGATGATGATTGTTGCCTATTGCATAGCTATTTGTATTGATCCCGAATAGTAAAACGAAAAATATAATTTATCATGCACTGATGCTGATAGGCACATGTCCTGTGTCGCTGATGCATAAAAATCTAAAAAGATGCAATAAAGTCATATCCATGCATCCCAGTGTTTTTCTTTTTTCTTCCCCCACCATTTCAGGCTAACTGTAAATGCATTTCAATATTTTCTTGGAAATGAATTACACTCTATGGGGTACAAAGTAGGGTATAGACGGCTTTAGTTGTTCATAAATAAAAACACAGCAATTTATTATGAAACTTTCGTTGGGACCCATCAAATTTTCTGGGGACTCAATCAAATCAAGTACATGTGTCCCAGGACGCACTGAATTAAAAAGTTATCAACATCACTGATCATCCAGGTTTGCAATAAGTTTCAAACAGACAAATTGTTTTATTGTTTTGATGAAAACTGTTAATTGTTTGAAAAATATTTTTCAAGCTTAATAAAATGTAATATCTAGGCTTGAAGTATCATTGTTGGACCAAAGTGTAATTATAAGTGTAATCTTTTTATATGTGTTCTTATTTTATTTTGTTTATCTCTCTGATTTAATATAGTATTTTATTACATTAAAGCATAAATGCTTGCTGCTGGCAGGCGCATATTTTTGCTAGTTAATATAATGGAATATAAAATAATAGTTGAAATAAAAATAAAAAAGGTTATTAAAGATGTGGACCTTCCCATAAGAGTTCAAACTTCAGAGGTAGTGGGAGATTCTGTAGGATTAAAATTTTTGGCTTTACTGTTATGGGAGTATTCTGCTTAGGCAACCAGACTAGGAGAAGGATGTCCTGGGTATAACGTTAAACTGCATCTAATGGTGAAGTTCCAATTCTGGAGCTCTGGGGAATGTGGAGTACCTCTTTATTAGCATTACTCCCAGCTTCACTATGACCTGGAGTGGTAGTACCTGTTAGGGTCCCATCTATAGGTTAAATAGAAAAAAGAGTTGGAAAAACAAAAAAAATGTTTTTGAAAAAATTGAGTTTAGAAAAAAAAAAGTTTGGCATAAAATAACCCAACAATGGTTGACATGCCATAAAAACCAACCAACCAACTGTTATGTGAACAACACAAGGAAAAGTAATTATCTATGTTATGGCTTATCTGTATAGTAGGATGAAGAAAGCATCTTCTCATCATCTATTATCAGTCAGTGTTTGTAATTTATTACCTCGTCATCGTCATTGTCGTCATTACCACCTACTATGCAATGATAAGACCTATTTCACCTTTTGACCTTTACACAGAGGTCAAACACCTTACTGTGTTTTTGTTTTATTTTTAAGAAATAAAAAAAAAAGTATATGCCCTGTTGATTATGTCCCCTGCAGAGGGGTGGGGGTTGGGTTGGGGAGAAAGACACCTCCCCCCAATGGGGTGCCCAGGGTATGACACTAAACTGCATCTGTTGAGAGATCTGTAGAGTGTGGAGTGCTCCTGCACTGCCATTGCCAGGGATATATTTAGCCTAAGAGAGAGGGGCAGGAAAAATTTTAGAATGTGTAAAATTTATGTTTTTTTATTAGTAAGTTAAAAAAAAAAAGAAAGTAAAGTTGGTTGTGTGGCCTATTGGTGGTATCAACCAGACAGCGAGGAAGTCTATCCCATTTTCATTCCAATGAGATTGTTTTTGCATCTATGAAGAAAGAATAAGAGGAATGAAAGACTAGGAGAATAGAAGAATAGTAAAAGTCAGTAAAGTTGGTGGATTGGCCTATTGTCGGTATCAGCTGGACAGCGAGGGAGTCTATCCCATTTTCACTAGTGCTAGACTAGGGAGATTGTTTTTGCATCTATGAAGAAAGAATAAGGGAATGAAAAAGTAAGAGAATAGAAAAATAGTAAAAGTGAGTAAAGTTGATGGAGTGGCCTATTGTCGGTATCAGCTGGACAGCGAGGGAGTCTATCCCATTTTCGCTAGCAATAAACAAGGGAGATTGTTTTTTGCTGAGGTTGAGCACCACACCTATCGTCAGTTCCTCACTTTAATGCACAGATCAGATTACCCAATCTGTGCTACTCATGAGTTGGTGGGGACCAACAAAAACCAGGAACCGGTGATATTTAAGAGCTATTGCAATATAAATAAATATTTAAAAAGTATAATAATCTTGATTTAACTCTCTCCCTCTTTTCTTTACTTTCTTTCCTTCTTTTCATTATGTTCAATTAAAGCAGATTAGCGTTATCACTTCTGCATGCTCTCTCTCTCTCTCTTTCTTATAGTTTTTGTGTAGCATGTCTTTTTTCTTCTTTTCTTTCTTTATAATAAAAAAAGGAGTGGCCCATTATTTAACTGAGGTTGCAAGACTCATAAAAAATAAAAATTCGGTGGATAAGCAACACCAGATAATCAGTATTTATATTTTTGCATTTCATCTTGGGTGATTTGGAAAGTCTCATTTTTAACAAGAAGGTATTGCAAGATGATGAATCATATTTTGTAAGAACACTATTATATAGACTAGACTGTGCCTGCTGGGTGCAAGTATTTAAGTTTTAATGTAATAAAATATTATATTGAATTAGAAAGACTAATGAAACTAAATATGAATGAATACAAAAATATTACACTTGTTATTAAAATAGTGTTATTTTAATTGATTTCTCTATAAAATCATATATAGGATTGCTTTTAATATGTTTGAGAATAACGTAATAGTATTAGAAATTAATAAAAGCAAATAATTATTTATTAAACCCGGTCTTGTTAAATTCATTATGCAAATTATTCCCACCATATACTATGTAAATCTTCATTTCTTAGAGATATATAACACATTTCAGGATTTTCAGTCCATGACTTGCAATACTCCACTTTGGCCCTTTCTTGGGCTAGACAGGCGGTCGGAGAGGCCCCCTCCGATCAATTGGCTGGTCATGTCAAGCCCCTATCACCTATATGTTTGCCCTTATGGCAACCCCAGCTCTTTTTATCATATAGGTGCTAGAATGCGATGACTGAGGGTCTACATGTCCTAGGAATGACGTTAAACTCTATCTGATGGTGAGGTTCCAGTTCTGGAGGTTTGGGGAATGTGGAGCACCCTTTCATCACCATTGCTCCCTGGTCCACTCTGACCCAGAGTGGTAGTATCTGTTAGGGACCTATCTATGGGTTAAATAGAAAAGTGTATTTATAAAAAAAAAAATTGAGTATCCATTAAAAATGAATTTATTTCAAAACTTTGTCGGCATTAAATGACCCACTGAGATTGATATCCTGCAAACAAAACAAACCAAACCTAACTCAGCTAGACTTTAATTGAGACATTGTTACTAAATAAGATGCTAATTAAGATTAAATAATGACTATTTCAAAATTGTTGAGAATATAACTTAAAATAACTAAAGAAATTGATGTCAGTGATGTAGTTTCGGTTACAGACAAACCATTAAATAATCTCCATTATAATAAGATTAGGATAATTATGGGTATCTAAGGGGCCGGTTTAGCTCAGTCGGTAGAGTACTCGCCTCGGAATCCCAAGGTTCTGAGTTCGATACCGTTCCGCCAACTCAACGTATGAGCAGCACAGATTGTATAATCTGATCTGTGTGTGGCACTCTACCTCAGCAAAAATACTCCTCTGGTCTAGTGCTAGCGAAAAGGGAATAGACTCCCTCACTCTCCGTCTGATACCAACAATAGGCCACTCTGCCAACTTTACTTTTTTTATGGGTATCTAAAGGATATTTATTTTTATAATTTATTATTTTGATTTTTTAATATAATTCCTTTAAACATTGCCCTTCTATCAATAGCAAAATAAAACCATATTAATTTTTTTTTAATTATATAACTTAGATTAAAGTAGTGTCCCAGGAGTTCCATTATGATTTTTATTGAAATCCAATTAGCCAGTCCTGTTCCTGAATTTTAGCTTGGCATGTTTGTAAAGTTTCGTCATGATTAAATCACTGACGTAGGTGCCAATTGGTTATACGCAGACAGACAGAAATTACCCTTTATCTTGTAGATTCCCTGATATTCACAAAAAAATCATCTGTTCTCCCTCCAGCTATGGATATATAGTGAGACAGACTGGGTTCTTTAGCCTTGGCAACAAATCTAAGAGAAGGAAAGTTATTGCTAAACAGCATTGTAATTAAATGCTAATCATAGAGTACTATTTATTGGTTTGGTTTCATTGTTTAATGGCATATCAATGTTTGTGGGTTATATAATTCCAAAGCTATCATTGTAGAAGTTTGAGGTTATTCATACCTTTCCCAAGGGTATTAGTTTGAAAGTGAATGCAATAGCATGACTTGAGTTTGAACTTGTTTACAAAGATGTCGAGATTATGCTATGGAGACTCCCCCCCCCCACTTGTAGAAAAACAGTAGTGATATTATTTAACCCATAGCTGGGGAGGGGAGATAGGGGTGTCCCTACCTTCCCAGGGGTATTTGTTCAAAAGTGAACATAATAGTGAGACTGGAGTTTGACTTAAAAAGACGGTTCACATCCTGGATGAGACTGTTTCATTTTGCGTTAATGCCCTTGGGAAAGGCATCAATCCATCTGTTCTTCCCCCTACCTATGGGTAAACATTGGGACAAACTGGGTTCTTTAGCCTCATTTAGGCAACTAGTCTAGGAGAAGGAAAACTGAATTCAAACCAGCTTTGAGAGATCTGGTGAGTGTGAAGTACCTGTTAGTAGCATTCCCAGTTGATTTTTTTAAATTTCTTTTTTTTTATGTATATGCTAGAAGGCATTGACTGAGGGTCTTAGTGTTCTGGGTATGATGTTAAACTGCATCTAGTGGTGACATTCTGGAACTCTGGGGAATGTGGAGTACCCCTTTTATCACAGGTCCACTTTGATATGGAGTGGTAATACTTGTTAGGGTCCCATCTACCGGTTAAATAGATAAAGAAAATGTGTATTAAAAATGTTTTAAAATGTACTATGTATTATTTTGATTTTTTGGATTGTTTTCCTCATCTTCATTTTTATATACACAACATTTCAGCCAATATGTCCTCTGTTGTGTTTATAACAAGATTATATATATATATATATATATATATATATATATGGACAGCATTTTTTCTTTAATGCATACAGTATTAAACAAGATAGAAAATTCATATCTGACGAGTTTCATTTTGATCCTTTTAGTTTTCGGGCCAATTTCTTGATATCAGGGTGGAATCTGTTGATTAGTAACACCAAAATTTTCATTCCTAGTACTTTCAGCACTTCAAAGTGCCATCTTCAGGGGTTGATGTAATTGAGTGTGTTCCTGGTTCTATTTAAATACAGAATGTGGTTATAGGATAAAGTAGTAGTGGGAGTAAGTAGAAGGGGTAACTCACAGAAATATATGAAAGGGTGTGGGGATTGGGAAGAGGAGAATTGGCAATAAAAGATGATAACAACTGCCTCATCTAAATAATTCACACAAATAAACGTATAATGTATGCAATTTTCTAACCTCTTGGTATAAAATAACCCTTGACGAGTTGATATGCCATTAAACAATGTACACTTAAAAAAAATGATCTTGTGTCACATCCTGTATAAAATGATTTTTCTCCTTATTTTACAGAAACAAGATCCAACCCAGTTTCTTCGGGTTTATGGACGTCCTTACAAAATCCATTTGGATCCGGCTGTTGCACTCTCCGCAGAATCCCCACAAAGCATGTAAGTCGGTTTTCTTTTCTTTTTTTTTTTTTTTTTTATATTTCTTGTCTTGTGGTTAAGAATAGAGGAATAAAGTGTGGACAAAACAACTCAAACAAGCAGATGTTGAGGAAATATTTCGTTGCACATTAAGTGTAACATCTTCAGTCTTTTATTTGAAACATTTGTGAAGCATACATTTTGTATGCTGCATAAATGTTTCAGATGTTGCTTGTTTGAGTTGTTTTGTCCACATATTTTCCTCTATTTTAACCACATTCTGTCGGATTTATTCCAATCCTCCTATCCTCATTTCTAGTCTTGCAGATCCATTACTAATGAATAGTGAGTTTGATCCTTACTGGATGCAACCTTGTGTCACATCCTACCAGGGCAAAAAAATGTATTTTTGTCTATACAACTATACCAAAGGTATGGGTCGTCCCATCGTGCTGTAATGGTTAGGGATCTAGTCTTGCAGATCCATTACTACTAAATTGCAAGTTCAATCCTTGCTGGATGATCCATATTGTGACCTTGTATCACATCCTTCCTGTGGTGAACGGCTTAAGTAAATACCTACCCAGCCCTTCCCTTAATCGGGTTTCCCATTGTGTTGTAATGTTTAACAAGCTAGTCTTCTCACTGGATGCCCCCTACTTGCGACCTTGTGTCACATCCTACTTGTAGCAAATGGGTTGGGTAAATACATACCACAGCCCTTAATCAGGTGTTCCATTGTGTAGTAATGGTTAACAAACTAATCTCACAGATCCATTACTGCTGAATAATGAGTTCTATCCTTGCTAGATGCTCCATACTTGTGACCTTGTCTCACATCCTACTTGTAGCAAATGAGTTGGATAAATACCTAGGGCATCCATCATGGTGAAATGGTTAGCAAGCTAATCTCACAAATCCATTACTGCTGAATTTCAAGGTTGATCCTTGCTGGATGCCCTATACTTGCGACCTTGGGTCATATCCTGCCCACAGCAATGGGTTAGTTAAATATCCACATAGGATCTACTAGGCAAGCGTGGAATAAAAGATACAATAATCACAAAAAAAAAAAAACTTTGTATACATTTATTATTACTGGATTGCGAGTTCAATCCTTGTGGTATGCCTCCTACTTGTGACCTTGTGTCACATCCTACCCATACCGAACAGGTTGGTTAAATTCTACAGCGCTTAATCAGGTGTCCCATTGTGTTGTAATGATTAGCAAGCTAATCTCGCAGATCCATTACTACTCAATTGTGAGTTTAGTCCTTGATGGATGCCCCATACTTGCAATCTTGTGTCACGTCCTAATCGTGGCAAACGGCTTGGGTAAATAGCTATATAGGATCTACTAGACAACTGTGGAATGAAAGATACAATAATCACAAAAGAAACAGAATCACAAAAAATATGAATTAC
The DNA here is from genome assembly GCA_023376005.1 of Doryteuthis pealeii. Classification (NCBI taxonomy): domain Eukaryota; kingdom Metazoa; phylum Mollusca; class Cephalopoda; order Myopsida; family Loliginidae; genus Doryteuthis; species Doryteuthis pealeii. The sequence goes on along the minus strand of CM042172.1, from coordinate 33,520,281 downwards.
TTGGTGTACATTTATTGCTACTAAATAGCGAGTTCAATCCTTGCTGGATGCCCCATCCTACCCGTGGCGGGCATATTGGGTAAATAGTTACATAGGATCTACTGAACCACTGTCGAATGAAAGATACAATAATCACCAAAAAAAAAAAAAAAAAATGATTAAAAAAAATCAATTACTTTGTATACATTTATTACTACTGAATTGCAAGTTCAATCTTCACAACCTTGTGTCACATCCTACTCATGTTGCATTTCATACAGGCGGAAGTAGGATTTTCCGTTTAAACCGAAACAAAGAAAAGACGACAAAAATAACAAAGGACTTTATCTGGTTAACGCGAACAAAGAGAGAGGGTATAACAATGAAATCGGAAATAGATTTTCCACTGATAAGTATAACAAAAGAAAATGCGTAGGCGGCTTATATACATAAAAGAAAGTCAGAGATCCCAGCAGTTAGTCAGACAGAAGACACGGAACAGAGAACAAGTGAACCGACATGGCCTGTTCACGGCCGACAGGCTGTGAGACGCACCTAGCCACCCCTTTACCTCACCAACGCTAGCCATCCCAGCAGCAGTCATTGTCAAACCACATTGTCAACCCTCGGGCATTTCCATTGTGAAGCTCTACGCCGCCCTCACCACCCACAAGCCGAAGAAAATAAAGACTGGTCATATTTTGTATATACGTATCTGTTGTTTATTGAAGTCCAGTAGCCGGTAGTAGCCGACTACTACATATATCGCATTTGGTACTGTGATATACCTGCTACGTTACATACAAGATTTAGTGCCGTGAAGAAGGCACAACGTAACACTCATAGTGAATGGGTTGGGTAAATACCACAGCCCTTAATCAGGTGTCCCATTCTTTTGTGTCAGAGCCATACCATCAGGAACTTAAGGTCCTGGTACAGTCACTCAAAGCAGATAGGTCTGGCATCCAGTGGTATTAGGGCCACAACCCGGCTAAAGGGGTTCTGGCAAAAATCCAAAGGGCGTCTCCATCATTGTCAGGAATCAATGCCTTTTGGTCTATTTGTTACTGTGTCTTTGGAAAATAAGCGGCAAACAATGGCATCTTCCTACCCAATATATGCCTGCACGGTACATGCATGTGGGGTTGGGGACTGCTTGTGAATTTTCTATTCCCTTATTACTCCTTCCATGAATTCTCCACATGTGAATTCATTAGTTGGATTCAGCTCAACCTGACCCAGGTGAATGCCGTCACAGACAGTCACTGACCATTCTTTTGTAATGGTTAACAAGCTAATCTTATAGATCCATTAGTACTGAATTCAATCCTTGCTGGATGCCTCATGCTTGTGACCTTGTATCACATACTATATTATGAAGGCGTGTGGTCTAATGGTTAGAGTCATAGGAAATGGACTCGTCAACCAGAGTTCAATTTCTGGACGAAGCTGTTTGCATTTCACATAGCGCTAATACCCTTGGGAAAGGTATGAATCCAATTCTCCCTCCAGCTATGGGTAAATTGTAGGACAGTGGTCTCTTTAACCTTGATTACGCAACTAGTCTTGTATTCTGAAATAAAATACAGCTTCAAACTCGATTCTTTTATGACATACCTTTTTATATATATATATATATATATATATATATATATATATATCTCACCAATACTAGATGTTTGCATTTCACATAGCACTAATAACCTTGGGAAAGGTGTGCATCCAACTATTCTCCCTCCAGCTATGGGTAAATAGCAGGGCAGACTGGGCTCTTTAACCATGGCTAGGTAACCAGTCTGAGAAGGAAAACTCTGAATTCAAACCTGTTAAACTCCACTTAATAAATTGACCTTGTGTTGCATCCTGCTCATGCGGAGGGGTTGGTAAATATATACATACTATCCGTGGCAAAATACCTGCATTATCTCTAAATGAAAGATAAAAATCAGAATCCTTGAGCAATTAGTCTCCTAATTTTTATATAATTATCTTAATACTTTACAGGGTTTTTTTTTCCTTCAGAGAAGACTATAATTAAGAAAGGAAAATTTTTTGGATTTTCAATTTAAAAATTTCTTTTACCCATCTGAACATATCAAATAGAAATTACTTGGATGTTTATGTATTTAAGACCTTGGTATTCATGTTGCATGTTAATTGCACATATATTATTAATCTTTTTTTTTTTCCTTTATGATTCTCTTTCTGATTGCACATTGATAGCTGTGCATATTCTTCATCCTATAGACTAGCAAGGTTAACCAATATTGCCCACAGGGAGATAGTTTTTGGGGTACAAATGCAGAATAGCGTGTAACAGATAATATCATCAGAATCGCATATTTTGTAAAAATAGTATTGTAACAAAACAACCATTAAAAAATGACTTGATTTTGGCATTAAATTACCCGAAAAGGGTTGAAAAGCCGTAAAAAAAAAAAACAACAGTGGACCAAAAAGACTTGTTTTAAATGACCCAAAAAGGGTTGATATGCCATAAAACAAAAACCAACAAAAAATGACTTGATTTCGGCATTAAATGACCCGAAAAGGGTTGATATGCCGTAAAACAAAACAACCAACAAAAAAATGACTTGAATTGAAATGCTGTAAAACAAAACAACCAACAAAAAATAACTTGATTCAGCATTAAATCACCCAAAAAGGGTTGATATGCCATAAAACAGAAAACCAACAAAAAATGACTTGATTTGGCATTAAATGACCCAAAAAGGGTTGATATGCCGTAAAACAGAAGAACAACCAACAAAAAATGACTTGATTTGGCATTAAATGACCCAAAAAGGGTTGATATGCCGTAAAACAGAAGAACAACCTACAAAAATGACTTGATTTGGCATTAAATGACCCAAAAAGGGTTGATATGCCGTAAAACAGAAGAACAACCAACAAAAATGACTTGATTTGGCATTAAATGACCCAAAAAGGGTTGATATGCCGTAAAACAGAAGAACAACCAACAAAAATGACTTGATTTGGCATTAAATGACCCAAAAAGGGTTGATATGCCGTAAAACAGAAGAACAACCAACAAAAATGACTTGATTTGGCATTAAATGACCCAAAAAACCCCAAAAAACAGAAGAACAACCACAAAAATGACTTGATTTGGCATTAAATACCCAAAAAGGGTTGAAATGCAGTAAAATCAAACAAACAACTTCGCAGAAATTTTTGTGTATTTTTTTTTTTTTCGCTTTAAATTAAGAAATTAGACTTTTTCTTTTTCTTGAATCTTCTTTGCTTATTATCTGCGGACAGTTACTTGCTTAGCAGTTTGATTAGTCAGTTTGCTAATACTTTGAAAAGAAAGAGAGGGGGGGGGTCTTAAAAAAAAAGAAAAAAGAGAGACTTATTGAAGGTCAAATTATTTCTATTTCTAGCTCTCTTCACCTCCTTCCTAATTACACTCATTTCATGAATTGCTCAAAATAAAATTGCTTGTGAAATACGCATTCACAACTCAAAAGACTTGGTGATTAAGTTTGTATCAGTCACTCTTTTCAGATTTACTAACGCAGACTGGTAGTACCTGTTAGGGTCCCATCTATAGGTTAAATAGAAAAATTTTTTTTAAAGTCAAATTGAGTACCATCAAGAATGAATAAAACAAAAATGTCAGTATTATATGTATTATTCAGACTATTGTCTCATCTTCATTGTTATCTGTACAACGTTTCGGCCGATGTGCCCTCTGGCTTACTTCAGCTATTTCTTGTCTGACTCGGAACCTTCTTGTCTTAATCGGGAGCCATCACGGAACTTTGAACCTAACCCTTTATTCAGTCCATGGGGGTATCCTGTTCTCATTCTGCTAACCATAGCTGGGGTACAGGTGTTAAGCTTGTGTTAATTATTATTCTATGTTACTGCTGCTCCTGACCAGAAATATCAAAAACGTCTTTGGCATAAAATAACCCTATGGGTTGACATGTCGTAAAAACCAACCAACCAACCAAGACTTTTTTTTTCTTTCACTTAATCCTTTAAAGAGACAAATTTTTCTGTTTTATTTGGATTTTTTTGGACTATTGTCCTCATCTTTATTGTTACATACACAATGTTTCGGCCAATGTGTCCTCCGGCCTTCTTTATGTGTTTCTTGTCAAACTCTGGAGCCTTCGTGGAACTTGCCATTGAAATAGATTAGTGTTATTGTTTCTGCAGGCTCACCTACTCTCTATCTTTCCTCTACTCTTTTTCTTTCTTATTATATTTATTCTGTGTAGCATGTCCTTTTTCTTCCTTTTATGATAAAAACAAAAGGGTCCATTATTTAAGTGACAACACACAAGAAATAATAATTCGGTGGATAATCATTGCCAGATAATCAAGATTTACATTTTTGCAGTTCATCTTGGATGATTTAGATGGTCTCTTTTTCAACCAGAGTGGTGATAACAGTTGTACAATTAAGGAACATGAGTATTGGTACCACTTGCTTCGCTTTCTACCGTCTTTGTGAGAGACTGGTTCAGGCAGGAGATAAAAGTGTACGAAAAATACACATCTACCAAGCTCTTGTTTGCACCCTCCTCCTATACAGCTGCAAAACTTGGCTGGTGAGGGTTGGAGACCTGAGCAAACTTCAGGTGATTGTGCATTATTACCTTCACCGCATTCTCCGTGTTCGATGGCTTCATCTCATCTAAAACACCACTGTTCGGGCAAGATGCAGAATCTCCTCCCTTCAACCAGGTTTTTTTTGTGAGATACCATTCGCTATGTTGACAACCTGGTGACATAATCTGTGAATCCATAGACCCAATACCACCTCAAGGATAGAAGAAACGCCAAGGGGGTCAACTGAAAACATGGCTCAAAACAGTTACAAGATACAGAACTGATCTTGGGCCCAGGCTTTTATGGAGTTCATCGATAGAACCGCAAATGGCTGACACTGATAAACCCAATTGCATGGGATTGGCGCATATGGTTTGCATTCATTCGGGATATGGTGAATTTGTTGGGTGGAGCCGGCTCAACTGACCCAGGGTGAATGCCACAGTAGTAACTAGTATTAATTGTGTTTTGAGTTTTATACTTGAGGATTGTGCTTCATTAGTGATATATTTTCTGATTTAAATGAATAAAAAGGAAAGTATTTGTTGCCAAAAAAAGAAATAAACATTTTCGTAAAAAATGGACACAAACATTTTTTTTTTTTTTTGCAGTAGAAATCTCATTAGTCATCTGGTTAATGAGGTTTATTGTCTATTAAAGCATTTATTATTATGCAATCAGACTTCCATACCAAAAATATTGTCCAATGAATAACCAGATATGAAAAGACTAAAGATTTATAGTCTATTTATTTGTTAAAAAAAAAAAAAAAAAAGTAAGTTAGTTGTACCAAATATTTTTTTTCACCATTTTAGTCATATTATCAGTCTCTTATATACAATGAAAGAATAAAAAGAACAAAATAAAACACACACACACTCAAGGAAAAAAAAACAAACTAGCAAAACAAGTGAAAAATAAAAAAAAGAGTAAAATCAAGATAAAAAAATGAAAAGAAAAACAAGGAAAAATATGGAGACAAAAACTAAAAGAAAAAAAAAACTAGAAAAACAAAACGAAAAAAAAAAAAAAATAACAAAAGAAAAAAAACAATAAAATTTCAAGAAAGAAAAAAAACACTGGAAATTGTCAACATAGAAAAACAAATTTGAAGGAAAAAAAAAGAAATAAAAGAAAATTGTTTAAATTTAATTCTGAAAGATTTTTAAAAATAGAATTATTTTTAAATTTTTAAATTATTTATTTTTTTAAATTAAAGATTTAATTAAATCAAGACAAAATTAGATTTATTTCTTTTTATACTAACCACATTCCTTGTAAAAAAAAATGAAAAACAATTTATTTTGATTTTCCCTCTAAGTCTAAAATAATTTTTCCTCTAAAAATATTTTTCCTCTAATGTCTAAAATAAATCTTCTTTTTTGAAGTTGTTTTATTTTATGGCATATCAACCTTTTTTGAGTCATTTAATGCCGAATCAAGTCATTTTGATAAACAAAAGGACTTGGATTGCTATTACTTAGGTAGTCACCCAATTGGGGAGGGATGAAGGAATGGTTTTTGGAAGAGTGTTATGTATGTAGGTAGTAACTTTGACCTAGTTCATGGTCCCATTACTATTAGAAGATATGTTTGTGTGTTGAAAGAAAGGGTTGCCTTCGATGAAAGCAGAACATTTGTATGTATTGCTTTTTTAAAGAGGACACTGATTAAGGGGAGTCGGTAGAGTGTTCGGCTAGGAATCACAAGGTTCTTGGTTCAATACTGGCCCTCGCTAACTCAGCCTATGAGTAGCACATGGATCTGTGCGGTAAAGTGAGGAGCTCCACCTCAGATGCTAAAATAATCTACTCGGTCTAGCGCTAGTGAAAAGGGATAGACTCCCTTGCTGTCTGGCTGATACCGATATTAGGCCGCCCCGACGACTTTACTTTTTACTCGTGAAGTTGGATGAAAAGATGGTGTAATTAATTTTTCTTTATTTTGATACTTGATTGAATTTTGAATGTTTTCTGATTTCAGGATGCCATGGCAAGGTCAAACTGATAATATGATTGACCGATTTGATGTAAGAGCCCATCTTGACCACATACCTGAATATAAATCTGCTCCACCACTACCGTAAGTTTTTATTTAATTTATGCACATACACAGGCATGTTTATTTATAATTCATAGCAAAATGTAACTCAGTACTTGGTGAAGAAACCCTTGTTGGCAAGCACAGCAGCCAGGTGTTTCCTGTAGTTGGTTATCAAGTTTTTTACAGATCCTAGGGGGATTTTGGCCCATTCGTCTTTGCAGATCTTCTCCAAATCCTTAAGGTTTGTAGGTTATTGTTTGGAAATTTGAAGCTTCAGCTCCCTCCACGGATTCTCTAAAGGATTAAGGTCTGGAAACTGACTAGGCCACTCCATTGCCTTAATGGACTTCTTCTTGAGCCACTCCTTTGTTGTCTTAGCCATATGCTTTGGGTCATTGTCATGCTGGAATACCCAACCACAACCCATCTTCATTGTCTTGGCTGAGGCAATGAGGTTTTCACTCAAGATTTCCCTGTACTTGGCCCCATCCATCTTTCCCTGGACCCGGTGCAGTTGTCCTGTCCCCTTAGCAAAGAAACAGTTCCAAAGCATAATGTTTCCACCATCATGCTTAATGGTTGGGATGGTGTTCTTGGCATCAAGACGGACCTACCCTGAAAATTAACAGGGGGTGAAATACTTATTTTCACCACTGTATATAAGTCCAACATCTTCAGGACAGATAAGTATAAGCGTTGTTGATCATCTGTCATGATCTGAGGTTCGCATGCACAGTATTTTTATTAATTTTATTTTATCTAAAATAATTTTTAAATGAATATTCCATATATGTAAACAAAAGAGATCGAGACACGTGTTGATTTATTAAAACAATAAATTTCATCCTTAACATCATACATATCTATATCTATATATATATATATATATATATATATATATATCTTCTTATTATAATGGAGATTGTGTGTTTTTCTGTCTGTAACCGAAACTATATTACTACTCAAGTCACAATTCCCTTAGTTATTTTCATCACATTCTCCATGATTTTATTTTTATTTAAACTTTAATTATTAACAAAATTGTTTTACATTATTAATACTGTTGACCATATCTACATACTAATGACATGCAATTGTATTTACATATAGAATAAAATAGCAGTTTACAGTGGGAATGGGAAGGCTAATTTGCATATTGATTTTTAAAATTTGATTTTAATAAATATGTGCTTGGTATTATTGCTTTCTAATTGTTTCGTTTTATCTTAATAAATATGACCAAAACTCTCGGGAATAAATCTTGAAAGAAATCCTTTAACAAGAAAACATAACTGTAATTTTATTCTTTACTTATTTTAACTAAATAGTTAAATTAGGATAATTTAGCAGTAAAAAATGGAAGATTAGTTTCAGTTATTCTGCTTTTCATTCAAATATTTTTATCTGTATTCTTATTTAGTTTTATTAGTCTTTCTAATTTAATATAATATTTTATTACATTAAAACTTAAATACTTGCACCCAGGGTGCAGATACTTTTGCTAGTATATATATATATATATATATATATATATATATATATATTTCACTTTCAATCATTTTCCTCAACATATTGTCTGATTCATTTCATATATATATATATATAGGTAAATCACCAGGTTAGTTGGTGTAGTGAATGATTCTAAGGTGGGCCTTTTTTAACAACGGAATGTTAAAGTTGGTCTGGTCCAATTTGAGAGTTCAATTAAGAATTATATACAGAGCAATATATTAGGTAAAGAAAAAGGCTTATATACTATTCATATTATTATATTTTTCTTTACCAAAGAATGACAAAAGAAGAAGAAGAGGAGGAACGAAAATGTTCCTATGAAAGATACAGGACATTGGTGGAGAATGAATGTGCGGCATGTAAGTAGATGTCATTAAATATTTCATTTATTAACATCAGATTATAATGTTGCATTTGTATATTCTTTAAATTTTATCGTCAAAATGTGCTTACAGCATGGATTTCCATGTAAAATTCCCAGTTGATTTTTTTTATTTGAGGTGATTGTTATTTAATCACCTTAGTTATATAGAGTTTTGTAAATGGAGTTCAGAACTGTTTGAATTATGCAAATATCCCCAGTGGTTCAAAAGTTATGAGAATTTAAAGCCCCGAAATTGGGGGTACAAAAGTGGACATGATTTTGTTAAAAAAAAAAAAAATCATGGACCAATTCAAAACAAGAAATTCAGTAATTTCTTCACCCTTTCTTTATATTGGGAGCAATTTTGATAAAACTTTGCATTCTTGTGTGAAATTATATCAGTTCTTTCTGATTCTGCACTCAAATTGTATCTATCTCTATGCTGTAACCCATTATTTAGAGAATAAGAAGTACGGATAGCACATAAAAATTACATATTTAAAAAGATTATTTTCTTTTCTTTCCGACCATATAAATAATTTTACGATTGGGTTAGAAATATGCGAGAAATTGCGATTTAAACCAATTAAGGTTGGAATTTGTCAATGTCCACCAAACTCAATGAAGATATTTTGATCTTATTGGCTATCACTTTTGATAAGTCCTCTAGACGGCATCTAGTGTTACATTAGTCTAATTTAATGATTGAAATCACACTGATTGCAGAAGAACAAGGTTTTCTTGGTGTATGTATGCATTTACCTACCTCTCTGCACAAGCAAGGTATGACACAAGGTCAATTTATTTAGCAAAGCTTAACCGGTTTGAATTCAAGTTTTCCTCCTTCTAGACTTGTTGCCTAACCAAGGTTAAAAAGTCCAGTCTACCCTACTATTCACCCATAGCTGGAGGGAGAATAATTGAATGCATACTTTTCCCAAGGTTATTAGTGCTATATGAAATGCAAACCTCCACCAGGTTTTCTTATGTAACACAGCAAGATGGAAGGGGGGTGGGTTGAACAAGATCAGAAATAATAATAATAAATAAATAATTACTTGGTGTTATTGATCCATTATATTATTATTTTATTCTCCAACATATTAATCCTATGAATGATTTTATATAGAAACCAATTAAAATATAATTAAAATAAGTGTAATCTTTTTAAATGCATTCTTATTTAATTTCATTAGTCTTTTTAATTTAATATAACATTGTGTCCATAAAGTCAATGTGCACTTTAAATAATTTATAACTTTAAAGTGCACATAGACTTTGTGGACATTCTCTATTTCGTTACATTAATATTAAATACTTGCATTCAAAGGGCACATATTCTTGTTAGTAATTTTAATGTCCAGATTTTTAAGGGAGCTGGGTCCCATAAAAAAAGAGATTAGTTTATGATTTTTCAAAGTTGTTATTTGACAACATTAAATTTTATTTTCCTTAATTTTCTTCCAGTGAATGAAGAGCAATGTCTACACCAAATCTATCTTGATGAACAATTTGGGCCCATAAAACGAACACCTGACGAAGAAAAAAAGAAGTAAGGTTTTTTTGTGACTAGAAATAAATTTATTGTTTTAATCTTTTTTTATTTTTCAGATATGTCCATACTAATTTGAATATAAATGGAATTTCATATGATAACCATATATATATATATATATATATATATATATATATAAAATATAAATTTGAAGGCAATTTACAATGTGATGTAATAGGTGTTAAATGATGTTTATTTACCTAAATATTTTCGAGAAAACTCATCATCAGAGGCAGATTATTAAGTTGGAGGAATGCCAGATATTTGAAATGTTCGGGATTTTCTGTGATGGCATGTCAGTCCATTGAATATGCGCTCGTGCGGATTATTAGAAATTCTTTTATTTAAAAAAAAATTTTTTAACTATAAAATAAGCCTCACTCAGGCGTGGTGAAATAAGTGTTTTTTTTATAGATTTTTAGAATATATATATATATATATGAGGAAGGAGGATTGGAGTAAATCCGACAGAATGTAGTAGAGATATGTGGAACAAAGGAACAAAACTCAGACAAGTGTATGTAGGAGATATATTTCGCTAAGCATTAAGCTCAGCTTCATCAGTCATTTATAAACAACTGATGAAGCTGAGTTTATGCTTAGCGAAATATATCTCCTACACACATTTGTCTGAGTTTTGTTCCTTTGTTCCACATATCTCTAATATATATATATATATATATATATATATATATGTTGAAAAAATAAATAAATAAAGGAAAGAAAATGTTGGAAGGATAAAAATGTTTAATGATTGGAGTTTACAGCATTCAATATTTTCTTTCCTATATTTATTTATTGTTTCAAAACACTGTTGGATTCACTTCCAATTTTTGAACTTACACACACACATATATATATATATATATATATATATATATATAACATGTAAGATAATCCAAATGACTGGTTGTAAGGGATGATTCTATTTGGGATCATTGAGATCTCACTATGTTCTGAAATCTTTTGGAGTTTCTGGTTGAAATAGATTATACCGTGATGACGGTTGGTTAAGTTTTTTTTTCTTTGAAAGTTTTATATATATATATATATATATATATATAGTCATCCACAAACACTGTGTTTCAACATAACATGTCTCTTCGGTGTGGCTAGACATTTGCAAGCTACCTCCAGCTGGGATAGAAACCCAATTGATTTATCATCAGTCAGGCTCGGTACTGCTCTGCTATCATCAGCACCTACAGACTGCAAAGAGAATTTTAACTGATACATGCCTATGTATAAATGTAAAGGCCACCAGAGTGCACTCCATCCGTATTATAGGAGAGCGTTGTCTCCTAATATATATATATATATATATATATTGTTTAGGTGGCATTTTTTCTTTTGTACAAATATTATTGAACAGGACAGATATCTCCTGTCTGACTATTCTCTTTCTAATCCTTTAAAGTTGACTGGCCAGCCTTTTAATGTTGGGGTGGAATTTTTTAAGTAAAAGTACCATAGTTTTCCCTAGTACTTTCAGCACTACAAAGTGGTATAGATTTGCTGAGCTGTTTATTCGCAGTTCTAGTTGTACACAGAAATGTGGTAGAAGGAACAGGTAGAAGTGGGAGTTAGTAACTCATCCTCTGCCAATTCTCCTCCTCCTCCTAACACCTCTTTACCCAGCCTTCGCATGTTCTCTCTCTGTCCTCATACTTATTCTCACTTCTACTTGTTCCTTTTCCTGTATTTCTGCACCCTGTCAGATGGAGCTGTAGAATACACTGACCACCTCTGCAGTTCCCCCAATGGTGTCACCTGTGGGTGGTGGCTTGTAATGCTTAAGGATGGAATCCTGGTGGCTGAGTAGTCCATGACATCCAAGACTTCATTTTGGCCCTTACTTAGGCTAGATTGTCGGTCGTAGAGGTTCCCTTACCGATCAATTGGCTGGTCACGTCAAGCCCTAGCACCTATATGATTGTCCCAACTATATTGCTCTTATGTCAAAGCCCCAACCCTTTTTATCATATATGTGCTAGAAGGCAGTGTCTGGAGGTCTTAGGGTACCCCTTCATCTCCATTATTCCCAGGTCCACTCTGACCCAGAGTGGTAGTACCTGTTAGGGTCTCATTTATAGGATAAATAAAAAAGATGTCTAAAAAATTGAGTTTAAAAGAAAATTGAGTACCCATCAAGAGTGAATAAAACAAAACGTTTTCAGCATAAAATAGTCAAACAAATGTTGACATGCTGTAAAAACCAACTAACATAGAAGAAACATTACCAAGAAAATGTGTTCATCCCACCCTGCGCATTTGTGGCCAAAACCTGCTGGTCTCTGAAGGTAAAGCTAGAGGAGCTGTGATTCTCTAACTTTTTTTATTTTTATTTTTTTTACTGTGACCCACAACCAGAACAACAATTTGAATTGCGGCCCATTAAACCCAAGTGTAATGGTATAAAATATAATGAGTAAATTGAAGATAAATACTGTTTACAATTTTTCATTTTGTGCATCACTGAAAAATCTGGACTCATAGTTTGAAAAAAAAAAAAATACTCTAGAGCTACATGAGGGGAAAAGCTGTAGTCTAAAGAATGATCTCAGGTGCTTTGGCATTGCCCCTTCCAGCTGGGAAAATTTGGCTCAGGACCGCCCTCGGTGGCGGCAGAATCTCCGCAGAGGACTGTTTATGTCAGAAGTCACCCTGACGCAACACCATGAAGCTAAGAGGTCTAGAAAAAAGCAGCGGCAACAAAGCACCGGAACATCAACATCTTCAGGAACTGCCTTTAAACGCGGCATCTATGGTTGAGAATGTTTTTCAAATATCGGACTTCACAGTCACAGGAGGCATTGTAACTTCAGGGGCACAAAAACTTTATTATAGTCTTCAGAGACTGAAATGCCAATAAAAAAAATAAAAGGGGGAGACAATCAAGCCAGGCATAGCTGCTTATATATAAAGTGTGTAAAGGGAAGTAATCCACGCTGTGCAATGTAAAGTTAAAATAATAGACAAGAAAACACTGAAAGATCAGATAACCCATAACATATACAAAGCTCCTAAGTAGGCCAAGCATAAAGATGAAGACAATATTGATTTTAGATTGAATAAAGGGTTTAGTTAAAAGATTCTCTCAAGGTTATCAACTGTGACAAAAAAAAAAAGCTGTAGAAGGTCAAAAGGGTACAGCTTCCAAAATGTTGGGAGTATAAGGATTAATGAAGATAATAGATGTATAAGTAATATCAAAATTGTATTTGTATAAATAGTCTAGAATTTGAATTTGATTAGATAGTCTAAAATTTAAATAGATAGTCTAAATAGAATTTGAATTTCAACTTAGTTTGTACCTATTTCATTTTTTAAATTTATGCTAATATATAGAATGAAGTTCCAGGAATTATGAAGGAACTTTCTATTAATCATTCGAAAAAGAAAAAAAGAAGAAAAAAATAACCAAAAAAAAAGAAAAAAAGAACAAAAAAAAAAGAGGTTGATTCATTTAGAAAGTTTCTATTATATTTTTTAATTTGATATTTTTTTCTTTTTATGATTAGTGTCTTAGGAAAAACACCATTTTTTAATCTTTTATTGTTTTCTTTTCTTCCCAGCTTTAAATTTGAATAAGTAATTTATATCTTAAATTTTTATGTATATATTTTTAGTCAATATTAAAATTTTTTTAAATGTACTGGTTTATTAGATGCATTTCCATTAGTGCAAGCAATTAAAAAAATTAGAATGATAATAAACGAGTTTAACTCTTAACATCCTGTTGAGAATTTTCTAAGTCCAGAGCCCCATTCCTATAAGGATTTATCAAAAAATGGCCTTTTCATTTAAAGTTACCTGTTATTTCCCTTAAATCCAAGACTTCCAAATGTGTTTAATATTACATTTAAACAAAGGCTTTCCAAGTCCAGAGCCCCATTCCTATAAGGATCTATCAAAAATGGCTAAAAATAGCCTTTTCATTTAAAGTTACCTGTTATTTACCTTAAATCAAAGACTTCTAAATATGTTTAATATTACATTTAAATAAAGGCTATCGTTTAGGTCGGATTAGGAAAACGAATGTGATTTCCGGACGGGTGGAATGAGGTGTATAGGATGTTAAGAGTTAAACAATGGATGCCAGGTAAAGGGTTTTGGCCAGACATTCGTAGCCCTCCCCCATTATCAGGTCATTTTACTCAATTATAATGAACTACCCATCAGTTTTTGTACTTTGCTTGGGTATTGTATGGAGAGCCACTGTGAGTGGTTTAAAGTAAGCAAGGAATTATAAGCTGTCAAATATGGTAATGAAGATAATATGGGTAACACTAATTTTCTAATTGGTTGTATTTTCTTTTTGTTTTTCAGATTAGCCGAAAAGAAAGCTGCTATTGGTTTTACTTATGAGGATAGTAATGCATGTCCTGCAATTAAAGAGGAAGAAGAAGATGACAGTAGTGATACAGATGTTGAAACGGCAGATTTGGGTACGATTTTATTTATTTTAATTTATTTTTAAAATAAACATTGGATTTTCTATCCAATACCTTTTAAAAATATTTTTTCTTGGAAGTGTAGCCAAAAAGACTTCTCTCTGTCGAAATTGAAATATTTATTTAGAAAGGGAAAGAATTCAGCCCGTTTTGTCATCCATAGTTGTAATTGACAATTTTTTTTAAAATTTATAAAAATCTTGGAAAATATGCACCGCATGATCACATATTTTTTAACTTAAATTATTTTCAGAGATAAAATTCAGGACTATCTTTTGTTGAATTTATAAGTTAGTCACGGATAGTGACAAACATTTAGAATTGACCTTGAATTTTTTAAGATAGTAAAAAACTCAATTTAACTTAGATAAAATACATTTTTTTGCATCAATTTAAAGAAAAATATATTTTTTAAAACTATGAAAAAAAGAATAGAAAACCCATGCTACAGGATTTATTTTTTGAATTTTAAGAAAATAACTTTTAAATTTTAAAATCACTTTTTAGGGTATTGAATTTGTTTTTTTTTATATGTATTCTTCAGGATATGATCTTTCAAGAAATGTAAAAATTAGGGACTGGAATTTTTTTTCATCAAATAGCCAAAGTTCAAGGCCCCATTCTGAATTGATAAAAAATTTTTTTTTTCAAGTTTCTTTAATAAAATAAGCTAATCATTATAAAATTAAGTTGCTGAAAAAAGATTTGGTGAAAATTTGATTAAAATTAGACAATTCCCTGATTTTTGGTAATTGTTTTAAAATTTATAAAAATAAAATTTGTTATCTCCCTTATCAAATTTTGAGCATAGCTATATATATATATATATATATATATACTAGCAAAAGTACCCAGTCTATGACCGGGCGAAAAGATTTTTAGGAACACTAGTTCCTAAATAGGGTATGACATTAAAGTGCATCTTATGGTGAAGTTCCAATTCTTGAACTCAGGGAAGTGTGGAATACTCCTTCATTGCCATTTTTATCCAGAGTTGTAGTACCTGTTAGGAACCCATCTATGGGTTGAATAGATTAAAAAATGAGCTTTTATACTAAAATTAAAACTAAAATTATTCGTTTATTGGATATTTAATGTCAAACAAAGCTAACAGTTTGTGTATTATAATATTAGTTTATTTTAGGAATAGTCTCTTTTTCATGTTTACATTTTTTTAATATTAGTAGCATCCCATTGTGGTGTAAGGGTTTGCAAGTTAGACTCACAGTATTACTGAATAGCGATTTTAATACTTGCTAGATGCTCTTTGCTTTCGACCTTGTACCATATCCTACCTGTGACGAACAGGTTGGGTAAAGAAAATGAGGTCCCATCATTGTGTAATGGTTAGCAAGGTAGTCTTGTAAATCCATTACTACTGAATAATGAGTTCAATCTTTGCTGGATGTTACATACTTACAGAATTGTGTCTAATAATATTGACATTTTTTAGCAGAATTTAGAATTCATGTTTTTTTTTTCTTTTTTTTTTTCCTTCCTTCCCTAAAAAATAAAGTCCAGTGTAGAAATGTATAGATGAAAATCTTCTGATATAATTATTCAGACTCTTATCTTTATAGAAAAAAAAATTATATTTAAATATATATATATTTAAGATATAATAAGATATACTAATAAGATATAGTATATAATAAGATATAATAATATATAATAATATATAGTATATAAGATATAATATTTAAGATATTTAATATAACAATATATATATATATATTTAAATATATATATAAAAAATGTATAGATGAAAATCTTCTGATATAATTATTCAGACTCTTATCTTTATATTTTTTATCTGTTCATTTTTTAGAATTAGATAATTAATCAATTATTTAATTTTTACCCCCCCCAAAAAAAAACACAAAAAAAACCCCCCAAAACCCCTGACTTTATTTGTTTTGTAATCTTTTAGATGTTACATTGGATGTTGATGCCCTTACACCTGACCAGTTGAAAATGCTTAACCAATGTGCACAGCAATATGGGATGAGAGATGACGATTATGTTAGGTGAGTCTCTCTCCTATCTTTTATTATTCAACATATTTCTTATTTTTAATAGTTTTATTCTTTCTTCAATAAAATGTATATATAGTATCAGTGTAGACTGTTCTCATTCTGTTAACCATGACCAGTTACAAGTGTTAGTCTATGTTAAGTATTCTATGCTATTGCCCTTGGCCAGGATTGAACCTACAACCTAGAGATAATTGTCACTTAGAACTGAATTAACTCAACCCTTATATCTTGTGCAGCATATGTCCAACAGGGCGATTCATCTGTGGCTTGAATAGAAAAACATAAGTTTAAAAGAAATGTGCTATTTCTCTGAATGTTTGAGATGAGGCTTGATGATTAGTATTATCTGCATTATTCGGACTATTGTCCTCATCTTCATTGTTATCTGTACAACATTTCGGCTGATGTACCCTCCGGCCTTCTTCAGGTATTTTTTGTCCTAGTCCGAGAAGGTTCCCGAGTCCGACAAAAAATACCTGATGAAGGCCGGAGGGTATATCAGCCGAAACATTGTACAGATAATAATAGTCCGAATAACGCAGATAATACTAAATAACAATCATAAGTACAAATTAGAATGTTCGTTTTTGTTTATTGTTTTTTAAATTTTTTATCACTTTTTAAAGTGTCATAACGATCGGCGTTCCTAATTGCAATGAAGATGAGGACAATAGTCCAAATAACACAGATAATACAAAAAATTAATGTGGTTAAAAAAAAAAATTGAATATCCCTCAAGAATGAATAAAACAAGAATGTATCTGGCATGAAATTACCCAACACAGGTTGACATGCCATAAAAACAACCAAATTTTTTTTTTTTTTTTTTTTTGCTGCAGAAAAAAAAAAGATTATTACTTTTTTATGAATTTTTTTTTTTGAAGTATGACTTATGTGTTGATAATGTTTTTTTTTTTTTTTCTTGCAGATATCTACGAAAAGATAAAGAAGAATTGGAAGCTCTCAGGCTAGCGAAATTATTAGAAGAAGAAAAAGCACAATTTGCTGTGAGTGTCTTTGTTGAAAAAACTAATGAACAATTCCCTCATTGGTCTGGGTTTTTTTTTTTTTTTTTTAAAGGGATTTGAAATTATTTTATTTGTCTATTTTTTTTAAAGTTCTAAAATAATCCCATTAAACAACTTTCTCTAATGGCCTGTATTTTGTTTGGAGCCGATCATAGATGGATATAGACATCTGTTTGCTTCTGCGGATCACGATTAATTAATTTAAATTGCAACCTCACATATAACTTCTCAGGTAATTGCATTTTTCTTAGTATTCAACTTCAACCAAATTGAATATGGAGTAATTCGTATATTGCTATTATGGACCCCCCCCCCCTTAACAAAAAACAAAACACTTCTCAATTGTTACAACTTACATTCCTTTCAGTCTCATATATCCGTGTTTTTCTTCTTAGTAACATCCTAGCCATGCCAATGCATTTATTAAAAGAAAATGTCTGAATCTCGCGATCCTGTTTATATCAACTACTCTTATCATTGATTGGCTGAAGAAGTGGCCATTCAGATATAAAGAGTTCGAGGATCGCGTTGTCATAGTCTAATTTTTTTTCTTTGTTGGTTTTTCACAAGGGTGGCGGGTTGGAGTTTGATCGGCTCCAACGGGGTCTGGCTGGCTGAGGGGGGTATTATGTTGAAAGACCCGAAACCCCCCTATGAAGCTAGCCAATAACATAACTGACGACGCCACCTTGCGCTAAGTCTAGCGTATTTCAAACACTTAGTGCCGTAATGTCCTGCATTTTTCTCAGAGCCGACCCTAGATGGAAGTAGACAACTGCTCGCCTCTGCGGATATTGACTAATTAATTTAAAATTACAATCCAACTTATGATTTTAACTCCTCTAATGAAAGCCAATCTTTCAACTGACATTAAACTGTCAATTACACAGTTGACATTAATGATTTTTGCTTTAGGATAACTGTTTAGATTTTTAAAAATATTATCTACACTACCTGTCAAATAATAGATTCAGCTAATCTATCATTTAGCTGTTGGTTGAGGCTGTAGAATATGCCACTGCATATTGGTAAGACCCCCAAATGCAACACTCCACTTTGACCTTTACTTGGTGGACGGAAAGGCCACCCGATCCTTCGGCTAATTAAGTCAAGCTCTAGCACCTATATGATTGTCCCAACTCTATGACTCTTCTGGCAAATTCCAAACCTTTTTATCATATGTGCTGAGCGTCTTAGTGTCCTGGGTATGATGTTAAACTGCATCTAATGATGAGGTTCTAATCCTGGAACTCTGGGGATTGTGGAGTACTCCTTTATTGCCATTACTCCCAGGTCAACTCTAACCCGGAGTGGTAGTACCTGTTAGGGTCACATCTATGGGTTAAATAGAAGAAAAAAAAAAAAGAAGAGTTTAAAAAAAATGAAATTGAGTTTGCAAAAAATGTTGAATACCCATAAAAAATGAATTAAACAAAACATCTTTGGCATGAAATAACCCAACAAGGGTTGACATGATGTAAAATCCAACCAACCGACCAATATTTCATCACCACTGTTGGAATATTTTGCTATATGAGGTGTGCTGGAGATCTCAACTTAAATTTATAGACTCTTCGTGGCTGCGTGGATTCAATCGGCTAATCAACACGTTCGAATATGTGGTTGATTAACTATTTAAGGGCCTTGGTGGAAAGGCATTCAGTTGCTTGTGCTTAACACGGACGAACGGACCCACAAATAAGGAAAGGATTCTTAACACGCGGAACACAAGGATCATAGGATTCAAGATACACAGACCAACAACCAAGGATTCTGTTTAACACTGAAGAACACAAGGATCATAGGATTAAAGATACACAGACCAACATACAAGGATTCTGTTTAACACTGAAGAACACAAGGATCATAGAATTCAACTTAAAATGGATCAAACTTAATGCCACAAGGGATCTCTACTGTAAAGTGCTCTCACCTGCTGCCTAAAAATAGCCACAAGAATCTTAAAAATCCCTTAAAGAAAGCTGTATGTGATTATGAATATGACATATTGTTTGAAATATTAGTGACTCCTAAGAAGTGAATTTGCTTGTAAGAAGTTATATATATAAACCCTTTCTAGGTAATTTTTTTTTTTCATAAACAGGATAACCTTGCAAGATTTTTTACTGGTTTGCCTTTGTTGAATATTCATTTAGATAAATGATATTTTTGTTTTATCAAATAGGGCAGAAAATCTCGAAGAGAAAGAAGGGCCTACAAAGAAAAGAAGCTGCAAGGAAGGAAAATAAGTCCTCCAAGGTAAAAATTTTAATTTGTTTATTTATCATTGCTTACATTTGTTCTATTAATGTGCATTTAATTATGAATAGTGTCATTCATTCTTTTATTATATATATATATATATTATATATATATATATATATATAATCAATGGTAATATTATGGTTTTACACTCATATCTTAAAGTTTCATGGTAATCCAATCATCAGATGAGTTCAATGGTTGAGATCTTAAAAACCAGTCGTGAAATTTCACGACTGGTTTTTAAGATCTCAACCATTGAACTCATCTGATGATTGGATTACCATGAAACTTTAAGATATGAGTGTAAAACCATAATATTACCATTGATTATAAATCTGCTCTGCTTTATTAGCATTGAGCACCTTTTCATGCCAATACTTTTCTCATTTTTTCATTCATTATTCACTATTCATTATATATTACTAGCAAATATATGCACCTCCGGGTGCAAGTTTTTAAGTTTTAATATAATAAAATATCATATTAAATTAGAAAGGCTAATAAAACTAAATAAGAATACAGATAAAAAGATTTGAAACAGAGGGAATATAATAAAAAATGGAACAACTGAAACTTACTCTTCCATGACTCCCGTCTTTTGATGTTATTTTTTCTAATTTAAGTATTTAGTTATAAGAGGAAGTAAAGAATAAAATGACAGTTATTTTTTCTTGTTAATGGATTTCATTTAAGATTCATTGAAGAGATTTTTGCTTATATTCATTAAAATAAAACCAAACAGTTAGAAATCAATAATACTAAGCACATATTTATTAAATTCGATTTTTTAATATTAATATGCAAATTAGCCTTTCCGTTCACACTGTAAACCGCTATTTTGTTGTATATATAAATACAATTGCATGTTGTCAGTATGTAGACATAGTTAACAGTATTAATAATGTAAGACAATTTTATTAATAATTAAGGTTTAGATTAAAATAAAATCATGGATAATGTGATGTCAATAACTAAGAGAATTGTGACTTGAGTAGTAATATAGTTTCGGTTACAGACAGAAAAACACACAATCTCCATTATAATAAGATATATATATATATATATAAGTTAAAAGAAAGGAAATGGATCCGACAATATGAGTAAGAAAAGGTGGAATGAAAACATCACACAATGCTGTTAAAGAAGAAAACAATTTATAATATATTTTAGCTGATACTGATCAATATTTCGATTTACAAAAATCATCATCAGAGCTCATTCACTCCCGTGTTGTTTGGTCGGAGAGGAAAGTCAAATGAGTTTACAAAACAAACAAAAAAACCTTAATACTGCAAAAACGAAAGACGTTACAATATTCACCAACGTGGGCATTTCGCGCCATATATATGTCGGTCATGTCTCGTATATCTTTTGTCAACCAAATGTAGCGAATTTTGAGATGTGGCAACAAGACGAAACAATTTAAACGGAAGGGGATGGGTATTAAGAAATTAAGAAATATATATATATATATATATATATATATATATATATATATATAAAAAATAAATGTTTTCATTTATTTATCAGTATTCTACTCTGTATATATGAATATATGGTGCATATGTACATATTGTGTGTGTGTGTGTGTATATATGTGTGTGTGTGTGTGTGTGTTGGAGTAAGAATATATATGCATGTTTGAGTTGTCTATTTTGGTTGCATCTTATTATGGAAATATTTGATATTATTCCCACACATATATATCCACATATATCCGTAATTCCATAATAAATTTATTTCAACCAAAATTGGGGCCTATATAAATCTAAGTTGATTTAATATAGCTCCCAAAATTCAGTTTCATCAGATGGGTATCAATTTACTTTTTTAAAAAAGTAAATTAATACCCATCTGATGAGACTGAATTTTGGGAGCTATATTAAATCAACTTAGATTTATATAGGCCCCAATTTTGGTCGAAATAAATTTATTATGAATTACGGTGTTGAGTTCTTCCTTCCTTTCTATGATATATACACACACATACATACTCATAAGTATCAGAAATTATTAATATTATTGTTTCATTGTAGTTATGCTGCTCGAGCCAGTCCTAAATACGAGCCTTATAAAAGGTAAGTGAACTTATTATTCTAATGTTGTGATCTAGATAATTTCCTGACTAAAACTTGATATTAGCCCTGTCGACTGGGGCTGTAGAATATACTGACTGCACCTCTGCAGAGTGGTAACAACCACCCAATGGGTCCATTTGTTGGCTGTGGATGCTTAAGGATGGAATCCTGGTGACTGAGAAGTCCATGACATGCAAACCTCCCTCTGTCTCATACTTAGGTGGTTGTGGAGGTCCACTAGTCAATCAGCTGCTCATGTCAAGCCCTAGCACCTATATGATTGTCCCAACTGTATTGCTCTTATTATTTATCATATATGTGCTAGAAGGTGGTGGCTGAGAGTCTTGGTGTTCTGGGTATAAATCAGCGTGATCTCAGGAGGCCATCCATCCAGGCAGCACCTCCCCCTTGTCTAAAAAAGAGCAGGGCTGGGTTTATTGCCCAATGCCTGAGGTGCCACAAAATAGGAATGCTGATGGGATTCACACAATTTTTAACACTGACCACGCATGATCTTTGGTTTGTGCATGGTTCTCCACTATATAATGATCTTTGTGTTTGACTGACATGGTGGGATGTCACTAAATACTTACCCCTTCATTGCCATTACTCCTTGGTCCACTCAGACCTGGAGTGGTAGTACCTGTTAGGGTCCACTTTTATGGGTTAAATAAATAGATAAAAAAATGAGTAAAAGAAAAAAATGGAAGATCCAATTAGAATGAATGAAATAAAAACGTCTTCGGCTTAAAATAATCCCACAAGGGTTGAGATGTTGTAAAATTTAACCAACCAACTTTTAATATTCCTTCTCAAAGGAACACTGACTTAAACTGATTTTTATTAAGATTAGAAGTGGCTACCCAGCATCACCTGGGTAGAGAGAGGGGGGAGAATCCCTGGTGTAAAAAATTGAATCTCCATCAAGAATGAATAAGAAAACAACAACTTTGGCATAAAATAACACGACAAGGGTTGACATGCCGTAAAACCCAAAAATCAAAAATAAACATTTATTGGAAATGTTTTTTTTGTTTTTTGTTTTTTTTTTGTTTAATTTTTCTTTTTAAAATCATGTTGCTAAATATATATTTTTTTCCTTATCTTTTTTCCCCCCTAAAGGTCATCATCTTCATCCAAGTCTCGGTCAAGATCACCTGAAAATGCGGGCAAAGTGATGTACATTACCAGTTTTGGTGGTGAAAGTGAAGAAGATGCAGGGGTGTTACAGGGACCTTCCCTACCCCCAGATTTACATAAACAAAGCAATCGTGGAGATTCAAAAGGAGGAGGAGGTGGGGGAAGGAGCAGTCGTTCATGGTTTGTGTTTTTTATTTCTTTTTTCTTTTGCTTATCTCATGCTGATGTGTATTTGCCCAACCCCTCCACTACGGGATGGATGGGGCACACACATACCTCCTCGTCTCGACCAGATGTGTAAATATAAAAGATTTGAAAATGGTTTTAAAAAGTGTGTGCATTGTGAGATGTTATAATAAATACAATTTCACAAATTTTTTTTTTTTTCCCTCTGAAAAAGATATCTTTTTTCGGTCACGTCTCATCAGAGAAGCATACCATGAAACTAATGTTTGTAAGAGGAATAATGTGTAAAATCCGCAGATGTGGAAGTAAAAAAATATATATATAATATTATGTAGCAAAGTTGTGAGAACAGGCAGAGTTATTATCAACAATATTATTGTTGGAGGAGTGGTTGTTGGATCCGAATAACAGTAAATTGAAGGATTGTTTTTGTATACAGAGTTCAGGATGGAATTTGCTGATCAATAAGGATTCAAGAATTGAAAGACGTAATTCGTTGTCAGCGGCCTCTAATATAGTGAACATTGAATGATTATAAGACGCTGCGCATGCAGGATTATCAAGTAGGTGACATGTGATAGCGGAAGTGGAGGTTTGACTAGGTAGTTTAGTGGAATGGTCGAAATTATTGCTGCGTAGGGATGTGGGTATGTGCTAGTTGATTCTGATCTCCAATCTCTGAGTAGTGCGTCTGATGTAGCAAATATCACATTTGCAAAGAAATTTGTAGATTAAATAGCTTTAAATATAAAAGAATAAAACTTTATTAATATATCAGTCTGTATTTCTGAAATTGACATTACTCCCAGGTCCACTCTGACCTGGAGTGGTAGTATCTGTTATGGTCCCATCTATGAGTTAGATAGAAAAAAAATGAGTTTGAAAAAATGTTAAATACCCATCAAGAATGAATAAAACAAAACATCTTCGGCACAAAATAACCCAACCAACAACTGCTTCATTGCCATTACTCCAGGTCCACTCTACCCTGGAGTGGTAGTATCTATTACTCCCAGGTCCACTCTACCCTGGAGTGGTAGTATCTATTACTCCCAGGTCCACTCTACCCCTGGAGTGGTAGTATCTATTACTCCCAGGTCCACTCTACCCTGGAGTGGTACTATACCTATCTCCACTCTACAGTGGTAGTTCTAAGTATCTATTACTCCAGGTCCACTCTACCCTGGAGTAGTAGTATCTATTACTCCATCCATGGGTCTAATAGATCTGTTTGCAATTAATTGAACTCAGTCGGTAGAGTGTCCGCCTACTAACCACAAGTTCCGGGTTTAATACCAGCTCTTGCCAACTCAGCATATGAGTAGCACAGGGATCTGTGCAGTAAAATGAGGAGCTGGTGGTAGGTGTGGCTCTCTACCAGACACCAAACCAATCTCCTTGATCTAGCGCTGGTGAAAAGAGCATAGGCTCCCTCAATGTCTGGCTGACATATAAGAATATTACATTTATTTTAATTGGTTTCTATATAAAATCAATCATAGGATTGATTTTAATACGTTGAAGAATAAAACAATAATATTAGAGATCAATAACACAAAGTAATTATTTATTAAACCCGATTTTTGTTAAAGCCAGTATGCAAATTAAGCACACCATATATTATGTAAACCTTTATTTCTTAGTAACATATAAGATATTAGAGGATTTTAAACAAACTAATAACATGGGTTGTTTTGAGGCAAATCTAACTTGGATTTTATTAGTGCCATTGTTAAGGAATAAGATTTATTCTATGTATTGATGATTTTGATCATAAATTAAATACTCATTGATAAACTTAGGCAATTCCTGAGGGTATTGTGACATAAGTAGTGACATAGTTTTGGTTATAGACAGATACCAAATCTATAAATTCTGTTGGAAGTGGCTACCCAGGTCTAGTCTAGGTATTGATGATTTTGACCATAAATTAAATACATGTTGATAAACTTACGCAATTCCTGAGGGTATTGTGACGTTAGCAGTGACATAGTTTCGGTTACAGACAGAGAGACACTGAATCTGCATTACGAGAAGATGGAATTGCCTTCAAGTAAATCCAACATTTTTCATGTTTTTTCTTTCTTTTTTCTTTCCATTAAAGGAAGTCATCTTCAAGAACGAGCAGAAAGCCACCGCCACCACCATCTTCCTCATCGTCTCGGTATCGGCGCCGGAGCAGATCCCCCATACACAGCACTGGCAAACATCGCTGGTTAGGACGAAGGAGCAGATCCCGTTCACGTTCAAGGTCAAGGTCACGCTCCAGTCCAAGGTCACACAGCAACAGTTACCGAATTGACCGGCGTCGAAGGTCACGCTCTCGAAGTCGGTCAAGATCGCGATCAAGAGAGTGGAAGCGATCCCATTCCAGTTATTATGGTAGTGATAGCCGCGGTTCGAGGAATACCCAGAGTAGATATCAACCTCGACGGCGCTATTCAAGGTCGAGATCGAGAAGCCACTCCTCGAATTCTTCAAGATCGCGGCGATCATCGTCTCGGTCGTATTCATCTTCCAGTTCTCATTCACCTTCCCATTCACGTTCTCGTTCAAGATCCCGTTCAAAGTCAAGATCTCCTTCACCTCACAATAAAGCCAGGTAAAAAAAAAGAAGTTTTAATTGGATAGATATTTAGAAATGTTTGTGCGTTTATTTTGGGTCCCACCTATGGGTTAAATAGAAAATTGTGTATCCATTAAGAATTAATTTATTGCAAGACTTTGTCGGCATTAAATGACCCACTAAGGTTGATATGCCGTAAACCAAACCAAGGATCCTGGTTCGATACTGAGAATGACTTTAAACTCTATCTGATGGTAAGGTTCCAGTTTTTGAGGTTTGAGGAATGTAGAGCATCCCTTCAACTCCATTGCTCCTAGGTCCATTCTGACCTGGAATGGTAGTACCTGTTAGGGTCCCATTTATGGGTTAAATAGAAAAACATGGGTTTATAACAACCAAACTTAACCTTATTTACACTACCAGATGCAACACTCCCTAATTGCCTTACGGAAAACTCTGGCAAGTAAAGGAAATAATTCCAAAACATATATATTTCCATGCTTTTATATATATATATTCAATGTGTTTGTCTTGAGGATGGGCAGATAGACATGCCACCTTGAAACCAATGGTGATGAACGCATTTATTTGTGAACTATTTTATAAATAGATAGATATAGCTCTTAAATCTGTAATTGAGCCCTTTTTCATTCTATTATATTTTTTAAGGAAATCGCCTTCAAATTCACTCTATTTTATTTTCACTTCCACGAGGCCTAGAAACAAAAAAAAAGTCCTGTTTTGTACTTCCAAGTGTCTTCTAATTGAGTGTAAAATTTCAAGAATATTGATAAAATTATCCACTATGATTTTAAAAAACAAAGTAGTGTGTAAAAATTAGTCTTTAAAAAAAATGTCATATTTTATGTTTTCCTTTTTTCGAAGCAAAATATCATTTTAACTTGCTGTAAAAAATTATTCAATTGATAAAAACACGTAAAAATTATATATTTAGAAAGATTATTTTCTTTTCTTCCCAACCATACCAATATTTTTAAAACTGGGTCAGAAATACTCAAGAAATTGCAAATTTTACTGATTAAGGTCGCAAATTTGAAAATGTCCGCATTTATCAGCTAAATGCTTGTAATGCTATATATATATATATATATTAAGTAGGTTTAGCTCAGTCGGTAGAGCATCTGCCTTGGAATCTTGTTCAAAACCAGTGCCCACCAACTCAGTGAATGAGTAGCACACATTAGTAATCTGATCTGTGCGGTAAAGTGGGGAACTGATGGTAGGTGTGGCATTCCACCTCAGCAAAAAAAATCTCCCTGGTCTAGCGTTACCGAAAGGGAATAGACTCCCTCACTGTCCAGCTGATAATGACAATAGGCCACTCCGCCAACTTTATTTTACTTTATATAATTTGTGTGTGTTAATGATAACCAAATAAATATCACATTTTTTTTGTTTCATTTTCACTTGAAAATAATTTTTTTTGATGGAACTTCATGACATCGCTCCATGATGGTTTAATATATATTATATACTAGCAGCGGCTACCCGGCAACACCTGGGTAGTGGGGGATTTTTTAAAGTTAGTCCCGCAGATCCATTATTACTGAATCGCGAGTTGAATCCTCATGGGATGCCCCATTTAAATCCCTATGTAAAAAAAATAGACCTTGCATTGATCTAGCTACTCTGAAAATAAATGTTAATGTCTACTATCTAAAATATTAAATGAAAAAAAAAATTCATGCTGTTATCATTTAAATTTTATTTTTTTATCTTCACGAATATAAATCAAATCTCTATTATTTTTGCTCAAAAACCAAGCCCTGGTGATATTTAATGTGCACATATATTTTTGTCGTTAATTGTTTCATTTTTGAAGTTTCCTCCAGACATACATATACATACAACTGCCCTTTATACATGGATGGATGGATAGATAGATAGATAGATAGTTATATCAAAATCATAATGCTTGAATGTAGGCATAACTATTCATTCATAAATAAATACATCCTCTGAATATTTGATTTTTCTTTTCATAAAATATATATACACACACACACACACACACACACACACACGAGAAGTAGATACACAAGCGATGTATTTATGATATGGCTTTTTTTTAGCCGATATATATATGAAAGGTGTGTCAAAAAATATTGTGATTTTTCTTGTATTCTGAAAAAAGATAATGTGTGTCAAAAAAGTACCAAGTTTAAAGCTGTATTTACCAAGATAGAAATGAAGAATGAATGGAACATTATTTTTTTCAGAATACAAGGTGTGTCAAAAATTACAAAAAAATCTCAATACTTTTTTGACACACCTAATATATATATATATATATGAGAGAAGTATAGAGTAATAGCATTTAAACATAAATGCTTTTAAAAAATATAGAAATTCGAAAAAGAAAGTGTTCCAAAAAAAAAAGATTTGTTTATTTTGATGTTGATGTCGACGCGTAAACGTTTCAGTTTGTTAAACCTTCCTCAGGACAATATGATAGGAATGAAAAATAAATTTTTGTTCAAACAGTGATGGATGTTTTTAAATGACTGGAGTTGGAAATGTGAAAAAAAAAAATGGAGAAAAAGACACATAACCTTTTATTGATCTGCGTTCATTTTGAAATTTCCATATTTTATTCCCATATTCTTAAAGATAGAATTTTTTTCTTTTTTTATTCCTAACTCAGGTGCCATTCCAAATCTAAGAGTCCAGCTGAAACAACAGCTGCTGTGGCACTACCTAAACCGGTTATTAAACGATATAGAAGATCCAGTCTTTCATCAAGTGCTGAGGATTCCAAATCTGATTCTGATAGTTGTAAGTCTCCTGCAACCGCTTCCGCTGAGACTACAACTACGTCTTCTACAGTTATGTCTTCCAAGAACAAAGATAGCAGGTACCTTTTTCCAAATATAATTGCATTTTTTAGAATTCAAATTTATCGTGTGGTAAAATCATGTTTGGTAAATTCATTATGTGGTAAAATTATCTTTGGTAAATTCATTGTGTTAAAATTATTTCTGGTAAACTGTGTGTTAAAATTATTTCTGGTAAACTGTGTGTTAAAATTATTTCTGGTAAACTGTGTGTTAAAATTATTTCTGGTAAACTGTGTGTTAAAATTATTTCTGGTAAACTGTGTGTTAAAATTATTTCTGGTAAATTGTGTGGTAAATTATTGCTGGTAAATTCATTATATGGTAAAATTATCTCCGATAAATTCATCATGTCATAAAATTATATACAGTTAATTTATTGTGTTATAAAATTATCTCCGGTAAATTCATCATGTGGTAAAATTATCTCCGGTAAATTCATCATGTGGTAAAATTATCTCTGGTAAATTCATCGTATTGTAAATTCTCTCTGGTAAATTCATTGTATTGTAAAATTCTCTCCGCTAAATTAATCATGTTGTTGGTAAAATTGTCTCCGGTAAATTTTACCTGTGATGAATTTACCAATGATGAATTGATTGTGAATTGTATCGATTTTTCCTTGATTTAAACTGTAAATTATGATTTCTTATTTGCTCCTTTTTTTGTTTTGTTTCCCAGAGTTCCTGCACCAAATGTGTTGGGTAAAGCCACTCTAGAATCTCAAGTCAGTAAGCTCCTCTTTTTATATTCTTCTTTTCATGTTGTTCAATTTCCATATGATGTCGAGAGTACTACTACTACTACTACTACTACTACTACTTCTGACCTTGCTTTTTTTGCAATAGTTGCTTCCGATCACATCCTCCCTGATGTACTTTAAATTCATTCCATTAAAAAAACAAAAGAAACCTGCTATGACCTGTAGCACATTTTTCTCCTTTGTATATGTGAATTTTTTGTCCTGGGGTTTGGGGAAAATGCACTTAGAATTTTCATTTGCGACAATTTTAATCTATACATATATAAAAGGCTGTTGGTGTGTGTGTATGTATGTCCAGATGAAACTATGAAAATAAAACTATTAATGACAAAGTAAATATATATACACATTAAATATCACCAGTTCTTGCTTTTCGTACAAAAATTATGAAGATTTGATTTATATTTGAAGATATTTAAAAATTAAAATATACATAGAAATAGCATTGAAATTCTACTTAAAAATGTCCACCTCTCTCTCTCTCTCTCTCTCTCTCTCTCTCTCTCTCTCTCTCTATCTATCTATCTCTCTCTATATATATATATGGGAGTAAATATGGAAATTAAATCCGACAATATAAAGAAAATTTGAAAAAACAAGTATTCCGAAATTGGGATGAATTTAATAATCGATGTTTAAAACATCTCCTGTCACATATAAAAACATCCATCATTTTCTTCACCCCAAGAGACATCCTGATGAAGGTTCAATGTAACCGAAATGTTTTAAACATCGATTATTAAATTCATCCCAATTTCGGAATACTTGTTTTTTCAAATTTTCTTTATTTATATATATATATATATATATGGAATTACTTACTGGTAAAAATATTTGGTTGGTATAAGTTTTTTTGTTAACACAATTCTTTGGTGTTATTCAGACATAAATATAACTTTGATTAATGGAGGGAGAGAAAAATATATTATATGTCCAAAAGAAAGATTTTAACAAGCTCTATTCAATGATATAATGGGTTTAAACTAGCAGTAAAATCTTAATGAGTAAAACATAAAATAGGTTTCAATAGTGTTGCAGACTGTAAATTCTTAAAAGCAATGATTAAATTCTGAATATAATCTGCAATGAATTCTCCATACGATAGATTTACTGGATATGTTTAAAAAAAATTAGTTTAAAAAGTAATTCCATGTCAAATCATCCAGGCCATGTCACCCACCCACTTCAATTTTTCTGAAATTTTGTCCAGGTGTGAATTATGTTGAAGTTAGACACTCACCAACATTTGAGCTTCCAATTCCAAAAATATGTCGATTTTTAGCTCTCCAAATTTTTTGGGAGGAAAGGCAACCTTTTGCAATCTATTTTATCTGTGAAAGAGTCTAGAGCTTCCCTACTCCTAAAAATTGGTTTATAAAAGCATTTTTGCCGAAGGAATCCAAAAATGCTATCAAAAAATTCTGAAAGTTAACCAATTTTGGTTATTTCCTATAAGTCCAACATAAACAAAGGGGAACCACTCTTGACTAAAAATTATTTATTTATTTATTGATCTACTAGGAAAAAAGACGGGGTTAGGGTTAGTTTAATGGGAAAATAAATAGATAAATAATTTATCAGTCAAGAGTGGTTCTCCTTTGTTTATGTTGGAGTTATAGGAAATAACCCCAATTTTATGTTGTTAATGATTTAAGATTTGCAAAATTTTAACTGATGCTGTAGCTTTGGTTCTGAGCAAAAATCAAACTATCTTTTTGGTACAAATAATGTTCAATAGATGTGAAATAATAATAGAAAAGATCTTTTTCATAGATGCAGTGCCACATTGGAGTATTGATCTTGCAATGAAAAAATCAAAAAATGATTTGACATGGAATTGCCCAATAGTCCTTTCCGTTAGGAGTTATGTCCCTTGCGTAAATCTCTAATTGTCATGTTTTTGAAGATTATTTAAGGCAGGAATCACAAGTGCGGCCCACACGCAGACTGTGCTCACATATGGCGCTTTTACAGTACGCCAGGTTTTTAAAGTTTTTCCTAAAATTCTTGAGTGAAAGAATTTTCATTAGGGCAATATGTTGTTATGAAACAGGGTCTGTTAACAATGTATTGTCCCTCACCCTCATCCTTTGAGTTGTGGAAGGAGAAGGCTAACTCAGTCAATGAATGCGAGCGAGTCTTTCCTCTTGACCTCTCCTGCTTATAATCAATGCATGGCTATAATTGAAAGTAACACTGACACTTGTACATTTTATTATTTGAACTCGGTCAGTAATAGTCTTTTTTCCTTTCTTCTTAACAAAAATATTTTTTTTAGACATGTATTTATTGGTTTTTAGTTGATAATAAAGAAATAAATGATAGCAATCATCACTTTAGAAGAAGGATTTTAAGACTTAGTTGTCATGTGCGGCCCTCATGACATACATATGTAATCCATGCGGCCCTAGGGGTTACTCAGTTTAACATGCCTGATTTAAGCACTTTTTCATGTGTTTTTACATAACTTTATTTACAAGATTATTTTTTTTCTCTGTATGTATTTTTGGTTTGAAATGTTACAAATTTTATTTCTTCTTGTTCCTAATTTTTAATTTGGAGTAACTTAGGTCTTCAATTTTTTAATTGTTGAAAAAATTTTATTTTTATTTTTCTGACTGTTGTCCTCATCTTTAACGTTCGGCCGTTGTAACCCCTGTCCATCTTCAGGTGTACCTTGTCTATCAGAGCATAGCAATGGTTCAATCTGGAAAATCATTTTGAATAGTTTGTCTACTGAGCAAACAAGGTATTGAAGAACTTACAAAGATCTCATTCAAATAATGATGTCAATCCCCCCAGGCAGTGTCTCAAAAGAAGAATGCTAAAGGGATAATTGATTGATTTTAGCGGCATTGCAACCAATCTAGGGTTATTTTATTCTTAGAGATTAGGAAATTGCGTCTGTTGTATATTTACATCAATATTTTTTGTGTTGTTGTTTCACAAGATTTCTTTGATCACATTTATATAATATCAAGTGCAATGGTACCTTTACTTACGAATGTCCTAACTTATGAGTCTTCCGAGTTAACAGTTTTTACGCTGGCCACTGCATGAGCTTCAGTTTGTGTGTGGCTTCCCACATTAAACGATCTTTGTGTTCAACCAACATGGTGAGATATCAATTATTGACGTGTTCATCAATCCAAGAAGTGTCATTAAAAAAAAATCATTGGCGATCCTTGGAAATTTGGAGTGTAAAATCCTATGGCATTAAGTTATTTGGTTAAATCGAACTTAACAGACCTAAATTCCACCATCGTATGTTACCCCACCGAAAAAAAAAAAAACCAAAAATCAGGGAATGAACTGAATTTAATGAAATTTTCAGTGTTGATATATTAATGAATAAAAGATATAATGCACTAGTTATTTCATTTAAAAACTGGTAATCTGAACATTAGCTACATAAATGAAAGTAACCTCCCCTTGTTTCTTTCACTTTGAGAACGCCTTATGTTTTGGTTTGTCATTTTCATTTCACCGTAAATCTACACTGAAAATACGAATTTGTTTGAATCAATACAACTGCATGTTTTAACACGAAAATATCATAAAATGTGTTCTTAATTATACTTACGCATTATTTGAAATAAACTTAATTGTTAATAAGGATTTCTCAAAGTGAAATAAACAAGGGGAGATTACTCTCATTTATGTAGCTAATGTTCAGATTACCATTCAGATATGTGGTATAGAATTAACTGACCTGAAAAATTGTAAAAGTTTTGAAATAAAATAACTGGTGCATTATATCTTTTATTCATTAATATATCAACACTGAAATTTCATTGGATTCAGTTGATTCCCTGATTTTTTTTTTTTTTTTTTTTTTTTTTTCCTTTTCAGCTGGGTAACATACGATGGTAGAATTTAGGTCCGTTAAGTTCGATTTAATCAGTTATTCTCTGATGGGCATGCAAAAACAATGATGTCCTTATTTGAATGAGATCTTCGTAATTCTTCAATGCTTTGTTTGCTCAACAGTCAAACTATTCAAAATGATTTCCCAGGTAGAATCATTGATATCCTCAAGACGAACAGGGTACACCTGAAGAAGGCTGGGCGGTTACAATGGCTGAAACATTCTATTTTTATATATCATGATAAAGATGAAGACAGCAGTCTTAAAAATCAAAATAAAATATAACAAGCCTCATCTAAAAAATTTATACAAATAGTACTTTTTTTTTTTTCTAATTCTTTTTGGCTAAAAATGCTTATCAGAATATTTTCAACATAATCTCTATTGACCATTTTTAACCTTTGACCCTGTTCGGGGTGGGTGGGTGGGGTTAGCTTGTTGGCAGAACACCTGTCTGGGAATTGCAAGATTCTGGGTTCGATACCAGTCCCCACTTACTGAGTGCATAAGTAGCACAGCTTGGGTAATCTGATCTGTGCGGTAAAATTTAGTGTGCCACATTAGTAAAAACAATCTTCTGGGTCGAGCGCTTGCGAAAAGGGGATAGACTCCCTCACTACCTGGCTGATACTGACAATAGATCACTCTGCCAACATTGCTTTTACTACTACTACTCATACACCTGTATTGAAATGTACATGGCGACACGAGTTTAAATCCTGGATGAGGCTTGTTGTATTTCACAGTGTTCATAAACCAGGGGAAAGGTATGAATCCAACTGTTATCTTTCCAGCTATGGATAAATAGTAGGTCAGACTGGGCTCTTTAACCTTAGCATGACAACCGGTCTTGGAGAAGGAAAACTCTGAATTCAAACCTGTTAAATTCTGCTTAAAAATTGACCTTTGTGTTGCATCCTGCTGAATCTATGGCTGAAATTCTTCTAGTTAGTGGCACAAATACCAATTGCTTGGGTTCGGAGGGTTAAGCATTTTCTCCCAATTAATTCTGGATGTTGTTTTGCTAATTGATACCTTTAATTAGTCTAATCGATAGGATTGCATGGTTAAATTGTTTGGTTTGTTGTAAATAGTTTATAGTAGACAAATTCCTTCCATTCCCACCATATACACAATCACTATCACCTTCTTTAGATGAAGACCTGCCTTTGGTATCATTATTGCTTATTTCTCTTATCCCTATAAGGGGTGGGCTGTGGGGGCCATATTTCGGGGGTGGGCTGTGGCGGGCATATTTCGATTAGGGTGGGCTGTGGGGGGCCATATTTCGATTAGGGGTGGGCTGTGGGGGCCATATTTCGATTAGGGGTGGGCTGTGGGGCCATATTTCGATTAGGGGTGGGCTGTGGCGGGCCATATTTCGATTAGGGGTGGGCTGTGGTGGCCATATTTCGATTAGGGGTGGGCCGTGGTGGGCCATATGTTCAAAGTCAAGTGAGAGCAATTATTTTTAGAAGTTTGGTCTATATGAACTCACCCCCATCAGCCCCCCCCCCAAAAAAAAACCTAAAAAAAAAAAAAAAAACAAATTGATAATTTTTGGTCAACATTGAGACAATGCCTACCATTTATGTGAGGGACCTGATTTAACCAATAAATCATTGTAAATTTTAATTCACACCTATGAGGGTTTTTAGTTTATAATAATCAAATTCCTTTCATTCCCACCCTATACACCTGCAATATCACCTTTAGATTAAGTCCTGCCTTTTGGTACCATTATTGCTTATTTCCCTTATCCTTATAATTAGGGGTGGGTTATATGTTCATGGAAATATGGCTATGGGGTTGCTTTTTTTTTTCTTTCCTTAATTTATGTAGAAGCCAAAGTGACTAACATAACCAAACTTTATTCACTGCCTGATTTGGATATTTTTATCATGTTATCCCTTCTATCACATACTGTTACTTATTCTCATGTAATGTTATCCCTTCTATCATACTGTTACTTATTCTCATGTAATGTTATCCCTTCTATCATATACTGTTACTTATTCTCATGTAATGTTATCCCTTCTATCATATACTGTTACTTATTCTCATGTAATGTTATCCCTTCTATCATACTGTTACTTATTCTCATGTAATGTTATCCTTCTATCACATACTGTTACTATTCTCATGTAATGTTATCCCTTCTATCATATACTCTTACTTATTCTTGTGTAATGTTATCCCTTCTATTATATACTGTTACTTATTCTCATACTTATTCTAAATATAATATTATCCCTTCTATCACATACTGTATCTAATGGTAAAGTTCCAATTTTGGAGCTCTGGGAGTGTCATCTACCCCTTCATTGCCATTACTCCCAGGTCCACCCTGACCCAGAGTGGTAGTATCTGTCAGGCCCATCTATTGTTAAATAGAGCAAAAAATGAGTTTAAAAAAAATGAATACCTATCAAGCATAAATAGAACAAAATGTCTTTGGTATAAAATAACCCAAAAAGGGTTGACATGCTGTAAAATCCAACAAACTATACTAACCGCATACTGTTACTTACTCTCATGTAATGTTAACCCTTCTATCTCTTTTATTTTCATGTAATCTCTTCACTGTCAATCTCAACTATGAAGCATTATCTAACAATTAGAAATTGACTCTTTCATCCCCATCGAGACATCCTTCTCTTTCTATTTTATTACCTATTAAAATCTGTCTGGACCTCATAACTGTTCTTTTGATATTCTATACTCTCACATACATACATACATACATACATACATACATACATGCTATTCATACCCACACACCCATGCAGATATGCTCATCATTATACACATAGATATATGCTACGCCTATACGCTCTTATAGATATGCTTGTACCCACACACATATGCATTATTGCACCTATGTGCACCCAGGAGTAGAAAAGATTATAATGTCACACCTGTGAAATGCATTAAGAAAATCTAAGTAGATTCAATTTTATAGGAAAATATATTACAACCTCTAAAAAGGGAAAGTGTTTCTAATGCTTTGGTTATAAAAAAAAAACAAATTGCATCTTAACTCTTTGTCTACAAAATTTTTCAGGTATTTTTTTTTTATCTGTATGATGGGATATTTAAAGTTCACTATCTATCCACCTCAAAACTCATTCTATTCAAATAAAGTCATATTATTATTGTAATCTGTGTCCTGGTCAATTGTACTGAAGTTATCATCAATGTTTGTAATTTGTTTGGACGTAGTATGCGTAGGATCGCAGTGGTGGTGGGAGAGCCACTGTGAGCGGCTTAACTCTTTGCCTACTAAATTTCTCCTACAGCTGTACCAAATTTTTTTGGTATTTTTTTACCTGTATGATGGGATATTTGAAAGTTCACTAATGTAAATTTATTTATTGTAAATATTAATTCCCTTCCAGATATTATGAATAAGGTTATTTTTTGTCAAAGAGTGAATGCGCTCCAGAAAATCTTATGGCTACCCACACTGACAGTAGTAGGATTTGGGGTACTTACTGCTCGCATAAATCCCCAATGGAGTTAGTAGGGGCTCCTTACCTTGGTCTGTAACCCATCTAGGACAAGGAAAAGTCCAATATAAAACTCCGCTGCCTAGCGGCTTTACCTCATCCCAAGGAAAGGCTAGGGGAGTAAACCCAGAAAACAAATCTGGAGCCGGAGTCCCTAAGGATAGTGTGATGCCGAACTCCAATATTACCCAGCAACTCCTGCGACACTACTGCTGCCAAATTGCATTGGAGTCTGAACGCAAATCTTTTGACTCTGATTCCTCTATTTTTAACACTTCTGACTCTTTGTGATTATGATCTACAAATAAATTTAAAAACCATCATTTTTTTATAATCTACTGGCATAAGTATTTAGTTTTAATGTTTGAAATATATCAAATTGGAAAGACTTACATAACTAAATATAAAAAAAAAAGATTACACTTATTTAAGGCTAGGGGAGAAAACTCTGAAAACAAATCAGGAGCTGGAGTCCCTAAGGTGGTGTGATGCTGAAATCCAGTGCTACCCATCAACTCCTGCCCTTTGCCAAATTGCATTGGTACCTTACCTTTCCTTTGGATCACAGCGTCAGTGTGGAGAGGGGGGATTTGCTGTTTGGACAGCAGCTCATCCGCCATACCAAACCACCCAGGCTACATAGTTCCACTAAAAAAAAAAAATGGACACTACTCCATCATCTCTCGTAGATGGAAGGATGCCAACAAGAACAACAAAAATCTATTCATCACAGAACACATTCTATTCAAATAAAATCCTATCATTATTGTAATTGGAGTCCTGCTTAATGAACTAACCATCAATTTTTGTACTTTGCTTGGGTGTGGTATGTGTAGGATCGGAGTGGTGGGAGAGCCGCTGTGAGCTGTTTAAAGTAGGCAAAAAAGAGCTTGTTTAGCTCTCTGCTTTTAACTTTTTCTCTACCGCTGTTTCTTAGATGGAACATGGATTTTCTGAAGCTGTAAACTTTTTCATGGCTTTAACTCTAATTATATTAAGAAGCTTGGATCTGTGCGGTAAAGTGCGGAGTTAATGGTAGGTGTGGTACTTCACCTCAGATGCAAAAACAATCTCCCTGGTCTAGTGCTAGTAAAAAGGAGATAGACTCCCTCATTGTCCAGCTGATACTGACAATAGGCCACTCTGCTGACTCTACTTTTACTTATACATATTTACCAACCCCTCAACACAAATAGGGTGTAAGACAAGGTTAATTTTTTTCTCCTAGACTGGTTGCTGAACCAAGGTTAAAGAGCCCAGTCTGTCCTACTCTTAACCCATAGCTATTCACCTCAGAACTCATTCTATTTAAATAGAGTCCAATTATTATTGTAATCTGCATCCTTCTGACTCAATTATAAGGAACTAACCATCAGTTTTTTTTTTATGGTGGGAGAGACACCTACCTTTCCTGGTAATGTGAACATTAGCTATATAAATGAGAATAACCTCCCTTGTTTCTTTCACTTTGAGGAAGCCGTGTGTTTTGTTTTGTAAAAACACGGATTTTTCAATAAATTGAGTATACCTATACTTTCTAATATACAGTTACTCTCATAGAATATTAACATCTTTTTTTAAAATCGCCTGTGGGAAATTCTAAGCATATGTTGACAGGGATGGTGAACATGTGGAGACTGTTTGAAAATATATTAAAGGTATTCCTATAAGGGTGTTAACATAAAAAAAAAAGATGTTAATATTTCTATGAGAGCACTTGTATATTAGAAAAGTATAGGTATACCCAATTTGTTGAAAAATCTGTGTTTTTACCAAAAAAAAAAAAAACACGTCTTCCTCAAAGTGAAAAAAAAAACAAGGGGAGGTTACTCTCATTTATGTAGCTAATGTTCAGATTCCCAATGATATTAGCACTATGTGAAATGCAAACAACCTCGTCTTGGATTTGAACTTGTCTCAACTTGTCCATTTCTGATGATAATAACCATTACACTCTACGCCTCCAATTATATTAAGTATTTATTCATTTCACTCATTTTCAGACCTAATATCTGTTAATATTGAGTATTTAAAACTTGAAATTTAAGTTATTTAAGCTTTGGCGTAGAAAGTTCAGGAATTAAAAAAGAAAATAATTACAGAAAATGGAGAATCTTTGTTTCTGATTATTTATTCATCAGTTGAAAAAGATACGATAAAATTGAGAAAATTCTCCAAGAGTAAATTTGTCTCAACTCCAAAACCACCTCTGCTAGAAATAATAATTGCATTAATGTTTGCATGTTTAGAAAGATAAACGTTAATATAATGAAATGTGGCAAACATTTTGGCTGTTTTTAGTGCTTGTTGAAAATGGCTGACTAATCCTTAATTCTTGAAAATACTTGTTTGCTTATTCATTTATTTATTTCATGGTAATCTGAACATTAGCTACATAAATGAGAGTAACCTCCCTTTGTTTATTTCTCTCTGAGGAAGCCATATCTTTTTGTCGGCCATTTTCATTTCACCGTAAATCTACACTGAAAATATGAATTTGTTTGAATCAATACAACTGCATGTTTTAACATGAAAATATCATAAAATGTGTTTTTTAATTGTGCTTGCACATTATTTGAAATTAACTTAATTGTTATTAAGAACACATTTTATGATAATTTCATGTTAAAACATGCAGTTGTATTGATTTACTGTTAAATGAAAATAGCTGACCAAAACATATGGCTTCCTCAAAGTGTAATAAATAAGGGTAGGTTACTCTCATTTATGTAGCTAATGTTCAGATTACCTATTTCATTATGCAAAAAAAAAAATTGCATTAAATTATTTTATGACCCCCTGAAAAGCGTAGTGGCTAACGTGCTTGACTGTGACATTGTAGTAAGCAAGTTCGAACTCCAATTGTGCTATTATGTTCACTTTTGGTCTAATACCAAGAAGAAAGAAAGATTTACATTTGAATATCAAATTAGATTCAATCTAAATTCATTATACCAGATTAATTATCTTTTTATAATATAGTTTCTCTAACCCTTTTTATTAAATTCTTAAAAACAATGATTAAATTTTGAATTTTTTGAGAAAGACTAACATTTCAAATTAGATTCTATGTAAATTCATTGTCTCAGAATAATTAGTCTTATAATATATGACTCTCCTAACCTTAACCTTTTAGCTCTTTTTATTAAATTCTTAAAAGCAATAATTAAATTCTGAATTTTTTGAGAAAGACTAACATTTCAAATTAGATTCTATGTAAATTCATCATATCAGATTAATTGGTCTTATCATATAGGTTTTCCCTAATACTAACCCTAACCCTAGCTCTTTTTATTAAATTTGTAAAAACATTGTGCCAGCGAACTTTCTTCAGGCGTTTCTTGTCAAACTCAGGAATCTACTTGTCGAACTCTGGAGCCTTCATGGAGCTTCGAACCGAACCCTTTTAGTTGAACACATGGCAAAATGGATATAAGGGTTGAGTTAATACAGTTCTAAGTAACAATCATCTGTAGGTTGCAGGTTCAATCCTGACTATGGGCAAAAATAAATTGGAATACTTAACTTAACACTTGTACCTGGTCATAGTTAATGGAACAAGAATAATCTACTCTAATGGATTAAATAAAAGGTTTGGTTCATGTCAGTATCTGTATACTTCATGGCACTTAGAGCTAAACCCTTTATTTTAACCATTGGGATAAATTGTGTATATAACAAACATGAGGACAACAGTCCAAAAAATCTAAATAATACAAATTATCAAGCCTCATCTCAAAAATTCAAACAAATGAAATGTCCATTTGGCCACTCATCTGGGTAACAATTAAAAAGTTTAATCGATTATACAAAATGCATGACAACAGGAAATTTCTATATTCTTGTTTGAACTTTAATTGGGGCTTCTAGAATATCTTTGGAACATTTAAAAAAAATTATTTTAAGGTATTATATATATATATATATATATATATATATATATATATATATATGTGAATATATTTTTTTGTATGAATATATATATCTTATATATATATATGCATATAAATTGTTTTTTCTTTTGGCCAAAATATTGTACTAATAGATTATTTTTTGTTGGTACGATTATATATATATATATATATATATATATATATATATATATATATATATAAAGATAAATCTAATGAGTCAGACGAACCTATTATTAGTTTCACTTAATGCTCTTCAGGGCTAAGATCTGACTCTTATTATTATTTGCTCTACTTAGGTATTGAGCACTTTTTACTTATTAGCTATTCTCCTAGCGGTTATATGAATATATATATATATATATATATATATATATTATATACATATATATACATATAAATTGTTTTTTCTTTTGACCAAATACTGTACCAATAGATTACTTTTTGTTGGTACGACTATCTTGGTATTTTCTTTTTTCCAAAATTTTTTTTTTCCCCGGTTGATGTTTGGTAGTATATTTTTACAATCAAACTATTTGCTGTTTTTTTTCTCACCGCGAGGATTTACCAACACGCTTGGTATATTATATATAAGTGATACCTTAAAATAACAAAAATTATTGATATTTTAAAAAATACAATTCATATATTTAAAAAAAAAACAAAACATTTTGTGTGTATGTGTATATATATATATGTATATATATATATACACACACACTCATGCTGAAAAGATACACGTCCGGCGTCACTGACACAGAAAAATCTAAAAGTCGTATCCATGCATCCCAGTGTTTTTTTTTTTTTCTTCCCCCACCATTTCCAGCTAACTGTAAATACATTTCAATATTTTCTTGGAAATGAATTATACATTACTGGGGTAGACGGCTTTAGTGGTTCATAGACAAAAACTCTAGTTTTGGTATAGGTCCAACGGGAGAAACTGAAATATTTTATAAAAAAAAGTCTGCAAAAAAAAATTCTTTTTTTTTTTTTTTAATATATGAATTGTATTTTTTTAAATATCAATAATTTTGATTCTCAATTATTATATATATATATATATATATATATATATATATATATATATGGAAATACGGTGAGGAAATTAATCCGACAATATGAGAAAATATTAAAAAAATATAAAAATAAAGATGGTACAATATACCGAAATGCTTAAGTATTGACACATAAAATTGTTTACCCTGATCATCCTGTGTTTGTTATATTTTAAAATATTTTCTTCTCATATATATATATATATATATATAATTCTGAATACAAAGATACATGAGAAATAGAATTTTTTTCCCCATTACTGTAGTAGACCAAATTTATGGGTGCGTGTTATACTCAAATATCTTGACCTTAATAAATTTAGAGTTCAAACAACGCATTTCAAAATGCCAGATACTTAGTTTTCTTTGTCATTTCATTTTCAAAAACTAAGAAGTTAAGAAAATTTATAGTCCAAATTAATCAGTTTTACATCATTATAGAGAAAATATCAACTGGAATGTGTGTTTGTTTATAATTTTGTTTTTCCTAATGTAAGCTTGTATTTTGTATGAATATGTCTGTATGTTGGCACTAAATACTGTGTGCATTTTGTGTTTTAAGACCTAAATTAAACTATATAAATTCTTATATTTAGACAGTACAGCTGGAGAAAAAAGTTGAACAAATGCTAAAGTTTGGTTAAATTTAGCTGCTACAAATTCTAAAAAAAAAAGTCAGCATAAGAATTTTGTTTTCACAAGAATTTTGTAGTTCAAATTAGAGTGGGTGTGTAATTCCAGTTTGTGTGTATGTGTGTGTGTGTGTATGTATGTATGTGTATATATATATTGTGTGTGTGTGTTTTAGCGTCAACTTCACCATCTATGATAAATTGGTCTTTTTGGAAATATTTTTATTTTCTACATACTGTCAGATTTACTTCTATATTTTCCTCCCATATATATATATATATATATATATATATATATATATATATATATATATATATATAAAATTTATTTTGATTCTGTTATTCTAAGATATATAATAGAAATTTTTCTCCCTTGCCTTTGTAATCAATTTTGTTGACTAAACCCATAGGAGCATGTTATATGTGAGTGTATGTTATACACAAATCATTATGGTGTGTGTGAGAGAGTACCTTAGTTCATCAGATATAAATCTAAATTTATTTCGGCACTTTTGCCTCTTCAAGTCTGATTTTTTAAAAGTTTGAAGATTTCATATCAAGTCTATTTGATATGATTTTTCTATCTCACTGATTCTCTGTTTTCAAATTTCTTTTTTCATTTGTTAAAAATGCCTGTTTACATTTTTAACAAGCATGAAAAGAAATTTGAAAACATAAACTAGTGAGATGGAAAAATATTCAAACCTTTTAAAAATCAGATTTGAAGAAGCAAAAGTGCTGAAATGAATTTAGATTTATACATGATACTCATATATTCATTTAATAATACTCTGTATATGTAAAAAAAAAAAAGGGGCTATGCACAAATCTCTATATGTATGCTTGAGTTCTCATTTTTTAAAAATCCTATCATGGAAACACTTGATATCATACACACACACACACACACACACACACACACACACATATATATATATGGGGGTTAAACATGGAAGTAAATCCAATAATATGTAAAAAAAAGAAAAATACAAAATATTCCAAAAAGATGAATTTATCCTTGATGGTGAAGTTGACATTAAACCATTTTAAAAAAAACACGCCATTCCAAAACATATCTT
Organism: Doryteuthis pealeii; assembly: GCA_023376005.1. Taxonomy (NCBI): domain Eukaryota; kingdom Metazoa; phylum Mollusca; class Cephalopoda; order Myopsida; family Loliginidae; genus Doryteuthis; species Doryteuthis pealeii. The sequence goes on along the minus strand of CM042172.1, from coordinate 33,476,816 downwards.
AAACTACTCATACTTAATTTTCATAATACTATAATAACACTATACCTGATGCCCCTCTCCACACACATATGCACACACACGCGCACACATACATGCATATTACTACTGTAAACTGTTCATGTTCCTGACACTAATACATTATTCTGTGTACTTGACATGAGACTTTGATGAGTTGTGGTGCACCTGAGCACTGTACACAATAAATTTCATTATCTAAATTCAGAAAATTTATACTTTTAATTTCTGGTGTCTCTAAGAAATAAGTCATACTTTGATGTCTTCGTTTATACCAATCATATTCTTAACTTTCAAAAATAAACGGTGTTCAAAATATGTTTATGAACCTTTCTACGGATACAATTTCCTAACTCCCTTTATTTAAAAAGAAAATCACTTTTCAGACAACAATCTTTTCATCTTGATGATCTGATGAAGGTTTATTAAAAACTGAAAAGTTTTAATGTCGTAATTTGGAATACTTTGTTTTTCTATTTGTCAGGTTTATTTCCATATTTCACTCCCACATCCATACACACACACACACACACACACACACACACACACACACACACACACATATATATATATATATATATATATATATATATATATATATATATAAATTCTTCAACTGCTACTCCCACGTTTTCATTGTAGTAGCATTAGTAGTTAATAAAGAAAGTGCTCAATGTATTTCATCGAATACAGAGCATTAATAGTTGTAGATAAAGTTTTTCTCTCTACCACAGTTTCGGTGCTTAAGATGCACGTTCAAACTTAAGCAGTGAAACTGATAGAGGGAAAAACTTTTCTACAACTATACATACACACACATATATATATATATATATATATATATGTGTGTGTGTGTGAATTTCATTCTGAATTCTAAGATGCAAAAGAAACAGTATTTTTTCCCTCTTACCTTTATAATTAGCTTATATCTATGTTAGCGTTGCTGAACTATCCTTTTTATTATTATTTTATTTATTCCTAATCGTGTATTATGAATCTGTTTTTTAAATGTTCAAGTTATCTCCCCTTGGTTATTAATGGAAATTTATTTAAGATCATTTTCCTCTTTGCTGATTTCATTTTTTCAAACAAATTCCTTTTTTGAGGGGGAAACCCCCAAAATCTAAATATCAAAACTCAAATGATGGTAAGTATGTTGTTCCTTCATGGTACAAACTTTTCACCTCCTTTTGCCCATTTGCCTCCTTAAACCAATTTATTATTCAAGCTGGTTTTTCTTTCAGACTCCCTCTTCGTCGTTAACGCCTCAAGAAAAATTGCGTCGACGAATGCAAGCTGCATTAAATCGACAATGTAAGTATTAAAAAAAAAAAAAAAAAATTTTTTTTTCTATTTTCTTTTTTTTTTTTTTTTTTTTTTTTTCCAAATAAACAAGATTCCTTAACACTCTAGGCATAAAATAACCCTGATGGGTTGATTTGCCATTGAAAATAAATCAGTCATAAAACTTGTTATACAAAATAGATTTATAAATAATTCTTAGTTAATGTGACAATGTCAATATGAAAAAAATATTTTGTGCTAGAATGCAGTAGTTGAGGCTTTTAGTGTCCTGTGTATGATGTTAAACTGCATCTAGTGGTGAAGTTCCAATTCTAGGTCTGGGGAATGTGGAGTACCCCTTCATTGCCATTACTCCCAGGTTCACTCTGGCCTGGAGTGGTAATAACTGTTAGGGTACCATCTATGGGTTAAATAGATTTTTAAAAAATGAGTTAAATTTAAAAATAAAAAAAAGTTTGGCATTAAAAAAAATTGAATACTCAACAAGAATGCATAAAACAAAATTGTTTTTGGCATGAAATAATCCACGGGTTAACATGCCGTAAAATCCAACCAACCAATTAACTTTAAATGTCAGATACAGCCATGTTAGCTAGGGCTTTAGAATATGCCGACTGCACTTCTGCAGAGGGATCATATGTCACCCTGCTGAAAGAAAAAAAAAATACCAAAAATCAGGGAATTAATTGAATTTAATGAAATTTTCAGTGTTGATTTTGCATGTAATCCTGGTGGTAGAGCAATCCATGACACATGGTCACATGATACGAAACACTTCAGCTCTGGCTGGGCTGGGCTGGGCTGGGCTGGGCTAGGCTGGGCTAAGGGGTAGTGGTTAGGGAAGCCTGATCCTATCAATCGGCTAGTCATGTCAATCCCTAGCACCTACATGATTGTCCTGACTGTATTCTTCAAGTTGCTCTTATGGCAGACACTCAACCCTTTTTACCCTGCCCTAGCACTTATATGATTGCTCCAACCCTATTGCCCTTATGGCAAGCCCCAATCCTTATCATATATGTACTAGAAGGCGGTGGCTGAGGATCTTCATGTCCTGGGAATGACATTAAACACTATCCAATAGTGAGCTTCCAGTTCTGGAGGTTTGGGGAATGTGGAGCACCCCTTCATCACCATTGCTCCCTGGTCCATTCAGACCCGGAATGGTAGTACTTGTTAGGGTCGCATCTGTGGGTAAAATAGCAAAATGTGTTTATAAAAAAAAATTGAGTATCCCTTAAGAATGAATTTATTTCAAAACTTTATCGGCATTAAATGACCCACTGAGGTTGATGTGCCGTAAAACAAACGAAACCTTTTTACCCTGTATGTGCTTGAAGGCAGTAGTTGAGTCAACCACCAGTTTATTAATACGCAGGAAGTTAATGAAAAAATTTTAAAAAAAAGAAAGAAGAAATATAATTTTAGATCTCATTTATATGGAAATACCCACGGACACTCTGATATGATTTAAAAATTTTTTTTTTTTATGTATGATAAAAAAAAAGTAAGATTCAATTATAATATGATATAAATGAATAATTGAAAAAGATTACGAGCACATTTATATGGAAATACACATAGGATACTCGTTAGATCTAACTTAACGGACCTAAATTCCACCAACGTATGTCACACCACCGAAAGAAAAAAAAAAATCAGGGGATTAATCGAATTTAATGAAATTTTCAGTGTTGATATATTAATGAATAAAAGATATAATGCACCAATTATTTTATTTAAAAACTTTTACAAATTTTCAGGTCAATTAACTTTATACCACATATCTTTGAGAATTTGTGTTACACCTCAAAGATACGTGGTTCAAAGTTAACTGACCTGAAAACATGTAAAAGTTTTTAAATAAAATAACTGGTGCATTATATCTTTTATTCATTAATGTATCAACACTGAAAATTTAATTTGGTTAATTCCCTGATATTTAAAAAGAAAAATTTTTTTCTTTCGTCAGGGTGACATACGATAGTGGAATTTAGGTATGTTAAGTTCGATTTAACTGGATACTCCATTATATGATGTACAGGATATTCCATTTAAAATAAAAATAAAAAAGAATCCTATATTTATGATTTATGATCATAATCCATATGAAAAAAACCCATAAAATTCAATCTCTGTTACAATATGATTTAAATCAATGATTGATCTAAATCTATAATTATCAATTAAAATAATAATTACTATTAATTTGTTACATGAACTTATATTGTGTATTTTTTTCTAATATGTAATATCAAAAGAAGGAAAGAATGATATCAATATTTCACTGCAGCTGAACCAAGACTATGCTGCACTCTTATGTGCTCAATGCCCTTGTTGGAATATCTATGGGTATATCATGGGTAATCTGAACATTAGCTACATAAATGAGAGTAACCCCCCTTTGTTTATTTCACTTTGAGGAAGATTAATGTAAATCTACACTGAAAATACGAATTTGTTCGAATCAATACAACTGCATGTTTTAACACGAAAATATCATAAAATGTGTTCTTAATTGTGCTTGCGCATTATTTGAAATGAAAAACTGTTATTAAGAACACAGTTTATGATATTTTCGTGTTAAAACGTGTAGTTGTATTGATTATGGTGAAATGAAAATGGCTGACCAAAACATATGGCTTCCTCTAAGTGAAAGAAACAATGAGAGGTTACTCTCATTTATGTAGCTAATGTTTAGATTAATATAAGATGTATGCCAAATTCCCACTCATATTTATGAACTTTCCTAAAATCAGCAGCAGGCATTTCTGGTAAAAATTGGCCAATGAGAAATGAATCAGAGAGCATTTAAGATTGTTGGTAATTGTCCTGAGATTAATTGTAAATTGAACTTTCTGTAATCAAGACCCACAGAAGAGGAATACAACAGACTTTCTGCTACAAGGATTATCTACTGATACTACACTCTTTTCTAACTAGGATTTCGAGGAACTGAACAAGGATTAACTAACTGAACTCAATACCAATTTAAATTTACCAACAGAAGAACTAAATGCCTAAAATGGCAACTAGAATTTTAACAGCCAATCAGGAAGGAGAGAAATAATCAAGGTGTCTGATCTTTCTGATAGATAAAGATAGAATTCTTCCAAGCTGTAGCCGTGTCAGTGCTAATGTATGGTTACACCACTTGGACTTTAACAAAAGAAACCAAAAAACATTTGACAAAAATGATAGTGGGAACTACATAAGGATGCTGTGTGCTAGTTTCATCAAATTCTAGAAGCTGCACCCCACAAAAACAGCAGCTGTACAGCCACTTACCTCCTATCACAAAAACCATCCAAGTGAGACGAACTGGACATGCTGAAGAAGTACGGACGAACTCATAAGTGACGTTCTCCTCTAGACACCTATACAAGGACATATTAGCATAGGCCAACCAGCAAAAACTTACATTGATCAGATCTGTGCGGATACTGCATGATGTGAGGAGGACCTGCCAGGAGCAATAACATTCAGTAAAATGTGACATTGAGAGTTTCCTTGAATTGGAAAATATTGTCATTTGGAGAACTTTAATATGAATTCATACAAGCTGTTGCCGACTCAATGCTGCTGTATGGCTACACCACTTTGCAGAAATACTTAGAGATAAAATATAGATGGAGACTGTACAAGAATGCAGCGTGCTATCTTGAACGAATCTTAGAAGCAGCACCCCACAAAAAAGCAGCTGTATAGTCACTTACCTCTGGAGGCATGTGGTCTAATGGTTAGAGTTGTAGGAAATGGACTCGTCGATACGAGTTCAATTCTTAGACAAAGCTGTTTGCATTTCACATGGCGCTAATACTCTTGGGAAAGGTATGAATCCAATTCTCCCTCCAGCTATGGGTAAATAGCAGGACAGACTGGGCTCTTTAACCATGTCTAGGTAACCAGTCTAGGAGAAGGAAAACTCTGAATTAAAACCTGTTAAACTCTGCTTAATAAATTGACCTTGTGTTGCATCCTGCTTGTGTGGAGGGGTTGGTAAATATATATATATATAGTCACTTACCTCTTATCACATAACCACCCGCATGAGATGGGACAAGACATACTGGACAATGTTGGAAGAGAAAGGACATGTTCTCCTGTGGACATTTACACATTGACACACCAGAGTGGGTCGAGCAGCAATCACCTACATCAGTCAGCTCTGTGTGGATTCTGGATGCTGTGTATAAGACCTGCCAGGGACAATGATTGATAGGGAAGGGTGTTAAGAGAGAGTCATGGGTATAAGCGCTGTCAGCGTCACCTGATGATGATCATCATCATCATTAACACTTTGTTGACCAAAAAATTATTGAACACACACAATATCATATACTAAATAAAAAAAATAGTAGATATTAAAATAACACACACACACACACACACACACACAAAGAATTATTGAACACACACACACACACACACACACACACAATATCACATTTAAATAGAAAAAAATTAGTTTAAAAAAAAAAAACTGAGTTAAGAAAATTGAGTACCTATCAAGAATGAATAAAACAAAATGTCTTCGGCATAAAATGACCTAACAGGGGTTGACATTCCGTAAAATCCAACCAATCCACCAACGATATCATATACTAAATAAAATAATAGTATATAATAAAATAGTATACACACACAAATTATTGAACAGACACACATACAATATCATGTACTAGATTTAAAAATAGTGAATGATAAAATAACATGCGCATACATAAATTATTGAACACACACACACATACACACACAAAAGAAAGAGTTATTTCCTATAACTCCAACATAAACTAAGGGGAACCACTCTTGACTGATAAATTATTTATTTTCCCATTAAACTAACCCTAAACCCTAACCCCGTCTTCTTTTTTCCTAGTAGATAAATAAATAAATAATTTATCAGTTAAGAGTGGTTCTCTTTTGTTTATGTTGGTCTTATAGGAAATAAGCAAAGAAAGATTAGTGCTGCTGTTGAGCAATGGTCAGAATTATTCTGAATAAGTTTAAGGAAAATTTCCTTTTGTGTTTTCATGTCTATTTTTTTTCTAGTTTATAATAAAGTTGTTTTTGTTTCTGTCGTAGACAAAGCAGACAAAAAGGCTGAACTTCAGAAGTTGGAAAGAGTTGAACAAGAAAGACAAGTAAGTCTGTTTATTTTTTTTTTTTTCACCTCCCTCTTCATTGAAATGGATTTTCCAAATGATATGACCTTTAGGCACCCCTTTTGCGATCTCAATTCATAAGGACATTTTTCATTTACACCGTCAAAATCCAGTTGTTTGTTAGGGGTTAGGGATTAGTTTTATAATTAAAAAGAAAAAAAACCTAAAAATCGTGTTAACAAACAACCGGATTTTGATGGTGTTAATGAAAAATATGTCCTTATGAATTGAGATTGCAAAAGGGGTGCCTAAAGGTCATATGGTCCGATTTTTCTAGAATCACCCATTAAAATAAATCATGGCTAAAGAGATCAGTCTTTCCTTCTATTCCTACCATAGCCAGGGTAGAAGGTGTTCATGCCTTTTCTCCATGAGTATTAGCAGGGCTGTAAAGTCAGAACACAAAACCTTTGACTCCTTCATTTTTGACACTTCTGACTCCTCTTTATGTAATTAAGTGATTATGGCCTATAAATAAATATAAAGTAGTCGGGGAGACCTAAAGTCGGTATCAGCCAGACAACGTGGGAGTCTATCCCCCTTTCACTAGCGATAGACCAAGGAGATTATTTTAGCGTCTGAGGTGGAGCGCCACACCAACTATCAGCTCCTTTACTGCACTTCTCATACGCTGAGTTGGCGAGGGCCGGTATCGATCCAGGAACTTAGCAATTCCTAGTTGAACGCTCTACCGACTGCCATGATTTTTTTATAATTTATAAACATCTTTGCACAAGCAGGATATGACACAAGGTCAATTTCTTCAGCAGAGTTTAACAGATTTGAATTCAGTTTTCCTTCTCGTGGACTTAGCCAAGGTTAAACAGCCCAGTCTGCCCTACTATTTACCCACATATGGAAGGGGAGTAGTTTGATTTATACCTTTCCCAGGGTTATTAGCACTATGTGAAAAGGGCTGTGGAGTCTGAACACAAATCTTTTGACTCTGACTCCTCTATTTTTGACACTTCTGACTCTTTATGTGATTATGATCTACAAATAAATTTAAAAACCATGATTTTTTTTATAATCTACTGGCAAGTTTATGTGCCCTCTGGGCATAAGTTTTTAATTTTAATGTAATGAAATATATCAAATTAGAAAGACTTACATAACTGAATATAAAAAGATTACACTTATTTAAGGCTAGGGGAGAAAACTCTGAAAACAAATCAGGAGCCGGAGTCTCTAAGGTGGCATGATGCTGAAATCCAGTGCTACCCATCAACTTCTGCCGTTGTCAAATTGCATTGGTACCTTACCTTTCCTTTGGATCACAGCGGCAGTGTGGAGAGGGAGGGGTTGCTGCATGGGCAATAGCTTATCCTCCATATGAACCCACCCAGGCTATGTAGTTCAAAGAGAGAGGAAAAAAAAAAATTAAAAAAATAGAATAATTTAAAAAAACAACAATTTTGACACTACTCCATTGTCTCTCGTAGACGGAAGGCTGCCAACAAACCAACACTTATTTGAATTATATTCTAATTGGTTTCTATATAAAATCATTCATAGGATTGATTTTAGTAAGTTGTAGTATATAATAATAATAATATTAGAGATCAATAACACCAAGTAATTATTTATTAAACCCTGTTTTGTTAAAACCAGTATGCAAATTAACCACACCATATATTATATAAACTTTTATTTCTTAGTGATATATAACACACATTGCAGGATTTTAAACACATTAATAACATGAGCTGTTTTGAGGCAAATCTAACTCAGATTTTCATAGACATCGTTAATAAATAAGATTTATTCTATGTTTTAATGATTTTGACCATAAATTAAATACTCATTGATAAACTTTCAATTCCTAAGGGGTATAGTTATGTAAACAGTGATGTAGTTTCAGTTATAGACAGACACCATATCTCCATTATAATAAGATTTATACATAGGATTTTATGTCTATTTATAATTACTGTCATGAAAAAAGATTTCTTTAATCTCTACATTAAACAGGACCGTGAAGATGAATTGCGCTCCAGAGTTATGGAAATGCGTCGGCGTGAAAGAGAAAGACGACATCGTGAATTGGAAGAAATGGAACGTGATCGATACTCTCAGAAGTATAGCAATTCATCAGACAGTGACGATTGGAGTCATTCACGATCACCACAGTATCACTCTAGGAGGTAAATATATACATATATACATATGTTGGCTGTCAACTCTTCTCCACTTTGAATGTTGCTGGGTTGAAAATTACCCTTTCTAATAGCCCGCTTAAATTTTTGGTTTTTAATTCGGTTGGACTCAAATTCTTTCACAGACCGGTAAATGGTGGCTCTACAGCCAGGTCTATTACAAGCTAGCTTGTAATAGCTAAACATATGTATATGTACATACAGACATACATATATATGTAGATATACACACACACACACATGTATGTATGTGTGTGTGTGTGTGTGTGTGTGTATATATATATATATATATATATATACACACACACACACGTATATATGCATATACATACATACACACATGTATATATGCAAATACATACACACATGTATATATGCACACACACACATATATATATATATATATACAGGTGTGCACACACACACACACACATATATATATATATATATATATATATATATATACATACATACATACATACACACAATGTGAGTTTTTGACTTAATTGCAAATTTCAACTAATTAGAACTAAATAAAATGGAATTTTTTTTCATCATAACTTAATCCCTAAACTAAGGAATATTTTTGAATGTATTTTGTCATTAAACTAAATAGGAAAAAAGCCTTTAGCAAACAATCATTGATTTACTCAGCTTAGATAAGTGAGAGAGAGAAAGAGGTGTAATTTGTTATTTCTAACATTTTGCTGTTTAAATTTTTTCTTTTTCTTTTTATGAAGGTCCCGTTCGTGGTCACCGAGTTGGTCAAGATCCCGGTCACGATCACTTTCTCGAGAACGTGATCGCGATCGTGATCGTGGCCTAGTGGATTACTGAGGATGCAAAGGAGAAGATGAAGAAGAAGAAATCCTTGTGTTTGCATGATCCATGAAGCTGGTTGTTTTTCTGCATATATTGTGCTGCCACTATTGAACGAAATTGGCACTTTGATGAAATGCAGCTGGAGCTGTGATTGGGCAATACGATTTTATTAGCTCTTAAACACAGGAGTGTATTTGAACTATTGATGATGATGATGATGATAATGGTTATTCATCATCATTTTAATGAATTGAAAATAAAAACTGTAATACATCAGTTTTTCAGACTTTGTGCAAATTTAGTTATTTGAATTTTATTATCTATGCCTAACAAAAAAAAAAATAAAAATAAAAAAAGGAAAAAAGTCATATAATCTTTTTCTAAAGATGCTTTCTTATTTAACATTCCCCCCCCCACTTTCTATGAAAAAAAGGCTATAAACATTTTTTATTTTTATTTTTTTATTTTTAAATTTAAAAAAAAATTCTTTTTTTTTTTTTTTTTTTTACCCCTCAATGCATTATGGGATGTACAACGTGACATTCTGACCAAAGCGATTATCGGATAAAGATTTTTTTTTATTTCAGGGGAAAAAAAATTATTTTTGATTTTTTTAAATTCATTTTTTAATTATTTTTTTTTTTTTTTTGATTTTTTTTTACATTCATTTTTTAATTTTTTTTTTTTTTTTTTCTAAATGAATTAATAATTTTATCCGGCTGCACTGGATTCTTATTGAAAGAAAGAAAAAGAAAAGCCAAATCAGTGTAATTGATATTCAATAAAAATATTGCTGAAAAAACAAAAAACAAACAAACTAGCAGTTGCTTTTCTTTTCTTCTTTTAAATGTGAATTTCTCGGCTAAACTTGCAAATTGGTTGGAAAATTAAAACGGAAAGTTTTTTTGGTGGTCCCCCATGACAGTTTAACTACAGTCTATGAATGAACTTTTTGTGAATTGGGTTACGGTTTGGGGATTAAGGTTGTTTTTAATTATGTATTGCTTAAAAAAAACAACAGCAACAAAAAAAAAACAAATTATTATACATTTAATTTTGAAAAATATTTTTTTTAAACCTAGTTTAATTGAAATTATACATTGCAATACTAACACAAACAACTGAGACTAATGTGTCTACCGTTGGGTTCAATAATTAATTTCAATGGTTAATTAAATGTATAGAAATTTTGGTTTTTTTGTTGTTTCATTAAGCAATACATAATTAAAAACAACCTTAATCCCCAAATCCCTAAACCGTAACCCAATTCGCAAAAAGTTCATTCATAGACTGTAGTTAAACTGTCATGGGGGACCACCAAAAAACTTTCCGTTTTAATTTTCCGACCAATTTGCAAGTTTAGCCAATTTCCCTTTGTTACATAGTTCATAGGTATGTTGTATAGCCATATATACCCAACATTGTACGTCAAACATCATACATTGGGTATAGACATGAGAGAGGAGACTCGGGTGATAGAGAGAGACAGACAGATATAGAGAATTGAGACTTACTTGTTCTTCATTTCTTTTCTGCTTTTCTGCTAACTTCTTGCTATGGTTTTCATCTTGTCCTCTTCTTGTTGCTGTCTCTAACTAAGGGCTTCTTCTGGGCCAACTCTTTAGTCATGCAATTAATTAAACCACAAGAATTTTATTCCTTGATCAAAATTTATTTAAACCATTCTTATTGGCTGTGCGGGAGAATCAACCTTACAGTGGCATGTTTACTCTGCGTCAATCCCAGGTTGAAATTGATTCTCTAACTAACTAAATTACGTGACGCACGAGATTCGTGCCTCTGGGGTCAAGGTTACCAATGGTCCTGGTATTTTTCACTTGGCCCCCTTGAATTCTTGCTACAGTGTCCGTCAAAAATCCATGCTACGACATAATATGTAACAGGTAGCCTATGAATTATGTAGGAAGTGTAGTTAGATTATTGAATTAAAGTTTGTTGAAAATTCAAATAATGGGGATAAATGGAAAGTTACCGAGTTATGTTGGAGTTATTGACAGGAGTTAACCTTTACTCCCCCCCCCTCCAACTTCTGCCAATAGAAAGGCGTGTGAAAGGGAACTGGTCTAATTAACAGAAATTAAGTCAGTTTAGCAGATTTCGGCAGTTAGGAGGAGCAGATGTTAGGGTCTTCGCTACTAAAATGCCGACTTCTCACCGCATGGTTAGAAACCCTTTTGGGCTTGGGGTTTTGTAATAAAGAATAAAAAACAACAGTCTTGCTTGTTTATTACAAACAAGAAATAACGATGAAGAACAAGCAGAAAAGTAAGAATCCATCTCACCTATCCTTTCCTGTCTACTCTCTCTCCTATTATATACTCGATATGTAAAGGGGTATATGTGGTAGAAATGGATGGGTAAAAGATGTATTTCCTATCAAAGTCGGATGCCAAGGATTTATTGCCAACTCAACCTTGGCATTTTTTACCAAACTTGGACTTTCTCCAAATACATAAAAAAGATCCAGGATAAAGCTCTCACTGCATCAGCGTGGATATGGCAATCCTACAATGTGACATCAAACTGACAAAGTCTGTTGGTATCGTGAGATACTGCTGGGATGCTCTGGGTTAGTGGTAATGATACTTTGGCCCCGAAACCAGGCCTGAACCCAGAAATGTTCATGTGGAAACCAATACACAATAAAACATATTCTGATTGAATGCACACACCTCTCCCACACTCGAAGAAAGTTCTACAATATTGACAGCATGGACAAACTATTTGGAAAAATAGATCCCAAGAGGATATTAAACTTTTTGATAAGAACCGACCTCTTATCAAGGATGTAAGTTCACAGACCTACAAAAATCACCCACTCACTCTCTTGATGTTAAAATTCTCAACAGAAAACTTGATTACAGCAAATAAACCCCTATACATTTTTGAATACCTAATTACCAATAGAAGTATTTGGCATAAAATAACCCAAGGGGTTGACATGCCGTAAAACCCAACCAAACCAAACCAAACCAAATCATCTGATGAAGGCTTTGTTGGTTGCAATGCTACTGTGTAAATAGCAGTCATTGTATGAAGATTATTACACTTTCTTCTTAAGAAAAAAACAACAAAATATTGTTCATTGCAATTTTCTAGGCAGGGCTGGTGTTGTCCTTTTATACAAATTAAATGAATTTCCCATTTGTCTAAATTTTTGAGATGAGATGATAATTTGTATTATTTGGACTAGCAAATATATGCACCCTCCGGGTGCAAGTATTTAAGTTTTAATATAATAAAATATCATTAAATTAGAAAGGCTGATGAAACTGAATAAGAATGCAGATATAAAGATTTGGAACAGAGGGGGTATGATTGAAAAATAGAACAACTTTGAAATTAAGTCTTCTATCATTTTCCATTACTCCCGTCTTTCATTGGTAAATTTTCCTAATTTAACTATTTAGTTAAAATAGGAATTAAAGAATAATATTACAGTTATTTCTTCTTAATGGATTTCTTTTAAGATTTATCCCCGAGATTTTTGCTCATACTCAATAAAATAAAACCAAACAATTAGAAACCAATAATACTAAGCATATATTTATTAAAATCAAATCTTTAATATCAATATGCAAATTATCCTTCCCGTTGACATTGTAAACTGCTATTTTGTTGTATATATAAATATAACTGCATATTATTAGCATGTGGATATGGTCAACAGTCTTAATGATGTAGAACAATTTTATTAATAATTGAGGTTTAAATAAAAATAAAATCATGGATAATGTGACGTAAATAACAAAGGGAATTGTGACTTGTATAGTAATATAGTTTCGGTTACAGACAGACAAACACACAATCTCCATTATAATAAGATATTTTTGACTATTGGCCTCATCTTTATTTACACAAGGGCCGGTTTAGCTCAGTCGTTAGAGAGTTCGACTAGGAACAGCAAGGTTCCTGGTTCGATACCGACCCTCGTCAACTCAGCGGATGAGTAGCACAGGGATATGTGTGGTAAAGTGAGGAGCTGATGGTAGGTGTGGTGCCCTGCCTCAGATGTCGAAACAATCTCCTTGGTTTAGTGCTAGGTAAAAGGGGATAGACTCCCTTGGACTTTAGGCCACCCCCAATGACTTTTTTATTTACACATTTCAGTTAGTTGGTCTTCTTCAGGTGTTTGTTGGGTGGCAAGATGTTTAATGTTTTAGGTTTAAAAGTAGCTAGGTTATTCCCTGTGTGTGTTGCTAGGGTTTGCTTTTAATTGATGGTCACACTGAAAAGGAATTCAAGGGAAGATAAGGAAGAGACAAAGAAAAAAGGTAGTTTTAGGATTCAGGCTTTATTCATTGGTCATAGCCACCACATGGTAAGGAAATTCCTTCCTGCCCAGTAGTAGTGTCTTGTCCCAGTTAAGGCCTAAGTTTGAATGGCTGAGAGTTTATTTTGAGGGTCGGAAGTTGGTCCTTTTTCCTGCACATGCTCAGAGGGTATTTCTGGCCTGAAGACTCATGGGAGTTTTTTTTTTTTTAATTTAATTTTATTTTAATTGTCGAACTTGTGAACTTTCATGTCGTAATCGGGAGCCTTTATTCAATCCACTGGGGTAGACTGTTCTCATTCCATTAAACATAACTGGGTTCAAGTGTTTTATGTTATTATCACCCTTGTCAAGGATTGAACCTGCAACCAACAGATGATTGTTACTTAGAACTATATTAACTCAACCCTTATATCTGTTGTGCCATGTGTACAATTCAGAGTGAATTTTTAAAACTTATAAACCTAATGTTCTTTCAATTGGTAAGATTTCTTATGGCTCCCAGCTTCAGTCTTATAATGTATTATTCATGGCCCACTAGAGCAGTGTCAAACAAGGAACTGCACCGATTTGCATCAGAATATGTAAAATCACCCGATGTTGAAAACATCACATTTTTTGCTTTTTCAGCTTCAGTCTTATAATATTATTCATGGCCCACTATAGCAGTATCAAATAAGGCATGGTACCAATTCACCAGAAAATACGTAAAAGCACCAGACAAGTTGAAAACATCACATTTTTTGCTTTCTTTCCAGTTGATTTGTAACCATAAACAGTGTTTTATGGAGATTTTTACTTCTGATAAATTTAATCATTTTATTATATTTTTTAATATTTTTTTTAAGGCTATTACAATGCAAAAGTAATTATCCAATAAAGTAGGTCGATTTTAGAATTGTAACATCTTCCATGTGGCGAAAGTTGTAAATAAAGAATTACCGCACAAAATATTTTTCTTCAAAACTTTGCTATTGTTTAAGGAAATAAATTTCAATCTTTTAAAATGTTATCACTCTTACAGCTTACTTATGTAAAAAGCAGCATATTGGTGGTGGTGATGGGGGAAGGCATATTTTCAATTTAAATTCTAGTTATGATATTTTATTTGTTTTGTTTAAAATGACAATCTTTTCTGTTTTAAATATTGGAATTGCTAAATTTTCTAACGAATGGTAGTATCTTTGATGCTATTTCCTCAAGCAATGATGCAAGTAAGAGATCTAATTTTTGATATCAGTATTCATTATACCAACACACAACTTCCGCTGTTTGAGAGAATTTTATATTTTTTTAAAAGTTAAAAATCGACCTATCTTATTGTCCAAGGTCTTATTCTGGATGTTATAGACACAGCGTCACATGGGGTTTTTGAGCACCACACAGAAGAGGCATGACTTCATTTGTTCAAATAAATTTCATTCTATTTTTCATTTTAAAAAATTTATTTTATTTTTTTTTATAAGAAAGTTGATTGTCAACCAATTTTTGCACGTTTTTCCGATAATTGGAATAATTTTTTATTAATTGAAAATTCGGCCTCACTCAGGCGTAGGGATAAAATTCGGCCATGCTCAGGCGTAGGCATAAAACTATTTTATAATTTGCTTGAAGCATTGCATAACGTATGTCATTATATTTTATCTATTTTATTTATTTATTATTTTTATTTTTTTGAAGGCTATTGCAATGAGACAGTAATTGTTCATTCTGAATGTTATAAACACAGCGTCACGTGGGGTGTTTGAAAAAAATCGAATTAAATTGATTGTTCAAATCAATTTAATGCCAATCAACTTTCTTATAAAAAAATAGAATAAAATTTAAAAAAATGAAAAATAGAATGAAATTTATTTGAACAAATGAAGTCACGCCTCTTCTGTGTGGTGCTCAAAAACCCCATGTGACGCTGTGTCTATAACAAGACCTTGGACAATAGGATAGGTCAATTTTTAACTTAAAAAAATATCAAATTCTCTCAAACAGCGGAAGTTGTGTGTTGGTATAATGAATACTGATATCCAAAATTAGATCTCTTACTTGCACCCTTGTTTGAAGAAATAGCATCAAAGATACTATAAAAAATGCACCAAAATTCATCATTTTCCAACATTTAACCTAGAAATTCGTTAGAAAATTTAGCAATTTTAAAATTCAAAATTTAGCAATTTCAAAATTTCAAAATTTAAAACAGAAAAGCTTGTCATTTTAAATGAAACAAATAAAATATAACTAGAATTTAGATTGAAAATATGCCCTCCCCCATCACCACCGGCACCTCCAATATGCTGCTTTTTACATAAGTAAGCTGTAAGAGTGATAGCCACGTCTCTTCCGCGTGGCGCTCAACACGTGACACTGTATTTATAACGCCCAGAATAAGACCTTGGACAATTGATTTTGAATTGCAATAGCCTAATAATTCTATACTTATCTTCTTACTGTTCAACTATTCTCTTGGCTGAATCTGCTATTCTGGATCGGAGTGTCTGGATCTATGTCCGGTAGTGGATCTGTTGTTGGGTTGGGTGGTATTCTCGCTTTTCTTTGAGGAGTGGAACTACTTGGGAATCTGGTAATTTATGAGGAAGTGCGTCCCGGTCTCCTGCCTCAAGAGTTGCTGCCCGGTGACTATTAAAATAACGACCTCAGTCTATTCAAAACTATCCATCTTCATATCTATCTATCTCAATTTGGTCATATTTATCTATATTACTTTAAATACTAAGATTTTTTTTATTCATGTTTGTTTAATGTCTTGTTTTTAGTTTAAATAAACAAGAATTACGACAAAAAAAGATGCGACCCCCCCCCCAAATACATTTACTTGTCGAAAATATCTATCTATCTCTATTTTTTCATATCTATCTATATTATTTTGTTTGTTATTATCTATCTATCTCAGTCTATTCAAAACTATATATCTATCTTCATATCTGAACAAGAATTACGACAAATTACAATAAATAAACAAGAATTACGACGAGCTGGGGTTGTTATTTTGATAGTCACTGGGTAGCGGTTTTTGAGGCGGGAGACCGGGACGCACTCATAAATTACTGGGAATCTTGTGGGATATCTTGTCTTGTGCTGTTGACTGTTGATGTTCTTGTTTTTCTGGGCTCATTTATTTTATCCCAAGTAAAAATCCCTTGGAGAACAGACACTCATGATGTGTCTGTTCTCTTCAAACACTCAGCCCAGACAACCCACTCTTTACTTCCTCTTTCTCTCATTCTCTTCCACTCTTCGCCTGTTGACATCGACTGACCAATCAGAGATCGATTGTAGCCTTTCATATGTCATCCCAAAAATTCTAGTAACTTATCTACAATTTTTGTTTTTTCCATCTCATTATTTTACACAAGATAACCAACCAAAATCAATGAGAATTCGTTTAAAAAAGCACACAAACAAATGATTGTAAAAACTCCCTGGAGAACAGACACTCCTCTTGCATATGTTCTTTTCAAACACTCAGCCCAGACTGCCAATTCTTTACTCTCTCTTTCTCTCACTCTTCCTCTTCACCTGTTGGCATCCATCGACCAATCCTAGATTGACAAGTAGCCTTTCATACATCATCCCCAAGATTCTAGTAACTTTCTATTCTTATCTACAATTTTGAGTTTTTCCATCCCATTATTTTACTTGCCACCCCTACATATTGTTTAGATTCTAATTATTCTTTGTTCTAATAATAATAATAATATATATATATATATATATATATATATATATGAGTAAAGAAATAACAAAAGACTTAGAGATTTAGCATTATAGTCTATTTCAGGGAGCTTAGACTATAATGCTAAATCTCTAAGTCTTTTGTTATTTCTTTACTTATATATTTGCTCTGTGACTCTAACATTAAGAGCACACATTGAGCTCTCAAACTGCGACAGGTTTTAAAAAAATAAAACTCTTGTGTTGTAAGGAAGATTTCTTCTCTGGACTTTTGGATTATATATATATATATATATATATATATATATATGAAGAAATGTAAATGTATATAAAGTTTGTGAAAAAACAAGAGAGTATGTCAAACAGTGACATTCTTGAAGCTGATGGTTTCGTTTTTATTTAAACCATCAATGGGGCTATTATTCATTGATCATATGAAATAAAATTTTGGAACAAGCAAAAGCCTGTGGGGACACTCGAAATGTAAGAAAAATGCAAATCGAAACGCTACGTAATGATAGCGTTCCCATTCGAATTGTGTTGACGAAATATCAATCCCAGAGATCATTAGTTTATTGATGGAACTTTAAGTGTGTGAATTTTTTAGAAAGTCCGAAAATTGTTTGAATAGAATAAATATTTTTGTTATATTGTTAATTAAAATAATTCATGTCCACTGTTAAAGCTCATCAAAGGATATGACAGGAATGTTCTCGGACAAACCTTAAGAAGTTAATATATATATATATATATATATATATATATATATATATTTGTATTATTATTTAAATTAATTCATATTCATTGTTAAAGCTTATCAAAGGGTATGACAGGAATGTTCTAGGACAAGCCTTAAGAAGTTGTTTATATATATATATATATATATTATATACAGTAATAACCTACTCGAGTTTCACCATAAGGATCTTCAGGATTAAACCCACTGAATTAATCAATATATTGAGTTCATGTTCATGTTATAATTACAACATGAACTCCTGCAGTTAGTTGTAATTAATCGATATAATGATTAATTCAGTGGATTTAACCCTGAAGATCCTTGTGTTGAAACTCTGGTAACATATCTGTACACACTATAAGAATAAATCCACTCTACTTAGATATTGAGCACTTTATATTTGTTATAACACTGACTTATCCGAGTAACACTTATACCAACCAAATATTGAGACCAACCCAATATTTTGACTGGTAAGTCATTCCTTATAATATATATATATATATATATATATATATTGTTGTGGAGTCCACGTATGCTTCTTTGTTTGTAATAACCATCTCTCACTCCAGCCAACTCCTACCTCACCAACGAAGTAGGCCGAGAAATCAACACCCCTGATTCCAGCCAATTCCAACCCAATCAATCAAGAGGGCAGCTGAACTTCAAAAGCAGACCGAGTAATCAACACTCCTGACCTATAAAAATGCCAGTAACCACTGTAGCCAGTCAGTCCAAAAAAGTCCTTGTAAAAGAAGGGTCATTCCTTGGAAATATTGGATGAAATAAAATGGAACTTAATACATCTCGTTTATTTCACACATCACTCATACTTCGCACTAAATCCCCAAAGTATATTTTCTTGTAGACACATACACACACACATATATCAAATGTGTGTCAAAAAAGCATCGAGATTGAAGCTGTATTTACCAAGATAGGAATAAACAATAAATGTGACGTTGATTTTTTCAGAATACAAAGTGTGTCAAAAAGTACCGAAAATTATCGATACTTTTTTGACACACCTTATATATATGTGTGTGTGTGTGTATTTGGGAAACATTCTTTCATTTATGCATGTAGAATTAAACAAAAGACACATCTGTTTAACAATTTTATTTTTGATCTTTTCGATTAATGTGGAGGCTGGAAAGAGAAGAATTGATGAGAAGGGTGTTATAAGCATTTTAAAATGTGTGTACTGCATTGGAAATTAATTTTGTTTAAGGATGGTTTGTATTGTTTTAGAAGCTTTATACATAAAACAATACAAACCATCCTTAAACAAAATTAATTTCCAATGCAGTACACACATTTTAAAATGCCTATAACACCCTCCTCATCAATTCTTCTCCTTCCAGCCTCCACATTAATTTAATTTTTTTAAAACTGGAACACATCACCCCTGAGGATGGCACTTCGAAGTGCCGAAAGTACTCGGGACCTGAACTTTGGTGGACTTATCCACGAATTCCACCCAAACATTAAAAAGTTGGCCAGAAAACTCGAAAAGATAAAAAATAAAATTATTAAACAGGAGATGTGTCTTTTTGTTTAATTCTACACACACACACACACACACACACACACACACATATATATATATATATATATGACACATATATATACAGAAATAATATATACATTGAATATTAGACTCATATATATATATATTCATGTTGTATTTTAGGTGGTCTCCGTATGCTTCTCTCTGTATATATTTTTAAAATGTTTTTTTAAAAGTTGGGCGTTATTACGAAGCATTAAAAATATATAAATGAATGAACTCGATATTATGGAGTATTGGATTCACTTATTTTTTATTATTATTTTTTGTCATAAATTTTCAGGTTCGTTAGATACCCTTTATCAAATGAATGTTATTCCTGTTTAACGGCTTTTTTGTCTCTGTTGTTATCGACAGCGGCAGCGTCTGTGAAATATTTATAATAACGGAGAATTCCGATGTCTGCGTTCAATCCCTTCACGTGTGCTTGTAATTTTAGAGTCCATTTAGTTTCTGATTGTTTTCTAGATTGCGTTGTTGGAAATGCGTGTTCTATTAAAATGCATTTGAGGTGTGTAAGGTTGTATGATAGGGTGTTAAAATGAAGTGATATTGTACTATGCGGGGATTTGAGATTTATAGTGGATTTGTGGTTATTTAGTTTTAGTCTAAAGAATGTTGATGTTTCTCCCACATATCCGCTATTTCTGCATTGTGTGCAGTATATATAATATATGATGTTAGCGATATCGCATGTTAGGTGTGGCGGATGGATTGTTATGTTTGTGTAGGGTATTTTCATTTCGGTTTCCGTATGTATGTGGCTGCAAATTTGGCATCTAGGCTTGTTTGCATCTTTTATTACTTTATTTTTTTTTTTTTTAATTAATATATATATATATATATAATATATATATATATATATATATAGGTTTTGTTGAATTGAACAGACATCCCTGTCTGACAGTCTTTCATTGATCCGTTCTAATCTTCGGGCCATCCTTCTGGTGTCAGGATGGAACTGGTATAACAGTCCACCGAATGTTTCAACACTAGCGCTTTCGGCTATACATTTGCCATCCTCAGGTGGGAAACGATGGAATAGTTTTCATGTCTCGTTTTTAACGAGAACGAGTAGAAGCAAGGAATTAGTGGGAGGTAATATCAATTGATAGTGGGAAGTTTTTGGAATGGTAGTAGTTTGAACAAAGCAGTGGTGATTTTTTTGGAGGGGGGGGGCACAGGTTGTGATAAGGGGGGGGAATAATGGAAGTAATGTAGGCAGAAATATATATATATATATATATATATATATATAATATATAAAGTGCTGCTTCCAAGATTAGCAAACATAATCAATTAAAAAAAAACATAAAATTAACAAAAAAAACAAAAAACAAAACACAGAAACAAATTAATGTTTTCGATTTCATTTTTATTTCAATGAATGTAAGAAAACAGAAAAAAAGTACTTTACACACGAAAATGATTTTTTTAATCAATCGAAATGATAGTTGTATATTTTCATTCTTCCATTTTTCAGCGATATAATAATGGAGGTGTTTTTTTTTTTTTTTTTGAATTTTGAATTTTTTTTGTAGTGGTTTCTATGAAAGATTAGTCGCCATATTTAAAACTAAATGAATTTTTCTTTTTTTTTTAGCCTTTTTTATTTTTATTTTCTTGCAAATGTAAAACTTATAATTTTCTTCTTTTTTTTCTTCTTCTTCCCGAGATGCCATTTTGCCAATTCTGTTGATAGTGACCATTCGATATTTTGTTAATGCACCTTATCACAACACAAATCATTTCTTCTTCTTTATTTTATTCTTCTCCTCGAAAAACAAAAATATTTTGTCTTTGAGTTCAAAGATGCGTTTTTTAATCTGTACACGTTTATGCAATATAAATTTGTCATGTTTGGTCGACACGCTAAAGAATGATGAGAGATCTAATGCGGGTAGTATGTGTAGATGTATCTACACTTGGCGCAAATCGAATTCTAATAATCAATTGGCATTTCTGACTTCATCGATAAATGTAGAGATTAAACTCCATCCATATTTTCTTTATATATAAAATATCGTCATCATTATTTCATCTCCTGCAAAATAAAAAAAAGTATATGTTAACGTGGAAAAATAAGATATATATTATGATTATATATTTTTAGATATATTAAATAGATCTTTATCATGACAAAAACATTGTGTACAACATGCCACCTTCAAGAAAAGCAGTGAGAGAAAGAGAGAGTAAAGAGTTGGCAGTCTGGACTGAGTCTTTGAAGAGAACAGACGCAAGATGAGTGTCTGTTCTCCAAGGCATTTTTATAATCATTCACTATTAAATTTTGAAGTGAATAAAAATAGTTCAATTAAATCAGAGAAAATACTTTTTTTTCATCCATTCAAAAAAAAATTAATTTTAAAACTAAACACGGTTCAAAATTATTTTTTTGAGTTTTAAAATAAGAATATATATATTAGTGTGAGATATTTAACAAAAATGTATTTGAATGTTTTTCTGTTGTTGTTATTATATATATTATTAGTGTGTTCGAAGAAAAGAGTTTTCACTGGTCTTATCAAAGAGAGAAAAAAAGAAAAGAAAAAAAAAATCTCTATTATAGTTTTTCTCAGTCTTTATGTAATAGGCTATCTGATGAGACTCATTGAGTTACCAGTCGAAATAAATTTATAATAGCCAAATGACGGTTTGTTAAGTTTTTCTTTCTTTGAAAGTATAAATATTGCTCTGTATATAATTAATTGTATATAATTACTTCCGGCTACATTTCCGAATAAATAAAAAGTTTGTTTGGATTGAGTGCACGTATGTGCTCACTTCAAATAATCTGTATATAATTAATTTATTAGTTATTATACATTGAGCTCTCTTAGGGATTTGGAAAAATCCTTGCATAAATCTATAAGTTTGCATCAACATGAGCGTGCGTTGTGGATGTACATGAGATATTGATGATCCCAAATAGAATTATCCCTATACATACCAGTCAATTGGATACTTTTACCTTTATATTATAATCATTTATTTTTAGATAGGTTAAACAAAAACTTTATTCATGACAAAAAACATTGTGTACAACATGCCACCTTCCAGACGTTTAAAATTCACCATTGAATTTCTAAGTGAATAAAAATAGTTCAGTTGAATCAGAGAAAATACTTTTTTTCTTCAATTCAAAGAAAAATATTGTTTTAAAAACTAAGCACGGTTCAAAAATTATTTTTTGAGTTAGAAAAAAAAAAGAACTTTCAAATAATTTTTTCGGAGGTTGAAATTTTTTTTTCTTTTTTTTTTATTTTTAATTTTTTAATGTGGTCTTCTGGGTTTGATCTTTCTAGAAATGTACAACTTAAGAACTGAGAAGTTATTTTTAATTCAAATTACCAAAGGTTGGACCCCCCCCCCATGACAATATATATCCATGACAATCTCTCGCCATCCTTCCCTATCATTCATTGGCCCCGGAGGTCCTCTGATCTATGCACGTCTTTGCTAGCGACCCACTCTGGCGCGCCTATGTGTTGGCTTCCACAGAAGAACGTCACTTATGAGTTCACCCTTGCTTTTTCAGCAGTGCTCGGCGTGTCTTGTTCGCCTCACACGGATGGTTTGTGTGATATGGGGCATGTGGCCATACATATGTTTTCTCGTGGGGTCTTGTTTCCATGTCTTGTTTAATATTGCACAAAAATGTTTCGTGCAAATCCCGTCTAGCTTACTCTCCAGGCGCTTCGTTAGAACCAGGTAGTGCAGCCGTACAGTAACAATGATACAACTACGGCTTGGAACAATTTTCGCTTTAATTTGTCAGCAAGATCGGATATCCATATCACTGATAATTTGTTTAAAGCAGCCCATGTCTTACCTAGCAAAGTTATTAAAATAAGCTTTTAATTATAAAGTTAAGTCTGTGGCGAGCCGGAAGTTCTTGCTTCAACAGACAGAGATCGAATGACAAAAATAAGTAGTTTGCGCATGGGGATCGCGCACCCTAGTAAAAAATAAAATTTAAAATAAAATTCGTAAAATTCAACCAATCAGAGGCATTCCCGCCTAATAAGAAAAATTATCGAATGGAGCCCCACGGGGCCTACCTGGATTCTATAAATACTCAGACTTTTTCATTTTCAAGCAGAAAGATTTTGCGTGCCTAAGAGAATCCTTGTCACATGTTTAAGAATTTTTAATGCAGAAGGTACGAACTATTATCTATCTATCTTTTCTCTTTAAATAATCATCGCTTTAAAGACAAAACTAAATATCAGTACAAATATTGCTTGACTGATGATTATTGTGACCAAAAAACTTTAAACGTTCTTTCTCATTTTGTGAATTGTGAAATATTATCTTACATTTTACTTTGAACTTTAAAAAAAGAACTTTTGGCTGAACCTCGCCCAGTATTCAATGCTGCTCTTTTGTATACATTTTGTTAATACAATTTTGTTTGTTTAATCAAGAGTTTTGTCTTCTATGCCATGTGCTTGATTGTTTTATAGTCTTTAAATGTTTGAACACTTTTATTAAATATTGACATCAAACAGCCCTACCTATCACCATAAGTCCTTAATGAACGAAGTGGTGAAAATTTCATTAAAATTGGACAATTCCTTGATTTTTGGTAACTGTTTTAAAATTAAAAAAAGAAGAAAAAAAACATCTCCCTTGAAAGAAATTGAACATACCTAATATAAATCAATGATATATTAAAAAGTTAATTTGAAAAATGGTTAAGAAATAAACTTAATAACCGAAGCTGATTTAATATAACTGGTCTGTGTCTGCGGTACTAGAGCATAAATTCGGTCAATTGTCACTCGATATGAAAACGTGTAGGTAAGCGGATCTAGTGGGTCATTTCGAATAGTTACACCTAGCCATGAGGGGGTAGGGTGGGTCGTTGGATATAAATGTTATTCAGTCAAATTAAGAAGATTTTTTTTTATTTATTCCATATTTGTTTGTATTGTCTGTCATTGAATGCGGATTTTGATTAACTTCTGAAATGGATCAATGTTATTATTGCATCGACATCAGAAAACACCCAAATTCGTCACGTGGACACAACACCAGTTAGAATAAACAGTTGTTGTTTAGTACGCTTAGCTAAGTTCGGCATAAGGACAGTAGTACTGAGCACTCAGTGAGAATTAAACTCACTGACAATGGTCTGCCAAGCACGCGTGTCACACAGTTAACATACATTATATATATATATATATATATATATATATATAGTGTGTGAGATGGTCACTGTTTCAGCTTTTGCTGGAATGGTGTACCAAAGGCAGTATTATTGGTAGAGTGCTCAATATAAAATAGAGCTGTTATACAATATAATAAGATAAATATATAAAGGTTTTACATATCTATTTATTAGGTGACAAAGGAACAATCACAACCATATTGGTTTCATGCGATGCAATCATCAGGTGAAGATGTTTCAAATGTCTTCTTGAAACATCTTCACCTGATGATTGCATCGCATGAAACCAATATGGTTGTGATTGTTCCTTTGTCACCTAATAAATAGATATGTAAAACCTTTATATATTTATCTTATTATATTATATTATATATATATATATATATATATATATATATATATATATATTAGTCATTTACACAGTCTGAAGAAGGGAGCATAAAAATCCGGAAAATTTTCTACTACTAAGTAAACGAAACTCAACTAAAAAAACAACCGAGTTTCTGATATCTATTTCTTTAATGCTTCATACAATTGCCCAAACCTGATATATGTACCTCCCACAAACGGATACATTTACCAAAATAATCACAAATATATATACTTACTAGAAGCATACGGAGACTTTTAGACAACACTATATATATATATATATATATATATATATATATATATGGTGAAATAAGAGGAAATTAATCCGACAGTATGGGAGAAAGGTAGACAAACACTGGATGTTGTACAAAATGGATGTTTATTGTGGGTAATGACATCACTACCCACAATAAACATCCATTTTGTACAACATTCTGTGTTTGTCTACATTTCTCTCTCTCTCTCTCTCTCTCTCTCTATATATATATATATATATATATATATATATATATATATATATATATATTAGTAGAGGAAAAGGTTATGGGTCTACAATGGTTTCAATCAAAATGATTTCATCATGACCCTACCCTACGCTTAACTAAGTCTATTCCTTAGTTAAACTCAGATATATTTCGGATAATAACGGTTGAACGCTACATTATTTTTCTCTCAATTTTCAACCGTAGCGTACTGTATACTTTTGGGGGTAGGGAAAATATTTAGTCCAGTTCCCACTCACCAATGACCAATATTAGTATCAGTATTTCCATGATATACTAACACTGAATAAACGGAAGGAAAGGGAAGACATGCTCATTTATACACACAGAAACATTTAATATACATAATATACATACAAGGTAATTATAATGTTAAATACATCTAGGCTTACTACGTTGTTGCAGTCCAGCACGTTAGCTATTAAGCCATGCGAATTGACCTCAATTATGCCAATTGAGGTCAATTCGCGGCATATGTTCACAAGAAAAGGGGTGGATGAAAACTTAATTGATAGACTGATGTCCGTGTCGAATGGATACATTTAATTCTAAGACGATTTGTCAAATGAAATGCCAAGAAAATCTAAAATCGATTATTTACTTAAAATCTGGCATCAATTCATATCTATCTATCTATCTATCTATCTATCTATCTATCTATCCCAGTATGTTTATATCTATCTATCTATAGATATATATATGAGAGGAAAGGTTCTGGTGGTGGAGTTAGAGGATTGTGAGAGGCGGCAATGCTCTGTAAAGATTATGCTATTGTTATCTATCTATCTATCTATCTCGGTATGTTTATATCTATCGATCTATCTAAGGACACGGAGACACGAGTTCGAATCCTGGACGAGATTATATATATATGAAAATTGAACAGTTGAAAATGAAAGCAAATCCGACGGTATGTTGAAAGGGAAAATAAACAAAAGAAAGTGATTATGCGTAATTAAACGCAATATGTATGCCAGATATATATATATATATATATATATGTGTGTGTGTGTGTGTGTGTGTGTGTGTGTGTGTGTGTGTGTGTGTGTGTGTTGAAAGGAAAAATAAACAAAGAAAAGAAAATGCTGAATGGATAAAATAGATTTATTTTACTAACACGTATTTCGGCCAGGAGTTAGTTCATGGATACATGTATTCTATTTATTATTATTTTAAATATAAAATAAAATAATAATAATAATAATAATAATAATAGAACACTAAAAATATATTTAAAATAATAATAAATATGTATACATGAACTCCTGGCCGAAACACGTGTTAGTAAATAAAATCTATTTTATCCATTCAGCATTTTCTTTCCTTTGTTTATTTTTCCTTTCAACATATATATATATATATATATATATATATATATATATATATATATACTGGCATACATATTGCGTTTAATCACCCATAATCACTTTAGCAAAAAATCCCAAAACAAAAACTAAAAAAAAAAACAAAACAAAAAAAAACAGAAGAGTTTTAAATTAATTAAGTCCATGGGTGGAGGCACAATTTTCGATAGATGTATTGGAAATTTT
This sequence comes from Doryteuthis pealeii, assembly GCA_023376005.1. Taxonomy (NCBI): domain Eukaryota; kingdom Metazoa; phylum Mollusca; class Cephalopoda; order Myopsida; family Loliginidae; genus Doryteuthis; species Doryteuthis pealeii. Next base: position 33,449,462 of record CM042172.1, on the reverse strand, counting down.
TCGACTTGTAGTGAAATTCGTTCACAGTCTTTTTGTATAAATAAGTAACGTATAAATTCAATTTTTTAGTGGGGAGGGGTGGAGGTTTATGTATGCAATATATATATATATATATATATATATATATATATATATATATATATACTGCAATACACATTGGGTTTAATCACCCATAATCACCATAATCAAACAAACATAAGTTTTAAATTTATAAAATCAGATCTGCTGATGGGTGGGGGTCCGATTTTCGATGGGTGTATAGAAAATATATTCGACCTCTAGTAAAATTCTTACACAGACGTTTTTGTAAGGAATTAGAGCAACGTAAAACATGTCAATTTTTTGGGTGGGAAGTGGAAGGTGTAGAGGTTATTCAGGTGGATTTCCTTATATGGCAAGTGCGTATGACGTCACTAGTCTCTCTTAATAATCTTATTATCCATCTTATTCATTCACATGTGTGAAGCGTATTTGGTATTTTATGGCCTAAGAAGATTAATGGTTGTTGATGAATCTAGCTACCTGTTTTCATAAAGTAGATATTTATTAAGTTCAGCATAGTCTGGCTAAAGGATAGAATTATGGGGCGCCCAATTAAAATCAGACTCACTGACAATATCTATCTCATTCTGTTCATATCTATCTATCTGTCTATCTATCTTAGTATGTTCATATCTATCTATCAATCTATCTATCTTAGTATGTTCATATCTATCTATCTATCTTAGTATGTTCATATCTATCTATCTATCTATCTTAGTATGTTCATATCTATCAATCTATCTCTCTATCTAAGGACACGATAACACGTCCGAATCCTGGACGAGGTATATATATATATATATATATATATATATATATATATATATATATTATATATTGCGTTTAACCACCCATAATCACTTTAGCAAAAAATAAAAAATAAAAAACAAGAACAAAAACAAAACAAAAAAATAAAATAAAAGGAAGAGTTTTAAATTAATCAAGTCAGATCCACCCATGGGTGGGGGCCCGATTTTCGATGGGTGTATTGGAAATTTTTCGATCTGTAGTGAAATTCGTTCATTTTTTTTTGTATTAATTACAGTAACGTACAACATATCAATTTTTCAGCGGGGGGTGGGGTGACTCTGTGGAGGTTTATGAATGATATATATATATATATATATAATATATATATCATGTTGTTTGTGTTGTAAATGTCGTTGGCATCTTTCCATCTGCAAAAGACGATGGAGTAGTGTCCAAATAGATTTTTTTGGAACTACGTAGCGTGGGCAGGTTGATATGGAGGATGTGCTGTTGCCCAAGCAGCAAATCCCACCCCCTCTCCCCACTGCCCATGTGGTCCAAAGGAAAAGTAAGAGACCAATGCAGTTTGGCAACGGCAGAGTCGCAGGAGTTACTGTATAGCGCTGAAGTTCAGCGATACAACATCTTAGGGACTTCGGCTCTGGATTTGTTTTCAGGGTTTACTCCCTTAGCTTTCCTCAGGATCACATAAAGCCACTCAGCAAAAAAAAAAAAAAAAAAAAAAAAAAATGTGTTATAAAAACGTCTAATAATGGAAATATCATTGCATACTATTGTCAAGCCCTAGCACCTATATGATTGTTCCAACCCTATTGCTCTTATGCTAAACTTTCAACTTTTTATCATATATATATATTTACCAACCCCTCTGCATGAACAGGATGTGGCACAAGGTCAATTTCTTAAGCAGAGTTCAACAGGTTTGAATTCAGAGTTTTCCTTCTAGACCGTTTGCCTAACCAAGGTTAAAGAGCCCAGTCTGCCCTACTACTTATCCATAGCTGGAGGGAGAGTAGAATTCATACCTTTCCGAGGGTATTAGCGCTAAGTGAAATGCAATTACCACATCTAGGATTTGAACTCGGGGAGACGAGTCCATTTTCGATGACTTTAACCATTACACCATGCGCTTCCATTTTATTTTATCATATATGTGCTAGCAGGCAGTGGCTGAGGGTCTTAGTGTCCTGAGTATGATGTTAAACTCCATCTAGTGGTGAAGTTCCAATTCTGGAATTCTGGGTAATGTGGAGAACCCCTTTATCACCATTACTCCTAGGTTCATCCTAACCTGGAGTGGTAGTACCTGATAGGGTCCCGTATATGGGTTAAATAGATAAAAAATGAGTATTAAAAATGTGTTTTAAAATATTAAATTTGAAAAAAAAAGTTGAATACCCAACAAGAATTAATAAAAGAAAATGTCTTCAGCTTAAAATAACCCAACAAGCACTCAACTACAATAAGTGAAAAACTTGCAAAGAGTGAAATAATAATATGAAAAGATAAACCACCTTATATATAAGGATGATATTAAGATATTTGTCAAAAATGAAAAAGAACTGGAAACCAATAGGAGGTGTAAGTAAATCCAAATGAGGCTACAAATTTACAAAATCACAGGAAAAGACAGTTAAACAATAGAACAATAAAACTGCTGACAATGCACAAAGCTTTACACCTGAGGGATGACATAGACAAACTCTATGTGTCTAGAAAAATTCCAGCAGAGTTGCATAGATGCTACAATTAAGGGAGTCAAAGAAAAGAGCAAAGAAAGACTGATAACAGCAGTCAACAACATTAACGGAAATACTTCAAGGAGAAAGAGAAAAACAAAAAACAAAAAAAAATCTAGAAAACCAAGATGGAAAGGAAAACAACTGTATGGATACTTCAAGCAACAAACTAAGAAATTGGACACAATATGACCTGGACAGAAGTAAGAAGGGGAAACCTGAAGTGAGAACCTGAATTTCTTTTCGTGGTGGAAGAAAATAATGTCATAAATACTAATTATGTTAAAGTAAAAGTTGATAATATGCAGAATAGCAAGTACAGGTTGATTGGTTGGTTTGTTGGTTGGACTTTTATGAAATCTTTAAAAAATTAAATTAATTCTGACCCAATTGAATAAATTGATGAAGAAAAATTGAGAAAGAAAAAGAGAAAAACTATAGATTTTAAAAGTTTAGATTAATAGAGAAAAAAATCATAATTTAAATTTTTAAAAATCTAAAAATTCGAAAATTCAAAAATTCAAATTTCAAAATTCAAATTAAAAAATTAAGAAATTAAGAATTTAAAAAATGTTAAATTTTTAAAAGTGAAAATTTAAAATGAATTAAGAATTAAAACAGAAAACAATAAAGAAATCTAATTTTTTGGAATTATTATAAAAAATAATTAAAAAAAAAAAAATTTAAATAAAAAATTTAAAGATTAAAAAAAAGTTTAAAGATGAAAAATAATTTTTAAATTTTATATATTTTTTCTAAAAGTTTTAAAAAAGAAATTTAAAACAAAAAATTAAAATCTAAAAATACTTTTATATTTAAAAAATTAGAAAAAAAAATTAAACATTTTAAAAAATTGAAGTTTAAAAATTAAAAACATAAAAAATTGAATTTAAAAAAAATTAAATCAGTTTTTTTAAATTTAAGAAATCTAGGATTAAAAAAGCGATATGCTAAAACAGAAAAAAATAAAATATAACATTTTTAAAATTTGAATTGATTTTTTTGTTAAATTTAAGAAATTTAAAGATTAAATTTAAAAAAAATTGAAGATGAAAAAAGATTCAAAATTGAAAAAAAAAAAAATTAAATCTAAAAATATTTAAAAAATTTTATAAAAAAGTTAAAATTAGAAATTTTTAAAATTTAATTTAATTTAAAAATTAAAAATTAAACAAACTTAAGAAATTAAACAAAACAGAAAGATTTAAATTTGAAAAATTAAAGAAATTGAGAATCTTTTTAATCCTCAATTTCTTTAATTTTTCAAAAACACATTAAAGACAAAAAATCAAAATATAAAAATTATTTTATTTAAATTGAATTTTTCTTTTAAATTTAAGAAATTTTAAAATTAAACATTTTTTTTTAAATAGAAGATTTTTTGCCAAAATTTCAAATCAAAACAAAAAAATTAAAAAATATTTTCTGACACCATTTAATTAAATTAAATTGAAGTTAAACAATAAAAAACATAAATTTTAGTTTTTTTTTAGTCACCACATTTTTCTTTACCTCTGATCAACTGGAACAGAATCATTAATATTTCTTCGAATTATTGTTAAAAATTTTGTATATAAAAGTTTGTTTAGAACTTTCAAATAAGTTCGTGTGGCCCTCTATGTGGGGCTTAGAACATACTGACTCTATTCCCTACAGAGGGAGGAGAGCACCCCTAAAAAAGAGGTTGCCCAGATATAACACTAAACTGCATCTGGTTGTGAGGCTCCAGTTCTGGATATTCGGGAAGCGTGGAGTACCGTTATTTCCCCAGTCCAATCTGATCCGGAGTGGTAGTACCTGTTAGGGTCTCATCTATGGGTCATATAAATGTGTTTAAAATTATTCATATTCAATTGGACCATTTGCAAAAAAAAAAAAAAAAAAAAAGAAAACTCTTAAGAAGCAACTACAAAAAAAAAAAAAATACAGATACGAACATACAATGAATGCGATTCCCTAACCTCTTAGCATAGAATAAACCTAGACGGATTGACGTGCCATTAAAACTAATCAATGAATTTGCTTTCTTTTTTTAAAAAAATAATGATTTATATATCAGGGAATGTCACCATTGCGATCCTACCATAACCTACCACGTGTCACTTGAAGGACTCAGATTAAAATAATAATGGGACTTTATTTGAATAAAATGAGTTCTGAGGTGAATAGATAATGAACTTTCAAATATCCCATTACAGGTAAAAAATACAAAGAAAGTTTGGTACGGCCGTGGGGAGAGAGTTAAGCCAAGTTCGTTTTTATTCTTCTTCAAAATATACTTTATTATATACTACATGCTGTTTTGAAGAAATCTTGGAAGCATCACCCTACAAAACAGCAGCTATACAGCCACTTACCCTCATCACACAAGAATGACGAACAATACATGATGGGCACTATCCGTGAAGTAAGGACGAACTCATAAGTGACGTTCTTCTGTGGACTACCACACCAGTGTTGGTCGATCAGATCAGGGAGGATATTGTCTAGTTTCGTTAGCTGGTTGGTTAGATTTTAGCGCATGTCAACCCTTATTGGGTTGTTTTATGCCGAAGACGTTTTGTTTTATTCATTCTTGAAGGGGTATTCCATTTTTAAAACTCATGTTTTCTATTCAACGAATAGATGGAACCTTAACAGGTACTACCAAACCGGGTCAGGGTCGATATGGAGTAATGTCTAGAGAGAGAGAGAGAGAGAGAGAGAGAGAGAGAGAGAGAGAGAGAGAGAGAGAGAGAGAGAGAGAGTTAAATAAAAATTATAATACTTTTTATATATTGAACTATTTGCAATAGCTCTTAAGTAAACATATTAAAACGTAGTCATCATCATCAGGGTGACCTAAAGTCGGTATCAGCTAGACAGCAAGGGAGTCTATCCCCTTTTCACTAGCGCTAGACCAAGGAGATTGTTTTTTAGCATCTGAGACGGAGCGCCACACCTATCATCAACTCCTCACTTTATCACACAGATTCCAGTGCTACTCATACGCTGAGTTGGCAAGAGCCGGTATCGAACCAGGAACCTTGAGGTTCCCAGCCTGACATTCTACCAACTGAGCTAAACAGGCCCCGTATATCAAACGTAGTAATAATTAAATTATCATACTGTTGTATATCCACAGGTCCTGCTAATATATATAGGGCCTGCGTATATACAGTATATGATCTTGTAATTAACGACTTTAAGACCATTTCCCCCCTAAAATACAAGGGTCGTTTATTACATGAATATATATATATATATATATATATATATATATATATATATATATATTTGTGTATCTTTCTTGCTGATGTAGACAGCCAGTTCAATGAGTAAGATATAAATTTTTTATGTTATGAAAATATTTTGATTAAGTTTATATATACAGGGTGGACCATAATGATGGAACATATTTTTAATGCTATTTTCTCATATTATAAAAACGTCACAGAGTACTAAATATATTTATTACATAACAGATACACAGAAGCTTTACATGTTATAAAAAAGTTTTGAATATTACATTAAGCTTTTATTATTTCAGGTATTGATTTTGGTGATCCTGTTGTGTCCAAAAGAAATTGCATATGTAGTCGAAGAATACTTCGCCAGCCAAAGATTTTATTTTCTGTGGGGTTACCTGAAAGATTGGGTATACGCAGGCAGGCCCCATACGTCAGCAGAACTGAAAGAAAACGTATGTAGAGCTATTCCAATTGATATGCTAAACCACACTTTACGTGATAAGAGAAATCGAGCTCTCGAATGTTTTCGTCGTAATGGTGACAATCTCAAGAACATAATATTCAAATCTTAGATTACATGTAAAACTCCCGTGTACCAGTTATGTAATAAATATACTTAGTACTCTGTGTCCCTTTTGTAATCTGAGAAAATAGCTTTTAAAATGTATCCCTTCATTATGGTCACTCTGTATATATTGTTTAAAATATTTGTGATGCTTTTTTTATTGTGTGTGTAGAAATTTTTCATATTTGTAATTTTTTATATAATTTTTAATTCTATATGTAGTTTTCTGTAATTCTTAGTTATATTTGTAGTCTTAACCGGTCACCCAATTAAGTATTGAACAGCAATTGTTGCTGTAAAAGATAAATTCGTGGTATGTTTTTGAAATGTCAAAGCCTACTCTCTTTCCTGATACACAATATAGGATTGAGTATCTCCAACGTCCCCAGCGTCCGAGGAAGCCGGAGATTCTCAAAGACGAGAATCTTTCAGCTGAAATAAATTTATAACCATCAATATGACCAATATTCAAGTCTTTCCTTTAAATATTGCTCTGTATATAATTATCAAATTATTATAGATTGGGCTCTCCACACGGACTAACAATTTTTAATATACCTATATTAAAAAGGTCCTGAATAGAATCATTCTCACCATAAACATATCTGGTCATATATATATATATATTGACATTTTATCGATTTGTTTAGCCTTACATTTGAACATATATGCCCGCCTAAATTCATTAATTATTAACTAATTAAGTTTCAGAATTAGGTATGACTTCAATTAAGCACATATCCTCCAAAAATTGTCGGCTTAAAGCCATAAAAAAAAAATAAACGCATTTGTTTGTTTACTTAACCTCATATATATATATATATATATATATATATATATATATATATATATATATATATATAGTATCTGAGTACAGCTTTAGCGTTTCCATCGTAGTGGCATTAGTAAATTATCTAAAAGTGCTCAATATTTCATTAAGAAATTGAGCTATAATATTTGTGAAAATTATTTTTTGGTCTACCACGGTTTTGATCTTTATGATCTCATCAGGACCTTGTCTTTCATTGGACTAAGTTATATTGTTGCTAATCTATACATATATAAAGGACAGTTGTGTATATGTGTATGTTCGGAGGAAACTTCGAAAATAAAAACAATTAATGACAAAGTATATATTATATATATATATATATATATATATATATATATATATATATACATTCACTATCCCCAGGGCTTGGTTTTTGGGCAAAAATAATGAAGATTTTATTTTTATTTGGGAAGATATTCAAAAATTAAAATTTGTATAGTAACAGAAGGTAATTGAAATATGATGTTGATTGTTTGAATTAATCGTGTCATTTATATTGTATTTTTTTAAATTGTAAATTATTGAATTAAAATTTCTTGCTATATTGTTACATATTTACGTGGGGATTTTATGGGGCATCCAGTGAGGATCTAACTTGTGATAAGTAATAATGGATCTGCAAGACTAACTTTTTACCCCCCCCCCGCTACCCAGGCGATACTGGGTAGCCACTTCTAGTTATACATATTTGTTAGTTAGGTGTGTGTGTGTATGTGTGTGTATGTGTATGTGTGTGTGTGTGTGTGTGTGTTGAGTGTGTTGTGTGTGTGTGTGTATGTGTTGTGTGCGTTGTGTGTCTGTGTATGTTTTGGGGGAAGTGTTTTATGGGCTGGTTGGTTGGTTGGTTGGTTGGATTTTGCGGTATGTGAACCCTAGGGAACTGTTTTGTTAAATTTAAACAACAAAAAACAAAAACAAAACAAAAACAAAAACAAAACAATTGATAACAATCCGACTGACCTGGGGGGGGGGGGTCATTATTCTGGATGGAAGACCGCCGAAGAATGCCCGATATAAATATGATGTGAACTGTAGTTGCCTCGCACTGGGGTCCATATGAAGAAATAATACGCTACGAGAAAGAAGGCCAGGCCGGCAACAAGCCCCACATAGATGGTGACAAAAAAGGCTTTGTAGGAATAGATCTGAAATTTAGTGGGTGGCGAGCCCCCACCGGTGCCAGCAAGTTTCGGTGGGGCCGACGACTTCCTCCTTGGAGGAGCCTCGACATCAGTCAATTGCATTTCAGAGACACTCATGATTGCAAGAACTGTGCAGCCGTTTCACGACTCTGCAGTTACGATGTCAACGATGCAATGTCGTTTTTAGAACTAAACTGAATGTAACGATTTGCAAAGAATCCCACCAGGTTAAATCGTTACATTCGAGATGGACATGCTAAACGTTTAAATATCAACTAAATCAATAAGATTAACCTAATGATCGGCTGTCCTGCTATCTATACTTTGTACTAAACTCCCCCTCTCTCTCTCCTCTCTCCCTCTCTCTCTCTCTCTTTTTACGTTCAAGACTTTGTTCAGAAGAGGACTTATTTATTTTCAAAAGGTTATTGGATTTCTGAAACTGGCTTAAGAGGTTTTAGGACAACGTGGCATTTGGATTTTTTGTTGTTGTGTGTTGGGACGTAAGACGATTTGAGCTTACGACGTGTGAATATGGGTGGGGGGCATTTCTATTTTGTAATGTTGCGTACAAAACCTTGTAATTATATTTAAGAATTATATATAAGAAATGAATGGAAGCGTGTGGTGTAATGGTTATCGCATTCCAGCAGCCAATATAGGCTGTATCGGTGGCGCGTTAGGGTAATGGTTAGGGTCATTGAACTACATATGATGCCTAGTGAGAAGTGGAATCGTCGACCCGAGTTCAAATCCTGGACGAGGCTGTTTGCATTTCACTTAAACTTATTTATTTTTAGAAAGGCTAGTGGATTTCTGAAACTGGCTTAAGAGGTTTTAGGACAACGTAGTATTTGGATTTTCTTTTTTGTTGTTGTGTTGTTGTTGTTGTTGTGTGTGTGTGTGTGTGTTGGGACGTAAGACGATTTGAGCTTACGACACGTGACTATGGGTCACATTTATATTTTGTTATGAGTGGAGGCACGTGGTGTAATGGTTATCGTCGTAGGAAATCGAATCGTCGACCCGAATTCAAATCCTGGACGAGGCTGTTTGCACAACACCTAGTAATTATATTTAAGAAACTAACAGGGCCTCTGGATATACCACAGCATGGTGATTTAATTATTACAACGTTTGATATATTTACTTAAGAGCTATTGCTAAATAGTTCAATATGTAAAAAGTATAATAATCTTAATTTAACTCTCCCAAACTCTTTTTTCTTTCATTCTTTTCATCAGATTAGCCTTATCGCTTCCGCGTGCTCACTCCTCTTTCTTTCTTTCTTTCTTTCTTTCTTTCTTTTCCTATTCCTACTAAATAGCAAGTTCGGTTCTCGCTGGATGTTCCATACTTGTAGCCTTGTGTCATATACTACCCGTGGAGTAAGGGTTGGGTAATGCCTACCAGACCCATATAAATAATGAAAAAATAAAACCCACAGCAGTAATATCTAGAGGGGCCGGCTTAGTTCAGCCGGTAGAGCATTCGACTAGGAATTACAAGGTTCTGTGTTCGATACCGGCCTTTGCCAACCCAGCGCATAAGTACCACAGCTTGGTTCTGTGCGGTAAAGTGGGTGATCTAACGGTAGGTGTGGCGTTCCACCTCACATGCAAAAACAATCTCCCTGCTCTCTAGCGCTAGTGAAAAGGAGGTGGACTTCCTCATTGTCCGGCTGATATTGACAATAGGCCTCTCATGACTCTCTCTTGCCACCCGTCCCTATCCGTCATCGCCCTTGGTAGGTCCTCCTCGCGGCATTTCAGTATCCGTACAGTGCTGATCAATGTAAGTCTTTGCTGTTCGGTCAGTCGGTCCACTCTGGTGTGTCCATATGTAGGAGTCCACTGTAGAATGTCATTTATGAGTTAGTCCTTACTTCTCTAGTATTGTCCAGCGTGTCTTGTTCGGTTTACTTGGGTGGTTTGTGCGATAGGGGGTCAGTGGCCGTAGAGCTGCTTTTTTGCGGGGTGTCGCTTCCTTCTTTTATTGCGTAAAGATATAATTTTAACAAATCTAGACAATTAACTTTGATAATGTTAAACGGTAATTATTCCAAGTTGTAGCCGTATCAGTACTACTGTATGGTTGCACTACTTGAACTCTGCCAAACTAAATCTCTAAATCTCTAAGCAAACCTTCAAAATACTTCAGCTTGATTTATACAAATCAATTTCTTTAAAATCAGAATTTTATTTGTTTTGGGATGACCTGGAACTAGATATGATGCCTATGATGATGATGATGATGATGATACAGATGATGCTGATGCATATGATGATGATGATGATGATGATACAGATGGTGATGATCATGATGATTGCCGCCGGCGTCGGGGATCAAATCTGCATCTAAGCCTTTAAGTAAACCTTTAACAACCTTCAGCTTCCTGATTATGTGATGATGATGATGATGATGATGGTGATGCAGATAATGATGATGATGATGATGCAGATGATGATGACGATGATGACGACGACGACGATGATGATGATAGCCGCCGGCACTTGGGAATTAATCTATATCTAAATCTCTAAGCAAACCTTCAATAACCTTCAGCTTCTTGATTATGATATCGATGATGATGATGATGCATAAGATGATGGTAGTAATGATATATATGATGAATATGATGATGATGTTGATACATGTTTTGATGATACAAATGATGTCGATGGTGATACAGATGATGAGGATGATGATAAGGAAGAGGATGATGATGATGATGATGATAGCCGCCTGGGATCAAATCAGCAACTAAGCAAATGATGATGATGATGATAATGATGAGGATAATGATGATGATGATGATGATATATATAATGATGATACATATGATGATGATGATGATGATGATGATAGCCGCCTGAGATCAAATCAACAACTAAGCAAATGATGATGATGATGATAATGATGATGATGATAGCTGCCTGGGATCAAATCAGCAACTAAGCAAATGATGATGATGATGATGATGATGATATATATAATGATGATACAGATGATGATGATGATGATGATGATAGCCGCCTGGGATCAAATCAGCAACTAAGCAAATAATGATGATGATGATGATATATATAAGATGATGATGATGATATATATAATGATGATACAAGATGATGATGATGATGATGATGATGATAGCCGCCTGGGATCAAATCAGCAACTAAGCAAATAATGATGATGATGATGATGATGATATGTATAATGATGATACAAGATGATGATGATGATGATGATGATAGCCGCCTGGGATCAAATCCACAACTAAGCAAATGATGATGATGATGATGATATATATATAATGATGATACAGATGATGATGATGATGATGATAGCCGCCTGGGATCAAATCAGCAACTAAGCAAATGATGATGATGATGATAATAATAATGATGATGATGATACATATATAATGATGATACAAATGATGATGATGATGATGATGATGATGATGATAGCCGCCGGGGATCAAATCCACAACTAAGCAAATGATGATGATGATGATGATATATCTAATGATGACACAGATGATGATGATGATGATAGCCGCCTGGGATCAAATCAGCAACTAAGCAAATAATGATGATGATGATGATGATGATGATATATAATGATGATACAGATGATGATAATGATGATGATGATAGCCGCCGGCACTGGGGAAGAAGTCCACAACTAAATCCTCTAAATCTCAAAGCAAATCTTCAACAACCTTCGCTTTCTTGATTTATACAATTCTCTTAAAAAAAATCAGAGTTTTATTTAGGCGGCTGGAAGGTCAGTCCACTCAGTCGGCGGGGCTTAGAATATGCTGACTATGCACCCCTCCCCTGCGCAAAGTGCTAAGACTCTCGCCACAAAAAAATTGTCCCGGCATGAAACTAAACAGCATCTCATTGTAAGGATCCAGCAATGAAGATCTAGGGAGTATTGAGTACTCCCTCATTGTCAATACGCCCACATTCACTCTGATCCGGAGTGACAGTACCTGACAGTCTTATTTAACACATAAGATGGCTATGAGTCAAATAGATCTGTTTAAAATTCATTCATATTCGGCAGGACTGTGCAAAAAATAAACCTCCCCAAAAGACTATTTGTGAAATTTATTTCTATTAGATACGAATATTTGATAGCATATAATTGTAAATGAGGTTATTTTCTAGTTGAGTAACATGATATTACAGGGTGACCCAGAAAAAACAGAACCCAAATTATTTATTTATTTCCCATTAAAATAACCCTAAACCCCAACCCTAACCTTAATCCTAATCCTAACCCTAAACCCTAACCCTAAACCCTAACCTTAACCCTAAGCCCCTCTTGTTGAGTAACATGATATTACAGGGTGACCCAGAAAAAAAGAACCCGCAAATTTTGTAATAAAACTGTTAATTTTAACTGGGGGGGGGGGTAGGTTTAGATTTAGGGTCAGGGTTTAGGCTTGTGGTTTAGGGTTAGTTTAATGGAAAATAAATAAATAATTTGGGTTCTGTTTTTTCTGGGTCACCCTGTAATATGTTACTCAACTAGGAAATAACCGTAAATTATTTGTATTTTTCCAACCGTAGCCATGTAACTGTGTGCAAAGAAATTACTACTATAAAATAGAAATAATCACTTATTTGTATTTGATAGGAATACTTGACACCATACATAATGTGTAAATTATTTGTATTTAACAAAGCGTTGAAGAACTATAACGTCATTATTTGAATGAGATTTTCATAAGTTCTTCAACGCTTTGTTTGTTCAACAGTCAAACTATAATATTCAAAAATGATTTCCCAGATTGAATCATTGCTATAATAGGATAGACAAGGTACACTTGAAGAAGACCGGAAGGTACAACAACCGAAACGTTGTGCTTTTATATATCACGAAAAAGATGAGGACAACAGTCTGAAAAATCAAAATTATTTGTATTTGATATGACCTTTAAAAAAAAAAAGAAAAAGAAAACTCTTAAACAACTAGACAAAAAATATAGATATGAACGCAATTCCCTAATCCCTCGGCATAAAATATAACTTGATGGGTTGACATGCCGTTTAAATCAATCAATAAATAAATCAATTAAGGAACGTATAATCAATTTAAGTTTTTTTTTCTTCGCAATTTACATTTTCTGTTAAATAGTAATTCTTGGGGGCGGCCTAATGTCGGTATCAGCCAATCATCGAGGGAGTCTATCCCCTTTTCACTAGCGCCAGACCAAGGAGATTGTTATTTGCGTCTGAAGTGGAGCGCCACACCTACCATCATCTCCTTACTTTACCGCACAGATCCCTGTGCTACTCATACGCTGAGTTGGCGAGGACCAGGATCGAACTAGGAACCTTGGTTTCTAGCCGAACGCTCTACCGACTGAGCTAACCCGGCCTGTTAAATATTTTGTTTTAATTAAATGCGAGTCAAATACAGTAGTACCTTGACTTACGAGTTTAATTCGTTCCGCTTGTAAGCCGATTAAAATTTGAATTTATATCATTTATTTTTTTTATTGCCAATAGAATTTAAAAAAAAAATTTCGATCAAAAGGTCATTGAGTTAAATTATGAAAAGAGGATTAAAATGATTACCAACTTGGGAATTCTGCCAGGAATATTTTGACAATCAATAAAAGACGGTGGAAAAATGGATCAATAGTTTTCGGGACATGAAAGTTCCACCAACAAAAAAATTCCAACCACTGATAATTCCACCCATAGAAAATACCACCCCACAGAACAACTCCCTATTTTTGATGTCTCGGGCTGTTATCCTAATCTTTATTGTGGTAGGTATTTGCCTCTCATGCCACTTATGAGGGCGTGGCACAAGGACATTTTTATGTGGGCCACCCACAAGCGAAGCTCATGGGTGATAGGCACAAAAATGCGTTGATCCCGTCGGCATTCCCCCTCAGGGGGGGCTCAGGCACTGGGCAATAACCAGCCCTGTCCCTTTAAATCAATGGGACAGGTATTGCCTGGGGATGGCCCCTGGGATCAACGATGTTATCTTGTAAGGTCCAGAGACCAAAGCTCACTGGACACCTCGGTCGAAACCGAGAGTTCGATATGTTGGATATATCTTTATTGTGGTATGTATAAACCACAACGTCCAGGACAACGTATCAGAGAGCCTTGTTCAAATGTTGCCTTTTTAAAGTAAATTTAGCAGAGAGGCCTATTGTCAATATCAGTCGGACAACAAGGTAGACTATCTATTTTTTGCTAGCGATAGACCCCTGAGATTTTTTTTGCTGAGGTAGAGCACCACATCTACCGTCAGCTCTCCACTTTACCGTACAATTCAGATTGCGCTGGATTGGCAGGGACCGGTATCGAACCGGAACTTACTGACTGGGTTTCAAGTAATAATTTCTATTCAATAATAGCAATTATATATATATTATATATATATATATATATAATATACATTTTACTGAAAAAAATGCTATTATTGGTAAATATAAAAATAGAGCTTTTATATAATGATAAAATAAATATATAAAGGTTTACTTATATATTTATTTGATGAAAAGGAACAGCCACGAATTAGGTTTCATGCATGCGTAGTTTCAAATGCCTTTGTTTTAATATATAAATTTTATACTCTTAAAATATAACTGTTTTTGTCTCCATATCTATATCTTATATCTTTAAAATAAATTATCTTTCTTAAAAATTGCATCCAGATAGTGTCTTAGTCTGTTCATATTTATTCTTGAATTATTTTGTTTATACAGTTCTAAACAAAACAAAAACTTTTTTAAAGTCTTGATTTTTATATATATATATATATATATATATATATATATATATGTGTGTGAAATATAATTGTTTTTTCAATATATATTCATATATATATATAATATATATATATATATATATATATTTGTCGTATTTTTTTTAAACAGAAAGTCCCAGGAATCAGTTATTTTTCAGAGGTGTTAACTTTCACTAATCTTCCAATATAAACTGTGATGTTGACTTCATTCTGGGGTCATTTGAAACCATCGCCTGATCAGTGGGGGTCAGGCCAGCTGAAGTCAGTGAGTCTTAGGATGACAAAAGGTCAAGGGAGACAACCTTTAACAAAACTGTAGTGTATACGCAAGAGTAATGGTTACCGTCGTAGGAAATAGACACGGTGAGACGAGCTCAAATCCTGTTTGCATTTCACATAATGCTAATACCCTTGGGAAAGGTATACATCTAATTATTCTCCCTATGTATGGGTAAATAGTAGGATAAAATGGGCCCTTAACCGTGGCTAGGTAACCAGTCTAGGAGAAGGAAAATGGCTAAAATCCACTTAAGAAATTGATCTTGTGTCACATCCTACTTGGGTTGGTAAAAATGTATATGTTAAAATCTAACATAGTGAAATATAGGATTAGAGAGAGAAAATGATATAGAGAAAAATGTGTAATTGAAAGAGAGAGAGAGAGAGAGAGAGAGAGAGAGAGAGAGAGAGAGAGAGAGAGAGAGAGATGAAAAAGAAGGAAAATAAAAAACTTCAAATATATATATATATATATATATATGAGAGAGAGAGAGAGAGAGAGAGAGAGAGAGAGAGAGAGAGAGAGAGAGAGAGAGTCTCCATCGGAATATCGACACTTATTTACAAAACAAACTCGGAACCACAAGTTTCCTGGTTCATACTGTCACTCGCCAACTCAGCGTATGAGTAGCATAGGATCTGTGCGGTAAAAAAAGGAGCTGGTGCATAAACAATCTCCTTAGTCTCGCGCTAGTGAAAATGGGATAAACTCCCTCGCTGTCTGGCCGATGCCGACTTTAGGCCACCCCGATGACTTTACTTTATAGATAAAAATGAAAGTTCGTGGATGACTATAGATTTTTTTTATTTGTTTTTTATAAACTTTTTGAAAAAAAATGTGATTGGAAATTCTTCTTTCTTTTTATTAATTTATGTATAGTTTTTAAATAGTTTTAAAATGTCAATTAGAATACACCCCTTCATGAATAGCAGTATTGGTATAATCATGGACCGCTGTTACAACACGACCCGAATTTTGATAATAAAATTCTCATTATATATGCATGTATATAACTCTAACCCAGTAACAAATTACAAACCTTATAGGATGTTTATTAGGTTTTCTTAAAATGATCTGGGAGCCGGTTTAACTCAGTCGGTAGATCACCCGCCTGAGAATCGCAAGGTCCCTGGTCGGATACCAGTCTCAGCCAACTCAGCGAATGAGTAGGACAGATTGAGTAATCTGATCTGTGCGACGGGAGATGTTGGGGGCTGGTGGTAGGTCACCTCAACAAAAAAAAACAATCCCCCTGGTCTAGCGCTGGCAAAAAGAGGATAGACTCCAGTCTCGCTGTCCGTCTGTTGCCGACAATAGACCACTCTACCAACTTTACTTCACTTAAAATGATCTTAGAGAATAAAGCACATTCCTGCCCAATTTGCAACAGGACGATAATGTTTTGGCACCGATCATCATATTTTAATTTCTCTGTTTGGATAATCCTAACAAAAAATATCCAGTTGCTCCCCTTGATTCCTAAGGCGGGAGTTATTTCCCGTTACGGTGCATTGAGGATAGAAGACAGCAAGTGGAAGGAAGGAGGCCATGACACATAGGTTGATATGCACTTCATTTGGCCCCTGTTACAATGTATATAGTTATTTACTGACACCCCACCATGTCAGTTAAACACAAAGATCGATTATATCGGAAAAATTATAGTCGAATTATCTTCCCCTGCCGCCAGAGACGAATCGCCAATATACGATATTGGCGCCAAATTTAACCCCCTGACGAAAGGCACTTATCAAGGGGCCGTCAACTAGGCGAGTCATTTTAACAAGCCACTTCACCTTTCACTTATGGTATGAGCTTTCCCCAGGCGAGACGCGATTTTCAAGCGCCCCTATCAACAGCGAATAGAATAGTATTCTAGCTCACCTTCACCATCAAACAGCGAGTGGTACATCCAGCGCAAGCCTTCACCTTTACCTGACCCTCAGCAAGATAAGTCTTGCCACAAATGCCACTAAATTTGCAAACCCCTTTTTGTACTTTTCTGAATATATATTGTTTTAATTTTCAACTGTTGTTTTCGTCTTCTTTCATCCGAAATTATTTGCTTGCCAACGGGAAATTTTAAGAGTCCCATTATTCCTCTTAATCAACGTGAGGAGCCACGCACGAACCGAAGCTCATACGTTACCAGAGCTAAAAAATTGCGTGTATCCTTTCGACATTTCTCTTTTGAGGCGCCTCAGGCACCAGGTAATAAACCCAGATCTGCCTCTTTAAATCGAAGGTGCAGGTGTAGCCTGGCGGGGGATGGCCCCCTGGAATCACGTTGATATTAATATCTTACCGGTCCAATTGCCGAAGCACTGGACTCAGGGCCCGAAATCCAGGTATGCATGTATGCAGTGATGCTGATAGCTTTTTGATTTAGGGCGTCCTGGGACGCACATATTTGCTTTGAGTGAGTCCCCGGGAAAATATATGGGCCCCAACTAAAATCGTCTAACTCCTACCTTGTAACCCATCCTGTGTAATTCGTTTCTAAGAAACTATTGAAATGTATTTACAGTTAGCTTGAAATGGTGAAGGAAGAAAAAAGAAAAAAAACACTGGGACGCAATGATACACGTTTTCTGCGTCCTTTTAGATTTTTGTGCGTCAGGGACGCAGGACGCGTACCTATCAGTATCTCTGCATACGTAAGTATTTATGTTAATGTATTTACAGTTAGATTGAAATGGTGAAAGAAGAAAAAACACTGGGACTCAATGATACAATTTTTCTGCGTCCTTTTAGATTTTTGTGCGTCAGGGACGCAGGACGCGTATCTATCAGTATCTCTGCGGGACGTATGTATTTATGTAATTGTATCATGGCAAAAATTGCAAACATAATAGGATGTTTATCAGGTCCCCTTAAAATGATCCATCTTAGGGAATAAAGCACATTCCTGCCCAATTTGCAACAGGATGGTAATGTTTTGGCTATCTGTTCGCACCAAACGTCGTGTTTTAATTTCTCTGTCAGGATAATCCTTACAAAAATATCCAGAGTTGCTTCCCTTGATGCATAAGGACAGAGTTACCTCCCGTTATAGTGCATTGTGGGAACAGGACAGGAAATGGAGAGAAAGGCCGTCATAGCAGATAAGGTTGACATGGATTTTATTTAGTCCCTTTTACAATGTATGTATGCATGAGTTCTGTAATATAAGTAAAGTAAGGACCGGTTTAGCTCAGTCGGTAGAGCGTTCGGCTAGGAATCACGAGGTTCTTGGTTCGATACCGGCCCTCGACAACTCAGAGTATGAGTAGCACAGGGATCTGTGCGGTAAAGTAAGGAGCTGATGGTAGGTGTGGCGCTCCATCCCAGACGCAAAAAACAATCTCCTTGGTCTAGCGCTAGTGAAAAGGGGATAGACTCCCTCGCTGATTCGCTGATACCGACTTTAGGCCACCCCGACGACTTTACTTCCTTACTTTTTATGATAATTCAATTATCACAACGTTTGATATGTTTACTTAAGAACTATTGCAATATAGTTCAATATATAAAAAGTATAATAATCGTGATTTAATTCACACACACACACACACACACACTCTCTCTCTCTCTCTTTCTCACACACACACACACACACACACACACACACACACACACAATCACACTGTTTTTCTTTTTTTCTTTTTTTTTCATCTATTCATTATGTTCGATTGGAACAGATTAGCGTTATTGCTTCCGCGCAGTCACTCCCTCTCTCTATCTTTCCCCTATTTGCTTTCTTTCTTTCTTTCTTTCTTATTGTATTCTTATGTGTAGCATGTCCTTTTTCTTCCCTTTCGTTATAATAGAAACAGAATGGTCCATTATTTAGCTATTTTATTTTAGCGGAAGATTAAGGAACAAGCGTATAAATATATAGATGTAAAATTCTATGTAAAAAGAGCATTGGGTTTCTAGATTCTAAAAATCACTCTGAATTGTCTAGTTGGACACATGGTGCAACGGATATAAGGGTTGAGTTAATACAGTTAACAAGTGACAATCATTTGTTGGTTGCAGGTTCAATCCTCACTACGGGCGAAAATAACATAGAATACTTAATATAGCTTCACACTTGTACCCGGTCATAGTTAACGGAATGAAAACAATCTACCCGAATGGATTAAATAAAGGGTTCAAAGTTCCGTGAAGACTCCAGATTTCCAAGGGCGTTAATCCGGAAGGGTACGTAATAGCGCGATTAGGGTTCGAACTCGCTCCTCCTCCCTTGACATTCTGTGAAACTTTTTCTGCAGCGCCATCTACCTAAAATTATTTCGTTTATTTAGATGTGTATTTCTGCAAAGTTTTATTTGAATACATCCGGCCATTTTGGAGGAGACAGTGAACAAATATCATTCAAATTATAAGAAAGGATTAAGCCAGAACGAACGAATGAATGAATGAATGAATGAAAGAAAAAAATGAAAAGATGAAGAAAAAAAGGACGAGTGAAAATTAGAAAAGAAAATTTTAAGAAAGAATTAAAAAAGAAAGACATGAAAAAAGACAGAACGTGCGTAAATGAGAAAAGAAAATGTAAAGAAAGAGAGAAAGAAAGAATGAAAAAAGATAGACAGAAAGAAAGAAAGAAAAAATGAAGAAAGAAAGACACAAAGAAAAAAAAGAAAGAAACAAAGAAAGAAAGAAAAAAAAAGAAAGAAATGAAGAAAGAAAGAAAGCAATGAAGATAGAAAGAAAAAAGAAAGACAGAAAGAAAGAAAGAAAAATGAAGAAAGAAAGAAAAAGAAAAAAAGAAAAAAAGAAAGAATTTGTTTATAAAAATAAGTTTACGACTTTCTCTAAGATTATTAATTAGTATTACTAATAAATAAAACTTAAATTTCAGATTAGTAATATTTACCAATCCGAGTTTAGTAAATGAGATTTTGAGCTTAATCTTGTCTGGTAAAAGGCTGAAAAAGTTAAGCACTCTGTAAGCTTGAACCGATAGTGCTAGCAATGATCTAGCACTCCTTGTAAATAGACCTGCCCAAGCCGAATCTGCTGCATAGTGTGGAACAGGCATCAAGAAGCATTGGACCCTTCGTGAACTCAGATAAAACAAGTATTGTGTTAGTATAGCCTTTAATTCTAAGTCTAACAGCAACAAATAAACGAATTAAAATTTAGTTTAATTCTAACAATTTATTAACGAGCAAATAAAACAATGAGTAACAATATAAAGTGCTTCTTGTGTATAAAGTTCAGTTTAAGAAGAAAAAGAAAAGAAAAAAAAAGAAAAGAAAAAAAAGACAGAAAGAAAGAAAGAAAAATGAAGATAGAAAGAAATGAAGAAAGAAAAAGAGAAGAAAGAAAGAAAGAAAGAAAGAATGAAAAAAAGAAAGTGCTGGTGAAGATATCTGGTATCTTAGGGTAGTTTCCTGGAGAGGTTTTAAAGTCGCTGCTCCATGAGAACTGGTCCAGGGCTTGTCTGTGTGGATTTTAGTCTTTTGCACGAAAACTTCTGGGCTCATCACGTGATTGGTATATCCAATCACAGAAAGCCCCTCCCTCATTTAACTCTATACACAGGAATTACCATTTTACTGACCCAACATATGGTTCTTGCGTTTTAAACAAGATGAAAACAGCTCCACATTTGTCGCATAGCCTCTTTATTATAGACTCTATCTATATATCAATTGTCGTGCTCCTTAATCATGACCGTTATCATCTTGCAACACTCTCTGGTAAAAAATGAGACCGTCCAAATCATCCAAGATGAAATGCGACAATGATAATCCTGATTATCAGGTGTTGCTTATCTTCCGAATTCTTATTTCTGATGAGTGTCGTCACCTCAGCTAAATAATAGACAATTCCGTTTTCATTATAAAGAAAGAAAGGAAAGAAAAAGGACATGCAACTCAGAAAAAATATGAGAAAGAAAGAAAGAAAGAAAGAAAGAGAGTAGTGGAAAGATAGAGAGATGGATGAGTGCGCGGAAGCGATAACACTAATCTGTTTCAATCGAACATAATGAAAAGATGAAAAGAACAAAAGAAAGAACAAAAGAAAGAAAGAAAGAAGAAGAAGAAGAAGAAAAGAGAGAGAGAGTTAAATCAAGAATATTATACTTTTTACATATTAGACGAGAGAGAGAGAGAGAGAGAGAGAGAGAGAGAGAGAGAGAGAGAGAGATCAAGAATATTATACTTTTTACATATTAAACTAAGAAGAGAGAGAGAGAGAGAGAGAGAGAGAGAGAGAGAGAGAGAGAGAGAGAGAGATCAAGAATATTATACTTTTTACATATTAAACTAAGAGAGAGAGAGAGAGAGAGAGAGAGAGAGAGAGAGAGAGAGAGAAATCAAGAATATTATACTTTTTACATATTAAACTAAGAAGAGAGAGAGAGAGAGAGAGAGAGAGAGAGAGAGAGAGAGAAATCAAGAATATTATACTTTTTACATATTAAACTAAGAAGAGAGAGAGAGAGAGAGAGAGAGAGAGAGAGAGAGAGAAATCAAGAATATTATACTTTTTACATATTAAACTAAGAAGAGAGAGAGAGAGAGAGAGAGAGAGAGAGAGAGAGAGAGAGAGAGAGAGAGAAATCAAGAATATTATACTTTTTACATATTAAACTAAGAAGAGAGAGAGAGAGAGAGAGAGAGAGAGAGAGAGAGAGAGAGAGAAATCAAGAATATCATACTTTTTACATATTAAACTAATTGCAATAGCTCATAAGTAAAAAACAAAAGTAAACATATGAAATGTTGTAATAATTGAATTATCATACTGTGGTATATCTACAGGTCCTGATAGTTTATCTATATTATTTTGTCGAAGTTTTTATGTCTGCCCAAGGATCATGTCTCCCAACAGAAAATTCCAGGAACCAGATATTTTGCAAAAATGGTAACTTGGACTAAAGTTCTAATATAATCTGTGATGTTGACTTCTGGGGTCATTTAAAGCCATCACCTGATCAGTGAGGGTCAGCTCAGCTGATGTGAGTGAGTCGTTGAGGACGGAAGGCCAAGGGAGACAACTCTTAGATCAAGTAATTCTCGAACCAAGTTTTTTAATTGCTGCTTAACTGGTTTAAGCAGCGAATTTATCGCAATTCTCGGTGAATATTTTTATGGTTCTTGGGTTTTAGAAAATAAAAAACCTATTTCATTGGCATTTCAGTCTCGGAAGACTATAATAATTTTTTATGTGCCCCAAAAGTTACAGCGCCTCCTGTGACTGTGAAGTCCGATGTTTGAAAAACATTCTCGACCACAGATTTCGCATTTGAATGCTGTCCCTGAAGATGTTGATGTGCCGGTGCTTTGTTGCCGCCGCTTTCTTCTAGACCTCTTAGCTTCATGGTGTTGCGTTAGGGTGACTTCTGACATGAACAGTCCTCTACGGAGATTCTGCTGCCACCGAGGGCGGTCCTGAGCCAAATGTTCTCTGCTGGGAAACACATTAATCCAAGAGAGACTTTTTTTAAAAAGTAAAATCGTTTCGGTTTTTCAAGCCTTCATCGGGACATTTGGATGGAAAAGTGTTGTCTTAAAAGTGATGGAAATATTTTCAAAATAAAACGAGAGATGAGAAAGTATTAGAGAAAAAAACCCTCTTTTTTTTCGTTAGTAGTGTTCGTTTGTTTTAAAATGTTGACGTGACTGGTAATCGAAAGAATATTTTTAATGTAACCTATTTTCCTAGATATATAGGTAATAAAGGACTATTTGCTCGTAAATTCATACCATAAAATAAACTGAACCCCCATTTTATGTCCGTGTTTTTGCAATAAATGTTTCATTTTCCTTGCACCCGTTATGTTACAATACAAAATATATTTTATTTATTTATTTTAATATTCATTCAATGTGCATATTCTAAAAGTTTTTATTTTGTGAGAATGGTTAGTTTTAAAGTGGGGGCTCGTTTTACAATTTAGGCATAAATTGGATCCTACTTTTATGAACGTAATTTTGTTTTTTCGTCGACGATGATTAAAACCTGACGTTTTTATTTTACAGTACCAAAGCCAAAAAGAAAATAAATAACAACAACAAAAAGTAATATTCAACTTTATACTCGTAAATTCCTACCATAAAATGCCCAAGCCTAATTTTATGGCAGGAATTTACGAGTAAAAAGTTGAATATTACTTTTTGTTGTTTTTTCTTTTCTTTTTGGCTTTAGTACTGTAAAATAAAAACGTCAGATTTTAATCATCGTCGACGAAAAAACAAAATTACGTTCATAAAAGTAGGATCCAATTTATGCCTAAATTGTAAAACGAGCCCCCACTTTAAAACTAACCATTCTCACAAAATAAAAACTTTTAGAATATGCACATTGAAATGAATATTAAATAAATAAATAAAATATATTTAGTATTGTAACATCACGGATGCAAGGAAAATGAAACATTTATTGCAAAAACACGGACATAAAATGGGGGTTCAATTTATTTTAGGGTAGGAATTTACGAGCAAATAGTCAGTTGAGAGTTAAGGGGATGGGTTTATAGTTAAGGGGATGGGTTATATTATAATCATCCTGAAAAAAATCACGCTAGGTCTTATTTTGTGGGTAGGTTTTATTTTCGGGTAAACGCCTTAGTAGTCACTCAAGAGTCGAGTCACGTTTTATTTATTTTGTAATTAAATAAATAAATAGATAAATAGGTGAATAAGAGAAGAAAAACACCTATAATTATCGTTTAATGGTTATTTTCACTGAGACTTTTTCATGGCCGATCGTGAAAGCCGACTCCTCATTCATTATTAAGCTGCAATTATCAAGATGATAGCAAATTGAACTCCTATCTGTTGCAACGAAGTTAGGGTACTACAGCTAGTTTAAAATAAAGATAAAATAAAATTCTAGAGATATTCAAATTCAATACATAAAAAAAAATTATTGCAGAAGAAATCACCATGTATCATGACAGCACTGTGAGTTAATCACATCGCTATCTATATATTAATACGCTTGTTCCGGTTTCGGTCGATGTGCCCTCCGGTCTTCTTCAGGTATTTCTTGTCGGACTCGTGAGCCTTCTTTTTGAACTCGGGAACCTTCTTGTCGTAATCAGGAACCTTCTTGTCGTAATCGGGAGCCATCACGGAATCTTGAATCCCACCCTTTATTCAGTCCACGGGGGTATCCTGTTCTTATTCCGCTAACCATAGCTGGGTACAAGAGTTAATCTGTATTAATTATTATTCTATGTTACTGTCGCCCCTTTTTTCTTCTTTTTTTTCCTCTTTTTCTTTTTTAAATCAAAGTATTGAACCCCTCCAAAAAACTTACAGTGAATAAAACTCTACCATCTATATGTTAATATTCTTGTTCCTTAATCTTCCGACCGTTATCATCTTGCAACACCCTCTGGTTAAAAAATGAGACCGTCCAAATTGTTCAAGATGCAATGCAAAAAATGTACATCCAGATTACTTATTTGCCCCATTTTATTTCACCTAATTTCAACCAAAAAATTCTCTAAGGTCTTGCGTCGCTTAAATGTTCAACGTAAAATTAAAATGAATTGAAAAAAAAAAAAAGTTACAAGTTTGTTTTATTTGAAATGTTGAATCACGGAATATATTTTAATTTACGCTATATTTTAGCGTACCAGCGTCAGGCGAATTTCTGGTCCAACTTAGATATTTTCGGAGTCGTGTTTTTGTCACTTTTTTTGTCGGTAAATTAATGTAGATATTTTAACGCCTCCACCAGATTTTTATCTGCAAATCAATGTAAATATCATAACCTTTCCCCTTTTATGGAAAAGCGAGAGAGAAAGTTAAATCAAAATTATTATACTTTTTACATATTGAACTATTTTGCAATAGCTCTTAAGTAAACACATCAAACGCTGTAATAATTAAATGGTATATCCACAGGTCCCGCTAGTTAGTAATGATACAGACTTTAATTTTTTTTATAGAAAATATCTTTTTACCGAAGAGAAAAAATAAATTTTCCCCATATCTAAGGTAGATAATTGCACGTATGGTCTTCCGTAGAGAAAATGGTTGAAGCGCCCTCAACGTAATATTATACTGAAGTAATACGGCTCGCCATTTAATAGGTCATGTCTCATACAGCCGGCTTTTCGAAAATTGTTGCTCTCATGTCTGGCTTAGACACACAGACAAATGCTTACCACAACATTAACAAAGGACTAATCACAAATTAAGATATCAAAGAAAGAAAATTCTAAGAAATTTTCTATATTTTACTATTTCTGAGAAGAAACAATCCACAATGATTGTATGTCCCAATTTGATCTTTTTCAAACTCAAGACAAATGCTTACTACACCATTAGCAAAGGACTAATCGCAAATTAGGATACCAAATCAAGAAAAAGAAAATTCAAAAAAATTTCCTATATTTTATATTTTACTATTTCTGAGAATTGAAGTAACAATCCACAATGATTGTATGCCAGAATTTAACATTTTTCAAACTCAAGACAATTGCTTATCACACCATTAACAAAGGACTAATCATAAATTAGGATATCAAATCAAAGAAAAGAAAATTCTAAGAAATTTCCTATATTTTACTATTTCTGAGAAGTAACAATCCACAATGATTGTATGCCAGAATTTAACCTTTTTCAACTCAAGACAAATGCTTACCACACCATTAACAAAGGACTAATCATAAATTAGGATATCAAATCAAAGAAAAGAAAATTCTAAGAAATTTCCTATATTTTACTATTTCTGAGAAGTAACAATCCACAATGATTGTATGCCAGAATTTAACCTTTTTCAAACTCAAGACAAATGCTTACCACACCATTAACAAAGGACTAATCACAAATTAGGATATCAAATCAAGGAAACAGAAAATTCTAAGAAATTTCCTATTTTTTAATACTTCTTTTTTTTCTTCAGAAAATAATGACTTTTCACAACAACTAAGAGGACTTTGACAACAATAATCAAGGAAAATAATCACTTCCTATGTTGGTTGGTTGGTTTTACGGCATATCAATCCTTTTAGGATCATTTTATACCAAATCAAGTCATTTTTATATCAGGTTGCTTACAGTACGTTGTTGCTTAAATGGTCACCCATCTTAGTATTGAACAGGCTCATTGCTGCTTAACTTCGGTTATCTAGCGGGAACCGGTGTTTTCAAACGTGACTTGACTGTAAGCCCTATGTTCGTGTAAGTCGCATTAAACTTTGCGACAATAATGAAAAAAAAACCCCAAAAAAACCCAAAAAAACCCCCCAAAAAAAACGCAAACTAGCTGGACCTGTGGATATACCACAGTATGATAATCTAATTATTACAATGTTTGATATGTTTACTTAAGAGCTATAGCAAAATAGTTCAATATGTAAAAAGTATAATAATCTTGATTTAACTCTCTCTCACCCTTTTTTTCTTTCTTTCCTTCTTTTATATTTTCATTATGTTCAATTGAAACAGATTAGCGTTATCGTTTCTGAGTAGTATGTCCTATTTCTTCCTTTTCTTTCTCTATAATAAAGATGGAATGGTCCATTAGCTGATTTACATTTTTGCATTTCATCCTGGACGATTTGAATGTTCCCATTTTTAACCAGAGGATGTTGCAAAATGATAACGGTCGGAAGATTAAGGAACAAGAGTATTAAAATATAGATGGTAGAGTTTTATTCACTGTAAGTGTTTTTGGAGGGATTTAAATACTGTGATTTAAAAAAGAAAAAAGCAAAAAAAAAAAAAAAAAGGGACGACAGTAACATAGAATAATAATTAATACAGTTTACACCTGTACCCCAGCTATGGTTAGCGGAATGAGAACAGGATACCCCCGTCGACTGAATAAAGGGTTAGGTTCAAAGTTCCGTGATGGCTCCCGATTACGACAAGAAAGTTCCCGAGTTCAAAAAGAAGGTTCCCGAGTTCGATAAGGCTCCCGAGTCCGACAAGAAATACCCGAAGAAGGCCGGAGAGCACATCGGCCGAAACGTTGAACAGATAACAATAAAGATAAGGAAAATAGTCCAAATAATCCAAATAATCCAAATACATCGACCGAAATGTTGTACAGATAACAAAGATGAGGACAATAGTCCGAATAATCAAAATAATCCAAACACTTAGACGAAACGTTGTGCAGATAACAAAAATGAGAACAATAGTCCGAATAATCCAAATAATCCAAAAAGAAAAAGATTATAAAAAAGAGAAATAAGGTAAAAAAAAAAATCAACAAACAAAAAAAAAATTGTTATATTGCATACATATTTCATATATTAAACACTAGAAGTGGCTACCCAGCATCGCCTGTGTAGAAGGGGGTAAAAAAGATAGTCAGGCAGATCCATTATTGTTGAATCACGAGTTAGATCCTCACAGGGTGTCCCATTAAAATCCCTATATAAAAAAAGACCTTGCGTTGATCCAGCCACTCTGACAAGAAAATTAATGTCTCTAATTTAAATGCAAAAAAAAAAAAAAAATTCCATGCTGTTATTTAAATTTTTTTAAAATTATCTTCGAATATAAATCAAATCTTCATTATTTCTACTCAAAAACCAAGATCTGGTGATAGTGAATGTGTATATATATTTACTTAGTCGTTAATTGCTTTATTTTCATAGTTTA
Organism: Doryteuthis pealeii; assembly: GCA_023376005.1. Classification (NCBI taxonomy): domain Eukaryota; kingdom Metazoa; phylum Mollusca; class Cephalopoda; order Myopsida; family Loliginidae; genus Doryteuthis; species Doryteuthis pealeii. The sequence goes on along the minus strand of CM042172.1, from coordinate 33,421,506 downwards.
CTCCGGACATACATACACACCAACTCCCCTTTATATATGTATAGATAACAACTATTATGGGACAGATAGACTATTATCATTACATGATAAACGAAGATGCATTGTTGAGTTCGAAATAACAATACATTATGTTAAATTGGTCTTATCCCTATTGGCATTTAAAAAAATAATTATGTAAATTAGATATTCCATGACTCTGATCAACGCCATTTGCTCGTACATATAATATACATTGCACGTTGACTATGCATATTAAAGATTTAACATGATGTCTCGGTTAGCTCAGTCGGTAAAGTATCTGACTAGGAACCACTACGTTCCAGGTTCGATACCAGCTCAGGACAACTCAGCGTATGAGTAGCATAGGGATATATGCGGTAAAAGTAGCATAGGGATATATGCGGTATATTCCCCAGCTTTTTCATTTCTCTGGCAAGGTCCAGGTATTTATCAATCGTTTCGTTTTCCTTTATCTTCACCCTGTGGTCTGCTGGAATCGCAAATCCACCAGTTGACAAGTTCTTTCTTGTTTGTTAATAAACACTAGATCTGGTCGACTCACTCGCTGACTTGCTGATACCGACTCTAGGTAACCCCGAATATATATATATATATATATATATATATATATATTATGTGTGTGTGTGTGTGTAGGTGAAGAAATAGCTTTAACAGTGACTGAACTGTAAATGTTATAATTCTTTTTTGTTTTACTTTAAGATATATTATAGCTTAAAACGACAACAAAAAACAAAAAAACAAAAACGAACCCTTCAGGATGAAACACTGCTGATGAATGTCCGACAAAGACGTGATGTTTGCTGTATTTACCACGGATGGGCTCCCATATGAATAAATAGTAAATCGTGAGGAAAAAGGCGAGTCCCACTACAAGACCAACGTAGATGCTGACCATCAAACCTCTGTAAAAGAGAACGGTCACATGAGACGTGGGTTGTTTGCCCGGTTGGACACTGCCACTAAGTTTTGGTTTGGCTGATTTTCTTCTTGGAGAAGGGGGTGGTGCTTCAACGCTGGTGATACTCTCCATGTCTTATTTGGTTTTGTCTTTTTTTATTTTTATATATATATATATATAAAAAATGTCTTCTATTCAATTCTATCTAAGCAAGAAGGTAAAAAAAACCACCGGGTTCGGCGTCGACGGGAGCAGGCGATCAAATGCTCTTGTCGGAATTGCAACTCTAATTGATATGTTGCAGGATAGAGCTCATGTCAACAGATCGTTGATCTACTTCCGAAACAGATTAACCGGAACAATCTTCGATTTAATCATCCTTTTTTTTTTATTTATTTTTTAATTTTTTATTATCCTTTTCCTCCTCGCTGGGTGTCCTAGAATCTCCCAAAACTGAGCAATTTTGTTATTTTCTTGCGCTAAATCCCCATATTTGTCAACGTTAATCTGATTTGAGGATATTACTCCAATGAGCTGATCCGCTTCGAGTTAATTATTGTTTACTAGTCTGGTTACTCCCATGTTGTGATAAAATTGACAATTTATTATTTTTTTTACTGATAATTAAATGAAGAGAAAAAAGAATAAACAAAGCCTATGAGCGGGAATGTTGTCTTCGTATATTCATCATTTCAATATACAAACCTCGTCATTATCATCATTATCATTACTAAAACTATAATTGAGATTATCGCTTTAATTAATAGCTTTTCAAGCAAATACACACTACAGTAAAAGATAAAATAGAGTTTGAATAAAATTTACAGTTTTATATCTATCGGGTTACCCTCGCAACCCAAATAAAATATAAACATTCGGCTAATCTTAAACTAAATTCCTGTCGTGTCTTCATGTGCGTAATCTTACATTATTTGAATTTTCAATTTTTGATACTTTTATATTTATTTGTCCCATGCTTCGAAAAAGCCCAGTAAAAAAAAAATTCTTAAAAAAAATTCATTACCATCTATATATATTATATATATATATATTATATATAAGTCGATGGGCGCCCTTAAAGTCGGTATCAGCCAGTCAGCGAGGGAGTCTATCCCCTTTTAAATAGCGCTAGACCAAGGAGATTGTTTTTTAGCATCTGAGGTGGCGAGCCACACCTACCATCAGCTCCTTACTTTACCGCACAGACCCCTGTGCTTACTCATACGCTGAGTTGCGAGGACCGGTGTCGAACTAGGAACTTTGGTTTCTTCTCTCTCTCTCTCTCTCTCTCTCTCTATATATATATATATATATATATATAATATATATATATATATATATATCTTAACTTAAACACACACATACACACACATATATTGATTAATTGAATGGTTGATTTTAATGGCATGTTAATCCGTGTAGGGTTATTTTATGCCCCGAACTTAGGACATCGTATTCATAGTTTGCTGGTGCGTTTTCTATGTATGCATTACACTGTGGACTACAATTTTCGTTGAGTTAGATCTGACATTTGTTTTTGACTATTTTTGGACTTCTGAATCCAAAAATGACCCCAGTTTTTTTTATATATCACATCAACTTTTTGAGCTATAGGATACCCACGATTTTTTTTCAAAACCATAAAAATACAACATCTAACAAATTTGTGCCTATTTTATGGAATGTTTTAAAAATTATATATAATGGAAAATAATAAAGCAACACAATTTAACTCTCTCTCTTTTTTTACTCTCTCTCTATCCCTCCATCCACCTCTCTCTCCCCCTCTCTCTCCCCCTAGGTCCCAGCGACATATAATTGTCTTAAAGATATTCTTTTTCTATCTCCCACCAACCCATTTTCTCTTAAGCGCGAGTAACGTAGAATCGTCTTATCCGAAGACAATCTTTCTCTCTCTCTTTTTCTCTTTCTCTCCCCTCCCTTGTCCCTCTCTCTCTCTCTCTCTCTTATTCACTTTATCTCCCTCTCTCTTTCGCTCTCTCTTTTTTTCTTTATCTTTCTCCCCCTCTCTTTCTCTCTCTCTCTTTCTCTTTATCTCCCCTCTCTCTCTTTTCTTTATCTCTCTCTCTCTTTCTCTTTATCTCCCCTCTCTCTCACTCTTTCGCTCTCTCTCTCTTTCTCTTTCTCCCTCCTCTCTCCTTCGCTCTCTCTTTCTCTTTCTCTTTATCTTACCCCTCTTTCTCTTTCGCTCTCTCTCTTTTTCCCTTTATCTCCCCCTTTCTCTATCTTTTCTCTTTATCTTTCCCCCTCACTATATTTCGCTCCTCTCTCTCTTCCTTCTCTATCTTCCCCTTCTCTCTCTTTCTCTTTCTCTCTTTCTTCTTTCTCTTCTCCCGCTCTCTTTCGCTCTCTCTCTCTCTTTCTCTTTATCTCCCCCTCTCTCTCTTTCGCCCTCTCTCTCCCTGTCTGTCTTTGTCTATTTCAACTGTTCCTTTATTCTCTTGAGGCCGAGTTGTCGTAGAGTTGTTTCTCTCTCTTTCTCTCCCTCCGACCCATTCTTTTATTGAGTTAGATCTGACACTCGTTTTTGACTAAATTTTGAACTCTGAATCCAAATTTATCCGGCTAAACTTGCAAATCGGTCGGAAAATTAGGATGACCCAGAAAAAACAGAACCCACAAATTTTGTGATAAAACTGTTAATTTTAACTAGGGGGTTAGGGTTAGGATTAGGATTAGGTTTGGGTTTAGGGTTAGTTTAATGGGAAAATAAATAAATAATTTGGGTTCTGTTTTTTTCTGGGTTATCCCTGTATACCAATTCATCGCTCTCGGGGGGCTTTTAACGATACGGAACAAGTGTAGCTAGCCAATGCTAAAGGCAAAAAGAGGCCAAATTCTTCGAAGACCCCTCTTTTATAGTGGGCATCATGTGACCCTAAGGGCTTATAGGGAATATGAAATGATGAGATGAAGAGAAATAAAAAGACACAACTCTTTCGAAGTATAGATGGAGACTTTTATGATCAGACCGTTAACTCTGGACGCCAGAGTCCAGACGCTCAGAACTTTATTTATTTATTTATTTAATTTTAATTTAATTTTATTTTATTTAAATCCCCACAGGCTGCTGCTGGTGTCCGGTGAAAGAGGATCACCATTCCCTTCATAAATTTTCACACATTTTAAGGTTAACACAGATGATCCAACTCTGTGATATCGAAGCAACAAATCAATGATTCTCTTTGTGTCTTCATATTTTTCATGAAGATACACTGAATGCCTATTTAGGACTGCACCATATGAATTACCGTTGTGGAGGAGGACAGACTTTAATCTCTGATGGTAGGTGTGGCGCTCCACCTCAGACGCAAAAACAACCTCTTGGTCTAACGCTAGTGATAAGAGGTTAGACTCACTCGCTGACTTGCTGATACCGACTTTAGGCAACCCCGACTATATATATATATATATATATATGTGAAGAAAGGAAGTGAATCCGACAATATGTAATATATCAAGGAAAATGAAAAAACACAGGTTTAAATGGGTTAGGTGGTGAGTTTATTGGCCGACGCTGCAGTGTTTCGATCTATTAATTAGATCATCTTCAGGGCATACGATAAAAAATTATTTATCACAGAATTATGAGAAAAGCGAGTGGTAATCCGTCATTCAGTCTGTTTAGAAATTTTTTTAAGTTTGAAAATATATATATATATTGCAAGTATCAATGAAAGTTGCTATTCAGTTGAGTTGTAGATTGGAATTCCCAATTCTTCCAGTAAGCCCTGTATTTCATGACAAGGCTTAAACCTACTGTCACTCCGAAAGTGTTGCAGAAATCCACTTTCTCTCAATTAAAAGTAGGATACATTCGCTCCTTTTTCAAGCATTTTTTTTCCTCATTCAGTCTTGATGCTAGGAATTCTGAAGCCGTTTTTAATAGTCCCAAAACTTGTGTCAAATCATTCAACTGATGCTGATCGAATCCCGTATGTGCTAAGTCATGTTCAGTTTCAAAATTTGAATCATTGCAGTCACTGAGTTCTTCATCATAATTGAGATCTTCAAGAGAGAGAGAGATTGAACGAAAACTAGCACTTGGATTTCAGCTAAATGAGTCACTGGACGTATAGCTGAAGGTAGACTATAATACTCAATTTTACATTTGTTTTTCTTGTTACTAGCAAAAAACAAAAACAAAAAAAAACCAACAAAAAACTAAACGCCTTCCAGGCGATGTAAAAATTAATTTTTGAAAGATATTCGGAGTTAAAAATTCAATGTCAGAGGGTTTGTATCATAAGTAAGTAAAATCATTAAATTTATTAATGGAGTAAAAAAAAATAAAACAATTTGAAATGGAAACTGAGTTCTGTTCCCCTCAAATAAAATATTGTGAGCTTTTATAAATTATTATTAAATAATTATTTTGAATTTTTTATACATCATAAATTTTACACAAAATCGTTGGTTTTTATTTATCTATAAACTTTTTAGTTAACTTCTTGTTGCTGAAAAAGAAAGGTAAGAGTAAAAAACAATTTAAAAAATTGCTTACTTAAATTTTGAGTGTAACATAGGGTTGTTTTATTCTATGTATTAACGATTTTGACGATAAAATAAATACTCATTAATTGACTTGTGCAATCATTGAGAATATTGTGATGTAAGCTGTGATGTAGATTTGGTTACAGACAAAAATACACCCAATCTCCATTATAAATAGATATGGTGAGGTTTTCATTAAACAAAATTAACAGTCTGTGCAATGATATTTTGGCTCTCGCCAAATCATAGGTATGCCAAATGCCAAATTATCACGCATTCCCTTGATCTACATCCGCAAACTCTTAACACATTGCTTGCAGATCCTGTGAGGGGCTCAAGGCTTGTCTTAATCAGCCAGTTTTAATTTGAAATTGTTATAGGTGATATACCCTATAGACTATAGTGGAATGCGCCGACGGTTACTATAAGTAACAGGAACAATTACGGTTTGAGGAAGCCAATGCGAGTCATATATATATATATATATATATATATATATATATATATTGGAAATAATGATAAATCTGAAGGAAAAATAGCTATAATAAAATAAAACCAGAAAAAACACTATTGAATAAAAGAAATGCAATGATATTCTATTCAAATGCAAACATGCAAATAACTTTAAACTTACATAAAACATTTAAAAAGCCATAAGAACATTTACGTACCCATACATACATATACAAAGTCCCGACAATCGGAACATGAAATACATAAAATACATTAGAATATGCATATTCACAAATAAAGAGATCAAACTGCGATGTCACAAACATGACCAACATGCGCAAACCATACTTTTAAAAAATCGCCAGTGTACGCGTGTTTGTAAGCAGCGTATCAAACAAATGCGGAAGGAGAAATTTGAAAAAAAAAACGCACTCCGGGTGATGTAAAAATAGATTTTTGAAACATATTGCCTGGGTGTGGGAGTTAAAAATTCAATGTCAACGAGTAAGTAAAATCATCAAATTCATTAAAGGATTAAAAAATAAAACAATGTCAGCGAGTAAGTAAAATCATCAAATTCATTAAAGGATTAAAAAAAAATAAAACAATTTGAAATGTAAACTTTAAATATGTATTAAAATAAAACAAACTATATATAGATATATAAAACCAGTCATGTATTTATTAAAACTTATTTAAAAAAACAATGAGGACAGTCTAATGTTGCATGTTCAAATTTTGAGTGTATTTATTCTATGTTATGACGATTTTGGGTAATGTGACGTAAGCAGTGACGTAATTTTTGTTACAGACAAAAACCGGAAGCGAATCTCCATTATTAATAGATTAATAGATAATATATATATAATATATATATAAACTCTTGTCACTAAAGTATTTGTCTGTTCACTTGAATGTGTCACGCTGAAACAGACCGACTGATATAGAATCAATGATTTGTCATATTTCTCAACTCTATTGATAGGGAAAGTGTCCAGCAGAGTTAGTCCATAATAATCTATATATTAATACTCATGTTCCTATTTTGTACGACCGTTATCATCTTGCAACACCTTCTGGTTAAAAATGAGACCATCCAAATCGCCCCAGATGAAATGCAAAAATGTAAATCCTGATTATCTCGTGTTGCTTATCCACCGAATTGTTATTTCCTATGAATGTCGTCACCACAGCTAAACAATGGACCACTGCGTTTTTATCATAAAGAAAGGAAGAAAAGAAAAAGGACATGCTACACAGAAAAATATAATAAGAAAGAAAAAAGAAAGTAGCGGAAAATAGAGAGAGGGGATGAGCGCACGGAAGTGATAATGCAAATATTTTTTAATCGAACATAATAAAGAGATGAAAAGAAGGAGAGAGAGAGAGAGAGAGAGAGAGAGAGAGAGAGAGAGAGAGAGAGAGAGAGAGAGAGAGAGAGAGAGAGAGAGAGAGTTAAATCAAGATTATTATACTTTTTACATATTGAACTATTTAGCAATAGCTCTTAAGTTAAACATATCAAACTTTGTAATAATTAAATTATGATACTTGTGGTATATCCAGAGATCCTGCTAGTATCTAGAAATATGCGTGATAAAATAGATCCTAATTTCTATGGGGCTTGCCAACAAGGGGGAATTAGACAACGAGCCAATATAAGAATAATATCATTGAAAAAGAAAAACGAATAAAAAAAAACCAAATCCCAATTTTTTATTTTCATAATTCCTTTACCCTCATATTAAATGTTGGGGATTAATTGTGCGGATTAATAACTAACACTTGATGATAAAAAAAAAAAACGTTAAAATTAAAATTGTTAATATTTTTGATTTTTCGGGCTGTTGTCTTCATCTTTATTATGGTAGTTATTAGCACAACGTTTCGGCCGTTGTATCCTCCGGCCTTTCTCAGGCGTTTCTTGTGTATCCGAGTATAGTAATGATCCAACCTGGGAAATCATTTTTAATGGTTTGTCAGTTGATCAAACAGGCGTCGAAGAACTTTTTAACATTTCATTAAACCCTGAAAACACCCCCCCCCCAAAAAAAAAAGAAAAAAGAAAAAAAAAGAAACAAAACAAAACAAAACAAAACAAAAGCAATGATGTCATTATTTGAATGGAATATTCAAAAGTTCTTCGACGCCTGTTTGATCAACTGACAAACTATTATTAACTGTTATTAAATTTCTCCTTTAACCCGCTCACAGCAGCTCTCCAAGTGCGCTATTTCGATAATTTTTTACCAGGAGTAGTATAGAAAGCTATTGTGCAAGAAAATAAAGTAAGCGAGCGAGCGAGCGAGCGAGCGAGCGAGAGAGAGAGAGAGAGAGAGAGAGAGAGAGAGAGAGAGAGAGAGAGAGAGAGAGATTCAGCAGTGTAGTCTTCTCAGTTATTGCCCATGAAAATCACATATATATAACATATTCTTTTAAGTTCTATAATGTTAATTATTTTAGAAAATAACTAATATATATATAATATATATATATATATATATATATATATATATATATATATCAATGCTCGTGTTCTTTAAAAGTACAACCGTTAGCATCTTGCAACACCCTCTGGTTGAAAATGAGACCGTCCAAATCGTCCAAGATGAAATGCACAAACGTAAATGTTGATTATCTAGTGTTGCTTATCCGCCGAATTCTTATTTCTTATGTGCCGTCACCTCAGCTAAATAATGGATCATTCCGTTCTTATTATCAAGAAAGAAAGGGAAGAAAAAGACATGCTACATAGAAAAATATAATAAGAAAGAAAGAAAGAAAGAAAGAAAGAGAGTAGGAGCAAGATAGAGAGAGGGAGTGAGCGTGTAGAAGTGATAACGCTAATCTGTTTCAATCGAACATAATGAAAATATGAAGAGAGAGAGAGAGAGAGAGAGAGAGAGAGAGAGAGAGAGAGAGAGAGAGAGAGAGAGAGAGAGAGTTAAATCAAGACTATTAACATCATCATCATGTCGCGCAATTTGCACGGATATCCATGACAATCTCTCGCCAACCTTCCCTATCATTCATCGACTCTTGGAGCTCCTCTGCGCAGCATCCAGCATCCCTACATAGTTGGTCAATGTAGGTCCTGGCTGGGCGGCCCACATTAGCATGCCCATGTGCTGGCTTCCACAGTAGTACGTCGCTTACGACCTCGTCCTTGCTTCTCCAGCAGTGTCCTGCATGTCTAGCCCGTCTTACTCGTATGGTTTGTGAGATGAGGGGGGGGGCATGTGACCGTACAGTTGCTTTTTTGTGGGGTGCTGCTTCCACGACTTATTCAGGACCGCTCGCAGCATTCTCGTGCAGCTCTCATCTAGCTTATTCTCAAGGCGCTTCGTTAGGGTCCAGGTGGTACAGCCATATAGCAGTACCGACACAACCACAGTCTGGAAAGACTATTATACTTTTTACATATTGAATTATTTAGCAATAGATCTTAAGTAAACATGCCAAATGTTGCAATAACTGAATTATCATACGGTGGTATATCCACACTAATATCATATATTGTGTGTAATGAACGATCCCTAACTTTTGGCTATGTATGCCTACAAAAATATGTGGGGATTAAAAAAAACGAAAATAAAAATAAAATGAAAATAAAATAAAATAAACAACAAGCTCCCATGGGGCCTTCACCGGAAGAACCCTCTACGCATGTCCGTCAAAAAGGACTAACTCCCTACCCCCAAAAGAATAAGTCGGCTATTTGAATTTAGGCCGCAACTGAGTGATACCCCCTTGCTACAGGCGTCTATGACCCGTTCAATAAAGCCTTAGTCATAAAACTACCTCTTTCTTTGTCTCTTTCCTTTCTCGTTCTTTAAATGCCTTCTTTTCAGCGCGCCCACCAAAAAAAAAAAAAAAAAAAAAAAAAAAAAAAGAAGATGGGCTTAAAAGAAAGCCTGAGGAACACGCAGCCGAGAATATCCTAGCTACAGTGTGGAAATTTTTTTGGGGGGAGAAATTTCTTTGAGATGGCTGCAACAGGTAGCCCCCCCCTCCTAAGGGGGGGTGTTTTGTAAAAAAAGTTTATTTTTGTTCTGGGCCATGTGCCTTTATTTTTGTATTCGCGGGGTGAATTTTTGGAGGCCTCTGATTGGTCAGAGATGACATCATTGTAAGGGACGAGGAAGGTCCCTGACTGAAAACTGAAAATTTCGATAACATTAAAACATCCAAAACCAGTTATACCCCATAATTCGTTATGCCCATAAATATGTCTTCAACATCCAATGATATAAAGAGAAAACATTCAAACACTTATTCTTTCTGCTGTGTTTTTTTACATACAAATAAAAAGCATTCTTGACAAAAAAATTTAAAAAAATGGAAGAGATTCGTAAAAAGAATGAAGCTCTTCGAAAAAGACATGAGGTAAGATCAGTAAAATTATAATTTCCTTATTTTCCTATTTTCTATATTATTCTGACTTCTCTCATGGAAATGTAAGATTTTCCACAATGCAGTCAGAAGGTTATAACATTTCAAGTTCAAAGTAGGTTGATTTTTTTCGTCACTTTAAAAAATATATCAAATTCTCTCAAACAGCAAAAGTTGTGTGTTGGTATAATAAATAATGATACCAAAAACTAGCTCTCTTACTTGAACGATGGTTTGAGGAAATAGTATAAAAGATCATCTACTCAAATGCACTAAAAAGTCTTCATTTTTTGCTATATTTGCTCAGTAAAATTATAATTGCCTTATAATAGGGCCGGTTTAGCTCAGTCGGTAGAGCACTGGCCTAGGAATCGCAAGGTTCCTGGTTCGATACCGGCCCTCGCCAACTCAGCGAATGAGTAGCACAGGGATCTGTGCGGTAAGGTGAGGAGCTGATGGTAGATGTGGCGCTCCACCTCAGATGCCAAAAACAATCTCCTTGGTCTAGCGCTAGTGAAAAGTGAATAGGCTGTCTGGCTGATACCAATATTAGGCCACCCCGTCAACTTTAATACAATTTTCTATGTCATCTGACTTCTTTTGTGGAAATTGACAGGCAATCAAAAGGCTGTAGCATTTTAAGTTCTGGGTATGATCAATAGGGAAGGTTGACTTTTCCCATTAAAAAAAAATGTGCATCTTTCGTTACATGGGAGGCATTACAGTTCCAAAATTGACCTACCCTAATGTTCAAATGTTTTAAGTTCTGGCCATGAACGATTGCAATGTAACATTTCAAATTCTGGGTATGATCAATTGAAATAATAGATGTAACATTCTGTTATGTTTTTACATAGAAATAAAATACTAAGCACTGAATGAAAATGCAAGACCAGGTTGTTGGAAATGAAAAAGGTTTTTATCTAACACAGGATAGAGAATGCTTCTATCCTAAAAGTGTCAAGAGCTCAAACGTGTCTGCGCGACCAGCTAGCTCGTATACCTATCCATGTGTGTCATGGCGGAAGCCCCATTTCCGGTGCTAGTCTCCCACAATGCAACTTTCAAGGGAGGCGACTGTCCCCTATTGATCAAGGGGAGTAACTCTAGAATTTCGTTAGGTCTGGAATCTAACACTTATAAAACTGCTCTAATACAGTCAAAATCAATTCAAATCTGTAATTAAACAATGTAGTCTAGACCTTGATGTAGCTTACCATGTTTACAAGGATATTCCGAACATACTAAAATTCCACCGCTGGTACACAATAGCATTGATAATATAATAATTACGTATGTAAATTTTCATGAATACTTTGATGTTTTCCGTTGCTGAAGATGAGAGACAATAATAAACAAAGAGATACTGTTTACATCATTGGTTCCCAACGAGGGGCGTACGGCCTACAGGTGGACAATAGAGACTGATAGGGTCAGGGTCCAAATTTTCGATTTTTATTTAAAAAATTTTTTTTCTGTCTTTTGTTTATTTCATTTTTACTTTTCATAGATGGCTTGTTCTTTTGAAGAACAATGTATTAGTGTTTTAAGCTTCTTTAGCTCAAACGGAGTTCACTTTAAGAACTAACCTCCGGGCGGAAGCTTTAATGTAATGAAATATATTAAATTAAAAAGACTAACGAAATTAAATAAGAACGCATATAAAAAGATTACACTTATAAGATTCAAGTTGTAATGTGAAACAAGGCCTTCAAAAAGCGTGTTCATCACGTCGGGTCGTCACCACTTGTAAGATTCAAAGTGAATATTTGAAGAACATACAACTCCGACAAGGGTTGAGGGACAATACATTTAATAGATAACAGCACATGAATACAAAGGATATAATAGAAGAGTACATGGATACATAAAATACAAATACAAGAGTAGAAAAACCTACATATATAAAAAGACTGGAGCGCCCATAGATAGAAATGACTTATAAGGAGGGGGCCGGAGCCCCACCGAGAAAGGGGTAGACTGCGTTTAACCCATGTGGTCTCGTAGTGAGGAAAGAGGTAGAAAAGAGGAAGAGAAGTTTGAAATAGCCGCTTAAATACCAGAGGTCCCCTAGTGGGAACAAACGACAACCGGCGGGCATATAACTCAGGCAAATGGGAAAATAACCACTACACACTTATTTTAGTCATGTTTTAATTGGTTTCTATATAAAATCATTCATAGGATTGATTTTAATACATTGGAGAATAAAACAATAATATTAGAGATCAATAACACAAAGTAATTATTTATTAAACCGGTCTTCTTAAAACCATTATGCAAATTAACCACACCATATGTTATGTAAACCTTTAATTCTTAGTAACATATAAGACACATTGCAAGATTTTAAACGGACTAATAACATGGCTGTTTTCAGGCAAATCTAACTCAGATTTTCATAGAGACATCGTTAATAAATAATATTTATTCTATGTATTAATGATTTTAACTATAAATGAAATACTCATTGATACACGTACGCAATTGCTGAAGGTATTGTGACATAAGCAGTGACGTAGTTTCGGTTTGAAAGAGACATTATAATAATCTCCATTATAATTATATATTACCACATGGGAGACATCAAGATTTTAGACGTGGGTTTAGGTGGGGCATGGCAAAAAAGGTTGGGAACCCCTAGTTTACATTGTCGACATGCATTCGTCAAATTTCAATTAATTGTTACCAAAAGAATTAAGAATTTTATTGTTTGGTTTGGTTTGTTGGATTTTACGGCATGCCAACCCTTGATGGGTTATTTTATGCCGAATACGTTTTTTCCTATTTATGCTCGATGGATATTTAAAAAAAAAATTAAACTCAATTTTTTTCTATGCATGGCTAATTCATTATAAGTAAGTAAAGTCGTCGAGGTGGCCTAATGTCGGTATCAGCCAATCAGCGAGGGAGTCTATCCCCTTTTCACTAGCGCTAGACCAAGGAGATTGTTTTTGCATCTGAGGTGGGGCGCCACACCTACCATCAGCTCCTTACTTTACCGCACAGATACCTGTGCTACTCATAACGCTGATTTGGCGAGGACCGGTATCGAACTAGGAACCTTGTGATTTCTAGCCGAACGCTCTACCGACTGAGCTAACCCGGTCCATGCTGAGCTAATAATTGAGCAGAAAGACTCAGATTAATAATAGGACTTTATTTGAATAAAATTAGTTCTGAGGTGAATAGATAGTAAACTTTTTAAATATCCCATCATACAGGTAAAAAAATACCCAAATATTTGGTACAGCCGTGGGGGAAATTTGGTAGGCAAAGAGTAAATAACTTGGTCTGTTTTTTTTGTCTTATATATATATATATATATATATATATAAGATAAATCTAATGAGTCAGACGAACCTACTAAAAGTTTCGCTTAATGCTCTTCAGGGCTAAGATGTGACTCTTTTTTGCTCTACTTAGGTATTGAGCACGTTTTTACTTATTAGCTTTAATCTCCTGGCGGTTTTATATAAATATATATATCTTATATATATATATATATATATATATATGCATATAAATTGTTTTTTCTTTTGGCCAAAATATTGTACCAATAGATTATTTTTTGTTGGTACGATTATCTTAGTCTTTTCTTTTTTCCTAAAAATTTTTTCTCCCCGGTTGATGTTTGGTAGTATATTTTTACAATCAAACTATTTGCTGAGTTTTTTTCTCACCGCGAGGATTTACCAATAAGTTTGGTAATATATATATATATATATATATATATATATATAATATATATATATAATTCTCATATATACATATATAACTCTTTGCCTACTTTAAACCACTCACAGTGTCACTTGTTTACAATAATAATAGGACTTTATTTAAATAGAATGAGTTCTGAGATGAATAGATAGTGAACTTTGAAATATCCCGTCATACATGTAAAACAAAATAACCCAAAAATTTGGTACAGCCGTGGGGGAAATTTGGTAGACAAAGGGTTAATGCATTCATTTCTTTGCGAATCAAGTTTACGTTTAAAGAAAGTGCAGAGAAACTGACCTGTTGCCGGATGAAATGATATTTAATACCAGTTATCAAGTGGTTGAAGGAACAAGGAAAGACAACTCATTGAGGATGCAGCGCGGGACCCGCGTGTGCGAAGATGTGATGCTTGCTGTATTTACCGCGAACTGGTACCCAAACAAAGAAGTAATAAATGCCAAGGAAAAACGTGAGACCAATGACCAGACTGATGTAAATGCTCACGAATATACATCTCTGCATAAGAATCATATTTCTTGAATACGGAGCTCGGGCCGAAGTTTTTGTTGTATCTTGTTGCTGTTCCTCCGCATTCATTCTTAAAACTTTTTCTTTAAGACAAAAACGCCTTTAGGATGTTTGGTTGAATTAGAGTTGGTTATTTGGTTAAGTTAGTGTATGGTTATTTGGTTAAGTTAGTGTATGGTTATTTGGTTATGTTAAGTTAAAGTAAAATTATTTGTCAAATTAAAGAATAAGTATATGGTTAAGTTAGAGAATAATTATTTGGTTAAGTTTGAGAATAATTATTTGGTTAGGTTAGTGTATTATTATTTGGTTAAGTTAAAGTAAAATTATTTGGTCAAGTTTGAGAATAATTATTTGGTTAAGTTAGAGAATAATTATTTGGTTAAGTTTGAGAATAATTATTTGGTTAAGTTAGTGTATTATTATTTGGTTAAGTTAAAGTAAAATTATTTGATCAAGTTTGAGAATAATTATTTGGTTAAGTTAGAGAATAATTATTTGGTTATGTTAGAGAATAATTATTTGGTTATGTTGAGAATAATTATTTGGTTAAGTTAGTGTAATATTATTTGGTTAAGTTAAAGTAAAATTATTTGGTCAAGTTTGAGAATAATTATTTGGTCAAGCTAGAGAATAATTATTTGGTTAAGTTAAAGTACGATTTTGTTAAGTTAGAATATGATTATTAATTTGATATTTACTAATATTTTAAATAATTTTCCAAGTAAGTAATAAATAAAATAAAAACTTTGTAAGTAATATACTAAGTAAATAAAAGTAAAGTAAAAACTTAATAAGTAATTAAACCAAGTAATAAATTAAAAAACCAAAGTTTCCAGATAAGTAATAAATTTTAAATTCCTATATTTATCAGAATATGATAAAGTAGGCTTATTTGGTTAAGTTAGAAAATGATTTCTAGAATATAAATTGTCGCTATTTAGAATGTCTGTCGCGTATTGAGAGCGTGACAAATTGAGACTGATAGTATTTATTAAACATTTCAATGTCAATTATCATGAACCTTCAGACGACGTTTTTTGGCCGATTGATTTTGTTGTTAAGTTAATGTCTAATTATTTCAGATGATCTTTTAAAGACGCCCCGGGATGTTTCACTTTCTTTGAATTATGGTTTAACAGCAAAGTAAAAAAAGATAAAACAAGAAAAAATAAAATGAAATAAGAATTAAATGAAAAGATAAGATAGATTAAGTAAAATACGTTTGATCCCAGTCCCTTTCTCTATCCCCACCCTACTAGTTTTGCCAAAACTCTCTTTCTTTTTCTTTCTTTCTTTCTCTCTCTCTCTCTCTCTCTCTCTCTCTCTCTCTCTCTCTCTCCCTCTCTCTCTCTCTCTCTCTCCAGGGATAATATACTATAATGCATTATTTCTCTCTGTATAATATAATATTCTCTCTCTCTCTCTCTCTCTCTCGCCCCTGCGGATATCATAATTAAATATATTTCTCGCTATATAATATAATCTCTCTCTCTCTCTCTCTCTCTCTCTCTCTCTCTCTCTCTCTCTCTCTCTCTCTCTCTCTCTCCCTGCGGATATCATAATGTAATATATTTATCTCTCTATATAATAATCTCTCTCTCTCTCTCTCTCTCTCTCTCTCTCTCTCTCTCTCTCTCTCTCTTCGCTCCTGGGATATTATAATTCAACGGATTATTCCCAATTTGAAAATCCTCTGATGTGTTGTCGGTAAGAGGATTTTTTTGGATGTTTTTTTTCTTTTCATCTATTTGATTCAATCTCCCGCCTTATCCGGTGAACAATCCAAGGACAGTGTCAACAATTTAGATACAATGTCATTGGTTAAAATAAGGCAACGGCGTTCTACTTTATTATCGCACTATTCAAGGGATGATGATGATGATGATGATGATGATCTATTACATAATAATAATAATAATAATAATAATAATAATAATTGGAAGGTGATCCACTAGGAGTTATGCAAAAAATTAAATTTTGACCATACAACAAAATGGTATATGCATAAACCAGAATCTGTTCTTGAGAACGAAACGCATAAAATTCTCTGGGACTTAGAAATAAAAACGGATCACCTTATCCCAGCAAGAAGAGCAGATCTAGTGTTGATAAACAAAAAAAGAAAGAACTTGTCAACTGGTGGATTTTGCAGTTCCAGCAGATCACAGGGTGAAGCTAAAGGAAAAATGAAAAAATGTACAAATATCTGGATCTTGCCAGAGAACTGAAAAAGTTATGGAACATGAAAGTGAAAGTGATACCAATTGTAGTTGGTGCACTTGGAACAGTCCCAAAAGGATTAGAAAAGGGTTTGGAAAGTTTGGAAATCAGAGGAAGGATTGATACCATTTAGAACACTGCACTGCTGCAATCTGCCAGAATACCCAGAAGAGTCCTGGAGACCTGAGGAGACTTGCTGTCACTCAGCCTCCAGTGAAAGACCATCAGCTAATGCTGATGTGAAAACTCAAAAGGAGTAAATCTTATTATAATGGAGATTGTGTGTTTTTCTGTCTGTAACCGAAACTATATTACTACTCAAGTAACAATTCCCTTTGTTATTTACGTCACATTCTCCATGATTTTATTTTCATTTAAACCTCAGTTATTAATAAAATTGTTTTTAGATTATTAATACTGTTGATACAATAGCAATATCAAGCTTGCAACTTAATTATTAATATTGACAAAAATAATAAAAAAAAGTTAAACTTGTTCCAAATGATAATTAGAAAATAATAAATAAAGAAGCAAGCTTATTACACAATAAGAAATTTAAAAAATACAGTAATGAATACGATATCATTATTAACAGAAGAACAACCAGGATTTAAAGTTAAAATTGCAACATGCAATCAGAAAGAGAAAATAATCATATAAAAGCAGAAAACTAAATTAAACAAGAGAAAACTAGAAAGAGAAGAATTGCAAGAAAGAAAAAATCCAACAAAAAAAATGAAATTTGACCTGGAAAATGATACATATTAAATCGGCAGATATCAAGGACGTGTATTTTGCCTCTCGGCGGATCACAGAGTAAAAGGAAAACAAAATACTAAGAGAGCTGGAAAAAACTGACAAACATGAAGGTAAAGGTCGTATCAATTGTATATGGGGCACTAGGAACGGTTTCCAAGAGTTTGGAAAAGAATTGGAATTGGAAATCCAAAGAAGAATAGAGACTGTATTATTTTTGCCACCTCAAGGATACAACACAATCCTGGACGAACTGTTTATATTTCACTTAGAGCTAAAGCTCTTAGGAAAGATATGAATCCAACTATTCTCCCTCCAGCTATGGGTAAACAGTAGGGCACCCGAAATCTACGCAGAGCAGATTGATGTAGATTTTTGCTTGTCGGCCTATACTGCTGTGTCCATACATATAAAAATATAACAAGTGGTAAAAATTCTTGGTGGGGGGGGGTGGGCAGACCCCCCTGCCCTGGCTGCTACGGCCCTATACCATGAGTATTGGAAATCAATTTCACATAATTCAAACTGCAGGTGCCTCTACAGGGGTGTAGTCGGTGTATTCTACAACTCAACCGACAGGGCGGTCTTACACCACTGCAGGGGTGTAGTCGGCATATTCTACAGCCCCAGCCGATAAGACGGTCTTACCTCTCTGCAGGGTGTAGTCGTCATATTCTACGGCCCCTGCTGACAGGGCGATCTTACCTCTCTGCAGAGGTGTACTCTGCCAATAGGTTAGTCCTCCCATCAGCTATTGGTAAAACAGTCGGGCAGACTGGGGTCATCAACCTTGGTATGGCAACCGGTCTGGGAAGATTCTGAATTCAAGCCTGTTAAACTCCACTTAAGAATTGACCTTGTATCGCATCCTGCTCGTAAGGAGGGGTTGGGTAAATACATACAATTAATTTACCAATTATGAATTTATCAGACACGCATAATCATACCATATATTTTTAATGTAGTTTTTTTTTTACACCCGCCTAAGCTGGTGGTTCACTAGAGGCTGAGTGACAGCAAGCTTCCTCGGGTCTCCAGGATTCTTCTGAATATTCTAGTTGATCTTAACAGTGCTTACATACATTTTTACCGCTTGTTATATTTTTACAGGGTTTTATTTTATCAAAATAAAATAAATAAATAAATACAAGCCCTGTGATATAATATATGTTTGTGTGCTTTGCAAAATTGCAAAAACATTATTTTAAAAATGTATCGTTATCGATCATATGCAAATCTGATCTCTCTGATAGGATAAAAACGAAAAATCTCCAATCTCCTTGCCGTGTCAGTGCTACGGTATGGCTGCACGACTTGGGAACTACACAAGGATGTTGTGTTCTGTCTTGAACAAATCCTGTAAGCATTCCCTCCCTAAAAAGCAACTGTACGGCCACTTACCTCCTATCACAAAAACTATACGAGTTAGACAAACAAGACATGCTGGACACTGCTGGAGAAGTAAGGACGAACTCAAAAGGGACGTTCTCAAGTATACACTTACACATGGACACAGCAGTATAGGCCGACAAGCAAAAAACCTACATCAATCATATTGAAGTAAGTCAGTTAGACAGTCAACAATTGGTTTGAGCAATGTGACTGGCCAAGCATAACTGCACCAGTGTCAAGACAACTGGTACTTATGGGAATTCAGAACAGTCCACCCATGCACTTGGGTGAGTCCATTCCCTGAGTCCTGATTGGCTGCTTGTTTTGTAGGGTCCTCTGAGGCTCCATAAATCCTGCCACTTTTCAGTGGTCATTACGGCATCTCAGAATCGTATTCAGTTACGACTGTTTGCCGTCTTGTCTTGCCAATTCGACGGTAATTGGACTTAGTATTTTATAAATCAGCTCTGCGTAGATTCCTGGTGCCCTACTGTTTACCCATAGCTGGAGGGAGAATAGTTGGATTCATATCTTTCCTAAGAGCTTTAGCTCTAGGTGAAATATAAACAGTTCGTCCAGGATTTTGTTGTATCCTTGAGGTGGCAAAAAGAATACACAGAGAATACAGAGTGTGTGAATATGTATTTAGTCAACACTTAACATAGAACAAAGAAGTAGTACAAATCTCAAGACAAACGTACAAACAAGGAGGTTCAAATGGTTGGAGTTGACGCAATAATTTCGTTTGAATAAATTCCGACCTCATTCACTGCTGCGTCGACTCTTAAATGCTTCTGGGTCAGTCCATCTTGTAGGGGTGTTCACTCCTCTACAACAGATTTGAACTCGGGTCGACGAGTCCATTTCTTACGTTCATAACCATTACACCACGATTGCCTCCATTGTGTTTCATATACAAGAGATGTTTTGTATACGATGCGAAATCCAGAAAAACAAAGCACAAGACTGGAATTTGTGAACAAGCACGTGTTGTGGTCATGGCATGGTTTGTTTTGTTTTACGGCATATCAACCTCGGTGGGTCATTTAATGCCAACAAAGTTTTTAAATAAATACATTCTTAATGGATAATCAATATTGTTTATAAACTCATGTTTTTCTATTTAATCCATAGATGGGACCCTAACAGGTAGTACCATTCCGGGTCAGAGTGGACCAGGGAGCAATGGTGATGAAGAGGTGCTCCACATTCCCCAAACCTCAAAAACTAGAACCTCACCATCAGATAGAGTTTAACATCATTCCCAAGACATGAAGACCCTCAGCCACCACCTTCTAGCACCCATATGATAAAAAGGGTTGGGGCTTGCCATAAGAACAATAGGGTCGAGGCAATCATATAGGTGCTAGGGCTAGACATGACCAGCCAATTGATCGAAGGATAGCTATCCAACCGCCCGTCTAGCCTAAATAAGGACCAAAGTGGAGTATTACATGTCATGGACTGCTCAACCACCTGGGTTCTATCCTTAAGCACCACGGGTTGCCACCCACGGCCAACAGGTAGCCCCATTGGAGGAGTCTTACCCCCATGCAGAGGTGCAGTCGGTGTATTCTAAAGCCCCAGCCGACAGGGCAGGTATTTTTTTATCACCCCATATATATATATATATATATATATATAGATAGATAGATAGATAGATAGATAGATAAATAGATAGATCTAGAGTATATAGATATAGATAAGATGATATAGATAGGTAGATATATAAACAGGCATATATATATATATATATATATATATATATATATATTAAAGAAATGGATACAATAGAAACCTACTCGAGTTTCATCGTTAGAATCATCAGGGTTAAATCCACTGAATTAATCGAGTTACCGATTAATTGCAGCTGATCATACGTGTGATCAGCTGCAATTAATCGGTAACTCGATTAATTCAGTGGATTTAACCCTAATTATTCTAACGATGAAACTCGAGTAGGTTTCTATTGCATCCATTTCTTTAATAAATTTGCTCTATTTTGTATTGAGTACTTTGTATTTGTTTTATCACGGACTTAACCCCTGGATCCTGTGCACCTCCAACGATCGTGCTCATATTCACCGGTAAGCCACCCTTTATATATAATACAATATATATATATATATATATATATATATATATATATATATATATATATAATATATATGAAAGATTGAGATAGATAGATAGATTGATAGATTGATCGATTGGTTGATATTGAACCAGTTCAATTGCAATCCAATGATAATTTAATATAAATGTCTTTAAGACCTAGTTCAATGATCTTATGAGACCCCCTCCGAATCCATGATACGTGGTCTCCACTCAACTACATTTCAAAATATTAAATATGGAAACTTGCCCTTCCAGGATCTCCAAGCAGGCTTGGACCCCCTCTGGTCGAGGGTTTCGTTGGGTAGTACACGCTAGCCCTAAATAACTTGTAAACCCATCTAGAGTTGTACTATTGATTTTTTGAAAAATTAAGCTCTAAGTACATGAATTTCACGATCATTAGTTCAAATGATTTATGTGAACAATTAACAATTCTAAATAATCTTCTACTCTAATTAACTAAATACCCTTTTGTACGCCGCCCTATCGATTGGGACCGTAGAATATGCCGACTAAACCCCTGTAGAGAGGTAAGACCGCCTTGTCATCTGAGTCGGTAGAATATGCCGACTACACTCCTGCAGAGAGGTAAGACCTCCCTATCAGTGGGGCCGTAGAATACACCGACTACACCCCTGCAGAGAGATGACCGTCCTGTCAGCAGGGGCTGTAGAATATGCCGACTACACTCCTGCAGAGAGGTAAGACCGCCTTGTCAGCAGGGGCCGTAGAATATGCCGACTACACCCCTGCAGAAAGGTAAGACCGCCTGTCAGGGGGCTGTAGAATATGTCGACTACACCCCTGCAGAGAGGTAAGACCGCCTTGTCGGCTGGGGCTGTTGAATATGCCGACTACACCCCTGCAGTGGTGTAAGACCGCCCTGTCAGTGGAGTTGTAGAATACACCGACTACACCCCTGTAGAGGCACTCTCGGCTGTGGCTGTAGAATACGCTGACTGCACCCTTGTAGACGGCTAAGATCGGCGGCTGGGGCTGTAGAATACGGCACTTGTACTCCTGTAGACGGCTAAGACCGTCCCGTCGGTTGGGGCTATAGAATATGCCAACTATACCCCAACAGAGGGCTAACACTGCCCAGTCGACTGAGACTGTAGAATACACTGACTACATCCCTGCAGGAAGGTAAGACCGCTCTGTCGGATGGGACTGTAGAATACGCCGACTGCATCTTTGCAGAGGAGTAAGCCCCGCCCTCCAAAGGGCCGCCTGTTGGCTATGGGTGGCGACCCGTGGTGCTTAAGGACGGATTCTTGGTGGCTGTGCAGTCTAAGACACGCAACACTTCACTTTGGTCCTTACTTGGACAAGACGGTAGTTCGGAGAGCCTCCCTCCGATCAATAGGCTGATCCCATCAAGCCCTAGCACATATGATTGTCCCGACCCTTATATATATCCGTTGTGCCATATCCCTGTAGTGCTCATCTTTATCTTTATATACACAACGTTTCGGCCGATGTGCCCTCTTCATGTATTACGTGTTGAACTCGGGAACATTCTTGTCGAACTCGGGAAGCTCCATGTCGTAATCGGGAGCCTTCATACAATTTCGAACCGAACCCTTTATTTAATCGGCTGGGTAGATTGTTCTCATTCTGTTAACCATGACCAGCTACAAGTGTTGAGCTATCTTAAGTATTGTTATTTTCGCCTGTAGTCAGGATTGAACCTGCAACCTCCAGATGATTGTCACTTAGAACTGTATTAACTCAACCCTTATATTCGTTTGCCACACTTCTTCTTCTTCTTCTTCTTCTTCTTCTTCTTCTTCTTCTTCTTCTTCTTCTTCACACCTGCCGTAGCTGGTGGTTCACTGGAGGCTGAGTGACAGCAAGTATACTCAGGTCTCCAGGACTCTTCTGAGTATTCTAACCGATCCCAACAGTGCTGTAGTTTGGATAGTCTCGATTCTTCTGTTCACCAAAATTCTCGGATAGTCTCGATTCTTCCAGTTTACCAAAATTCTTTTCAAGACCTTTGGGGATCGTTCCAAGGGCACCAATTACGATTGGTACTACCTTCACCTTCATGTTCCACAGCACTCCTTGAAGGTTTTCACACCCACCTTATCTGGTGGTATTTCACAGGAGTCTAAGCGGAAGCAGATCTCCTCAGGTCTTCAGAACTCTTCTGAGTATTCTAGCCGATCTTGATAATGCTGTTGTCTGGATGGTCTCGATTCTTCCTCTGATTTCCAATTCCCTCTGATTTCCAGTTCTTTCGCTGGAGTTAGAGTAAACTCACTCAAGAAAGACCCAAAAATATTTTGCTTAAAGATGAAACACTTGTACATCAACCAGTTACATGAAACTATTGCTGTTACCCTGAATAGGTATGTCAAACTGAGTAACCCCCTAGGGCCGCATGGATTACATATGTATGTCATGAACGCTGCAGGGATTACATATATATGTCATGAGGGCCGAATGGATTACATATGTGTGTCATGAGGTCGCACCTAACGACCAAGTCTTTAAATCGTTTTTCTATATTAACAGAACAATGTCAGGATTGCTATCATTAATTTCTTTATTATCAACTAAAAGCAAATGAATAGGTCGACTATTGAAATGATATGAAAAACATTTTTGTTAAAAAAGAAAGGAAAAAACTATTACTGACAGAGTTCAAATGATAAAATGTACAAGTGTCACTGTCACTTTCAATTATAGATATGTGTTGATTGAAATCAGGAGAAGGTGAGAGGAAAGGCCCACTCCCTTTTATTGACTGAGTTAACCTCCCCCTTCCGCAACTCAAAGGAAGGCGTGAGAGACAATGCGTTAACAACACATTGCCAAAATGAAAATAAACGACCGTTTTGTTTGTTTGTTTTGTTTTGTTTTACGGCATATCAACCTCAGTGGGTCATTTAATGCGATAAATTTTTGAAATAAATCAATTCTTAATGGATAATACAATTTTTTTTATAGATACATTTTTTCTATTTAACCCATAGATGGGACCCTAACAGGTACTACCAGAGTGGACCAGGGAGCAATGGTGACGAAGGGGTGCTCCAGATTCCCCAAACCTCCAGAACTGGAACCTCACCAACAGAGTTTAACGTCATTCCCAGGACATGTAGACCCGCAGTCACCGCCTTCTAGCACCCATATGATAAAAAGGGTTGGGGCTTGCTACAAGGGCAATAGGGTTGGGAAAATCATATAGGTGCTAGGGCTTGAGGTGACCAGCCGATTGATCGGATAAACGACCGTTTTAGCCAAAGAATTTTTGGAAAAAAACCTTTTTAAAAAACCTGGGGTACTGTAAAAGTACCGTATGAGGGTACAGTCTGAGAGGGCCGCACATGTGCTTATTCGGTGGCCGAATTCAGCCCGTGGGCCGTATGTTTGACATGCCTGCCTTCAAAAGTTAAGTCCACATGACGGATTAAAAATTGACCAATTACGTTGTCGAGATAATCTCATGACGTAATCTTTGTTTTGCATGAAAGAAAATTACACGGAGCTTTGTAGAGAAATAATTTAGTCTCGGTTACTTAAGAGATTTTAAACATGTCGTCCATACTGCTAATCCCAACTGAACAGGAGGACTACTATGTAATTATTTTACCTCTCCACACTGAAGAGCTACCTCTAAACCTTATTAACATTGCTTAATGAAATCTGAATAATTATTCTAGCCATATCACAATATATTTCAAGTATAACAAATGAGATATAAAACAGGATGAAAACTCATGACTTAGAGTTTCACGCTCCCGATCCTCTGGTGAGATAGTGTTAAACACGCTAGGCGTGTTGGATAGAAGCTCAGGCATGTTTTCACGTGAAAATCGAACACATGGAACTCTCAGTCGCGAGTTTTTATCCTGATATCTTATTGTTTTTACCGAATATATATATATATATATATATATATATATATATATATATATAAAGACGCCCAGCCACCACCTTCTAGCACATATGTGATAAAGAAGGTTACGGGTTTGCCATAAGGGCAGTAGGGTCGGAACAATGATATAGGTGGTAGGGTTTGGTGTGACCAGCCGATTGATCAGAGGGAGCCTTTCCGACCGAAGTAATGGTCAAAATGAAGTGTTGAATGTGATGAACTGCTCAGTCCCCAGGATTCCATCATTAAGCATCACGGATCTCCACCCATGGCCAACACATGGCTCCAATGGAGGGATTTTACCCAGGCCAGGGCGGACTTACCCCTTACCAAATAAGCGCCAAAGGAAGTGTTGCATGTCATAAACCGCTTTGCTACCAAGATTCCACCCTTAAGCATCACAGGTTGCCTCCCACGGCCAACGGGTGGCTCTTTGGAGGGCGGGTTTTATCGCTCTACAGAGGTACAGTCGGCATATTCTATAGCACCAGCCGACAGGGCATCTTATCTCTGTAGTGGTGCCGTGGGCGTATTCTACCCCATCCAACAGGGCGGTCTTAGCCCTCTGTAGGAGTGCAGTCGCCGTATTCTATAGCCCCACCGACAGGGTGATCTTACCGCTTTGCAGAAGTGAGTCGGTGTATTCTTCCACCCCAACCGAGAGTGCGGTCTTAGCCCTGTACAGGGGTGTAGTCGGCGTATTCTACAGGGTCAAACTATAGGAGGGCTTTACCTGTATGCAGGGGCTCAGTCGGCTATTCTTCCAACCCAGTGGAGAGGGCGGTCTTAGCCCTGTACAGGGGTGTAGTCGGCGTATTCGACAGGCCCAAACTATAGGAGAGCTTTACCTCTCTGCAGGGGGCACAGTCCGCGTATTCTTCGACTCCAACCGAAAGGGCGGTTTTAGCCCTGTACAGGGTGTAGTCGGCGTATTCTGCAGGCCCAAACTATAGGAGGGCTTTACCTCTCTGCAAGGGCACAGCCGGCTTATTCTTCCACCCCAACCGAGAGTGCAGTCTTAGCCCTGTACAGGGGTGTAGTCGGCGTATTCTACAGGCCTAAACTATAGGAGGGCTTTACCTCTCTGCAGGGAGCACAGTCGGCGTATTCTTCCACTCCAACCGAAAGGTTGGTTTTAGCCCTGTACAAAGGGGTGTAGTCGGCGTATTCAGGGCGGCAAACAAATATGTATATCAAATGTACATCCACATCAATCAATTCAATCGTTTATCGTCGACAAACAATTCCCAATTTATTGATACGGATGACACTAATGATTAAATGGTCAAGTTAGATTTAACACAGATAAATATGTTGATCATATCGACTCACCAAACAGACAGTTGTTTACTTGAAGATTTTTTTTAACGAGGTTCGATCACACTGTTAAGTGTGGATAGCTGATAATAAAACAAACAAACAAAAAAAACAAAACAAAAAACAAAAAAACGTCTGGTTGCTTAGCTAAGCGGTTTATACATTTTCCTAGGTGATAATCGTGAGCACATGTCAAACTGCATATTTCACTTTGTCGGCGAGGATTAGCATATGCTGACTCTATCCATTGCTGAGTGGTACGCCCCACTCCCAAGATAATGAGACTCTAGGTCAGAAGCTCCAGTTATAAAGGGTGTCAACAAAGTCTGGGTACATGGGGATTAACATATACTTTTAAAACAGAACAATTTCTTTAAACTTCTTGATCAATTTAAATTGGCAGTAAAATAAATTTTGCGATAAGACCATCCCTCTCGTCCACTTAAGAGTACTGACTCGATTCTTTCTTCTTTAGACAGAACCATCATTCGATCTGAGTAGAAAAAATAACATCAGTAAATTAAAAAAAGTAAAGTATCTCTTATTTAATTCAAACAAAAAGAAAAAAAGAAAATTATTATTTCTTATATTTTAATTGTTTATGTTTAGATTTTATTTACTGCTGAATTACCATATCTGCCTTCTCGGAAAAATAACATAAATAAGTACCATAGTGAAATCTCCATGTACCCAGGCTTTGTGGACACACTGTAGATCGGTTGGTCATGCCAAGCCCTAGCACCTATATGATTGTCCCGACCGTATAGCTCTTATGGCAAACCCCAACCCTTATCATATATTTGCTAGAAGGCGGCGGCTGAGGGTCTTAGTATCCCGGGTATGACGCTAAACTGCATCTAGTGGTGAAGTTCCAATCCTGGAACTGGGTAGTTTGGAGTACCCCTTTATTGCCATTACTTCCAGGTCCACTCTGACCCGGAGTGGTAGTACCTTTAGGGTATCATCTCTGGGTTAAATAGAAAAAATGAGATTAGAAAATGTTTTTAAAACAATTGGGTTTGAAAAGCATCAAGTACCATCAAGAAGGAATAAACCAAATAAACTTCGGCATAAAATAACCCAACAAGGGTTATGCCGTACATCCAACTAACCACAAACGTTCAATTAACTCTTTTCCAACTTTAAGCCGCTCATAGAGGCTCTCTCATGACTTCGATCGTACCGTTAACCGCTGGCAGCGGCTCTCGCACGTATGAATTGTTTACACTGAAAAATACTACGTGAAAACCTCTGCCATCTTTTGTTTTGTCCGAAGTGAATGGGTAGTGAATTTTTAAATATCCCATCAACAGTTAAAAATACCAAGAAAATTTAGTACAGTCGTGGGGAAAATTTGTTAGACAAATAGTTAATATTATCATTATTGTTATTATCATTCTATCAGTATGTTTCACAGTACATAGATCCAAATGATTGATTTCAACGGCATTTCAATATGTCTAGGGTTATTTTATCCCTAGAACCGAGCAAAAGGACTCAGATTACAATAATAATAGGATTTTATTTGAATAGAATGAGTTTTTCTGATGTAAACAGATAGTGAACTTTTAAATATTCCATCATACAGGTAAAAAATACCGAAGAAAATTTGGTGCAGCTTTGGGGGGAATTTGGTCGGCAAAGAATTAACACGATCGACCGGAGGGTCCGATGGCTTCGGACCTGGACCGCATAAGTTAACGTCGTTGATCCCAGGGGGTCATACCCCCAAGCAACACTTGCCCCCTCGATTTAAAGGGGCGGGGCTGGGTTTATTGTCTGGTGCCCGAGGCACCCTCCTTGAGGGGGAATACCGACAGGATCAACGCATTTTTTGCACCCACCTCCCATGAGCTTCGGTTCGTGGGTGGTTACACATTAATAGGGCCTTGTGCCTAACCCGTACAACGTGGGGTACGTGGTAAATAATTCTCCAACCCTTAAACGGTCTGATATGCCACTAAAATCAACCAATCTGTCTCGAAGAATTCGGAAGATATAATGTGGTTTGAATTGATATTATTTTTATGGATAATTTATTTCAAGAACCGTGTACACAACAAACAAATGGTATAATGGTACCTTGACTTACGAATTTAATTCGTTCGTTCTTAACTCAATTTGCTCGTATATCAAATAAATTTTCGCCATTGAAATAAACTGAAATGCCATTAATTTGTCCCCCCCCCCCAACAGCCTAATTTCGCTCCTGGTCAGGGGTAGTTGTTGTGTCTAGCCACACCGAAGAGACGTGAAAGGTCAAAACACGGTGTCTGTGGATGACACACACACACACACACACACACACACACATATATATATATATATATTGAAGAAATGGATACAATATAAACCTACTCGAGTTTCATCGCTAGAATCATCAGGGTTAAATCCACTGAATTAATCGAGTTACCGATTAATTGCAGCTGATCACACGTAAAATGTTATTCAATGAACATACGTGTGATCAGCTGCAATTAATCGTAACTCGATTAATTCAGTGGATTTAACCTTGATGATTCTAGTGATGAAACTCGAGTAGGTTTCTGTTGTATCCATTTCTTCAATAAATTTGCCCTACTTTGTATTGAGCACTTTGTATTTGTTTTTCACGGACTTAACCCTGGATCCTGTGCACCTCCAACGATCGTGCCCATATTCACCGTAAGCCACCTTTATATATATATATTATATATATTATATATATATATATATATATATATTGGGAGAATATGTGCTTAATTGGAGTCGTTCCTAATTTTGAAAATTAATTAATTAATAATTAATTAGGCGGGAATGCCTATTTAATGTATGGCGTGTTTACAACTTATATATATATATATATATATATATATATATATATATATATATATATATATATATATTATTATATATGTCAATAAATATAAATATAATAACATTTTCATCTTGCTAAGCAGAAATATAGAAAAAGAAACTAGAAAGATTGTATAGAGTTTGGGAAACAAACAAATAAACAAACAAAAGACAGTTGAAACACGGTGTCTGTGGATGACACACACACACACACACACACACACACACACACATATATATTATAATATATATATATATATATATATATATATAAATGTTAATAGATATAAATATAATAACATTTTTAGCTTGCTAAGCAGAAATATAGAAAAAGAAACTAGAAAGATTGTATAGAGTTTGGGAAACAAACAAATAAACAAACAAAAAAATACAAACAAAAAAAAGAAACTAGCAAGAGATATATGACAGAATTTCAATAATCCTGACATCTAATCTCTTAGATTCGGTCGTCATAAATTCCGGACTTATTTCAACAAACACTCTCTAATAAGATTATCAAATGCGGGAACTTACTGCTGCTTACTGTGTCACATGGATTCTTTGTAAATGCAATAGATTATTCACAGCGACACACAAGAAAATTTAAATATGAACATACAATGAACGCGATTCCCTAACCCCTCTGCATAAAATAACCATAGACAAGTTAGCAGGCTCTTATGGTTAGACCCCAACCCTTTTTAGCATATATCTATCTTTCTCTCTCTTTTTCTCTCTTTTCTTTTCTCTCTTCTTTTTTCTCCCTCTCTCTCTTCTCTCCCCTTCTCTCTATCTCTCTAATTAGAGAATAACTTTGGTCACTGTCCTACACCAGGGGTCTCAAACACGTGAAGTTCCAGTTCTGAAGCTCTGGGAAATGTGAAGTACACCTTCCTCACCATTACTCCCAGGTCAACCCTGACTTGGAGTAGTAGTCCTTGTTAGGGTCCCATCTATCGGTTAAATAGAAAAAAAAGTTTAAAAATGTGTTTTAAAAAAATTTGAGTAAAAAGAAAACAAGTACTCATCAAGAATGAATAAAACAAATTATCTTCGCCATAAAATAACCCAACAAGGGTTGACATGCCGTAAAATCCAACCAACTAACCAACCAACCTAACTCCTATGCATAAAATAACCCTAGACAGACTGGCATGCTCCTATGGCAAACCCCCAACCCCTTTAATCATATATGTACTAGAAGGCGGTGGTTGAAGGTATTAGTGTCCTGGATATGACGCTAAACTGTATCTAGTGGTAAAGTTCCACTTCTGTAGCTCTGGAGAGTGTGGAGTACCCCTTCATTGCCATTACTCCCAGGTTCACTCTGACTCGGGATGGGAGTACCTGTTAGGGTCGCATCTATGTGTGAAATAGACCTGTTTAACATGAATCGTATTCTATATTTATAAAAATTCAATTTACCTACAACTCGCCAAAATTTAAGAATTATCTAATTTCTTTTTAGTTAAAATATTACAAAACCACATAATAATTTTCTAAATAGTTTTCAACATACAAACCATCTTCCAATAAAAAATCCATAAATTTCAAAAAATGTATTGTATAAAAACACAATAAAATAAAAAATTCTCTTGCGCAATATTGTACACTAAGTACCAATCTATATACATATATAAAGGGCAGTTGTATGTATCTGTATGTTCGGAGGAAACTTCGAAAATAAAACAATTAACGACAAAGTAAATATATATACACATTAAATATCACCAGAGCTTGGTTTCTGGGCAAAGATAATGAAGATTTGATTTATATTCGTGAAGATGATTAAAAAATAAATTTTAAATGATAACAGCATGGATTTTGTTTTCATTTAATATTTTAGATAGTAGACATTAACATTTCTTTTCAGAGTAGCTGGATCAATGCAAAGTCTATTTTTTTATATAGGGATATAAATGGGGCATCCCACGAGGATTCAACTCAATACTCAGTAATAATGGATCTGCAGGGACTAACTTTAAAAACCTCTACCCAGGCGACGCCGGGTAGCCGCTGCTAGTCTATATATAAAGGGCAGTTGGTATGTTTGTATGTTTCAATGTCCAGAGGAAACTATGAAAATAAAACAATTAACGACAAAGTAAATATATATAAACATTCACTATCATCATATCTTGGTTTTTGAGCAAAAATAACGAAGATTTGATTTATATTCATGAAGATAATTTAAATGATAATAGAATGGAATTTTTTTTTGTATCTAATGTTGTAAATAGTAGACATTAATTTTTCTTTTTGGAGTGGCTGGATCAGCACAAGGTCTTTTCTTACGTGGGGATTTTAATGGGACATCCGGTGGGAAAGCAACTCACGATTCAGTAATAATGGATCTATGAGACTAAATTTTAACCCTTCTCTATCCAGGCGACGCTGGGTAGCCGCTTTTAGTGTTAAATAAATTTTGGCCATTTTGTTAACATAAATATTCATTTATTGTACTTTTTAAAATCTGATCAAGCAAAGCAGCTATTTTTAGTTTTTAATTTCTCAAAATTTAAAACTCCTAATTTATATTTTAAACTAAGGTATTTTCCCCAACGTCTCTTCTTTGATTTACAACTGGAGTTTGTGTTTCGATGCATTGTGTTATCCAAACTACAATCTATATATTAATACTCGTGTTCCTTAATTGCACGATCGTTATCATCTTGCAACATCCTCTGGTTAAAAATAAAATTGTCCAAATAATCAAAGATAAAATTCAAAAATGAAAATCCTGATTGTCTGGTGTTGCTTATCCGCCAAATTCTTATTTCTTATGAGTGCTGTCACCTCAGTTAAATAAAGGACAATTCCGGTTTTATCATAAAGAAAGAAAGGGAAGAAAAGGGACATGCCACGCAGAAAAAAATATTGTAATAATTAAATTATTATATTGTCGTATATCCACAGGTCTGTCAGTTTAATATATTTTTTAATCTAATTTATGCAAAGTAGATATTTTTAGTTTTTAATCTCTTAAAATTCAAAACACCTAAATTATTTTTTAAACTAAGGTATTTTTCCCCGACTTGTCTTCTTTGATTTACAACTGGAGTTCGTGTTTTCATGCCATAATTTTATTCAAACTAAAATCTTTAATATTACAACTTCCCTTGATGTATTAAGTTGCTGGCTGGGGCGCGAGGGAGGAGATAATTGGCAGGGGGGGGCACAAAAACACGCACTGGTTGCAGAGGGGCTCACCCCTCCCCCAAATGGTTGAGAAACACTGCTCTAAAGATTTAGAAAACATTAGTTATTTATTAAGCTTTGTTTTGTTTGGCATAAAGGCCTTGCAAGCCTGTTATTCCGGAATGGTTACCCATCTAAGTAGTGACCAGGTTCATAACTGCTTAACTTTGATGATCTACTGAGAACCAGTACCTTTCAGTGGGATTTGATCATAAGCCAGACTTTTGAACAAGTGTGTATTTACCCAGCCCCTTTTCTTTCTCCTAGACTGGTTGGCTTACTAAGGCTAGAGCGTGAAGAGGGGGGGATAAAAACTTAAATTGGCATGGGGTGGAGGCATAAAGAACTCGTATTGGATTGAATGGGGCCACGGACCCCAAAGGTCTTCTTTGATTTACAACGGGAGTTAGTTTTTTGATACCATAAAGTAAAGTCGTCGGAGTGGCCTAAAGTCGGTATCAGCCAATCAGCGAGGGAGTCTATCCCCTTTTCACTAGCACAAAGAGATCATTTTTGCGTCTGAGGTGGAGCGCCACACCCACCATCAGCTCCTTACTTTACCGCATAGATCCCTGTGCTACTCACACGCTGAGTTAGCGAAGGCCGGTATCGAACTAGGACCTTGTGGTTTCTAGCCGAACGCTCTACCGACTGAGCTAACTACAATCTTGAATATTTCTACTTCCCTTGATGGATTAAGTTGACGGAGGGAGCGAGGGAAGAGATGGATAAATGCTCAAGTTGGCATGGTAGGGAACAGAAAGGACTTGCATTGGGTTGAAAGGGGTTCCACAGGACCCCCGAGGTTGAGAAACAACATACTTTAATAAAATTATCAAACGGCAGGAAAGTTGATGAATGGAGGCGAGGGAAGGGGGTGATAAAAACTCAAGTTGGCCTCAGGGGGACACAAAAAAAACTTGCATTGGGTTTAAATGGGGCCACAGCCCCCAAAGGTTGAGAAACTCTGATTTAAATAACACTCTTTTAATAAGATTATCAAACGGCGGGAACTTACTGCTTCTCTTGATGTGTAAAGTTGATGAATGAAGCGCGAGGGGAAGGGGGGTGATAAAAACTCAATTTGACCTTAGGGGGACACAAAGAACTCGCATTGGGTTGAAAGGGGGCCACGGCCCCCAAAGGTTGAGAAACACTGATTTAAACAACACTGTTTTTAATAAGATTATCAAACGGCGGGAACTTACTGCTGCTAGACTCGCTTGCAAAGCGTGACACCGATGTCACATGATTGGTTCCTCTGTAATATTCACTGGATTAATTGACGCGACACGCTCTTCTATTATTGATTGATTAATCCGGATTAGGGATTAACGATGCGTGGAACATACCTGGATGTCTGCTTATTAGGGTGGGTAGATATGGGGGAGGGGGGTAGAAATCGGAGGGAGGAAACACAAATGTCAGATTAGGGTGAGGGCGTTTTTTTTAGGCGTAGGTAAAAATCTTAATCACAAAACTATCACATTCTCCGCCAATTTGGGATATAATTCCAAAATCTTTTGTGAAAAAGCAATATGTATATATACATACATATATATATATATATATATGTGTGTGTGTGTGTGTGTGTGTGTGTGTATGTATATGTTTAAAAAATAGAAGGATCAAGCCAGGTATGACAAATGGCCAAATGTATAGGGTTAACCACCCAGCGTTTGTTGATTTTTGTCTGGGTGGTATGGGTGGGGGGTTGAGCTTAATATGGACATAACTTATAGATTCTGGCGAGGGTTCAACCACTCCTGATGACTATCTGAACGTGTCATAACAAAATAGGATCTTAATTAACGTCTGACTTTACCTTTCTAGCTTAACATTGTTACACCAGGAAATAAACAAAATAACATGTAGACACACACACACACACACACACACACACACACATATATGTATAAATGTAATATATATATATATATATATATATATATATATATATGTATAAATACATAGATAGATACATAGATATAATATATATATATATATATATATATATATATATATATATATACATAAATAGATACATACACACACACTAACACACACACATACTAAATGTACAATGAACACACACACACACACATACACACACATACACACACACACACACACACACACATACACATATATATATATATATATATATGGGAGAAATATGGGGATTATCCGACAGTATGTGGAGAAAGGTAGACAAACACGGGATGTTGTCTACCTTTCTCACACACACACACACACACACACACACACACACACACATATATATATATATATATATATATATATATATATATATATAAATAACAGGTTCTCTTGGATTTTTATGTATATAAGTAATTCAGGAAAATATAATAAAATATAATAAAACAAAAATAAAGAAAATAGGAAAATAAGATGAAGAAATAAATAAATAAATAAATGAAATCAAATGGAACTGGGGTTGGTATTTAGTTGAAAATCTGGAAT
The DNA here is from genome assembly GCA_023376005.1 of Doryteuthis pealeii. NCBI lineage: Eukaryota > Metazoa > Mollusca > Cephalopoda > Myopsida > Loliginidae > Doryteuthis > Doryteuthis pealeii. Next base: position 33,386,767 of record CM042172.1, on the reverse strand, counting down.
AGATTGATTTAACAGGAATACAAATGACCGACACCAAAGTACAAATTGGGCAAACCATTAATTTATGACCAGCAACAGAGGAACACAGGACAATAAAAAAATCTGTTTTCAACTGGCATAAAAGAATTCATGATTCGCATCTGATGATTTTGAAACTTAGACACTCGGTCTAGGCTTCCTGAAATAGGCTATAACGCAAAGAATCTAAGTCTTCTGTTATATTTTTTACTTATAAATTTACTCTGTTATTCTAACAATAAGAGCACAGACTGAGCTCTGCAAATTGCGACACGTTTAAAAAAAAACCCTCCTATGTCGTAAGGAAGATTTCTTCTCCGGATTTTTGAATATATATATATATATATATATATATATATATATTCAAAAATCCAGAGAAGAAATCTTCCTTACGACATAGGAGGTTTTTTTAAAACTTGTCACAATTTGCAGAGCTCAGTCTGTGCTCTTATTGGTAGAGTCACAGAGTAAATTTATAAGTAAAAAATATAACAGAAGACTTAGATTCTATTTCAGGAAGCCTAGACCGAGTGTCTAAGTTTCAAAATCATAAGATGCGAATCTATCTGTGATAGAGCGTTAATAGATAAATAAATGAATAAATAAGAGGTTTAGCTTTTTTTTTTTATTTATTATCATTGGAACAATTATTGCCAACATTTGTTTTCTTGCCCTGTGGCAGTCTTCAGGCAACGAAATTGTTTTTAAAATGTTTTAAAAACAATTTTGTTGGCTGAAGACTGCCACAGGGCAAGAAACCAAATGTTGGCAATAATTGTTCCAATCTCTCTCTCTCTCTCTCTCTCTCTATATATATATATATATATATATATATATATATATATAAGTATAGATAAAAGGATATGAAAACACACAATGCTGTTAAAATAAAAATATTTTATATCATATTCATAGCTAATATTGAACAATATTTCGATTTATAAAAATCATATTCAGAGCTTGTTTTTAATCCGGACTCATCGAGAGAGAAGCAGAAAATAATTTAAATTCAAAACGAAAAACATTGATGTTCCAAAAAGCGTGCAAGTCATGCCATCGTTTTGTCATTAGCACATCCGCTACGCGTTTCACCGCCAACGACATAATTGTATATCTTTAGTGTGACAGTTTTTGAAAGAAGAAGACATATTTCAAATTAAAAAAATAGACAAATTCTCTTTTTCAAACAGGAATACTTATACCGTCGAATTCATTTCCTTACTCTTAACTTATATATATATATATATATATATATATATATAGTTTTATTTAATTACTTTCTACTGCAAATATTCAGTATAATTTACCCATTCTTTTTGTTTCTCGCCAGTTCTTTTCTTCGATCATTTCATGCCTAACCTTTCCTCATTTCAATTCACTTGAACATACACACAATTCCCCTAACCCTAACCCCCATAGTTAAAATTAACAGTTTTATTACAAAATTTGTAAGTTCTGTTTTTTTGGGGGGTCACCCTAATTTTGACACCTTTGTACAAGTTTAGCCGAATTTTCTTAGGAATCCAGTGGTGGTATTTATATTTTACATTGAATTTATTTGTGGTCACTATAGAACAAATTACTGGTGGTGGTATGGTTGGTTTGGTTTGGTTGGATTTTACGGCATGTCGACCCTTGTTAGGTTATTTTATGTCGAAGATATTTTGTTTGATTCATTGTTGTTGGGTATTCAAACATTTGTTTTTAAATGATTTTTTAGACATTTCTAAATACTCATTTTAAACTAATTTTTGATCTATTTAACCCACAGATGGGACCCTAACAGGTACTTCCACTCCGGGTCAGAGTGGACCTGGAATTAATGGTGATCAAGGGATACTTTACACTCCCTCTCCGACCTCAAGTCTAGCCAAAGTAAGGCCCAAAGTGGAGTGTTGCATGTCATGGATTGCTCAACCACCAGGACTCCATCCTTAGGCATCATGGGTCGCCACCCACGGCCAAAAGGTGGATTTTAGAATTGCAAACACTTATGGCTAAACCCCAACCCTTTTTATCACATATGTGCTATGTCAGTGGTTGAGGGTCTGGGTGTACTGAGCATGACTTTAAACTCCATGTAACGATAAAGTTCCAATTTTTCGAGCACTGTGGAGCGCGGAGTACCCCTTTATATCCGTTACTCCCAAGCCCACTCTGACCCGGAGTAGCAGTACCTGTTAGGATCTCATTTATGGGTTAAATCGAACAAATTGAGTTTAAAAGATGTATCAAAAATTAAAAATGGACACATGAGCGTGGGCCGACCAGGAAAACAACTCATGAGCTCTGTACGGACACTGGATGACGTCTAGAGGACCTGCCGAGCGATGACCAGTAGGGATGGATGGCGAAAGAGAGAGAGAGAGAGAGAGAGAGAGAGAGAGAGAGAGAGAGAGAGAGAGAGAGAGAGAGAGAGAGAGAGATCCGTGCTGTTGACACGCCTTGATAATGATGATCATTATCACCATGAAGGTGTGCCAACATCATCATCAGTAACATCATCAGTAAGATTATTGTTCCAACTCAATATGACGTCAAATTAAAATGACATCATATCGATCTTCAGTCGGCCTTCGTTTTGATATCAAATTTAATTTGGCAAAAACTGATTAATGACTCAGATACATAAGTATAATATTTCATGGGCTTATAAACACTAGCAGGACCTGTGGATAAACCACAGTATAATAATTTGATTATTACAACGTTTCATAGGTTTACTTAAGAGCTATTGTAAATAGTTCAATTTGTAAAAAGTATTTATAATCTTGATTAACTCTCGCACACTCTGTTTTTTTATTTCCTTCTTTTCATCTTTTCATGATGTTCGATTGAAACAGATTAGCGTTATCGCTTTCGCGCACTCATCTCTCTATCTTTCCCTAACTCTCTTTCTTTCTTTCTTTCTTTCTTTTTATTTTTTCTGTGTAGTATGTCCCTTTTCTTCCCTTTCTTTATAATAAAAACTGAATGGTCTATCATTTAGCTGGGGTGACGGCACTCACTCATGAGAAACAAAAATTCAGCGGATAAGTAACATCAGATAATCAGGATTTACATTTTTGCATTTCATCTTGGGCGATTTGGACGGTCTGATTTTTAACCACAGGGTGTTACAAGATGATAACGGTCGTACAATTAAAGAACACGACTATTAATATATAGATTTGGAAGAATCAGACAAAATGTGAAGAAAAATAATGGAAAAGTGAATAACGAACACAATCAATTATATTCAATTAATATTTCACTTCTGTCGGTATTGGAAACTTCACTAGAATAAACTTTATTGTTTTAAAACAGAGTGTATAAAGACGAGAAAAAGGGTGAAAGGAGGAGGAGGAGGGGAGGAGAGGAAGTGCAGATTGTCACAGAAGTAGGTAGTATATATGTTTGGGAGGGGTGAGTATAGAAGGATCAAAGGGTGTATGGTAAATGAGGCGGAGGGTGATTAGCGATAGTGCTTAGATGTGTGACTCTAGGGATGGAGACAGTTTTGGGGGTCAGTCTATGGGAGAAAAAAGAGTATTGCTTCAAGGATTTTTAAATTTGTTATCCCATTCTCGGTAATTTTGAATTTCTTGTATTTTTTACATGTTTTTATCCGTTATCTGTCTTAATGTTGTTCTCCTGAATTATGTTTTTTGCGATAGGAGGTATTAATTGGAAATAGCCAGGCCTTTGTTTTATGGTCTTCGACTTTGCAATGATCGCTGATTCACACAACGATGGTAATTTCATCTGTTATTGTTTCAACATTTCTAATCAAAGGGGTAAACAACATTTTTTGTAGTATCCCTTGTAGCAGGTGTTAATTGGAAATAGCCAGGCCTTTGTTTTATGGTCTTCGACTTTGCAATAATCGCTGATTCACACAAACGATGGAGATTTCTGCAATTTCGACCACGCTTTCAACTTCCCCCAAACATCACTTATTAAACCTGCACACTGCTCAGGTAATTTCATCTGTTAACAAAAAAATGTTTCAACATTTCTAGTCAAAGGGGTAAACAACATTTTTTGTAGTATCCCTTGATTGTCATTACTTCCAGGTCCATCTGACATAAGCCGAAATAGATATGTTTAAAGATTATTCGTAATAATTTGCTGCTTTACTTACTTTATATAATTGTAAAATATTTGTATTAAGAATAGTTACTTGAAGCTATGAGGGTTTACTAAGGATTATTATTAATTAGTATTTTCTGCGTTATTAGGACTATTGTCCTCATCTTCATTGTTATCTGTACAACGTTTCGGCCGATGTGCCCTTGACCTTCTTCAAGTATTTCTTGTCGAACTCGGGAACCTACTTTTCGGAAACCTTCTTTTCGAACTCCACTAGGCCATGTGTCCAATTGGACAAATGGCCTAGTGGATAAAGGAGTTAGGTTAAGACAGTTCTAAGTGACAGTTATCTCTGGACTGTAGGTTCAATCCTGGCCAAGGACAGCAGTAACATAATAAAATAATAATCAACATAGCTTAACGCCTCTACCCCAGCTATGGTTAGCAGAATGAGAACAGGATACCCCTGTGGATTGAAGAAAGAGTTAGGTTCAAAGTTCCGTGATGGCTCCCGATTATGACAAGAAGGTTCCCGAGTCCGAAAAGAAGGTTCCCGAGTCCGAAAAAAAAAAGACCCGAAGAAGGCCGGAGGCCACATCGGCCGAAACGTTGTACAGATAACAATGATGATGAGGACAATAGTCCGAATAACGCAGATAATACTAATCATCAAGCCTCATCTCAAACATTCAGAGAAATAGTATTATTACTTACTTGCAAACATATAACTAGGCAAATTATTTATATTAAGAATAGTTACTTGAAGCTATGATTGTTTACTAAGGATTATTATTAGTTACTTGAAACCAAATAACTGTGTGCAAACAAATGACTATGATTAAATAGAAATAATAGAAACAAATGACTATAATTAAATAGAAATAATTACTTGAAACTATATAATTATCAGTATTAGATAGAAATACTTGAAATCATACAGCTGTGTGCAAATTATTTGTATTAGATATGAATATTCAAAAAATGTAAATATAAACGTACAATGAACGCAATTCCCTAACCCCTAGACATGAACTAACTTTAGAAGGGTTTAACTTTAAACAAAATATATTGATTCTTAAAGGTAAAATAATTTCTTCTAAGATAAGTTTTTACTTTTCCATGCAATGGTTGGTTGGTTGGATTTTGTGGCAGGTCAACACTTGTTGGGTTATTTTAAGCCGAAAAATTTTTTAAACAT
>CM042172.1:33348980-33376480 GCA_023376005.1 Doryteuthis pealeii | reverse complement strand
TATATGGAAACCTTGATCAGAAATAAATTAAATTTGGCTACCTTTGCCTCTTCAAATCTTGTTTTCTAATCGAAACATACATATCAGGTCTATTTAATATGATTTTCTCTTCTCGACATATTAACCATATTGAATGGACCTGATATGTAAATTGTAAAGTAAATATAAAAGGATATGAAAACACACAATGCTGTTAAAATTTTATATCATATTCATCGCTAATATTGAACAATATTTCGATTTATAAAAATCATCTTCAGAGCTTGTTTTTAATCTGGACTCATCTTTTATCTTTACTTATACCGTCGGATTCATTTCCTTTCTCTTAACTTATATATATATATATATATATATATATATTAAATATTTTATATTTTTGCTTGAAGGCAATTACAATGCGAATATCACATAAATTCGATAAGTATAGAAGATAACAATGACAAGTGAAGAATTACTCGGTGTGTAGGATATCGTACAGACTGTTTCAACTTTATTAAGTCTCATCAGCGATATATACTAACGATTTCCCTCCGACAGAAATCGAAACCGGGACTTCAGCAGGATAGTTTAGATACTATACTGTTTCAGCCACGATACAGCACCGGGAAATCCTTGCGAAATTAACCTGTTAATTCTCCTATTCAAAATAGTAAATTAAAAAAAAAAAAAAAAAAAAAAACAACAAAAAAACAAAAAAAACAAAAAACAATCCATACTGTTATCATTTAAATTTTATTTTTTTAATTATCTTCACGAATATAAATCAATAAATCAAATATTCATTATTTTTGCTCGAAAAGCAAGATCTGGTGATAGTGAGCGCTTATACATATTTACTTTGTCATTAATTGTTTTATTTTTATAGTTTCCTCCGGACATACATATACACAAACTGCCCTTTATATATGTATAGATGGTCTATCCACGATATTGAGCACCGTTTACTTATATTTAGCACTCTAAATTATCAATACTAGCAAATATATGCACCCTCCGGGTGCAAGTATTTAAGTTTTGATATAATAAAATATCATATTAAATTAGAAAGGCTAATGAAACTGAATAAGAATTCAGATAAAAAGATTAGTAACAGAGGGGGTATAATAAAAAAAATAGAACAACTTTGAAACTAACTATTCCATCATTTTCCATTACTCCCCTCTTTCATTGGTAAATTTTCCTAATTTAACTATTTAGTTAAATTAGGAAGCAACGGATAATATTACAGTTATTTCTTCTTGTAAATAAATTTCTTTTAAGATTTATCCACGAGATTTTTGTTTATATTTCTTAAGATAAAACCAAACAATTAGAAATCAATAATACTAAGCACATATTTATTAAAATCAAATGTTTAAAATCAATATGCAAATTAGCCTTCCCGTTCGCACTGTAAACCGCTATTTTGTTGTATATATAAATACAACTGCATGTTACTAGTTTGAAGATATGGTCAACAGTATTAATAATGTAAAACAGTTTTATTAATAACTGAGTTTTAAAAAGAAATTAAATCATGGAAAATGTTACATAAATAACTAAGGGAATTGTGATTTGTGTAGCTATATAGTTTCGGTTACAGACAGAATACCACATAATCTCCATTATAATAAGATATATTTATAATTTATCACTTAATAAGTCCCGGGCCTGACATATAGATGTCGCCAGTAATAAAAAAAAATACATATGATCTTTATAAAGCACTAAACTTCAAATGAGCCCAATCGGATTATTAGTTTAAGAATTAGTTATTTAAGTGAAGCTACGGTTGCAAATTTTCAAAACAATGGAAAAATCTGAATTTCGTGTGTTGATAAAACATTGCTTTCTCATGGGAAAAAATACAATGAAAAAAATACAAAAAAAAAAAAAGCAATGGCTTCATAAGTGTTATTCGGACTCTGCTCCGTCGGAAACAACGGTTAAGCAAAATGTGGATATATATACGCTCCCCATTCTTTGGAAATGGAATTTTCTGGTAGCCTTACATTTTTATATCAGTAAATTCTTTTTAGGGCAGGAAACAGTCTTGCATGTATGTCTAGCCGCACTGATACATTAAAACAGGACTGCATGTGGATGACAATATATATATATATATTGAAGGCAATTACAATGCGTATGAAAAATAAAAACAATCTTGGAACATTGACCAGATGACAAACAGACAATATTAGAAACATTTGTTCTCAACAAACATTAAAAAAAAAGAGAAAAATAAGAAATTACAGTTATTCGCTCATTTCATTCATAAAGGAGGAGAAGAAGAAAGAAAAAAAAAGGAGAGGAAAAAGAAATAAGAAGAGAAATTGTAACCACATAAAGAAAAACATAAGCACGTCCATTTCTGATACGAAACTCTGATGATGAAGTTTATGTTTCGAAATCGATAAGACAAAAATAACATCTTTTTGTTTTTATTTTTCATACGCATTGTAATTGCCTTCAAAATATTAATATATTATAACATACTTAACAATGCTTCAAGCAAATTACCAATTGCTTATATATATATATATATATATATATATATATATATATATATATATATATATATATATATATTGTCATCCACAAAAATACTGTTCAAGCAAAGCAATGGCTTGATAAGCGTTATTCGGATTTTTCTCTGTCAGAAACAACGGTTAAGACATAGTATGCTGACTTTAAACGCGGTCGTACAGACATAAATGATGCTGAACGCTCAGGTCACCCAAATTCGGTAGTTGTCCCGGAAAACACCAGAAAAAAATCCACAAATTTGTTTTGAAGTGGCGTAAGATAGCAGAGAGTTGAAGATACCAGAAGGCAGTGTATTCACCATTTTGCCGGAACATGTGTCAATTAGAAAGCTGTGTTCAAAGTGAGTGCCGCGTTGGCTCACAGTCGATCAAAAACAATAACGTGTTGACAATACAGAGCGTTCTTTGCTACTGTTTCAACACAACAAAAGGAGTTTTTGCATAAATATGTGACAATGTTTGAAACATGGATCCACCACTTCATTCCGGAGACAAATTGGCATTCAGCTGAGTGGACAGCAGCAGGTGAAAGCCGTCTAAAGCGAGCAAAGGCATAGACATCAGCAGGCAAGGTTTTGGCCTCTGTAATTTGGGATGCGCAAGCTATTTATGTTCATCGATTACCCTGAGAAAGGAAGAACCATCAATAGCGAATATTATATAGCATTATTGGATCTTTTGAAGAAAGAAAATCGCCAAAAAACAACCACAAATGAAGAAAAAAGTGCTCTTTCATGAAGACAATGCACCGTGCCACAAGTTGATCGCAACAATAGCAAAACCACATGAATTGCACTTCGAATTGCTTCCGAACCCACCGTATTCTCCAGACCTAGCCCCCAGTGACTACTGGCTGTTTGCAGACCTCAAAAGAATGCTCCAAGGAAAGAGATTTGGCTCCAATGAAGAAGTAATATCGGAAACTGAGGCGTATTTTGAGGCCAAAGACAAATCGTTCCACAAAAAAGGCATCAAATTGTTAGAGAAGCGTTTGAATCAGTGTATCACCTTAGAAGAAGACTATATTGATGAATAAAATCGAATTTTGCCTAAAAGTTGTTGTTTTATTAGTTATGCCCGGGACTTATTGAGTGATGTGTTATATATGAACAAGATCCCAATTTCTTAACATTTGCATTAAGATAGCCTTCAAAACTAAACACTAAACCATTATATATATATATATATATATATATATATATATATATATATATATATATATATATATACAGGGTGACAAAAAAAAACCAGGCTTGACTTTCAAAAAAAAAAAGCCTGTTTTTTTTAGATCACCCTGTATATCAGGAATAGAGTAACCATCTTGGAGCCACAACGATCCAGGTTCAATACCGACCCTCGTCAACTCACCGCATGAGTATCACAGCTTTGATCTGTGTACTAAAGCGGGAAGCTGATGGCAAGTGTGGCGCTCCACCTCTGATGCAAAAACAATCTCCCTGTTCTATCGCTAGCGAAAAGGGGATAGACTTCCTCGCTGTCCAGCTGATAGCCAGACTAGGCCACTCCTGCTACTATATATATATATATATATATAGTAAATATGAAAAAAGGTGGAGGCCACCCGAAACATTTGGACATTATATATATATATATATATATATATATATATATATATGTGTGTGTGTGTGTGTGTGTGTAAGTTGAAAATGGAAGCGAATCCGACGGTATGTTGAAAGGAAAAATAAACGAAAGAAAATGTTGAATGGATAAAATAGGATTTATTTAATTTTATCTTACTGACACGTGTTTCGGCCAGGAATTGATCCATGTATACATGTATTCTATCTATTATTATTTTAGATACAAAATAAAATAAAATAACAATAATAGAAAAAACTACAATTTTTTTTGTATACAAAGAAATAACGGCCTTCGTCAGAGTAAATCCCTGGTGTTTTAAATCAAATCGGTTGAAATACGGAGAATTTCTGAGATATATATACAGTAAATATGTAATAAAATACAATTAAAATATTTTTTAAAACCTTACCTTTACACAACGTGTAGTCTCGGATAGGGACTGCTATAATACGACATTTGTTTGTCACTGTAGTTTCCGGTCACTGGTCTCCAAATAAACATATAATAGGCGGCTAGCACAAAAGCCAGTCCAGCAACTGCCCCAATATAAACACAGACCATGGTCAGTTTAGTCATTAAGATCATCAAGGGAGACATATCTTTCTCTTCTTCAACATTTGAAATACCGATACCCTTCGGTTTTTTGCCGGGCATTTTTTTTATTGGCGCGAATCGTCGTCGTCGTCGTCGTCGGTGTCACCTTTTATCGACGTCTTGAAAACCCTTCCGTCGTCTCTCAAGATTCTTCAAAAATCTACTTAGCGTGTGTTAAAAAGATACGAGCCAGTGTCGACGATACTGCGTGTGTATGCGTGTGTATGCGTGTGTAATCCCACGAAAGTTATTTACTAAGCTAAGCTCAGCTGTGGCACAAGGCCAGAAGTACTGGGGCACCTAGGGTATGTCTCTTGTCAATTGGTCCCCCCTTATGAGTGTTATTGTGGGAACATATGCCAGTTTAGGGTGGGTATGTAGCATTTTATGTGCGATAATATAGTCTTGTATGTATGTATATGTGTTTATGTAATTGTACGTGTTTGTGTATTTTGCGTAAACAAGATTAAGTGTGTATGTGTATTCAAATACGCACGCAAGTATCTGCTAGTATATCTATGTATATGACTCTGCTAATCTGTATTTCTAGAAACGTTCATATATATATATATATATATATATATATATATGTGTGTGTGTGTGTGTTATGTTTGTGTATGTGTGTGTTGTGTGTGTGTGTGTGGGGGTACAAGCACATACTTGCGTGTGTATTTGAACACGCACACACACTTAATCTTGTTTACCCAAAACACGCATACATGTACAATTGACACACACACACACACACACACACATATATATATATATATATATATACATACATACATATATATATATATATATATATATATATATATATATATATAGAGAGAGAGAGAGAGAGAGAGAGAGAGAGAGAAAGAGAAAGAGGAAAAGAGAGAAAAATCATAATACGTGTGCATGTACATAAAATGACTGCGTATATATATATATATGTGTGTGTGTGTGTATGTGTGTATGTGTGTGTGTGTGCGTGCGTGTGTGTATGTGTGTGTGTGTGTGTATGTGGATACTGTCGGATTAATTTCCTCATCTTACTTACATATATATATATATTTGTGTGTGTGTGTGTGTGTGTGTGCGTGTGTGTGTGCGCGTGCGCGCGGGCGTGTGTGTGTGTGCGCGGTGTGTGTCTACCTGTTTCTGCATGTTTCTCAGCGAAACCTTTTGGCACAGATTTTACTCTGCCATTAAGACCTAAAAGCAAATTGCACATTTTAATTGTCCACTTTTGGCTCACGATTAAAATTTCAGCGCCAACTTTATTTGTCAATTTTAAGCCTCTCTCTTAACTTTTCACGTGCCCGTCTTGGTCGCGCTTAAAGAATGTAATCGATATATAGATAAGTATATAAGTACATAGTTCAGACAATCTTAAGAATTTCTAATGTTCAACGCTAACATCCCACTATTGGCTTGGTTTCTTTGTTTAATGGAATATCAACCTTCGTGGGTTATTTAATGCCAAAGTCATCCTCGTAGTTCAAAGCTAACATCCCACTATTGGCTTGCTTGAATGAAAAGATAAGGTATTCTAATGGCTGATATTTTTGTATATATCTATCACCCCCCCCATGAGCAGGATGCAACACAAAGTCAATTTCTTAAGCGGAGTTTAACAGGTCTATGGGTCAAATAGAAAAAAAGAGTTCAAAAAATGCGAATTTTTAATACACATCATGCATGAATAGAACAAAACATCTTCGGCATAAAATAACCCAACAATAATTGACATGCCGTAAAATCCAGCAAACCAAACCAAACTAACATCGCAGTATTGGTTTGCTTGGAGGGCTTGGTTTCTTTGTTCAATGGCATATCAACCTTCATGGATTATCTAATGCCAAAGCCATCCTTGCAGAAGAACAGTAGTGGTACTATTTAACCCATGGTTTGGTTTCTTTGTTTAATGGCATATCAACCTTCATGGATTATCTAATGCCAAAACCATCCTTGCAGAAGAGCAGTAGTGGTACTATTTAACCCATAGTTTTGTTTCTTTGTTTAATGGCATATCAACCTTCATGGATTATCTACTGCCAAAGCCATCCTTACAGAAGAACAGTAGTGGTACTATTTAACCAATGGTTTCTTTTCTTTGTTTAATGTCATATCAACCTTCATGGATTATCTAATGCAAAAGCCATCCTTACAGAAGAACAGTAGTGGTACTATTTAACCCATGGTTTGGTTTCTTTGTTCAATGGCATATTAATCTTCGTGGGTTATCTACTGCCAAAGCCATCCTCGTAGTTCAATACCATTTCACTATTGGCTTGCTTTCTTTCGTTTATGACATATTAATCCCCATGGGTTATTTTATGCCAAAGTCATCCCCGTAAAAGAATAGTAGTGGTACTATTTAACCCATAACTGGGTGGATGATGGGTATCAGTCCGAATGTGAACTTAATAGCGAGACTGGAGTTCGAACTCGTTAATACGATGTCTCAGTCCAGCACGTTAGCCACGGATACAATATTAACATCTGCATATAGGCGATATACTAACACTGAATAAACGGAAGGAAAGACAAAATAAGTTCATTTATAAATATAGAAACATTTAAAATCATATTATAATGGAGATTCGTTGTCTGTCTGTCTGTAATCGAAATTGACATTTCTTACGTATCAATACCCTCAGGAATTGCGTAAGTTTATCAATTTATGTTTAATTTGTATTATACTCAAAATCATTAATACATAGAATAAATCTTATTTATTAGCGATGACTCTATGAAAATCTGAGTTAGATTTGACTCAAAATAGCCCATGTAATTAGTGCATTTAAAGGTAATCTGAACATTAGCTACATAAATGAGAGTAACCTCCCCTTGTTTATTTCACTTTGAGGAAGCCTTAATAACAATTAAGTTCATTTCAAATAATGCGCAAGCACCATTAAGAATACATTTTATGTTATTTTCGTGTTAAAACATGCAGTTGTATTGATTCGAACAAATTCGTATTTTCAGTGTAGATTTACGGTGAAATGAAAATGGCAAACCAAAACATAAGGCTTCCTCAAAGTGAAAGAAACAAGGGGAGGTTACTCTCATTTATGTAGCTAATGTTCAGATTACCCATTTAAAATCCTGCAATGTGTTTTATATATCACTCATAAATAAAAGTTTACATAATTTATGGCGTGGTTAATTTGCATACTGGTTTTAACAAAACCGGGTTTAATAAATAATAACGTACTTGGTGTCATTGATCTCTTATATTATTGTTTTATTCTCCTGCATATTAAAATTAATCATATGAATGATTTTATATAGAAAACAATTAGAATATAATTAAAATAAGTGTGATATTTTTATATACATTATTAGACTACCTTATTAGTAAGGAAGTCTGGGCTCTTTGGTCTTAGTTAAGCAACCAATCTAGGAGAAGGGAAACTGAATATTTCTTAGGAGGCAGTCCATGTGTAATGGTTATCACCAAATGAAATGAACCCCGATGACACTTGTTCATATTTTGTATGAGGCTGTTTGCATTTCACAGAGTGTTAATACCATTGGGAAAATATATATATTCACTCAAGCCGTTCGTCACGGCTAGGATATGACACAAAATCGCAAGTATAGGGTATCCAACAAGGATCGAACTCGCTATTACAACAGATCTGCGAGACTATCCTCCCAACGATGGGACACCCAGACACTTGGGAAAGGTATGAAACCAACTTTTCTCCCTACAGCTATGGGTAAATAATAGGACAGACTGGGCTCTTGGTATGGATATCAGTCAAGAAGTAAAACTCTAAATTCAAACCTGTTAAACTCCGCTTGCCTTCTCTGGACGAGATTCTTTACATTACACATAGCGTTAATACCCTTGGGAAAGGTATGAAACCAACTATTCTACCCCCCCCCCCCCCAGCTATGAGTAAATAGTATGGCAACTGCTCTAGGAAAAGGAAAACTCTGAATTCAAAACATTTAACATCCGCTTAAAAATTGACCATCTTACTGGTGCGGAGGGGGTTGGTAAATACATTATTTCTAGGTTGTATTTTACATACCGGTAATACTCTTGGGAAATGTAGGAATCCAACTAACCTCCCTCCAGCTATGGTTGGGCGCACTGTGCTTTTTAATCTTGGTATGGCAACTGGTCTCGGAGAAGGAAAATTCTGAATACGAACCTTTTAATTTCCGCTTAAGAAATTGACCTTGTGTCACATCCTGCTTGTGGTGGTGGCGTTGGGTAAAAATACATCCATGATGCATCAGGGACCTCAACTGTTTGACGGTTTGGGCTGGCCTTCTCTGGACGAGGTTGTTTACATTTCACATAGCGCTAATTGAGAATGGTACGTATCTATTTTCAAACATTCTACCATGACGAATGAACATAAAGTCCGATTATTGTGGGGAGGTACGTACAACCGAAATTCATGTAGTGACCAGTGTAAAAATTGTGTGATTCCCTTCGACATTCCTATTTTGAGCAATAAACCCAGCCCTGACCTTTTAGACGAATGGATAGGTTCTCAGTCGGTAGAGCGTTCGGCTAGGAACACAAGGTTCCGGGTTCGATACCGGCCCTCGCCAAGTCAGCGTATGAGATGCACAGGGTAAAGTAAACAACTGTGGCGCTCTGCCTCAGATGCCAAAAAAAAAAAACAATCTCCTTGGTCTAGCGCTAGTGATAAGGGGATAGACTCCTTCGCTGTCTGGCTGATACCGACTATAGGCCACCCCGACAACTTTACTTTTTTAATTATCTATGTCACCGGTCCAGAAGCTGAAGCCACCAGTAAGTATTGGGAATGGTATGTATCCAACTATTCTCCCTCCAGCTATGGTACATATTTATTTCTGTTGTATGACACAACTATTCTCGATTTAGGATTGCCATCTTTATCACCAAAATTACAACCCAAACATCCAGATTAATAACTAATCTAACTTGTATTATTTGGATTTTTCGGACTGTTGTCCTCATCTTTATTGTTATCCTTTTCCTTTTAGAAGTCCGTCGCAGACGATGATGACGTCGCTCCGTGACGTTCAACAGTTGTAGACCCTCTGGTGGCTAGTTAGTCCAATTCTGGACTTGCAGATGCGGTCACACACATTACAAGGGAAATTCCCATCTGCATTTGGTGGTTCTTGACGATGAAGATGTCGCCGCTCTGCAGCCCTGTTATTCACGATATTGAGCCGCTCAGCTCCTGTGCGGCACGTGTTTCACCAACCGTGTCAGTTGGTGACCAGATCTTCCACGCTGGAAGGTTTAATGGTGCATTTCTTCACCGTTCGTCTTCGTATGCTCTTTGAACCGAGACGGACTGCAGCGCATCACCAATGCTGTAGTTGAAGCCTACTCTATTGTTATATACACTACGTTTCGGCCGATGTGCCCTCCGGTCTTCTTCGGGTATTTCTTGTCGAATTCGGGAACCATGATATATGGTCAGCCATACCTGACTTTTCTATTTCCCCTTGTGCCAATTTCGGACAGATAGTTATTCAACTTGTGAAAGATATACAAGATGCGAAAGATGATAATTAGGTCAAGTAGGTTGGCCAAAATGGAGTGCCTGAGGCATTATGGCGCAAGTAGGCCACAAAAGGCGGCGAACTACAGTTGTTTGTCTTCAACGAAAGCAAACCATTCCCCTCCACACACACATATCCTCCCCATTTAGCCCATCCGATGTCCAGGCCACGAACTCTGACTCATAGATCGAAACCCCATATCTACGGACACATATACCTACATACATAAAACAATCCTTAAAACTACAAGTTCAAAACCAACTATGTCATCAGATTTTGGTACTTAGTTTTAGACTTTTCTTCAGTTCCTTCCGAACCAAACACGTCTACGCGTTTTTCCAAAGAGACATTCCACAATACCATAACCTCTTTTAGCTTTTTATTTCTTTTTTAAATTGATAAAGGTGTTCTGATACTGTGTGTGTGTTTAATTTTCTGGCCATCTTTTTAATGTCAGATTGCTACACCAGTTCCTGGTGTAGCAATCCACCAAAGGTTTATTTACGAGCGCTTTCGGCATGTCTATCTGCCATCTTCAGGTGTGGAACTGATGGGATGTTTCGGATGTCTCTTTTTTAAAACAACGAGCAGTAACGTAGAAATTGGTAGTGGGAGGTAGTAGGAATTGGTAGTGGGTTCAAACGAATGATAGCAGTATAGATTTTTGTAGGAGTTTGTGAGAATGAAAGGGGAATAGTGGAAGGAGGATAGGCGGGAAATTATAGGCATTTGAGGACATGTTGACTTGTTTCGAAGTTTATATATATATATATATATGTATATATATATATATATATATATATATATTGTTCTGCTTTCTTTCCCCCTCATGCATATCGTCTCCGTTTAGCCCATCTACTGTCCTGTCTTCATTGAAATGTAACCACTCTCCCCCAAGTCCATCTCTGCCAAGCCCTGAACTGATTGATCGAAACCCTATACACACGGACATACATACATACATACTTAAGACAATCCTTAAAACTACAAATTCAAAACCAACTACGTCATCAGATTTTGGCGCTTAGTTTTATACTCTTCTTCAGTTCCTTCCGAGTTGTCGCTTGACCCAGACGCATCTACATGTTCTCCAAAGAGACATTCTACATTCCCATAATCTCTTTTTACCCGAGGCTGGTTGAAAGACACTGAACTTTTCTAACCCTTTTTGTTATTTCTTCTTCTTAAATGTACACGTATATATCCTTTATATCATTTGTATTTTCAGACTTCTCCTCATTTTTACTGTTATATACACAACGTTTCGGTCGATGTGCCTCCGATCTTCTTCAGGTGTTACTTGTCAAATTCGGGAACCTTCTCTTTGAACTCGGGACTCTTCTCTTCAAAATCGAGAACCTTCTTATCGAACTCGGGAGCCTTTATGTCGTCATCGGTAGCCTTCACGAAAAAAGTGTTCGGTTCGAAGTTCCCTGAAGGCTCCCGATTACGACATGAAGGCTCCCAAATTCGATAAAAAGGTTCCCGATTTCCAAGAGAAGTTTTCCGAGTTCGAGAAGAACAGTCCGAAAAATCCAAATAATACAAATCAAGCCCCATCTAAAAAAATTAAGACAAATTTAACCGTTACGTTATATTTACTGTTTCCAGTTCATTGTTTTTATGGTGTTCTTCCAATATATGATCTACCGAAGGTTTGAGATCTACTATTGCTCTACTATTGATCTACTATTCATGGCATGTGATCTACTAGGAAAAAGAAGACAGGGTTAGGGTTAGGGTTATGGTTAGTTTAATGGGAAAATAATGGGTAGATCACATATTGGAATGTAAACAACTCGGTAGATCACATATTGGATTAGAAACCATTCGGTAGATCACATATTGGATGAGCACCGTTTTTATATTCTTTCGTCGCCGCTTCACACGAATGAGATGACTGAATTACAGTATTTATTGGCATGAATCGGTCGGCGAATGAAATTAGAACAAAAGTGGCATGAATAAATCTTCGGTCCATGTGCCCAGGTTCGCAGTTGCATCACTGTACCGACCTTTTTTGTAAATAAATACCGGCGGCAGATTTTATGGGGTGGGGGTGGGGGTTAATTTCAGTGGTAAAGTATAGTAACGTCATTGAATTATTGTGACTTCAATGGGGCCGGGTTAGCTCAGTCGGTAGAGCGTTCGGCTAGAAACCACAAGGTTCCTAGTTCGATACTGGTCCCCGCCAACTCAGCGTATGAGTAGCACAGGGATTTGTGCGGTAAAGTAAGGAGCTGATGGTAGGTGTGGCGCTCCACCCCAGATGCTAAAAAAATTTCCTTGGTCTAACGCTATTGAAAAGGGGATAGACTCCCTCGCTGACTGGCTGATACCGACTTTAGGTCGCCCCGTCGACTTTACTTTACTTACGCTTGTATGTAAGTTGCATGGGCCAGTTTAGCTCAGTCGGTAGAGCATTCGAGTAGGAATCCCAAGGTTCCTGGTTCGATACCGGCTCTTGCCAGCCCAGCGTATGAGTAGTACAGGGATATGTGCCGTAAAGTGACGGCAAAATAATCTCCTTGGTCTAGCGCTAGTGAACAAGGGATAGACCCCTCGCTGTCTGGCTGATACCGACATTAGGCCGACTCGACGACTTACGCTTGTATGACACTATGTCACTCTCTGTGACAAGCATAGCAAGATAACTTGTTGCATAGCCCTTTTCTTAAATGTAGACGTTTACTTATCTTTTATATTGTATTATTTTGTAGTGTAAAGACTATACCTGCATACCAGTGGTTGTATACATATATACTTATCTTCTTTTATACTTATCTTGTTCTGAGTAGCTGGATCTTATCTTATAACTGTTGGTTCTGGGCTGCTCTGGACTGGTAGATGTTCTTCTTATTCTCGTCTGGATCTTCTGTACTTGATACAGGGACGTCTTGTGTTTATTGTTTGTTTTTAGTTAACGAACACAAGACTTCGTTTAGAGTTCATATTTTAACGAACGTTTAATGAACACAAGACTTCGTTTTAGAGCTCATATTTTAACGAACGGTTAATGAACACAAGACTTCGTTTAGAGCTCATATTTTAACGAACGTTTAATGAACACAAGACTTCGTTTAGAGCTCATATTTTATTTTATATACAATAAATTCCAGATTAAAAAAACACGCGTGCGAGAATTTAGTTTCAACGGACAGATCACCACTCCGACCTTATTATTCAACGCCCAACTAAAATCTGACTTTCCTAAACTCTTTCTCGCGTTCGCGCTGGCAAACCGGAAGAGGTGGTCAAACCCTGGTAAAAGCCTGTCTATTATTTTTCCTGCGTTTTTTCCACGACCGTTAGTTTGAATCTTAGCTACACCTATCGTACATAATTAATTGGCTACCTATCAATTATCTAACAAAATTACATTCCCTTAGCTGTGTAATGATAGAATTTTTCCCAGCCTGTAATAAATCTTTTTTGCAAGATATAATTTAAGAATTTTGTTGTGGTTACCAAACAATTTTCTACTTTTATAATGTAAGATTTTAACACAAAAAGTTTCCATTTGTTAGTGTGTAGAATTTTAGTTTCTTTTTCACGATGGTACGATGGTAATCCAAAAGTAAGGTCTCCAAAGCACTTGGGACGCAAGACTGCTATATTTATTTAGTAATAGCGTTCATTGACATATTTTGAAATGGCTATTTTAGAATATGTAATTTTTCTTCTATTTCATTTTTTTCTATGTCTATCATTTAATAGAAATACTCTAAATTTAGATCTAGCCAATATGTCAATCACATTTCTGTCAATAGGTCTGGTGGCATTTTATGCTGCAGGGAGCGCATTGGCAAGGATATTAAAACTCCGAAACCACGTTTGAAGTCAAGGTTATCGTCTGATGGTGACTTTAGTCTAAAGTAAATAAGAAACACCTGAACAAGGCCCGGGGATACAGCGGTCTGAACGTTGTGCTTATACATACCACAATAAAGATGGGGACAACAGTCCGAAAAATCAAAATTATTCACTGTGGCGTTTGTTGTCATTGCACACGCTTCACTGTCATGGTCAGTGTTTATCTTTGGAATTACTCTAGTATTTTCCTCTTTTACCAACAACTTTGTCTACTAAAAGAATATGTGTCTATTAGGACATTTCTCTTATACAACTATGTATAAGCTCTTCTAAAAGACTCAAGACTTTCTCTACTAAAAGACTATTTTCCTATTAGGACATTTCTCTTATACAACTATGTATAAGCTCTTCTAAAAGACTCAAGACTTTCTCTACTAAAAGACTATTTTCCTATTAGGACATTTCTCTTATACAACTATGTATAAGCTCTTCATTGTAACTTTTGTAATGTCAGTATTCCCTTCTTCTAAGTTTGTCCAGTGAATTGTTTTTTCAAATCCAAGGGTAATCCCAAATGTAAAATCTCCAAAGTGCTAGGGACGACGGAATTCCCTGAAAAATAAGGCCCGTTTAACATTTTCTTATTTTTTACCCAAAAATATTATAAATCATGTTTTTATTTAAAATTAGAGCACCTGCCGTCAACAGGAAGTTTATACGTTTTAATGTTGACAATTGTGGCATCTTATTTTGACGTCCGTGCCATTCGAAGATGCTTATTGTATTTGTGACCCTTGAATGCACTGGTTTCCGCTAGATCACCGAAGTTAAGCAGTGATGAGTCTGTTTAATACTTAATTGGGTGACAATTTAACCAACAACAGGTATTGTAAGCAACCTGAGTCCTTTGTTTATCAAAATGACTTGATTCGGCATTAAATGATCCGAAAAGGGTTATTACGGCCAGGTCACGCTGAAAGCACCGGTTCCTACTAGATCACTGAAGTTAAGCAGTGAGGAGTCTGTTTAATACTTGAGTAGGTGACAACTTAAGCAACAACAGGTACTGTAAGCAACCCGAGTTCTTTGTTTATCAATATATATGATATGAAATTGATATAAATCAATAAAACCAACCAACCAACCAACCAACCAACCAACTCTCTCTCTCGCTCGCTCTCTCTCTCTCTCTCTCTCTCTCTCTCTCTCTCTCTCTCTCTCTCTCTCTCTCTCTTATTATGGTCGTCACACTGAAAGCACCGGTTCTTGCTCGATCACCGAAGTTAAGCAATCATGAGCCTATTCCATACTTGATTGGATGAAAATTTAACCAACAACGGGTTCTGAATCCTTTGTTTATAAAAAATGTCTTGGTTTGGCATTGCCGTAAAACAAAACAAAACAACCAACCAATCATCAAAAAAGCCCCCGCCCCCCCAAAAAAAAAGATCACCACCCTGTAAATGAAATTCATCAACTTCAATAAGAATTTTTAAAAAAGAACAAAACAAAACAATATTTTTAAAAACCTTTTATTGTGTAACTGAGGATAATCTCTCTCCATACCTTTTAATGGATTATCAGAATAATGTTGACAAAGGGATTATCGCGAAATGTTCTCATCTTGAATTTTTCAAAAGCTTGGAATCTAAAAAAGAAGAAAAGAGAGAAAAATAAACAAATTGAAGCTGTGAGAGTAAAGCTGCTTGGAACGGGGGTGGGGGGTGTAAACGTTTACGTATCGCGCATGTATGTCGAAAAGTGAAGGTATCTTAAGGAAATATTGTTACATAGTAAATAGTACCTGGTACGTATTACTTAAGCATAACATTAATTATCTAGATTTAGATATTGTTGTATTAGTTAAGTCCCTTAGACTAAACCTTAACTGAACCCTAATTATCCGCCCCTGAATTCTATGTACTTCCGCATACACATGATTGTGTATGGATTTAAGGAGGATGGCAGTGATCATGGCCAAGCACTCAGACAGCTACTAAGAGCAAGGGAGATAAATGGCAAATTCAACCCTGAGAAGCTAGTAGTAAAAGCATCAGAGGTACCCTTTTTCGGCCACATCATCTCAAAGGATGGCATCAAACCAGACCCCAAGAAAGTAGAGGCGATTGTAAAAATGCAACTCCCTGGGGATGTAAATCAACTCACCCGTTTTTTGGGACTTGTTAATTACTTAAACAAGTTTACACCCCGCCTTGCAACTTTAACCAAACCACTTCGTGACTTAATATCAAAAGATAAGGAGTTCACATGGTCATCGCAACAGCAGATGGCTTTTGAGGAAGTCAAAGAAGAAATCCGGAGAGTCACGATATTGAGGTATTTCGACCCAAAAGAACCGATCGTCATACAAGTAGACGCATCTACAGCAGGCCTCGGTGCAGCTCTTCTACAAAATGAGATGCCAGTCGCATTCGCGAGCAAGACATTATCGGGTCCAGAAACCCGATATTCAAATATTGAGAGATGTTGGCTATTGTTTTTGGCATGGCCAGATTTCACCATTATGTATGGGGCCACAAGGTCACGATCCAAACAGATCACAAGCCTTTAGAGTCCATAGCACTAAAAAAAAACATAGCACGATCACCCCCGAGATTAGCAAAAATGTTGCTGAAGGTCAAAGGTTATGACATCACAGTAAAATATACCCGAGGAAAAGCAGTTCCAATTTCAGACTGCTTATCACGAGTATCCCCAATACACAGCAAGCATATTGAAGGGATATATATTAAAGTGCACAACATAAGCATATATCTGAATTTCAAAGAGGGATCCTAGGAGAACTTCATGCATCACATCAAGGAGTTGAGAAGACAAGAGGTTCACCGGAGATCCTCTAAACGGACAATGGACCCCAGTTTGCAAGCAAAGAATTTGCAGACTTTGTGAAAAAGTATACATTCCTACACAAAACATCTTCTCCACACTATCCACAGTCTAATGGTTTTGCGAAAAGGACAGTAGGAGTGTGCAAAAGAATTTTTATTAAAGGCATGACTACCACTTAGCAATGATGTCGTACGGAGCGACACCATTGTCAGCTCACCTCAAGTCTCCAGCAGAATTACTGAATGGGAGACAGATACGAACACCACTCGTATCAAAACAGCAGCTTGGTGATGAACAGACTAGACAAGCAATACAGCGTTACAAAGACAAATCAAGGGATCAATACGACAAACACAAAAATCGAAAACATCCCCCGTTGTATGCTGGTCAAAAAGTCTATATGCAGCATCAGAGGACAAAATTATGGGAACCCGGAACAATCCAACACCCTACTACTGAACCAAGGTTGTACATGGTAGAGTCTGTTGAGCCTTCCAACTTATTATAATAACTTTAAATCTTACAATAGTAATAGTGAGTTCATTCATAAAAAAACATCAATGGCCACTTACTGGCTGTTTTTTGTTTGTTTGTCTGTTTTTTGTTTGTTTCTTTTTACAAAACATATCAAAACATTCTTTCATTAATAGCATTGCACACACAGTTTTCAAGTCTTGTAATTTTTCAATGTCCTTATAATCTATCTATCAATACATATATAAAGGGCAGTTGTGTGTATGTATGTATGTATATGCGTATGTCCGAAAATAAAACAATTAATGACAAAGTAAATATATATACACATTCACTATCACCAGATCTTGCTTTTTGAGCAAAAATGATGAAGATTTGATTTATATTCATGAAGATAATTAAAAAATAAAATTTAAATAGTCACAGCATGGATTCTTTTGCATTTAATATTTTAAATAGGAGACACAGATTTTTATTTTATTTTCCTAGTGTCTGTGCACTTTTTTTTCTGATGCCCCACCAAGCTGGATCAAAGCAAAGTCTTTTTTACATAGGGATTTTAATGGGGCATCCTGCGAGGATCCAACTCACGATTCAATCATAATTGCTCTGCAAGACTAATTTTTTACCCCCCTTCTCTACTGAGGCGATGCTGGGTAGCCGCTTCTAGTTCTTTTATAAATAGCATTGGACACACAATTTTCACAGTGATACGTACACCATGCCTGATATCTTAGTCAACACCAATCGTCATGAGTGCCAAATTCGTTCTAAGATATCCAAGTAACTGGCAGGACTGAAAAGTCATCAACGAGCTCACGAACGAGCTCGTATTTCAATGTCATTATAATCAATTATACATTGTTGACGGTTTTGGTGATTTCATTCATATGTTTTCTTATTTATTGGATCCTAAATGAAAATAAGAACAGTTGTTATGTTACAGGTAATAGATTAATTTCCCTTAAGAGTTACCTCCCTTATCGACCCTTTTTTAACTGTAGGACTAATCCCTAAATTGTCACTCGTCAGGGGGGGGGGACTTCCGGTTTTTCTTGATTCAACATAGGAAAGAAGAACATGATTAGAGGTGCGTGGTGTAATGGTTAGAGACGTAGAAAATGGATTCGTCGACCCGAGTTCAAATCCTGGACGAGATTGATTGCATTGCACATAGCGCTAATAATCTTGGGAAAGGTATGCATCCAATTATTCTCCCTCTAACTATGGGTAAATGATAAGGAAGACTGAACTCTTTAACCTCGGCTAGGTAACCAGTCTAGGAGAAGGACAACTCTGAATGCAAACCTCCACTTAAGAAATTGTCCTTGTGTCACATCCGGCTCGTACGGAGGGGTTGGTAAATATATAAGAACATGGAAGATGGTTAGGAAGAAGTAAAGATGAAGAACAAGATCAGTGTGATGGACAGAGACCTTTAAGATGATTATCAGAAGAAAACCCGGAAATCGCCCCCCCCCCCGACCGGTGATAATTTAGGGATAGTCCTACAGTTAAAAAGGGCCACTAAGGAAGGTACCTCTTAAGGGATCAATCTAGTATGTATACTATTAGATACCCTTCCCAAGGGTATTAGCACTATGTGAACTGTAGCTTGGTCCAGGTTCACATAGCGGTAATACTCTTGGGAAAGGTATGAATCCAACAATTCCTCCTCCAGCTATGGATAAATAGTACTGCAGACTGTACCAAAAGTTTGAGAAGCACCGGTATAAACGATATTCGAATTAAACGTCTACGTTATTTTGTCATTTTATGCACGAAAAGAACAAATTTTTTCCGTTGTGTTTTTTTTAAAAGTCTGCTAGACGAGGGATTTTCAAACTACAGGTCCCGACCGTTCAGTAGGACGCTAAATAAATAAATTGGGTCACAAAATAACAATGTTTGTTTTTAATTTACTCATTTCTAGGTACCACCAAAATAGGTAACGTGATCAGTTTAGGCCATATTAAAGGAAGAAACGTAAATATCTTTTAACTTTTAAAAAAAATCTCGCAAAAAAGAAATAACGAACATAAAGAGTTGTTACAAAGAAAAACAGTTAATTTAAAAATCAAATTATCCGATTGAGGAAAATTACTCACTTCTTGAAAAATAAGTAAAAAGTTTTTTACGACTCGGTCAGTTTCTTTATTGATATTTTTTTTTAGCTGAATTCTGTATTCATGGTTCTTTTATTAAAAAAACTCTGGCATTGAAACTTATAAAAATATTCTGATATAATTATTCAGACTCTTGTCTTTAGAGAAAAAAAAGTAAAAATTGTTTTTGTCGGTTCATTTTTTCATTTTTCATAAAATAAAATATTTCCCCTAATATATTTTAGGAAAAATCTATTTCAGACATATTTTCATCAAAAGGGTAAGTAATTATGGAAATTTTCGTGAAAATCGGATTAATTGATTAATTTATTTTTCATAGAATTTTTAAAAAGCCTCTAGTCATAACTTGTTTTTGGTTACGTTCAATTTCAATTGATTTAACGGTGCAAAAATGTAAACATTGTTTTTCGTTTATAATTTTCATTATTTCCGTAAGGTGAAAAAATTTTTTTTAAATCATCATGAGTTTGTTTAATGTTTCTTCTTTCAAATGGACAAAAAATGTTCAAGAAAATATTAATCTTTATGCAAGTTTCATTGTGTTATATATAGGGGGAGGGATTTCACAGGGAAAATTGGTGGTAGCTATTCATTTCATATCATTACACTTGATTTAATGAGTCCTAATTCAAATTAATTTTTTTGGATGTGGGTTGAAGTAAAAAGAAATTTGAAAAACATGTACTAGTCAACTAGATAGAGGTGTTTACCCAACCCTTTTACCATGAGAAGGATGTGTCACAAGGTTATAAATGGGGCATCCAGCGAGGATCGAACTCGCTATTCAGTAGTAATGGATCTGCGAGTCTAGCTTAGTAACAAATACACCACGATGGGATATCCTTTTTACCCAACCTGTTTGTCACGGGTAGGATGTGACACAATGTCGCAAGTATGGGCATCCAGCGAGGAATGTGTCAGTATCATCTTTATATACATCATTATCATCATCATCATCATCATATGATCAACTTCAGGATCATGTTCATCATATACATCATCGTCTGCATTATCATTATATATACATCATCATAGGAACCATCATCATCATCATCATCGTATGCATCATCATCATCATCATCATCATAATCTGCATCATCATTATCTATATCATTATCATCATATGAACCATCATCATCATCATCGTCATATACATCATCATCATCAACATCATTATCTTCATATGAACCACCACCATCAGCAGCAGCATCATTATCATCGTCATATACATCATCATCATCATCATTATCATCATCAAAAAGATCAAAATGTCAATCAATATTTCGATTTTGCCGGAGAATTAATTCCATTAACAGCTGAATTTTTTTGTCCTCATTTCGTATAAATATACACACGCCCTGTCGGCGGGGCTTAGAATAAGCTTAGTGTTCCCCCAACCTGGAGAGGGGTAATACCCCCCACCGCCACCATAAAAAGGGGTTTCTGGGTATGACTGTAAACTGCATCTGAAGGCGAGGTTAAAGGTTCTGGAGATCTAGAAAATGTGTATTATCCCTTCATTGCCATTACTCCCATGTCCACTTTGACCCGGAGTCAATCTATGGGTCAAATAGATAAGTTTCAAAATGATTTGTATAGTATAAGTATAAATAAAAGTAAGTAAAGTCGTCAGGGCGGCCTAATGTCGGTATCAGCCAAACACCGAGGGAGTCTATCCCCTTTTCACTAGCGCTAGACCAAGGAGAGTGTTTCAGTGTCTGGGGTGGAGCGCCACACCTATCATCAGCTCCTTACTTTACCGCACAGATCCTTGTGCTACTCATACGAGTTGGCGAGGGCCGGTATCGAACACGAAACCTTGTGGTTTCTATCCGAACGCTCTACCGACTGAGCTATACCGGCTCTTTATAAGTATAAATATAAACGTATAATGAATGCAATTCCCTAACATCAAAGCATAAAATAACCCCTAAACCGGTTGACATTCCGTTCAAATCAATCAATAGATATATATTTAGAAAGACGTGACACTAAAGTCTATCAGCAGGCAAATTGAGAGAGAGAGAGAGAGAGAGAGAGAGAGAGAGAGAGAGAGAGAGAGAGAGAGAGAGAGAGAGATTATATCATTTAATCAGTAAAAGGTCAAAAACTATTTTTTATACTTTTCCTTATTATAAACATATTGAAGTGTGTGCGTGATTTTAAGGCTCAATGACCTCTCTTTTCTGAGTTATAAGTCGACACGTACATACCAAAACATGCGCGACTCTTTTATATATGTAGACTAGAATCGGCTACCCAGCATCGCCTGGGTAGAGGAAGGGTACAAAAAAAAACTGGTGTCTTGATTTGTTTACTTATGAGATTTACAAATACTGGACATTTTAAAGTAGAATTTCAATGCTGTTTCTGTAGATTTTGATCTTTAAATATCTTCGAATATAAATCAAATCTTCATAATTTTTGCACAAAAAGCACGAACCGGTGATATTTAATGTGTATATATATATTTACTTTGTCGTTAATTGTTATATTTTCGTAGTCTCATCCGGACATATATGCATACACACCAACTGCCCTTTATTACCCTGTACTAGAAGCGGATACACGGCGTCGTCTGGGTAGGGAAAGTTAGTCTCGCAGATCCATTATTACTGAATCCTCGCAGGATGCCCCATTAAAACCCCTATTTAAAATATTAAATGCTAAAAAAATTATACTGTTACTATATAAATTTTATTTTTCAATTTTTTTCAATTATCTTCACGAAAATAAATAAAATCTTCATTGTTTTTGCTCAAAAAGCAAGGTCTGGTGATAGTGAATGTGTATACATATTTTCTTTGTCTGTAATTGTTTTATTTTTGTAGTTACTTCCGGACATACATACATACACACATACCAACTGCCCTTTATATATGAACTAGAAGCGGCTACTCAGTATCACCTGGGTAGAGAGGGCAAACAAAAAAAAACGTGGTGCAGTGGTAGCAAGTAAGTCTCACAGATCCATTATATATATATATATATATATATATATATATATATATATATATATATATTATATATATTGATTTTTAGATATCTTTGTAAATATAAATCAAATCTTCGTAATTTTTGCACAAAAAGCAAAAACTGATGATATTTAATGTGTATATACTTTTACTTCGTTGTTAATTATTGTATTTTTGTAGTTTTATCAGGACATACATACATACATACATACATACATGCATACCAATTGCCCTATATACATGTATAGATAGATAAATAGATAAACAACAGAATGCTAATGCTAATATGTATTATTTAACTTACCTGATTGCTTTTTGTTGTTTTTTCTTTGTGCTTTTTTTGTTGCGTGTGTGTGTTTTTTTTTTTGCAATTGTTGGTGAGCTTGTTGTCGGTTGCATATCTATTTTGTCAACGGTGGTGCTATTCACACGGCAATTTCTTTCTATCTTTTTTTAAAGTGTTTCAGTTGTAGTCAAGATTGTTGCAAATTAGGAGAACATTCGTAAGTTGAGTTCAGGTGTTCGATCCTCCTAAGCGTCTGCTATCTTCGAAAAATATTCTTTTTAAATGTCAAAGTTCGAGGGTCAGTCGACTTGAAAGATATCCCCACCCCCCAAAATAAATAAAACTATATAAATATAAATTTACAATATGATACTTTCTTTGAAAGTACGGACTTAAAAAGTCACATCTTTTGAAAGTTAACCTCATCGAATGAAATTCAGTTCTGGATTTAGAGTTGAGCTTTGGTTAGGGGGGCGTTTGCCAATTTATGGGGTGACCATAGAAATGCATAATAAACGACCAAAAAGACGCTGAGGACGGCCATAGACCCGAGGTAAAGACCGACATCCATAAGTCGTTGTCGGGCGGTCGGGTCGACCTCCTCTTGCGTTTCATAGAATTTCTCTCGTAGTCTGTCAAAGTCTTTTTTTGTGGGCGCCCGAAATGCCACGGCTTTTGTGCTGCTCTTCATTTTGTCTTTTTTTTTATTTTATTTAAATAAAAAACACTGTAATTCAGTTTAAAAATTCCTTTTTCTTTGAATTGGTATTTTTTTATTTATTTTCCTGTCCCACTTTTAAGATCGTATCTCTTCGGATTCTGTTTCGTTTTTTTTTTCTTTCGACTTTAAAAAAACAAGATGGATGCCAATTATTTCGCTTCCTTTCTTCTTCGGCGGGAATTGACAAAAAGAACAGACGATAAGATTCTTGCAAATCTCAGATTCTTAACTATCGATTTCTTTGTTGGTATTTTTGGTCAGATCATCTTGAGTACCATCCACAGTTTTTATTTCCTATGAATTCGTATGAAACATGTTACCCTCAGCGCAAGTCGAATAAAATGCTCTTCCTGTAAAAAAAGGCGAGTGTCGTTCGTATGCGTGACGCTGTGGAGTGAACTTGCTGTTTCCCTGGAGACAGAAACGTAGGTGTAACTAATCCGTTAGATGACTGATCTTCGGTAGTGTGATGTAAAAAAAGGGGAGATAAATCTGACCTTGACATTTCGTTAACTCTAAAAAGAGATTAGGATTAAGCCTATCTTAATCCGTTTAACAGGTTTCCAGTAAGTAGTAACACATGAGGAATTGGAATGGCGGATAAAACGTGTTTCATTGTAAAGGTTCTTTTTCCTCTTCTTCCTCTTCCTCTTCCTCTTCTTCTTCTTCTTCTTTCTTCTCTTTTTCCACTTCCTCTTCTTCCTCCCCTACTTTCTCTTCTTCCACATCCTCTTCTTCCTCTCCTACTTTCTCTTCTTCCACTTCCTCTTTTTCTCCCTCTTCCCTCCTTTCTTTTTCTTCTTCTTCCTCTCCTACTTTTTCTTTTTCCACTTTCTCTTCTCCTTCTTCTTCTTTTTCCACTTCCTCTTCTTCTACTTTTCTTCTTCCACTTCCTCTTCCCCTCCTTTCTTCTTCTTCTTCTTCTTCTTCTTCTTCTTCCACTTCCCTCCTTTCTTCTTCCCCTCCTTTCTTCTTCTTCTTCTTCTTCTTCTTCTTCTTCTTCTTCTTCTTCTTCTTCTTCTCACTATAAACTACTAAACAGCCTCGTTTTAAATGTCTTAATCCGATACACGATTCACTACGAAGGGGAACTTGACCCCTTCTAATGGAGATTTCACAATTATTTTTCCAGATTATCCATAAAAACGAAAGCTTATTCTTTCAGAGGACAAAAACAAATTGATTTCCAATTTTTTAAAAACGTATCCTCGTCACGGCCCACGCCCAAATTCTGAAACATTGCAATGACAACCATTGATTCTCTCGTCTCGCTACTCCTTTAACCAAAACACACCCATTGTGTTATTGACTTCAGAAAATCTATAAAAAGGAGTTTAAATAAACAAAAAAAAAAACTCTTTCATGGGTGTTACATATCTGGCATTGTTGTTTACTAAGCTTAGCTTAAATGTGACTCAGGCGCATGGGCTAATGGTTAGAGTCGTAGGAAATTGACTCGTCGACCCGGGTTCAATTCCCCGAGGAAGCTGTTTGCAATTACAGTTAATTGCGAGAGTTCAAGTTGTAATTATAATTATAATTACAAAATATGAACTCCTGTAATATCTTGATTAATTCAGTAGACTTAACCCTGAAGATCCTTATGGTCAAACTCGAGTAGGTTATTTCTGTACACATTATAATACTATATATATATATATATATATATATATATATAGTATTATAATGTGTACAGAAATAACCTACTCGAGTTTGACCATAAGGATCCCTTATGGTCAACTCGAGTAGATTATTTCTGTACACATTATATATATATATATATATATATATTATAGTATTATAATGTGTACAGAAATAACCTACACATTATAATACTATATATATATATATATATATATATATATATATATTATTGTATTATAATGTGTACAGAAATAACCTACTCGAGTTTGACCATAAGGATCTTCAGGGTTAATATATATATATATATATATATATATATATATATATATATATATATATAAGGTGTCTCATAAAAGTATCAAGATTAAAGTGTTAATTTTTTTCAGAATATAAGGTGTGTCAAAAATTACAAAAAATCTTGATACTTTTTAGACACCTCTTGTATATATATATATTGTTCAACTACTAGTCAAGCGTTTTTGCTGTAGTAGCATTACTAGTAAGTCCAAAAATTGCTCAATATATTTTGTAAAATAAAGAGCATTAATAGTTGTAGAAAAAAGGTTTTTCTCTCTGCCATCTTGTTCAGGAGAAAGGGTACCTTGAATACCAAAACTATGGTAGAAGGAACACTTTTTTCTACAAATACGCACACACACACACACACACATATTATTATTATTATTATTATTATTATTATTATTATTATTATTATTATATTATTACTAAAGCTGAGTGAATCAATGATTGTTTTCTAAAGGCTTCATCCTGTTTAGATTAATGACACAAAATTCATACTAAAATATTCCTCATATATATATATACATTTCTCATATATATATATATATATATATATATATATATGACAAATGTATATATGCATATGTCAAATTTATATGTGCATATATATATACATATATACACGACAAATGTATATATATGTGTGTGTGTGTGTGTGTATGACAAATGTATATCTATATAGGATAAATATATGTATATGACAAATATATATATATATATATATATGTATACATTTGACATATATATATACATTTGACATATATATATATATATAAATGTCATCAGAATGCTAATGATAATATGTATTATTTAACTTACCTGATTGTTTTTTGTTTTTTTGTTGTTTTTTTTTGCAATTGTTGGTGAGTTTGATGTCAGTTGCATATCTATTTTTCTTGCCTTGATGAGCTACTAAGTAAAACTATTAGCAGGTATATTTGACTCATTAGGTTTAACTTATATATATTAACTTTATATATATATATATATATATATATGGAAAACTAGTAACAAATTAGTTTCTAGGACTATACTTTAGAAGACTAGAAGAAACAACCAGTAGCCAGCAACACTACTGTCCTTACACAGTCTGAAGAAAGGAGCTATAATAATCCAGAAAATTTACTATTACCAAATAAACAAAACTCTACTAAAAAAAACAACCGAGTTTCTGATATTTAATTCTTGAATGCTTCATACAAATGCCCAAACCTGATATATGTACCTCCCACAAACGGATACATATACCAAAATCATCACAAATATATATATAGATAGATATATAAATAGATATATATATATGTACATTTGGTATGGTAACTTGAACACTTACAAATATTTCAACACATCTCGAGCACCAATGACCTACATACCTACATACCCCCTCTCACTCCAGCCAATCCTGACGCTGCTAATGAATAGGGTATCAAAGACAGCTAAACATCAAAGGCAGGCTGAGAAATCAACACCCCTGTCCTATAAAAACACCACCACCTTGTAAAAGAAAATGGTTATTCCTTTGAAATATTGGAACGAAATAAAATTGAACTTAATACATAACATTCAACTCAGTTTCTCATTTATTTAACACATTACTCATGCATCGCACTAAATCCCAAACATATATATATATATATATAATACATGTATATCCAGTATAATATATACATTGAAAATTAGACTTATCAGATATATATATATATATGAGTTGAAAATGGAAATGAATACAATGATATGTTGAAAGGATAAATGAATAAAGGAAAGAAAATGTTGAATGGATAGAATTTATTTAATTTGAGTTACTAACACGTGTTTCGGCCAAGAGTTTGTTCATGTATACATGTATTCTGAGGAAAAGGGGGTTGGAATGAATCCGACAGAATGAGGTAAAATAAGGAACGAGAGAACAAAACTCAGACAAAAATGTGTAGTATATTTTGCTGAAGGATGACCTCAGCTTCTTCTGCTTTATTGAATTATTGTTTCTTTCATTCCTTATTTTACCACATGTATTCTATTTATTATTATTATTATTATATATATATATATATATATATATATAAAGACAGATATGAC
>CM042172.1:33262721-33343880 GCA_023376005.1 Doryteuthis pealeii | reverse complement strand
AAAAGAGAGAGATACGGCTGTCTAGACTATGGCCTGGACGGATTGCTACAATTTTCGAGGTCATCAGTAAGATCACGAGGTGGATCTTCTATACGTGCAAGATGTAGATGCGAGCACATAAGTGATGAGATGTCTACTGTATTTATATTAGAACGTCTGTGGTCCGAGATTGGATTGATATGTTGAGATATAGCATAGAACTCTTGTTGGGTTATTTTTATGCCAAATGTCTTTGTTTTATTCATTCTTGATGAGTACTCAATTAGTTTCACCACATTTTTTTCTATTTAACCCATAGATGGGACCCTAACAGGTACTACCACTCAGGGGTCAGAGTGGACCTAGGAGCAATGGTGATGAAGGGATACCCCACATTACTTAAACCTCCAGAACTGGAACCTCACCATCAGATAGAGTTTAATGTCATACCCAGGACATGAAGACCCTCAGCCACTGCCTTCTAGTACCCATTGTTGAGAATTTTGACATATAAGGCGTGTGGTAAATGCTTACTCTTACTTATAGACTCGCCGATAACCATGTGACCAACCTATTAGCCAATCACTGCAGTGCTCTGCTGCTGATATTATTATTTATACTGGCTGTTCTGGTCATACCTACTCAGAGCTACTTGAACCTTCGTGGACAACGGAACATAGGATTATATCACTGGAACTTTTGACACTACGTAGGATTACATAACCAAGGACTTATTTACTTACCAAAGGATTCTATAACTCGGGACTTACTTAATTATTTATTTACTTTAAGTTCTTTACAACTGGCCAAGGATGGCGGCCAGATACTTAACAGTACTACCACTCGGGGGTCAGAGTGGACCTAGGAGCAATGGTGATGAAGGGATACTCCACATTACTTAGACCTTCAGAACTGGAACCTCACCATCAGATAGAGTTTAATGTCATACCCAGGACATGAAGACCCTCAGCCACCGATCAAAAGGGTTGGGAGTTTGCCATAAGGGCAATAGGGCTTGACGTAACCAGCCAATTGATTGGAAGGGACCTCTTTGACCGCCTGTCTAGCCTAAGTAAGGGCCAAAGTGGAGTGTTTCATGACATGGACTGCTCACCCACCAGGAAACAAGGAAAAGGATCGTAAAATTCATTCAAGAAGGATATTTAGGCAAAGATGGATGAACTGTTGAAAGAATATGAATATTCAGTGGAAATAGGATGAATGTTTTAAATATAAGGAACAGCTGACATGTCCCAGACCGAATATACTAACAGAAAAAATATCTCTTACTCTTTGAAAAGGTCTTTCCACCAACTTGGTTAGTTTGTTACAATTTATATATGTATAGATAGATGTGATTGTCAAGGATTTAAAAGGTTATATCTTCCATGTAGTCTAGTGTTTTATTAATATTTTGAAACCTTCATCTCTGACTCATCATACACACAGAAATGTCCAATGAGAATTGAAAGGAAAGGATTGATTGGATGACAAAAAGTAAAATCCTCTCCTCATCCCTTACTCTTTGAAAAGATCTTCCCACCAACTTGGTTGGTTGAAGCAGGATTTTCTGCACCATGTGCGTGTGTGTGTTTCTTTAATATTCCTTTAAGGAAGTCTAGAAAGGAACAAGTCATTATGTCCCGATTATGCATTGGTCATACAAAACTAACACACTCTTATATACTCAAACAAGAACAACAACCACAATGTGAAACATGTCAAACACCCCTGACAGTCAAACACTTATTGATGGAATGCAGATTTTTTGCTCACATCAGAAAACATTATTTTAAAGCAAACAATATGAAGGATCTATTTGAAAATGTTAACATAGAGGATATTTTCTCCTTTTGAGGGAAATAAAATTATACCATAGAATATAGACATGAAACAAATCAAATGCCATACAATATAATCCCCCCAAAATGCTAACACATTGTTAAAACCAATTACTAAAAGTATATATATGAATACACAATATGTATAACACCCCAACCGCTAGGCATGATATAACCCTGGATGGGTTGATATTAAAATTGATAAACCACCCAACCTTTATAATTTGAAACCCCCATCCCTTACTTATCATACACACAACAGGTCCAACGAGAATTGAAAATGAAAGATCGATTCTATGTCTGAAAGCAAAATCCTCACCTCCCATTCTTTACTCTTTGAAAAAGGTTGTTCCATTCTTATTTGGTTTTCCTGCCATTTGGTTGGTTGAGGCGGGATTTTCTGCAACAAATGATGGACTCCACAAAGAAATTTAATTTATTGCAGATTGAAAAAGAAAGGGAGACTTACACCTGAAGCTG
The DNA here is from genome assembly GCA_023376005.1 of Doryteuthis pealeii. Classification (NCBI taxonomy): domain Eukaryota; kingdom Metazoa; phylum Mollusca; class Cephalopoda; order Myopsida; family Loliginidae; genus Doryteuthis; species Doryteuthis pealeii. Next base: position 33,341,580 of record CM042172.1, on the reverse strand, counting down.
AGCCAAGGGTTTGGAACAGGGGTCGGCAACCTACTGTCCGCGGGCCAGATCCGGCCCGCAATCTGTAATCATCCGGATCGCAATCCCTAGGAGAAATATTAGATTAATCCAACCTGCAGAGGGGACAGAGGGTGGCTTAAATGCTCAGTTTTTTTTTATTCATAAACATACACAGAATTCATAAAAACCATGTCACGTATTATTTCTCTGGTAAGAATTGTTATTCCTCTCATAGGTATTGCAAGATCATATAAAAAAAAAGTAAAGTCGACCGGGCGGCCTAAAGTCAGTATCAGTCAGTCAGTGAGGGAGTCTATCCCCTTTTCAATAGTGCTAGACCAAGGAGATTGTTTTTTTTTTTAGTATCTGAGATGGAGTGCCACACCTACCATCAGCTCCTTACTTTACCGCACAGATACCTGTGCTACTCATACGCTGAGTTGGCGAGGATCAGTATCGAACTAGGAACCTTGTGTTTTCTAGCCAAACGCTCTACGACTGAGCTAACCCTGCCCAAGATCATATAACGTTGATTATTAAAATCTGGTAATGAGTAAAGTGAAATCTGGTAATAAGTCCATGAATAAATCTGGTGTATAGGACTTATACAATGTTACAATCATACTGCTTGACCCCCATCCCATGCGATAAGTTATTACTGTATGCTATAAGGACTACGGTGATAGATGTGGCCTGCCATTTTCTCACAGACAAGGACCCTGGCTCCTAGGTAGAACACGGTTGCTGACCTCTAGTTTGGAAGTTCAACTTAACAGAACACCAGGAGCATATACACTGTTACAGTCATGCTGCTTGACCCCATCCCATGCGATAAGTCATTACTGTATGCTGATAGATATGGTCAGCCATTTTACTGTATCTTTGATTATTATTAGAAATGTTTTTATTTTTTAACTTCTCATTAGTTAAACTACTTAGAGAGCTCCACTTAACAAATGTAATATACTAATTTTCATGAATGTAATTACACTACCTTTTTCGTGAATGTAATATACAAATTTTTCATGAATGTAATACTAATTTTTATGGATGTAATATACTAATATTCATGAATTTGGTTGTAATTCTATCTATCTGTAAATAAATATTTCTATCTATCTATGCTACAAGGATTACACTGATAGATATGGTCTGTCATTTTCTCACAGACAAGGACCCTGGCTCCTATGTAGAACACGGTTGCCGACCTCTAGTTTGGAAGTTCAACTTAACAGAACACCAGGAGCAATATAGGTATTTACCCAACCCATTCACCCTGGGTAGGATGTGACACAAAGTCAGCAAGTATGGGGCATCCAGTGAGGATTGAACTTGCTAATCAGTAGTAATGGATCTGAAAGACTAGCTTACTTACCATTACACCAGGATGGGATGCCCAGACACCAGGAGTAGTATTGTGATTAGTTAGTATTTACATTAACAACTACATTTTATTTTTGCATATATATATATATATATATATATATATATATTATAATATATTAATAATTTGAAAGCAATTACAATGCACATAAAAAATAAAATCAAAAAGATGTTATTTTTTTGTCTTATCGATTTCAAAGTATAACTTTATCTTCAGGACCAAATTCCAGAAATGGACGCGTTTTTTTTTTTTATTTGTTATTTTTTTTTTTATGTTATAAACACGCGTCTCGTGGTGTTCTTTTTTTAAAACGCCATGAGGAAAGCCGTGATAGTGATTTAGCCGTTCATTCAATTTCAATTTTATTATTTTCATCTATTTATATATTATTCATTTGATATATGTATAATGAAATGTACATACTATGTACTATATACTATGAGGAACGTGTATTTTAATTATGTATTCAGTGTTTAGCACTAATCTATTGTTTATACTAGGACCTAATTATATAAGTAATTGGTAATTTGCTTGAAGCATTGTTAAGTATGTTATAATATATGAATAATTTGAAGGCAATTACAATGCGTGTAAAAAATAAAAAATAAAAGATTATTTTTGTCTTATTGATTTCAAAGAAACTTTATCTTCAGAGCTGAATATCAGAAATGTATGTGCTTAAGTTTTTTTTTGCGTGGTTATACTTTTTTTTTTAAAACTTAAGCACGTCCATTTCTGATATTCGTCTCTGAAGATAAAGTTTCTTTGAAATCGATAAGACAAAAATAACATCTTTTTGTTTTTATTTTTATACGCATTGTAATTGCCTTCAAATTATTAATATATTATATATATATATGTGTGTGTGTGTGTGTGTGTGGTAAAGAATAGAGGGAAAATGTGGACAAAAGAACAACTCAAACAAGTAGATGAAGGAGATATATTTCGTCTTGCATTGAGCAGGACTTCATCAGACTTTTATTTGAACATTAGAGCATCATACATTTGTTTTTATAGAAGAGAAAGTGAATGGGTGTGGTGTGAGTTTGGTGATGAAGTCAGGGGGATGCAAGACGAAATATATCTCCTACATCTACTTGTCTGAGTTGTTCTTTTGTCCACATTTTCCCTCTATTCTTTACCACATTCTGTTAGATTTACTCCAATCCTCCTATCCCCGTATAAATATATATATATATATATATGTTGAAAAAAGATATAAAGGAAAGAAAGTATAGAATAGATAAAATAGGATATTTTAATCAATTAATTCCATTCTATATTTTCTTTCCTTTATTTCTTTTTTCAACATACTGTCGGATTCACTTCCATTTTCATATATATATATATATATATATATATATATATATATATATATATATGGGAGTAAATATGGAAAATAAATCCGACAATATAAAGAAAATTTAAAAAAAATAAGTGTTCCGAAAATGGGATGAATTTAATTATCAATGTTTAAACATTTCGGTAACATTGAACCTTCATCAGGATGTCTCTTGGGGTGAAGAAAATGATAGATGTTTTTATATGTGACAGAAGATGAAAATCTTTTTAGTTATGTAACTGTATTTTCTCTTAAAAATAATCAGTCCATTAATACTTTTTCTCGTCTTTTGCATTTCCTCGAGTTGCGTCACGCGTCATCACATCTTTGCATGTGTGGATTGTGACTTGCCTTTCAAAAATAAAACGCTGATCAAATACAGTTACATAACTAAAAAGATTTTCATCTCCTGTCACATATAAAACATCCATCATTTTCTTCACTCCAAGATACATCCTGATGAAGGTTCATTGTAACCGAAATGTTTAAACATCGATAATTAAATTCATCCCATTTTCGGAACACTTATTTTTTTCAAAATTTTTCTATATATATATATATATATATATATATATATATATATATATATATATATATATATATGTACTTTCAATAAGAAAAAAAAAACTCAAAAAAAACCACCACTTGGCTATTATAAATTTATTTTCGGCCGGTAACTCAATAAATGAGCCCAGTTTCATCAGATAGCCTTTATGAATAAATAAGAAAATATACAAGAGCAGAGAAAAAAGAAACCCCCTTTTTTCTCTATTCTAAATATATTTTTATTTTATTTATTAGAAATTTATTCTTAACTTTTGAAATCCAGAGAAATGTTACGTGGAATCTCTATTTGTTTGGTCTGAAAATTGTTTTTACACCAAAAATGAGGTAGGGGGCCACAAGATGAAAAGGTTGGGAAACACTGGTTTAAAGTATGAAATTATGTCAAATTCATTAGAATTCTTTTTCATAGAAATGGTATTTATTGCTAATTATGTCAATAGTAAAATCTCAAGTGATTTTCTAATTTTCTAGATACCGTATAGTTGTCAGGGCGGCCTAAAGTCGGTATCAGCCAGACAGCGAGGGAGTCTAGCCCCTTTTCAATAGTGCTAGACCAAGGAGTTGTTTTTAGCATCTGGGGTGGAGCGCCACACCTAGCATCAGCTCCTCACTTTACTGCATAGATCCGTGCTACTTACTTTCGAAGTTGGTGAGGGCCTGTATCGAACCAAGAAACTTGTGCTTCCCAGGTGAACGCTCTACCGACTGAGCTAATCCGGCCCTACAGTATAGAACACACACAAAAAAGAAAAAAGACAAACAAAAAAACAGACAATGAAAAATCTGAACCATTTTTTATTATTGCGACAAATTTTAATGAAACTTCAATGGCTTAAACACACATAGGAAGTGATTATTTTCCTTGATTTTTGTTGTCAAAGTTCCCTTAGTTGTAGGGAAAAGTCATAAATTCTCAGAAATACCAAAAGTACACAGAAAGTGAGCATCTCCATCAGATTAGCTATTGGGATACAAGTGCGTGTTTCCAATGAGGAATCTGCAGCTAACTTATCCCTTTACCACTGTTAGAGTCGCATCAGTGGGTACCTTCGTAAATAGACTCACTACATCTAGACTCACCATTTGGTTGGAATGGATGGGAGCATTTTTGATTTTTTTTTCCACAAAGTGGGCAGAGTTCTTGATATATGATGAGGACTTACCTGTCAATGTGGTGACTATCTCAACTAGGTAACGGCTCAATGGGTGACATGCTGAACCTCGGCAGCTGACAATGGGTCATTCTGCTGTTCCAATGTTAAATGAATCATTTTAATTTCTATTGGATTTTAAAGGAAAAAAGTTACTGTCATATAGTACCTAAATAATGACAATGGAATTGTCTGTTTTTTCTATAAATAATGTCTGACAAAATCTCAAAAGAGAAAATTAATGAGATTTCTCGACTTGCTTATTACTCTGTTCACCTTGTATCTTTGCTTAGTAAACCTTTTCCCTTAACCTTAATAATCATTGTGTTTCTTCCTATTATTTCTCTGTTAACTCTGATACCAGAGTTACAACACATTTTATAGCTTGGAGCATAAAAGGAAGAAATAAGATCTCATAGGACTTGTTAATTCAACCTAGCAATTGCTAATTACTCTGTTCACCTTGTATCTTTGCTTAGTAAACCTTTTCCCTTATCCTTAATAATCATTGCGTTTCTTCCTATTATTTCTCTGTTAACTCTGATACCAGAGTTACAACACATTTTATGGCTTGGAGCATAGAAGGAAGAAATAAGATCTCATAGGACTTGTTAATTCAACCTAGCAATTGCTAATTACTCTGTTCACCTTGTATCTTTGCTTAGTAAACCTTTTCCCCTATCCTTAATTCTCCTTATGTTTCTTCCTATTATTTCTTTGTTAATTCTGATACCAGAGTTACAAGTTATACAAGGAATATCATCAAATAGTTTTTTTGATGACAAGATACTAGATTTCTCAGGACTTGCTAATTACTCTGTTCTTGCAACGTTGCTTAGTAAACCCTTTCCCCTATCTATAATACTCGTTGCGTTTCTTCCTATTATTTCTCTGTTAATTCTGATACTTGAGTTACAACAGTTAATTAAACCTAGCAATAGCTAATTACTGTTCACCTTGTATCTTTGCTTAGTAAACCTTTTTCCCTATCTATAATACTCGTTGCGTTTCTTCCTATTATTTCTCTGTTAATTCTGATACTTGAGTTACAACAGTTAATTAAACCTAGCAATAGCTAATTACTGTTCACCTTGTAACTTTGCTTAGTAAACCTTTTGATCAAATATCAAAGTTTGACAAGATATGAAAAAAAAAAAGTAAAGTCGTTGAGGTGGCCTAATGTTGGTATGAGCCATACAGTGAGGGAGTCTATCCCCTTTTCACTAGCGCTAGACCAAAGAGATTGTTTTTTTGCGTCTGAAGTGGAATTTCACACCTACCATCAGCTCCTTACTTTACCGCAAAAATCCCTGTGGTACTCATATGCTGAGTTGGCGAGGGCCAGTATCAAACTTGGAACCTTGTGGTTTCTAGCTGGACGCTCTACTGACTGAGCTAAGCCGGCCCTAAGCAGCTGTAATTCTCATCATTTGGTTTCATCAATGATCTTAACCCTTTCAGCCCATTACACTGGTCGTATTTTTATTTCCTACCCCCCAATTTCTCTGTTAACTCTGATACTCGAGTCACAACAGTTAATTAAACCTAGCAATAGCTAATTACTCTGTTCACCTTGTATCTTTGCTTAATAAACCTTTTTATCAAATATCAAAGTTTGACAAGATATAAGCAGCTGTAATTCTCATCATTTGGTCTCATCAATAATCTTGACCCATTCAGTCCATTATACCGGTCGTATCTTTATTTTCTCCCCCCCCCCAATTTCTCTGTTAACTCTGATACTCACTTCACAACAGTTTTCAACCTAGCAATAGCTAATTACTCTGTTCACCTTGTATCTTTGCTTAGTAAACCTTTTCATCAAATATCAAAGTCTGACAAGATATAAGCAGCTGTAATTCTCATCATTTGGTCTCATCAATAATCTTAACCCTTTCAGCCCATTACACCGGTTGTATTTTAATTTTTTCCCCCCACATACTGTAGCACCGGTTTAACGGCACAAAGATCGCGCTCAAACAGCGGAGGATAAATTTAGGCTCAGACACATAAAAGAAAACAGTATGGTTTCTTTTAAGAAATAAAACCAAACACACATAATAAGATACAAAACACAGGAATTGAAGAAAAAAAAAAAAAAAAAAAAAAAAAAATCTTTTGTATTATTTACATTTTTGCAAACTGATGTCCTCATCTTTATTGTTATATACACAACATCTCGACCGATGTGCTCTCCGGCCTTCTTCAAGTGTTTCCTGTCAAACTTGGGAGTCTTCATGTTATAATCCAGAGCATTCATGGAATTTTCAAACTGGACCCTTTATTTAAACCATTGGGGTAGACTGTTCTCATTCCATTAACCATGTTCGGGTACAAATATTAAGCTATGTTAAGTATTCTGTTATTTTCGCTGTAGCCCAGGATTGAACCTACAACCTACAGATCATTGTCAGAATCTATTAACTGAACCCTTTATTTAATCCATTAGAGTAGATTGTTCTTATTCCATTAATTATGATCGGGTACAAATATTAAGCTATGTTAAGTATTCTGTTATTTTCGCCTGTAGTCAGGATTGAACCTGCAACCTACAGATCATTGTCAGAATCTATTAACCAAACCCTTTATTTAATCCATTGGAGTAGATTGTTCTCATTCCGTTAACCATGATCGGGTACAAATATTAAGCTATGTTAAGTATTCTGTTATTTTCGCCTGTAGTCAGGATTGAACCTGCAACCTACAGAACATTGTCAGAATCTATTAACCGAACCCTTTATTTAATCCATTGGGGTAGATTGTTCTCATTCCGTTACCCATGACCAGGTACAAATGTTAAGTTATGCTAAATATTCTAGGTTAGTTTCACCTGTAGTCAGGATTGAACCTGCATCCTACAGATGATTATTAGAACTATTAACTCAATCCTTATATCTGTTGCACCATGTGTCCAACTGGTTTAATGAGAAGGCTCCAGAGTTTGGCATGAACACCTGAAGAAGGCCAAAGGGCACATCGGTTGAAACGTTGTGCATATAACTATAAATGTGAGGAGAGCAGTCTGAAAAATTTAAATAATAAATTATCAAGTCTCATCTCAAAAATTCAGACAAATAATCTTTTAGCAATATTACGTATTTATTTTTAAAAAATTGGATCACGTAACATTTGGTAAGTGTATATTTTTACATTTATTTTAAAACTTCATTTTGATTTTCGTACGTAATTAAACACTTTAAAAGACGCACAAAATATTTGCGTTCACCAGTTTCATTCCATTTTTTTCTTTTCTTTTTTTTTGTTTACCTAGTGCCTATTTCAAACGTCTAATTCTTAACAGAAAAAAAAAAAATCATTCCTAAACACGAGCATCGGCGGTACAGATTTACTGAATAATTTTCATGCATGAAAAAACAAATAAACACACATCTATATATCTATGTATGTATGTAAGTAAAATCTATCTGGACTTATTTTGGGACTAAGGTTTTTGAACCAAAGGTTAAGGGTCAGGTAACCCTGACAGAAACTTCCAGAGGAGCTTAGGCCCGGTCAACTGTAGCATGCATGACCCACCGGTCTGTGGAATACGCTCCGATGTCCAGCAACATGGGTAAATAACGTAAAGGGGCTGAAGGTGCCTGGTAAGCTGTAAGTGAAGGCGATCCATCTAGGAGAAATAAATCTCTGATATAAAAACCATCTAGCAGATGACCATTCCCTGCATCCTGTTGGTCTGCAGTTTGATTTGTTGCTGGCGTACAAAGCCATATCTCTATATTATCCATCTATTTACAGATAACCCTTCAGACAATGACAGGAGTCTAAGGAGTAGCATTCAACATGTATATCTATCTGGGGTAGAAAGGTCTTCAGTCTAATGACAAAACGGTGGTGATGGTAACTTTTCTAGTATAATTTTACTCCAAAATCATAAAACTGGAGAAGGGATCTCCAGCATCAAATCTCCGCTGATGGGAAAAGTCCAAGAGAAATTACTCGGAGATAAAACCTGCAGTTTGCATAGTCACCAGTTATCTTATTATGCTTGTCACTGGGATGTCACAATGTAGACCCAGAGAGTGATATAAGTGTTATACAAATTCTGTTATGTGATGGCATTCACCTTGGGCCGGTTGAGCTGGCTCCATCCAACGAATTCACCACAGGTAAATTCATGGAAGGTATAACAAGGGAATATGAAATTCAGAAGCATTCTTCAAACCCTGCATGCATATCCCGCTCAGAGGAAGGAGATGCCATTGTAAACAAACTCTGGTGGTTTACAGTAACTTTATGTTCTGTTCTGTGACGGCATTCACCCCGGGCCGGTTGAGCTGGATTCATCCAACGAATTCACCTGTGGGGAATTCATGGAAAGAGTAACAAGGGAATGAGAAATTCGCAAGAGGTCCCCAAACCCTGCATGCATGTTCCGGTCAGGGGAAGGAGATGTCGTACAAGTGTATGTCCCTATAATCTCCTTGCAAGACTCCAGCGACAATAATAAAAACCGTATATATATATATATATATATATATATATATATAAAGTAAAAGTAAAGTTGTCAGGGTAGCCTAAAGTCGGTATCAGCCAATCAGCGAGGGAGTCTATCCCCTTTTCAATAGCGATAGACCAAGGAGATTGTTTTTTGTGTCTGAGGTGGAGTGCCACACCTATCGTCAGCTCCTTACTTTATTGCACAGATCCCTGTGCTACTCATATGCTGAGTTGACGAGGGCCAGTATCGAACTAGGAACCGACTGAGCCACACACACACATATATATATATATATAAAGAGAAATTACTCTGAGAGAAGTTACTCTGAAATAAAACCTACAGTTTGCATAGTCACCAATTATCTTGCTATGCTTGTCACTGGGCTGTCGCTATGTAGACCCAGAGGGTAGCATACGTGTCGCACAAGTGTATGTCACTATAATTCAACGACATGCAGATGTCTTACTACCTTATCATCTTACGCAACTTTTCATAAGATAAATTATTTTTTTAATCACAATGTTCGAGCTGTAATTTAGGCAGTAAATACGGCTCTCATTTTTTCAAGCTGTGGTAGTCATCATCATCATCATCATATCTATCTTCACACATACATATTTATTATATATATATATATATATATATATATATATACAGGAGGGTGCAAAAGTAGGTATACCGTAGTGTTATATCAGTGAAATTAGTGTTATATTATACTGAAGTGAAAGTGACATATCTTAAGTAATAAAAATGCATGAACATTTACTCGTTTCCTTTTAATTCACGTCAGGTAAATTGGAAATTTTTTTTTGGGGGTGGGGGTTCTCACACAAGCCCCGCACTGTTGAAGACATGATTCAGTTTATTTTGGAGGCTTGTCAGGAAATTGATGCTGATAAAGACCTTTGTTCCAGAGTGTGCACAAGTCTCTGTTCTCGATTAGAGGAGTGTGTGAACTCTGAAGGCAATTTGAGTACCTGAGGAATTAGAGCTTCTTATTACATGTATATGCAACATTTGTTTGTTTGTATAATAAATACAATGAGTAATGTATGTGTTTTCCCTTTTTTATAACTGTATACCTACTTTTGCACCATCCTGTGTACGTATGTGTGTGTGTGTATATATATATATATATTGTTTTCCATAGGCAACTACCCAGGTTTCAAGCTATATTGCTATCATCAGGTTGCCAATAATTCTTCCAGTGTTTATGTGAAGAAATTTCTTGTTGTTATAGTATAATATATATATATATAATATTATATATATATATATATATATATATATATATATATAATTTCTTGCTGTTTATAGTATAACAGCAAGAAATTTCTTCACATAAACACTGGAAGAATTATTGGTGACCTGATGATAGCAATATAGCTTGAAACCTGGGTAGTTGCCTATGGAAAACAATTATATTTAAAAAATTCAACAAATAAATAAAGCTCCTACAAATTTGTGGTTGAGCACTGTGATTTCTTTGTTTCATCTCAAAAATTTATATATATATATATATATAACTGTATGTATAAATGTATACATATACGTAAGTATTTACTGACATCTTACAATGTCAGTTGAACACAAGGACTCATTAACTTGTGGAGCCACGCGTGAACCAAAACTCATGCGTGGCCAGTGCTAAAAATTGCAAGTATCCTTTTGGCATTCCTCTTTTGAGGCGCCTCAAGCACTAGACAATAGACCCAGCCCTGCTCCTTTTAGACAAAGGGGGCAGGTGTTGTCTGGGGGGGGGATGGCCCCCTGGGATCATGTTGATACTACATATCTTACCGGTCTAATAGCTGAAGCTACTGGACATGGGGCACATGGGCTGGATAAGTTATATGTATACATATATGTCAGAGTTTTTTTATTTTTATTTCTTTCTATTCAGATTTTGATCAGTTTATTATAAATGATAATAACTAGGAAAATCTATTTGGGGATTTTTAATTTTTTAAATTTTTTTTTTTTTTTTTTTTAGCTTAAGGAGAATTTCGGAAATCATCAAAATAATGATTTGGAACGAGATTTTACACATAAATTTTCAGTGTCAGAGAATTAATAGAGAAAAGAAGCATGCCTATATTAAAAAGATTCTATGATATATATATATATATATATATATATATATATATACACATACATACATATACATATATATATATATATATATATATATATAGCTGGTCAGAAATATATAAAAAATTTACTGTACTTTACAAAGCATGGAACAAATAAATGTAAAAAGTATTAAAAAATCGAAAATTGAAATAACCTAAGATTAACAGGTTTGCTCACCCTCCTCTTTGCGATCTAATTTAAAAGTGATTCAAATATATTGTATCTAATTTTGTCTGTTGGATTTCCGGTTTTATATGTGATTTAAGTTATATTTAAATTGGAGATTAAAAAAAAATCATCTGAAAGGTTTAATAACTTATAGAATTATTATTAATTATTAATCGAAGAATTTTGGTTATACATTTAAATTTAAACTAATGAGTGATTAGAGAAATACAGTTAATAGTATAAAGAATTGTTAATTATTTGTATATTTTCTTAAAAAAATATTTTTAATATATACCTGACCAACTAATTTAGAAGCACACACAAAATCTTAACAACTATATCTATGTGTGTGTGTGTATATATATATATACATACATGTTATGCAAGTAAGTATATATATGTGTAATAATATGTAATATATAATATATATAATATATATATATTTATACAAGTATGTATAATATGTAAAATATATATATATACACACACATATGTTATACATATATATATATATATATATATATATATATATATATATACACACACACAGATATATGTTATACAAGTATGTATAATATATATGTAAGACAATTATTTATTAAAAATTTTTTTATAAATTTTTGACCAAATATATATATATATATATATATACATATATATATATATATATATATATATATACATGTATATTTATTTTGAAGTAAAAAGTAAAAGAATATTTAAGCTCAGCAGGCAATAGATTATTTATCCATCACAGAAAAAAATTGATGTCTGAGTTTTTTGCAATATGGAATAAGGTAAAAAAAAAATTGAGGGAAGTAAGGTGTTGAATAAAAACAATAACATTGAAAAAATCAAGGTAAAGACAAAAGGTCGTGGTGGTTTAGGGGGTGGTGGTGATTCAGTGAGGGAGGGGGGAGTAGAAATTTTTTTTCTATTTTTTTTTTTTTTACAGTAAAGAATTTTGCCATTTTTTTGTTCTTTTTATAATTTTTAATTTTTTTTTTAAATACTTGCCTTTTTTAATTATATTCATTTTTTTTTTTTTTTTTTTTTAGATTTTAACTTTTTAATTGTTAAAAATTGTATTAATATTTTTGTTTAGCTTTTTTTGTTTTTGAGGTTTTTTTTGGGATTTTTTTTTTTAATTTCAAAAAGGCACCATGAAGTTCGCTAATGGTATTATGGGATGGTAAGGAGTAATGTTTAAAATTCTGTAAAAAAAAAAAAAAAAAAAATTAAAAAAAAAAAAGAAAAAAAAAAAAAAAAAAAAAGAAAAAAAAAAAAAAAAAAAAAAAAAAAAAAAAAAAAGAAAAAAAAAGAAAAGAAATTTTTTTTTTTTAATTTTAGAATATCACAAGCTTTTTTTTCTTTCCTTTTAAAAAAATTTTTTAAACATTTTATTTGTTCTTTCTCCGGTTATTGTCGCTTTTTTTTTGTTTCTTAGTTTAATTTTCATCTATATTCATATATGTATATATGTAGATATATATATATATAAAAATGCAAAACTTTTAGCACGCACACACACACAAAGGGCAGGTATATTTTTTTTTGCATTATAAAGCTGAATTTTCCCACAAAAATTATCTTTTTGTTTTTTGCGTTTTTTTTTGGCTACTTTTATTTTAGATTTTAACCTGAATACAAATTGAACAGGAAGAAATGCGTGTTCCATTGCTTGCAAGCAAAAAATAAGTTATTTTTATATTTCAATAAACAATAAATAGGTTAATAAATAAATGCATGAATAAATATATAGAAAAAAACTTGTATATTATCAAGCTGTTTAAGAGTACATACGAGGGTTGTTCAATAAATAAGGTGAATTCTGCCTTAAAAGTTTGAATTAGAAATCACTGTTTACAGCTTTTTTTTATTTTCAAGGAAATCAATAGTTAAGGGGTCCTTTCCAGGTCCCAGAAGACTGTCACATCATGACCTTCTTTACTGACTGCCACGCCCGGAAATTTTTCTTCACGGGAAAGTCAGTTTGTTTCCACTCAATGGACTGTCTTTTCGATTCAGATGAATTTTGCTTAAAAAGTTGTAATTAGGAAGTTCCTAGTCAAATCAATAGTAATGGGTCCTTTCAAGGTCCCAGAAGACTCACATCATGACCTTCTTTACTGACTGCTATCCCCGGAAATTTTTCTTCACCGGAGAGTCAGTGTATTTCCACTCTATGGACTTTTCAATTCAGGTTCGAAGTGACAAACCCGTGCATAGCCCACTGTTTACAGTTGCACCTTTTTCAAGGAAATCAATAGCAATGGCTCCTTTCATGTCCCAGAAGGGGGTCATTCAATAAATAAGCTGAATTTTGCCTAAGGAGTTGGCAATAGGAAGCATTGTTTACAGTTGCACCTTTTTTTTAAAGAAATGGGTCCTTTCCAGGTCCCAGAAGACTGTCACAGCATGACCTTCTTTACTGACCGTAATGCCCGGGAAGTTTTCTTCACCGGAAAGTCAGTGTATTTCCACTCTTCCGACTTGGTTTGTAGTTACAAACCAATGTTTAGCCCATTTGTAAACTTTTCACTAAAACATGCTCCTCCTCTGTACACATCACAACGTCTTTTATAAATTTCACATGGTTTGCACTTCTAAGCCACCAAAAATTTGATGACAGACCTCTGTTCAAGCCTAGAGCACTCAGTTTGGTTTGTTTCTATTTTGAATAGCCTCAAAACAAATATTTTGGGGAGGTTAAAATAATTTTTGCTATAAACCAATTCCAAATAATGCAGAGTTTACATTTATGGAAAATAAATTTTGATAATAAAACAAAAAGAAAAGAAAAATTTATTAAAAAAAAGAAAAAAAGAAAAAGAAATTCCCCTTATTTATTGAATGGCCCTCATATAACTTAAATATACGTTAATCCATTTGAAAACATTTGGAAATTAAAAATTGAAAAAAAAAAAATTAAAAATAAGGGGGAGGTGGCAAAATAAAATTATAAAATTACAACCATTTTTTGTTTTTTTTTGTATCAAATTTTAAAATGAAAAGAGAGAAAAACTGTTAAAAAAACTCCTATTCATGATTGAAACTATTTTCTTATTGTTAAAAGTAAGTTCTATTTTTTTTTTTTTTTTTTTTTTTTTAAATAAAACTGCAAACATACAAAAATTCCCCCCCAAAACCTTTATCAATTTAGAAAATTCCTCTTGGTTATTTTTTTTTCTGGTTCAATTTTGTTTCATCTAAATTTCTTTCTTATGATTGCAGATAAATTTTCTTGATTTAAAAATGATTTTTTTTCACCATTGGTATTCATGTTTAAAAAAAAAATAAAAAAAAATCAATTAAAATATTGCATAGATTTTAGTAAAAAAAAAATTGAAAGATAAAATTTAAAATAGTGAAAAATATCAATATAAAATTTGAATTTTGACTAAGAAAATTACATTTTGTTTACAAAAAATTACAAAAAAAAAAATTTAAAAGAAAAATTTACAATTAAGGAAAATGAATTTGAAAATAAGATTTTTTTTCAAAATACATTTAAATTTAAATTAAATTTGAATTTAAATTAAATTTTTTGCTTTGCAAAAACTTATTCTAGTGTATAAAGTTATAATTTCAACATGATTTTAACATTTTAAAACTTTCTTTTTTTTTTAAAAAGCAATTTATCCCCATTTAAAAAATATCAAAATTATAACTCTATTGTCGAGGTTAAAAGTGCAGTAAAGGTAATTCGAAGCCAAACTTTTTTAAGAACTTATTTTTTCCAATGCAGGTATCATTGGGGAACGACAAAAGTTTTGGAAAACAGGCTTTGGCCTTTTTTCAAAAACTTTTATTGTTCCCCAATGATACCTGCATTGGAAAAAATAAGGTCTAAAAAAAGTTTGGTTTTGGATTAGCCATACCGCACTTTTAAACTGAACTACTAATAAAGAACTTTTGAAGAAACAATGAGAAAAAGAAAGAAAGAAGAAAAAAAAATTTATGGTGAGAAGTTTTGGTCCAATGGTGACTTAAATATTTTAACGTTGATAAAAAAAATTTTAAGTTTGAAAAAATTTTTTTTTCAATTTTTAAAGAATTTAAATTTTTTTGAAAATAAAAAAAAAAAAAAAAAAAAAATGATAATCAAAAAAAGATTTCTTAAATTCAAAAAAATCTTAAAAATCAAAAAAAAATTTTGAATTAAAAAAAAAAAAAAAAAAAAAAAAAAATTTGAATTTAAAAAATAAATTTTTAAAAAATCTTAAAAATTGAAAAAAAAAAAAAAAAAAATTAAATAAAGAACTTAGACAATGATATGAGTGGGCATGGAAATAGTTTAAACACCAATCTATTTTTTTTTGCTTTTCTTTTTTTTCTTTTAAGTGTTTTTTTTTTGTTATTTTTTTTTTTTCCATATTGGCAGAATAAACATATCGATAGATAGATAGATAGATAGATAGATAGATAGATAGATTTAGAAATAGCAGCGACTGTCCCTTAAAAGATCTTTTCTTGGCATGATATCAAATTGCAATGGTTAAACCACCAAACAGTTTGATTGTCTTAAACCAAAATTAACACAGCACAAAAGCTGACAAAAAAAGGACATTTTTTTGGGGGGGGTCTTTTTTTTTTTTTCTCTTTTTTTTGTTTCATTTTCGAAGATACTAC
Source organism: Doryteuthis pealeii (assembly GCA_023376005.1). Classification (NCBI taxonomy): domain Eukaryota; kingdom Metazoa; phylum Mollusca; class Cephalopoda; order Myopsida; family Loliginidae; genus Doryteuthis; species Doryteuthis pealeii. The sequence goes on along the minus strand of CM042172.1, from coordinate 33,325,741 downwards.
TCCAGCAGATAACGATCAAGAAATAAGTAACTGGCAAGTAGTTGAAATTATAATAATCATAATCATAATAATAGTAGTAGCAATAGTGATTTCTTGTAGTAGTAGTAGTAATAGCAGTCATAATATTTCCATGTGCTAGATGCAAAAAGTGCAAAAGAGGTGAGATGTATGAATGGAACTAGAAATAGAAAACTAGTTGGGAATTAAAAAAATTGACCAAATTTCTTGGTCCGTTCGAAATACACTCTCAATGTTTTTTTTTAGACAGTTGTGGGCAAACTGAACTTCTTCTATGATTACTTTTTTTTTTTGGAAATTTTTCTTCTGATTTTTTTTCATTTTTTTTTTTCACAGAGTCTGAAAAAAAAAAAAAATAAATAAAAAAATAAAAGAATGATTATAGCAAATAACAAGAAAAACAAACAAGAAAAAAAAAAAAAAGGAAGGTTTTGCTTATGGAAATGATGTTTTTTTTATTCTTGCAAGCGATCAGTGGCGCATAATATGCACATTTCAGCTAACATGTACTCACTTAATGGTTATTTCCTAGTTGAGTAACATGATATGACCAGAAAAAAACAGGGTCACCATGTAATATGTTACTCAACTAGGAAATAACCCACTTAAGATATGGTACATTACAGTAGGGTACTTTAGTATTAAGACATTTTATATGAAGTGATGTCGATGTGTAAGATGTGGCTAATGAGGGTCGAAGAACGAAAAAGTTTGGTGACCCCTGATTTAATGGCATTATACATAATTTTAAAAATGAATTTAATGGCATTTAATAGATTTAATGATACAAACAATTTAAAAAATGCATTTAATGACATTTAATAGATTTAATGGCATTACAAACAATTTTAAAAATGCATTTAATGACATTTAATAGATTTAATGGCATTACAAACAATTTAAAAATGCATTTAATGACATTTAATAGATTTAATGGCATTACAAACAATTTAAAAAATGCATTTAATGGCATTACAAACAATTTAAAAATGCATTTAATGGCATTACAAACAATTTAAAAAAATGCATTTAATGGCATTACAAACAATTTTAAAAATGCATTTAATGGCATTACAAACAATTTTAAAAATGCATTTAATGGCATTACTAACAATTTTAAAAATGCATTTAATGGCATTACAAACAATTTAAAAATGTATTTAATGGCATTACAAACAATTTAAAAATAATTTAATGGCATTTAGTAGATTTAATGGCATTACAAATAATTTAAAAAATAAATTAATGACATGGATTTAATAGCATTAAATGAATAAATAAATTTAATGGCATTTAAGAAAATTAAAGAATAATAAAGATTATAATAAATAAAAACAGAAATAAACAAAAAAAGAAATGTATCAAGTCCGTATGGATTTGATAGTATTTGTGTGAACTCTTTGGATAAGTCTTGATGTGTATAATTTTGATATTTTTGGACTGTTGTCCTCATCTTTATTGTGGTATGTTTTATCTGTTGCCATTGTTGTAACTGCTGGAGAAGCAAGGACAAACTCATAACTGACGTTCTCCTGTGGAAACCTGCACATGGGTACGCTAGTGTAGGCCCCCCAGCGAGGACCTACATTGATCAGCTCTGCACGGATTCTAGATATTGCACAGAGGACCTCCCAGGTGCGATGACTGATAGGGATGTTTGGTAAGATATTGTCAAGGATATCAGTGCTGCCAGCACCCTTCCACATTGAAGATTGAAAAAAAAAGAAAAAGAAAAAGAAAAAGAAATTTACCTGCTCAAAACTGTCCCAATTTCAGCAGTTTACAAAGCGGCTTCTGCTTTAGTTGGACCAGCATTTGACAGATCTGAGACTTCTGAAATATAAAAAAATAAAATTAATATTTAGGTTGGTTAGATTTTATGGCATGTCAACCCTTGTTGGGTTATTTTATGCTGAAGACATTTTGTTTTATTTATTCTTTTTGGGTATTCAATTTTTTTTTTTCAAACTCAATTTAAAAAAAATCTATTCAACTCATAGATGGGACTCTAACTAGCATTCCCAGCAGTTTAGCTGAAATCAGTGGACATTGACAAATTTGCACCTTAATCGGTTCAACTAGCAAATTCTTGCGTATTTCTGGTTCAATCTTTCTTAAAAATATTTATATGGTTGGAAAGAAAATAAAATAATCTTTCTAAATATATAATTTTTATGTGTTTTTATCCATTAACTTATTTTTTACAGTGAGTTAAAACGGTATTTTGCTTCGAACAGCTGAAAATACGAAATAGGAATTTTTTTCCAAGACTAAATTTTACACATTACTTTGTTTTGCAAAATCATAGGGGCCAAACTTTATCAATATTCTTGAAATTGTACACTTAATTAGAAGACACCTAAAACTACAACTAGGTGGTTGTGTTTTTCCTTCTCCATCTTTTGAATTTTGACAAAGGTTCCTTTAAAGAGTATTAGATAAGCAAAAAAAAAAGAGCACTATATCCTTAATAGAAGAGAGTCTTAGAATTATTTTCATATATAATGTGGTATTTACCACGTACCCCATGTGTACGGGTTAGTCACAAGGCCCTATTAATGTGAGACCACCCACAAGATGAGACTCATGAGTAGCGGTGCTAAAAATGCGTTGATCCCGTCGGCATTCCCCTCAAGGGGGAATGGTGGCGGGTGCTAAAAATGTGTTGATTGCATCGGCATTCCCCCTCAAGGGGGGCACCTCAGGCAATAAACCCAGCCCTACCCTTTAAATCAAGGAGGCAGGTATTGCCTGGGGAATAGCCCCCTGGGATCAACGCTATTAATTACTTTATCGGTCCAGCGGCCAAAGCTCACTGGACCCCCCTGGCGGGGCCAGGTAATATATATAATGTGTGAAATGTTGATAATGTTTTACACATCAGGGTTTTTTGTCAAATTTTCAATTTTGGAAAAAAACAAACTTATGAACTAGTGTTAAAAACAAACAAAATAGTTCACTACATTCTGTCTGGACAGGCTTTGTTTAAAAAGATTATGTAAATAGGTATTCTGTTCCTTGTATGAAATACAACATAGCAGATATTTAAAATGTATTTTTAAGTTCAAAGTGTTGTTATTTATTTAACTCTTAATGTCCTATACCACCTCATTCCACCCAGCCGGAAGTCTCATTCGTTTTCCTAATCCGCCCCAAACGATAGCCTTTGTTTAAATGTAATATTAAACATATTTAGAAGTTTTAATTTAAGGGAAATAACAGGTAACTTTAGATGCAAAGGTCATTATTAGTCATTTTTTCATAGATCCTTATAGAAATGCTCTAGACTTAGAAAATTCTTAACAGGATGTTAAAGTTAAATTAATACTACATATGTGTATACATGCAGTATTAAAATGAAAATGTTGAATAATCTTGTGGTAAACTTAAAAAAAACAAAAGTGCTGATATCCGTACCTCTTATTATTCTAAATAATGGTTTACAGCATAAAGATATTTGAGAGCAGAATCAGAAAGAACATAAAATTTACATAAGAATTCAAAGTTTTATCAAAATTGGTGCCAAAATAAAGAAATGGTAAAGAAATTACTGAATTTCTTGTTTTGAATTGGTCTGTGATTTGACATATTTTTTTAGCAAAATCATGTCCACTTTTGTACCTCCAATTTCAGGGCTTTAAATTCTCATAACTTTTAAACCACTGGGGATATTTGCATAATTCAAACAGTTTGAACTCCACTTACAGAGCTCTATTTAACTAGTAGTTGGGGTGGCCAAAAGTCTGTATCAGCCAGACAGTGAGTGAGTCTATCCCCTTTTCACTAGCACTTGACCAAGAAGATTGTTTTTGCATAAAGTGAGGGGCACCACACCTGTCATCACCTCCTTACTTTGCCACACAGATGCCTGTGCTACTCATACACTGAGTTGGCGAGGGCCGATATCTCAAAAAAAAAAAAATCAACTGGGAATTCTAATGAAAGAAAACCAAACTAGGATTATTTTTCAAGTCTACAATGATAAATCTTTCAAATTAAAACATTAACTGTAGCTAACATCATTTTTTAATTCTATTTTTTACTTAAGAGCTATTGTAAAGAGATCAATATGTAAATTTTTTTTTTTAGCTTCATTTTTTAGGTTTACTTAAGAGCTATTGCAAAAGAGATCAATATGTAAATCTTTTTTTTTTTTTTGGTACATACCTGATTGTTCAGTTTTGGCTCCATCTGTGCCAGTCTCCTTGGAACTAGCATCTGCGGTGTCAGAATCCTGGCAAGTAACTGGCTGATTAGAGGAGGAGGAGGAGGTGGAGGAAGAAGAAGAGGAAGTTTTTGAAGTATGGGCTGCCATTTTTAATGAGGCTTGGGAGTTTCCCAATTCTGCTTCGAGAAGTTCGTTTGCCAGGCTCTTGCCGCTGGACCCTACCGTGCTGACAGACCTGTCAAAACTGTTGCTCTCAATAATGTCGCTGCCCTGGTTCTTGTACATCAACAGCGATTCTACATCCTCTTTGACACTCAACTTCCAGGCGCCAGCATCCTTCACTGTTTGGATCGTCTCCTTCACAGTGACGGTGTGAACAGTATTCGATGAATAGGATTTACTTTCTTCGGATGAATTTTTCTCTGTGCTGCTAACGGTCGACGATTCCTTAACTAGCTCGGAGTTATTGTTTTGTATTTTGTTATTTTCGTCTTCTAAAATCGTGTTAGTTTTCTCGGAGATAGAATCGGTACTTATATCATCTTTGTTATTGTTGTTGTTATTGTTGTTGTTGTTACTAATTTCGGTTTGTTTGTTTTCTGTATTATCATTGTCGTTATCTTTTTTCGTATGGTCCTCATCAAAGATTTCTGTTGTATCTTTAAACTCTTCTTCTTCGTCGTCTTCGTTCGCTTAGTTTTGTGTTTGTCTTTGTCTTCGTTATTGCTGATCAGCGTTGAGAGCCGACGACTCTGGAGTCTTTGATTTCGGCCCGTCTTCACCAGGGTCACTTTCAAAGGAGGAGGTTGAGGAGGTAAACGGGGCAGATTTGGTTTCTTTTGCGTCTTGGACCTTATCTTTTCCTTCAACGATGGCAGAAGATATTTTATTGGAGCTGCTACAGCAGTTATCATCAGGATCCTTGCTTTTTTGCTCATTATTACTATTACTATTATTATTATTATTATCGTTGCTGTCACCTCCGCTGCTCTTTGAGATATTAGGGGTCACCTCAGAACCCCACTTGGGATTATCAGTATTACCTGGCGGAGTTTTTATCAATTCTGGAGAAGTAGGGACAAAAGCTGGGGCTTCGGGGTTCAACTGGCATTCAACTCTCAGGGGTTCACGACTCTTGTCACCATCATCGTAGACCAGATCATTACCATCAACATAATACTCCTCATCTTCAGCACACTCTTCCCAGTCATCTCCGTCGGCCATGCCATGCATCAGTGCATAATGAGGATCATTCTCGGCATCTTCATACATGCCTTCGTACAACTCGCCATCCTCAATGTACTCATCTTCAAGCATTACATCTTCATCGTCGTCATCATCGTGATGGTGACGTTCTCCGTTCTGCTTCGCCGCTTGGGACTGATCCCATGAGTTTTCCTGGATCGTGCCCCACATCTTCTCTGCTGGGGCAGTGCTGCTGTGGGTGGGGCAGGACTTGCTGTACGAGGAGGTGGCCGACGCGTGGGAGAGCGACTGACAAGTAGGTATGGCAATGCCCACGCTACTGCTGATGTTGCCACCAGTCTTTGCGGCAATGCCGTCTGTATCAGAGTACTCAACTTCGACATCATCTCCAGCGCCTGGAGAGTTGTCAATTTTCACAACGAGGAGGTCACGGGTGCATTCGACTTTGCGAGAGTCATTGGCAAGGTTGGGGGGAAGAATGCGATTGCGTGCTGTTGCACTGATGCCTCGACCCCGGCCTCGTCCTCGGCCCAACAATTTCTTGCCCTTTTCGGTCTTCTCACCTGGGAAAAAAAAAAAAAAAAAAAAAAATTAGTTGAATGTTACCATAGGGATCCTTTTTGTTCAAAATAATTTTAAAAAATACTCACTTGTGTACGATGAATACCCATTTGCTTTTCCATCCAATCAGGTTAACTCTTTGCCAACCAATCCCCCCCGCCCCAACGGTTGTACCAAATTTTCTAGATATTTTTTCTACCTGTATGATGGTATATTTCAACATTCACTATCTATTCACCTCAGAACCCAATCTATTCAAATAAAGTCCTATTATTATTATTGTAATCTGAGTCCTTCTGTGACAAATGCAAGAGCTGCTGACAGTACCTTATGGTAGGAGCGCAGTGGCGGGAGAGCTGCTGCAAGCGGCTTAAATTCGGCAAAGAGTTAATACTTTGAAAATATTAACATTATTATTATTATCATTAAGTACTTTTTGTCTTCCAAATTTCCTCCACAGCCGTACCAAATTTTCTTGGTATTTTTTACCTGTATGATGGGATATTTCAAAGTTCACTATCTATTTACCTCAGAACTCATCTATTGAAATAAAGTCCTATTATTATTGTAATCGAGTCCTTCTGCTCAGTTATAATGAACTAAACATCAGTTTTTGTACTTTGCTTGGGAGAGCTGCTGTGAGTGGCTTAAAGTAGGCAAAGAGTTAAAAGACAACACAAATCACCACTGTGATACAAAACAGACTTCTGACAGGGTTTAACAATACTCACTTACCCGTCACTAACATATACACATACTTTTCTCATCTACACAAACACATGTATGTATATATATATATATATATATATATATATATTATATATGTAGACGAGAAAAGTGGAAATGAATCTGACAGTATGTTGAAGAATAATGAGAGTGAAAAATAGGAATTGGGAGGATGATTTTATTGATATTTGAAAAAATATATCAACACTTAGTGTTTCGATTGGTAATTTATAGTATCGAGCACATATCTAAAATGAATGTCTAATATATATTTATGAATACATAAATAAAAACAATACAAACATTAACAAAATGAAACAAAGAATAATTCAGCAAACTTTTCAGTTTAGATAATCTAGACTTACAAAAGTATATATATGTATATGTATATATGTATGTTTAAAAAAACGAATGAAGATTCATGCTAATGTGAGAAACTTAAGTCGGTAGTTTTTAAACTATTTGATTTTAAACGTATATTTAACTCTTTATATTAAGCACATTTAAATCGGTTTTAGGAAAAAATCCAGAAGTAAATAAAATTTTATATTTGTTTGCTTGGTGGATTGGTAACTGCGATATATATATATATATATATATATATATATATATATATGAGAAGTAACCAAACAGACGATGTTTGTGATATGGCTATTTTCAGCCGACAATATTTGGGAGAATATGTGCTTAATTGAAGTCGAACTTAATTTTTGAAAGTTAATTCATTATTAATTAATTAGGCGGGATTACCTATTTAAATGTAAGGCTAAACAAATCGAGAAAAATCAATCAATGATTCAGAAAAGAACCCACAAGTACTTGGTTTACTAATAATAACTCTTTCAAAATTTATTACCTGATTTATAATTGTGTGATCTTTTAATAATTTTCCACTTTATAATAGGATATGCCATATTTATTTTGGATATCCAAGATATATTTAGAAAGAGTTATACTATGCCTATATTTTATATTTTATAAGCTAGTTTTATGGTTGCAAAATCTTTTTTTTAAAGTACCTTGTGTAGAGCCTAAATAGATATCTTTATTATCACTTTGCTCATTAATTTGGTAAATCCCAGAGTAATTGTATTATTTATAAAGCTATTGTCTTCATCTTTACCGTTATATACACAACATTTCGGCCAATGTACCATAGTCTTCTTCAGGTGTTTCTTGCTGAAGAGTCTTCATGGAACTTCAAACTGAACCCTTTATTCAATCCATTGAGGTAGATTGTTCTTATTCCGTTAACCATGACTAGGTATGAGTGTTAAGCTATGTTGATATATATTCTACATTATTTTTGCTTGGAGTTAGGATTGAACCTGCTACCTACAGATGATTGTCACTCAGAATTGTATTAACTCAACCCTTATATCCGTCGAAACAAGTGTCCAACAAGAAAGACCTGAAGAAGGCCAGAGAGCACATCGGATGAAATGTTTTGTATATAACAATCAAGATGAGGAGAACAGACTGAAAAATCTAAATTATTCACATCAAGCCTCATCTAAAAAATACAAACAGTAAGCTAATGTTTCCACATTAATTATGTGTGTTGTGTATATAACAATAAAGAGGAGGACAACAGTCTGAAAAATCTCAATACAAATTATCAAGCCTCATCTAAAAAAATTAAGACAAATAGTTACTAATTGTATCTTGGAAAAAAAAGGGTAAGACTTTGCTAGACATTCTTTATTTTGCTAGATTTGGCTAGACATTCTCTATTTTGCTAGATTTGGCTAGACATTCTCTATTTTGCTAGATTTGCTAGATTCTTTATTTTGCTAGATTTGGCTAGACATTATTTTGCTAGATTTGGCTAGACATTCTCTATTTCTATTTTGCTAGATTTGGCTAGACATTCTCTATTTTGCTAGATTTGGCTAGACATTTTTGCTAGATTTGGCTAGATTTGGCTAGACATTCTCTATTTTGCTAGATTTGGCTAGACATTCTTTTTTGCTAGATTTGGCTAGACATTCTTATTTTGCTAGATTTGGCTAGACATTCTCTATTTTGCTAGATTTGGCTAGACATTCTTTATTTTACTAGACTTTGCTAGACATTCTCTATTCTACTACTTTGCTAGACATTCTCTATTTTGCTAGATTTGGCTAGACCTTCTTTATTTTACTAGACTTTGCTAGACATTCTTTATTTTTCTAGACTTTGCTAGACAACAATCTCTGTTTTGCTAGACTTTGCTAGACTTCTTTGTTGAGATCTCATCACATAGCGGCTAATATACTAGACTGTGACATCATAGTAAGTGAGTTCAAACCCCAGTCATGCTGCTGCTATCAGTTAAAAAACTGATGTTATTAATCTTTTATCTATATTTACCCAACCTCTCCAGAATACAATAAGGTTAATTTATTAAGCAGAGTTTAACAAGTTTGAATTCAAAGTTTTCCTTCTCCTAGATCGGTTGAAGGGCTTCATCTACAATGCTTCGATGTATTTACCCAACCCCTCTGCCACAAGCAGGATCTGACACAAGGCCAATTTCTTAAGCAGAGTTTAACAGGTTTGAATTCAGTTTTCCTTCTCCTAGACTGGTTGCCAATCCAAGTTATTGTGGTGTAATGGCTAGAGTCATGGGAAATGACCAGAGTTCAAATCCTAGGCTGTCTACATTTCACATAGCACTAATACACTTGGGAAAGGTAAGCATCCACCTGCTCTCCCTCCAGCTATGGGTAAATAGCAGGGCAGACTGGGCTCTTTAACCTTGGTTAGGCAACCAGTATAGGAGAAGGATAACTCTGAATTCAAACCTGTTAACCTCCACCTAAAAAAAAAAATGACCTTATGCCACATCCTGCTCGTGCGGAGGGGTTGGTAAATATGTACTATTATGCTTATTATTCCCCTACTACTAAGCTTACATGTCCACCTTAACTATGTGTGTGTGTGTGTGTGTATATATATATATATATATATATATATATTTGTACCTAACCCGTACAAGTGGGGTACGAGGTAAATAAAGTGTACTAGTTCGATACCGGTCCTCGCCAACTCAGCGTTATGAGTAGCACAGGGATCTGTGCAGTAAAGTAAGGAGCTGATGGTAGGTGTGGCGCTCCACCTCAGACGCAAAAAACAATCTCCTTGGTCTAGCGCTAGTGAAAAGGGGATAGACTCCCTCGCTGTATGGCTCATACCAACATTAGGCCGCCCCGACGACTTTACTTTACTTTTTTATATTATGTGTGTGTGTTTGTGTGTATATATATATATATTTGTGCCTAACCCATACAAGTGGGGTACGAGGTAAATAAAGTGTGTATATATATATATATATATATATATGCTTAGTTTTTCTAATATCATTATCATGTATTGGAAATGCTACACAAATATTGTAAATAATAAACAAAACAGCTGATAACAAAAAGAAAAAAAAAATTGATTTATACCAGGGATAATACATATTTTTAAAAAAAAATTGTTAATCTGGATTAAGACTAATCCTCCTTAATCCAACTACACTGAACCCACCCTGTAATCAATTAAGTCCACAACATCGAGAGCCAACGATTGCTTAACCTGTCTTATCCCAAAGTAAATAAAGTAAGTTGGCGGAGTGGCCTATTGCCCGTATCAGACAGACGAGGGAGTCTACCCCCTTTTCACTAGCACTAGATCAGGGAGATTGTTTTTGCATCTGAGGTGTAGCCCCACATCTACCATCAGCTCTCCATATTGGCCTATTGTCAGTATCAGCTGGAAAGTGAGGGAGTCTATCTACTTTTCACTAGCGTTAGACCAGGGAGATTGTTTTTGCTGAAGTGGAGCACCGCACCATCAGCTCCCCAATTTACTGCACAGGTCAGATCAACCAATCTGTGCTACTGCAATGTGTCTTATATATCAGTAAGAAATAAAGTTTTACCTAATATATGCTATGGTTATTTTGTATACTGGTTTTAACAGAACTGGGTTTAATAAATAATTACTTAGTGTTATTGATTTCTAATATTATTCTTTTATTCTCCAGAGATATTAGATAGCCTACAGTTTCCATCTGCAAAAGTCAACCCCTGTTTCCTATAAAACAGAGATAATGTTATTCTAAATATTGTTTTACAACCTGTAGCTTAAATGTAGCTATAAATTTTCTTACTGACTTCTTCTCTATAAGAGTGAGTTAATTAGAAATTAGCTTTTATTATATTTTACTACCTGAAGACACCATGGAATATTAGGTCTACTGTAAATCTAACAAGCTGAAAATGACAACTATAAGACAACTTTAAAACTTTCAAAAAGTTGTTTCTAATTAGAAGAATTCGGGTTAGCTCAGTCGGTAGAGCGTTCGGCTAGAAACCACAAGGTTCCTAGTTCGATACCGGTCCCCGCCAACTCAGCATATGAGTAGCACAGGGATCTGTGCGGTAAAGTAAGGAGCTGATGGTAGGTGTGGCGCTCCACCTCAGACGCTAAAAACAATCTCCTTGGTCTAGCGCTATTGAAAAGGGGATAGACTCCCTCGCTGACTGGCTGATACCGACTTTAGGCCGTCCCGTTGACTTTACTTTACTTATTGTAATTAGGATAGTGCTAATAAATTACCTTTTATTACCATAGTTTGTTGACTGCCCTTTATTAGGTTAGTCTAGCTGTAGTTTATTCATTTATTTATTGCTAATACAAGGTTCACGTATCGGTATCTCGTTAGCTGTGTTTATATTGTCGCAGTGCAGCATTTTCGTTAAAATTGTATGTTTATATTGTTTAAATTGTATGTTTATATTGTATAAATTGTTTAAATTGTATGTTTATATTGTCGCAGTGCAGCATTTTCGTTAAAATCTTTAATGTATTGACTATTATATTATATTAAAATATAATTAAAATAAGTTATATTAAAATAATTATATTAAAATATTAAATTTTTTAATATAAGTTATAATATAAGTTATAATTATTTTAATATAAGTTATATATTAATATAATTTAATATCATTTAATATATTTAAGTTATATATTAATATAATTTAATATCATTTAATATAATTTAATATAAATTTAATATAATTTAATATCATTTAATATAATTTTTTAATATAAGTTATAATATAAGTTATAATTATTTTAATATAAGTTATAATATAGGTTATATTAAAATAATTATATTAAAATATAATTAAAATAAGTGTAATTTTGTTTCATTTGGCTTTTGGAAATCCAAGTAAATATATTACACAAATATTGTAGCGTAATTATTATGGTCTACGGGGAATTTGGGATTAAAAATAAAACGGTATTCAGATTTCTGGAGAAAGAGAGGAAAAAGAAATAAGAACAAAGAGAGATTAAAGTTTAAAACTCAACTGACCGACGAATGACCCCGAAATTAGATTTAAAAATAAAAACAGAAGTTCCAGGTTTTGACCAGAAGCGGAAGTTGGGTGACCAGGCTATCCTGGTTTCCTGGTATAGGTTTTGCATAATAGTACCGAACATTATTTACGATAGAGTAATTTGACTGTACCCCCTGTCTCTCTTTCCTTCTCTCTGAAAAAGAACCCACAAGCCTAAAAAGAAATAAACAGCCCCTTGTGACTATACAACTTGAGTATGTTGTTTCTGAACTAACGACAACTACTACAACTCGAACTTGGCCCTATGCAACAATTTAAAAATTAAACTAATTTTCTATATCTATTATTATACTAAAGGTGAGCAAATCAATCTTTGTGTTCAAAGGGCTTTTTTACTGTTTAGTTTAATATGAAAATTATACTAAATTATTTCTTACTTTTAAGATTGAATTATGTTTGAAAAAAAGTCTGTTTTAATTGGTTCTAATTAGTTGTAATTTGCAATTAAGTTAAAAACCGACCAATCTCTTACTTTAATCTCTATCATTTTCTTTCCCTCTATGTTATATATATATGTGTGTGTGTGTGTGTGTGTGTATATATATATATATATATATATATATATATAAGAACATTTTTCTCTAACACTTTCTCATCTCTTGTTTCATTTTGAAAAGATTTCCATCACAGTTTAGACAATGTTTATTCACCCTAATGTCCTGAGGAAGGTTGAAATAAAAAAAAATAAAAAAGTTCTCACCATCTAAAATAAATGAATCTTTTTGGAATACTTTGGGGCTAAATAACCCAGTCTTCCCTATTGTTTACCCATAGCTAGGTCCTCCCTATGTTGACTATTAATATATTCAACTTTCCCTGTGTTTTAGTTTTTTGGTTGATAGAAAAAGAATTAGGTGCCACTTTAATATGCAATGTATGTGTGATGAATATATCAAAAAATGATATATTAAAAAAATAAATTAAAGAACATGATTAAAAATAATCAAATTAAATAACGTATAAATATAAAGAGCAAATAAAAATTCAAAAAAAAAAAAATACAAACAATAAAGATGTTAAAAAAAAAAACTTAAAAGCAAGAATATTATAAAAAAAATAAAAGATAATGAAACAATTAGTATTATTTGGATTATTCGGACTATTGTCCTCATCTTTATTGGTATCTGTACAAGTTTTCGATGATGTGCTCTCCAGCCTTCTTCAGGTATTTCTAGTCTGACTCAGGAACCTTCTTTCGAACTTGAAAACCATCACAGAACTTTATCCACTAGCAACGACTTTATCCACTATGCAATGTATCCAATTGAACACATAGCGTTGTAGATAAAGGTGTTGTTTAAGACAGCTCTAAGTTCAGTTATCTCTAGGCTGCAGGTTCAATCCTGGTCAAGGGACAGTAACATAGAATAATAGTTAACACAGCTTAACACCTGTACCCAGCTATGGTTAGCAGAATGAGAACAGGATACCCCTGTGGATTGAATAAAAGGTAAGTTTCAAAGTTACATGATGGTTCCTGATTACGACAAGAAGGTTCCCAGAGTTCAAAAAGAAGATTCCCAAGAGAGAAGGCTGGAGAGCACATCGGCTGAAATGTTGTACAGATAACAATAAAGATGACGACAATAGTCCGAATGATCCAAATAATACTAATTATCAAGCCACATCTCAAAAATTCAGAGAAATAATAAAACAAATATACAAAAAGAAATTGTTATTAATCTATATATATAAATATAGATAAGAGATTTATTTTTAACTTTTTAAATCCTGGGCAATGCCGGGTAGCTCTGCTTGTTATTTATAATTATCTCTGCCTTTTTGATTAAAAATGCTTGACCAACCTAAATATGTCAAGTCGGTGGAGTGGCCTATAGTCAGCATCAGCCGTACAATGAAGGTTTATATTTATTTCAAGGAACAGCGAAGGTAGCTTATGTACCGTAAATCCTCGAGTACAGTCCACCGCAGGGGATTTTTAGGGGGCTGTACCTCTAAAAAAAAAATGCGTCTGAATAAACATTGTCGGACAGCAAATAAAGACTCGGACATTGCTTAGAAAATATTTTTCATTTTTAACCTTGTATATAGTACGCACTAGGGATTTTGACCTTTAAATTTTGGGGAAAAATGTGGATTATACTTGAGAATTTACGGTAGATAAGAGATTTCAATTTTGACTTTCTAAGTTCCAGGCAATGCCGGATAGCCCTGCTAGTATTCTATCAATGTCTGATTTTTCTAATTTTTGAGGAGGTATTAAATTTTGTGCACTGTTTTCGTCTAAATATACAAGGTATGTCAGTTTTCCTTCTAGATTGGTTGAAGGGCTTCATCTACAATGCTTGGATGTATTTACCCAACCCTCTGCACACAATCAGGATGTGACACAAAGTCAATTTCTTAAGTGGAGTTTAACAGATATGAATTCAGAATTTTCCTTCTCCTAGACTGGTTAAAGGGCTTCAATCTACAATGATTGGATGTATTACCCAACCCTCCGCCACAGCAGGATGTGACACAGGTCAATTTTTAAGTGGAGTTTAACAGGTTTGCATTCAAAGTTTTCCTTCCCTAGACTGGTTACCTAGCCCAAGGATAAAGAACCCAGACTGCCCTACTATTTATCCATAGTTGAAGGGAGAGTAGTTAGATTCATACCTTACCAAAAGGTATTAGTGCTATGTGAAATGCAAACAACCTTGTCCAGGATTTGAACTCAAGTCAACAAGACCATTTCCTATGACTCTAACCATTACATCCCACGTATTTGTTGGATTATCTATGTATAAGATGTAAGCAAAATCTTCAATTCTATTTATGAACTTTCCTAACAGCAGCAGCCATTCTTGTAGAAATTGGCCAATGAGAGAAGAGGACAGAAAGCATTTAAGATCGTTTGCACTGTGCTCAAAACAATTGCTGGTTAAACCTTCTGTCAGAGAGACTTATCTTTGGATTAACACCAGAGGCTAACTACAGATGTCTGAGTTATACACATATTACAAGGAACACTACAGACTTGGACACATATATAAACATATTACAACGAACACTACAGACTTGGACACACACACATATATATATATATATATATATATATATATATATATATATATATATATATATATTACAAAGAACACTACAGACTTGGATACACACACATATATATATTACAACGAACACTACAGACTTGGACACACACACACATATATATACGAACAAAACAGAACACACACATATATATATATACAACGAACACTACAGACTGGGACACACACACACATATATATATATTACAACGAACACTACAGACTGGGACACACACACACATATATATTGTTACGTTCCCGCAACTCATAGAACACTTTAGAACATTCTGATAGATGTGATGATGCTGGGAGAGGGGGGGAGTCACAGAACTTGACCTCAAAAACTGCTTACCCATGCCTGTAGTGACCCTAAAAAGAGGAAGATACGAAATGAACGCCTGATACTACCTCGCTGCTTGTCTACGTCGGCAAAACGTATGGATACAGGTTACAGGAAGGGGCAAGGGGTCACTGTTATTAGGTTTGGACACAGTATATATCAGATGGCCGACCAGTGAACATCTCGTGGGGGAGAGGGAAGATGAAGAATGTCTCCCGAAACAAAATTACCAAAAAGAAAAATGCCGGATAAAGGAATGACCACCGGAACAACAACTAACCACGGAAAATGACCCACTCATATACAAACAAGATAAGTGTCACTTCCTTCATATAAGCCTTATATATATATATATATATATATATCGACTTTGAATGAGCATTTCCACCAATGAACACTGAAAGATTCTAGCCTATCGGCGGCCGCATTCACATTCCAAAGGACTTTAAACATTGAAGTAAATATTATGTGTTAAAATAATACCACGTTTTGTTGTCGTTATTGCTATATTTCTATGTGCATGCCTTTTAATCCTTTCTGTGTCTCTGATGGAAGCGCTGTATAGNCGGTGTGGCGATGGCAGTACGTAAACAAGTTATATACATATTACAACGAAGACCACTTACTACTCTGCGGACACATATCCTCATATTACACGAACTCACTGACCCAATATATTATAAACACTCAACTTGCAAACAATATATATATATTAGCAACGAACACTACAGACTGCGACACACACAACACACATATATATATATTACAACGAACACTACAGACTGGACACACACACACACATATTATATTACAAACAACACTACAGACTGGGACACACACCACACCACATCATATATATATACTATAGATGAATGAATGAACAAATAAAAGGTTTAGGTTTTATTTATTTTACATGGAAACAATATTTACAACCAATGGTTTCCTGCTAATGCATTCATCAGGTAAACGAAATATTTTTAAAAATGATAGAAAATGGTATAAATGGTTAAATGTGTGCTTTTTTAACTGTATTTCTCGTGTTGCATGTTTACGTGATGTCGAATGCACTTTTATTTATAGTGTACATATTTTTGTTTGTGCGTGTGTGTATCTTGTCATGCGGTGTGCACATGAAAATGCATGAACACTGTGATGTTACGATCATATCCATGCGCGTGTGTACGTATGAATATGCGTATTTGTGTTGGTATTCTTGGTTATTTTGTTTTTGTGCGATCAATATAATGTATTTTTATTATGCTGTTAATACTAATGACCGTGTTATGTATTGTGTTAGTGATGCAATGTGAACATTATATTTATATGATATTATTGTAAATGTAGACAGTTATAATATTTCGTGTTGGACGTCATATGACGTAATATAATGGTTGTAACGGATAAAAAGCTAGTTGGTGTGCTACCGTGATGGAGATTGTTGATGATCATGGAATCTTATTGGCGTAATTCATTGGCTGAATTTGCCAATGAGATTAATGAATGAGAGTACTTGTGCATATCATTGTAATATGTATATATACATATTAGGGAATTCTAATGAAAGAAAACCAAACTAGGATTATTTTTCAAGTCTACAATGATAAATCTTTCAAATTAAAACATTAACTGTAGCTAACATCATTTTTTAGTTCTATTTTTTACTTAAGAGCTATTGCAAAAGAGTTCAATATGTAAATTTTTTTTTTTTTGGTACATACCTGATTGTTCAGTTTTGGCTCCATCTGTGCCAGTCTCCTTGGAACTAGCATCTGCGGTGTCAGAATCCTGGCAAGTAACTGGCTGATTAGAGGAGGAGGAGGAGGTGGAGGAAGAAGAAGAGGAAGTTTTGAAGTATGGCTGCCATTTTTAATGAGGCTTGGGAGTTTCCCAATTCTGCTTCGAGAAGTTCGTTTGCCAGGCTCTGCCGCTGGACCCTACCGTGCTGACAGACCTGTCAAAAACTGTTGCTCTCAATAATGTCGCTGCCCTTTCTTGTACATCAACAGCGATTCTACATCCTCTTGACACTCAACTTCAGGCGCCAGCATCCTTCACTGTTTGGATCGTCTCCTTCACAGAGTGACGTGAACAGTATTCGATGAATAGGATTTACTTTCTTCGGATGAATTTTCTCTGTGCTGCTAACGGTCGACGATTCCTTAACTAGCTCGGAGTTATTGTTTTGTATTTTGTTATTTTCGTCTTCTAAAATTGTGTTAGTTTTCTCGGAGATAGAATCGGTACTTATATCATCTTTGTTATTGTTGTTGTTATTGTTGTTGTTGTTACTAATTTCGGTTTGTTTGTTTTCCGTATTATCATTGTCGTTATCTTTTTTCGTATGGTCCTCATCAAAGATTTCTGTTGTATCTTTAAACTCTTCTTCTTCGTCGTCTTCGTCGTCGCTAACACTAGTTTTTGTAGATTCATTACGGTTTGGAGTTGTTGGTTTCGTGTCTTTGTCTTCGTTATTGCTGTCTTTGCTTTCAGGATCAGCGTTGAGAGCCGACGACTCTGGAGTCTTTGATTTCGGCCCGTCTTCACCAGGGTCACTTTCAAAGGAGGAGGTTGAGGAGGTAAACGGGGCAGATTTGGTTTCTTTTGCGTCTTGGACCTTATCTTTTCCTTCAACGATGGCAGAAGATATTTTATTGGAGCTGCTACAGCAGTTATCATCAGGATCCTTGCTTTTTTGCTCATTATTACTATTACTATTATTATTATTATTATCGTTGCTGTCACCTCCGCTGCTCTTTGAGATATTAGGGGTCACCTCAGAACCCCACTTGGGATTTATCAGTATTACCTGGCGGAGTTTTATCAATTCTGGAGAAGTAGGGACAAAAGCTGGGGCTTCGGGGTTCAACTGGCATTCAACTCTCAGGGTTCACGACTCTTGTCACCATCATCGTAGACCAGATCATTACCATCAACATAATACTCCTCATCTTCAGCACACTCTTCCCAGTCATCTCCGTCGGCCATGCCATGCATCAGTGCATAATGAGGATCATTCTCGGCATCTTCATACATGCCTTCGTACAACTCGCCATCCTCAATGTACTCATCTTCAAGCATTACATCTTCATCGTCGTCATCATCGTGGTGGTGACGTTCTCCGTTCTGCTTCGCCGCTTGGGACTGATCCCATGAGTTTTTCCTGGATCGTGCCCCACATCTTCTCTGCTGGGGCAGTGCTGCTGTGGTGGGGCAGGACTTGCTGTACGAGGAGGTGGCCGACGCGTGGGGAGAGCGACTGACAAGTAGGTATGGCAATGCCCACGCTACTGCTTGATGTTGCCACCAGTCTTTGCGGCAATGCCGTCTGTATCAGAGTACTCAACTTCGACATCATCTCCAGCGCCTGGAGAGTTGTCAATTTTCACAACGAGGAGGTCACGGGTGCATTCGACTTTGCGAGAGTCATTGGCAAGGTTGGGGGAAGAATGCGATTGCGTGCTGTTGCACTGATGCCTCGACCCCGGCCTCGTCCTCGGCCCAACAATTCTTGCCCTTTTCGGTCTTCTCACCTGGGAAAAAAAAAAAAAAAAAAAAAAAAAAAAAAATTAGTTGAATGTTACCATAGGTATCCTTTTTTTTCTCAAATAATTAAAAAAAATACTCACTTATGTACGATGAATACCCATTTGCTTTCCATCCAATCAGGTTAACTCTTTGCCAACCAATCCCCCCCCCACCCCAACGGTTGTACCAAATTTTCTAGATATTTTTTCTACCTGTATGATGGTATATTTCAACATTCACTATATATTCACCTCAGAACCCAATCTATTCAAATAAAGTCCTATTATTATTATTGTAATCTGAGTCCTTCTGTGACAAATGCAAGAGCTGCTGACAGTGCCTTATGGTAGGAGCGCAGTGGTGGGAGAGCTGCTGCAAGTGGCTTAAATTCGGCAAAGAGTTAATACTTTGAAAATATTAACATTATTATTATTATCATTAAGTACTTTTTGTCTTCCAAATTTCCTCCACAGCCGTACCAAATTTTCTTGGTATTTTTTACCTGTATGATGGGATATTTCAAAGTTCACTATCTATTTACCTCAGAACTCATGCTATTGAAATAAAGTCCTATTATTATTGTAATCTGAGTCCTTCTGCTCAGTTATAATGAACTAAACATCAGTTTTTGTACTTTGCTTGGGAGAGCTGCTGTGAGTGGCTTAAAGTAGGCAAAGAGTTAAAAGACAACACAAATCACCACTGTGATACAAAACAGACTTCTGACAGGTTTAACAATACTCACTTACCCGTCACTAACATATACACATACTTTTCTCATCTACACAAACACATGTATGTATGTATATATATATATATATATATATGTAGACAAGAAAAGTGGAAATGAATCTGACAGTATGTTGAAGAATAATGAGAGGTGAAAAAATAGGAATTGGGAGGATGATTTTATTGATATTTGAAAAAATATATCAACACTTAGTGTTTCGATTGGTAATTTATAGTATCGAGCACATATCTAAAATGAATGTCTAATATATATTTATGAATACATAAATAAAAACAATACAAACATTAACAAAATGAAACAAAGAATAATTCAGCAAACTTTTCAGTTTAGATAATCTAGACTTACAAAAGTATATATATGTATATGTATATATGTATGTTTAAAAAAACGAATGAAGATTCATGCTAATGTGAGAAACTTAAGTCGGTAGTTTTTAAACTATTTGATTTTAAACGTATATTTAACTCTTTATATTAAGCACATTTAAATCGGTTTTAGGAAAAAATCCAGAAGTAAATAAAATTTTATATTTGTTTGCTTGGTGGATTGGTAACTGCGATATATATATATATATATATATATATATATATATATATATTATGAGAAGTAACCAAACAGACGATGTTTGTGATATGGCTATTTTCAGCCGACAATATTTGGGAGAATATGTGCTTAATTGAAGTCGAACTTAATTTTTGAAAGTTAATTCATTATTAATTAATTAGGCGGGATTACCTATTTAAATGTAAGGCTAAACAAATCGAGAAAAATCAATCAATGATTCAGAAAAGAACCCACAAGTACTTGGTTTACTAATAATAACTCTTTCAAAATTTATTACCTGATTTATAATTGTGTGATCTTTTAATAATTTTCCACTTATAATAGGATATGCCATATTTATTTTGGATATCCAAGATATATTTAGAAAGAGTTATACTATGCCTAATTTTATATTTTATAAGCTAGTTTTATGGTTGCAAAATCTTTTTTTTAAAGTACCTTGTGTAGAGCCTAAATAGATATCTTTATTATCACTTTGCTCATTAATTTGGTAAAATCCCAGAGTAATTGTATTATTTATAAAGCTATTGTCTTCATCTTTTACCGTTATATACACAACATTTCGGCCAATTACCATAGTCTTCTTCAGGTGTTTCTTGCTGAAGAGTCTTCATGGAACTTCAAACTGAACCCTTTATTCAATCCATTGAGGTAGATTGTTCTTATTCCGTTAACCATGACTAGGTATGAGTGTTAAGCTATGTTGATATATATTCTACATTATTTTTGCTTGGAGTTAGGATTGAACCTGCTACCTACAGATGATTGTCACTCAGAATTGTATTAACTCAACCCTTATATCCGTCGAAACAAGTGTCCAACAAGAAAGACCTGAAGAAGGCCAGAGCACATCGGATGAAATGTTTTGTATATAACAATCAAGATGAGGAGAACAGACTGAAAAAATCTAAATTATTCACATCAAGCCTCATCTAAAAAAATACAAACAGTAAGCTAATGTTTCCACATTAATTATGTGTGTTGTGTATATAACAATAAAGAGGAGGACAACAGTCTGAAAAATCTCAATACAAATTATCAAGCCTCATCTAAAAAAATTAAGACAAATAGTTACTAATTGTATCTTGGGAAAAAAAGGGTAAGACTTTGCTAGACATTCTTATTTTGCTAGATTTTTAGGCTTGCTAGACATTCTCTATTTTGCTAGATTTGGCTAGCTAGATTTGGCTAGATTTCTATTATTTTGCTAGATTCTAGACATTCTCTATTTTGCTAGATTTGGCTAGACATTCTCTATTTTGCTAGATTTGGCTAGACATTCTTTATTTTGCTAGATTTGGCTAGACATTATTTGCTAGATTTGGCTAGACATTCTCTATTTTGCTAGATTTGGCTAGACATTCTTTATTTTGCTAGATTTGGCTAGACATTCTTTATTTTGCTAGATTTGGCTAGACATTCTCTATTTTGCTAGATTTGGCTAGACATTCTCTATTTTGCTAGATTTGGCTAGACATTCTTTATTTTACTAGACTTTGCTAGACATTCTCTATTCTACTACTTTGCTAGACATTCTCTATTTTGCTAGATTTGGCTAGACCTTCTTTATTTTACTAGACTTTGCTAGACATTCTTTATTTTTCTAGACTTTGCTAGACAATCTCTGTTTTGCTAGACAATCTCTGTTTTGCTAGACTTTGCTAGACATTCTTTGTTGAGATCTCATCACATAGCGGCTAATATACTAGACTGTGACATCATAGTAAGTGAGTTCAAACCCCAGTCATGCTGCTGCTATCAGTTAAAAAACTGATGTTATTAATCTTTTATCTATATTTACCCAACCTCTCCAGAATACAATAAGGTTAATTTATTAAGCAGAGTTTAACAAGTTTGAATTCAAAGTTTTCCTTCTCCTAGATCGGTTGAAGGGCTTCATCTACAATGCTTCGATGTATTTACCCAACCCCTCTGCCACAAGCAGGATCTGACACAGGCCAATTTCTTAAGCAGAGTTTAACAGGTTTGAATTCAGTTTCCTTCTCCTAGACTGGTTGCCAATCCAAGTTATTGTGGTGTAATGGCTAGAGTCATGGGAAATGACCAGAGTTCAAATCCTAGGCTGTCTACATTTCACATAGCACTAATACACTTGGGAAAGGTAAGCATCCACCTGCTCTCCCTCCAGCTATGGGTAAATAGCAGGGCAGACTGGGCTCTTTAACCTTGGTTAGGCAACCAGTATAGGAGAAGGATAACTCTGAATTCAAACCTGTTAACCTCCACCTAAAAAAAAAAATGACCTTATGCCACATCCTGCTCGTGCGGAGGGGTTGGTAAATATGTACTATTATGCTTATTATTCCCCTACTACTAAGCTTACATGTCCACCTTAACTATGTGTGTGTGTGTGTGTGTATATATATATATATATATATATATATATATATATATATATATATTTGTACCTAACCCGTACAAGTGGGGTACGAGGTAAATAAAGTGTACTAGTTCGATACCGGTCCTCGCCAACTCAGCGTTATGAGTAGCACAGGGATCTGTGCAGTAAAGTAAGGAGCTGATGGTAGGTGTGGCGCTCCACCTCAGACGCAAAAAACAATCTCCTTGGTCTAGCGCTAGTGAAAAGGGGATAGACTCCCTCGCTGTATGGCTCATACCAACATTAGGCCGCCCCGACGACTTTACTTTACTTTTTTATATTATGTGTGTGTGTTTGTGTGTATATATATATATATTTGTGCCTAACCCATACAAGTGGGGTACGAGGTAAATAAAGTGTGTATATATATATATATATATATATGCTTAGTTTTTCTAATATCATTATCATGTATTGGAAATGCTACACAAATATTGTAAATAATAAACAAAACAGCTGATAACAAAAAGAAAAAAAAAATTGATTTATACCAGGGATAATACATATTTTTTAAAAAAAATTGTTAATCTGGATTAAGACTAATCCTCCTTAATCCAACTACACTGAACCCACCCTGTAATCAATTAAGTCCACAACATCGAGAGCCAACGATTGCTTAACCTGTCTTATCCCAAAGTAAATAAAGTAAGTTGGCGGAGTGGCCTATTGCCCGTATCAGACAGACGAGGGAGTCTACCCCCTTTTCACTAGCGCTAGATCAGGGAGATTATTTTTGCATCTGAGGTGTAGCCCCACATCTACCATCAGCTCTCCATATTGGCCTATTGTCAGTATCAGCTGGAAAGTGAGGGAGTCTATCTCCTTTTCACTAGCGCTAGACCAGGGTGATTGTTTTTGCTGAAGTGGAGCACCACACCCACCATCAGCTCCCCAATTTACTGCACAGGTCAGATCAACCAATCTGTGCTACTGCAATGTGTCTTATATATCAGTAAGAAATAAAGTTTTACCTAATATATGCTATGGTTAATTTGTATACTGGTTTTAACAGAACTGGGTTTAATAAATAATTACTTGGTGTTATTAATTTCTAATATTATTCTTTTATTCTCCAGAGATATTAGAGAGCCTACAGTTTCCATCTGCAAAAGTCAACCCCTGTTTCCTATAAAACAGAGATAATGTTATTCCTAATATTGTTTTACAACCTATAACTTAAATGTAGCTATAACTTTTCTTACTGACTTCTTCTCTATAAGAGTGAGTTAATTAGAAATTAGCTTTTATTATATTTTACTACCCGAAGACACCATGGAAATCTAACAAGCTGAAAATGACAACTATAAGACAACTTTAAAATTTTCAAAAAGTTGTTTCTAATTAGAAGAATAATAACAAAGTATTGTAATTAGGATAGTGCTAATAAATTACCTTTCATTACCATAGTTTGTTGACTGCCCTTTATTAGGTTAGTCTAGCTGTAGTTTATTCATTTATCTATTGCTAATACAAGGTTCACGTATCGGTATCTCGTTAGCTGTGTTTATATTGTCGCAGTGCAGCATTTTCGTTAAAATTGTATGTTTATATTGTATAAATTGTTTAAATTGTATGTTTATATTGTATAAATTGTATGTTTATATTGTATAAATTGTATGTTTATATTGTATAAATTGTTTAAATTGTATGTTTATATTGTCGCAGTGCAGCATTTTCGTTAAAATCTTTAATGTATTGACTATTATATTATATTAAAATATAATTAAAATAAGTTATATTAAAATAATTATATTAAAATATTAAATTTTTTAATATAAGTTATAATATAAGTTATAATTATTTTAATATAAGTTATATATTAATATAATTTAATATATTTAAGTTATATATTAATATAATTTAATATAATTTAATATAAATTTAATATAATTTAATATAATTTTTTAATATAAGTTATAATATAAGTTATAATTATTTTAATATAAGTTATATTAAAATAATTATATTAAAATATAATTAAAATAAGTGTAATTTTGTTTCATTTGGCTTTTGGAAATCCAAGTAAATATATTACAAAAATATTGTAGCGTAATTATTATGGTCTACGGGGAATTTGGGATTAAAAATAAAACGGTATTCAGATTTCTGGAGAAAGAGAGGAAAAAGAAATAAGAACAAAGAGAGGTTAAAGTTTGAAACTCAACTGACCGACGAATGATCCCGAAATTAGATTTAAAAATAAAAACAGAAGTTCCAGGTTTTGACCGGAAGCGGAAGTTGGGTGACCAGGCTTTCCTGGTTCCCTCGTATAGGTTTCGCATAATAGTACCGAACATTATTTACGATAGAGTAATTTGACTGTACCCTCTCTCTCTCTTTCCTTCTCTCTGAAAAAGAACCCATGAGCCTAAAAAGAAATAAACAGCTCCTTGTGACTATACAACTTGAGTATGCTGTTTCTGAACTAATGACAACTACTACAACTCAAACTTGGCCCTATGCAACAATTTAAATATTAAACTAATTTTCTATATCTTATTATACTAAAGGTGAGCAAATCAATCTTTGTGTTCAAAAGGCTTTTTTACTGTTTAGTTTAATATGAAAATTATACTAAATTATTTCTTACTTTTAAGATTGAATTATGTTTGAAAAAAATTCTGTTTTAATTGGTTCTAATTAGTTGTAATTTGCAATTAAGTTAAAAACCGACCAATCTCTTACTTTACTCTCTGTCTATCATTTTCTTCCCTATATATATATATATATATATATACACACACACACATATATATAAGAACATTTTTTCTCTAACACTTTCTCATCTCTTGTTTCATTTTGAAAAGATTTCCATCACAGTTTAGACAATGTTTATTCACTGTTTATTCATCCTAGTGTCCTGAGGAAGGTTGAAATAAAATTTTAAAAAGTCCTCACCATCTAAAATAAATGAATCTTTTTGGAATATTTTATTTTTCTTATTTCTATTATTATACTAAAGCTGAACGATTAATCTTTGTGTCCTAAAGGCATTTTTACTGTTTAGTTTAATGACACAAAAATTATACTAAATTATTCCTTAGTTCTAGAATTGAGTTAGGTTTGGAAAAAAATTTGCAATTAAGTCAAAAACTGACCCGTCTCTCACTTTCTCCCTCTCTATGTATATCCTGATTACCTCCTCGTTATATGTATTAGCTTCTCATTGAGAGTAGAGAGTGAGAGAGATGGAGTGTATGAAACGTATTTGTATGCCAAATTTCATAAGCAGCAAGCCAGTAGCTTCAACATCTTTACTCTTAATAAATTTAAATTAGGTCAAATTTTCCCTCTCTTAGAAATCTTACAAAATGATTTTAATGTTTTTTTTTTTTTTAATTCTCCAACTGTATTTATTTAATTAAAAAAAAAATTTAATTTGCTTTGCAATGTCACTTTTCCTTAATCCCAATTATATACTCAGAGCTCAATGTGTGACTCAATAGGTCATGTTTTGTCTAGTATCATATAAACGTCTGTTTTTTTCTTATTTTTGAGGAAATTTTTAATTCTAAAAATTAGACTAATTTTCTATATCTATACATATATAAAAGAAAGGTTCTGTCTGTATGTTTGTTTATACAATGACCAAGCACAAATCCTTTTATAAAGGAAAATTGATGAAAGGGTTAAAAAAGCTTTTTATCCCCTCAGTTTTCTATTAGTAAAGCTGAATAAAATATAATAAGGGTATAAATCAATGACATATTAAAAAAATAAATTAAATACCCAGCTAGTAGTGTCACCTATTGGCAAAACCCTGGTGGCAAGGGAAGATAACCCTTTTGGACACAAGTCCATCCCAGCAAGGGCAGACAATCGCTACACAAACTAAAATGAACAGTCTGTATTTCATCCGTACAAAGTGCATCTTGTGCAAGCTCTACATAAAGAGAATTGATGTATGTATCAATGGATAGGGTGAACAATTTGAGCATCTATTATGATTATGATGAATAAAATTGATATTCATATGTCTTTTTATACTTTTTATATGTATTTTCATACATGGTGCGCGACTTCTGGGACACCCTGTATAATGCAAGAAAATTTTCTTAGAATCGAACCGCTCTGTCTAAAAAAAATCTGTCTGTTTTTGAAGGTTTAAATAAAAAAAATCTTTGCCTCTGATCACTCGAGGGCCAGATGTGGCCCGTGGGCCGGGGGTTGCCAACCCCAGCGATACAGCATACAATGCCATAAGCTTACTT
The DNA here is from genome assembly GCA_023376005.1 of Doryteuthis pealeii. NCBI lineage: Eukaryota > Metazoa > Mollusca > Cephalopoda > Myopsida > Loliginidae > Doryteuthis > Doryteuthis pealeii. The sequence goes on along the minus strand of CM042172.1, from coordinate 33,298,818 downwards.
ACATACACACGGGTATGTCTAATAATTCCACACAACCAACAACTAAGAAACTCTTCTCAAATATGTAAGTCTCCTCCCCCAAATTTCATATTTTTGAGAAACTTCCCACGCGAAAGTACGATAATAACGTTTATAGTATCAATACTGAAAATTTCATTAAAATCGGATAATTACAGTCTGTATTTTAGTTTGTATTAAGTAGAAAATTGAGTTTTATTTTACAAATTAGAACATTTTAACATTATTGCCCTAACAAAAAACTTGCTACAATGTGTCATTTTTTGTTATAGTAAAAAAAAAAAACAACATAAATCGCATCATTAGGATAAAGATTATAATTGTAATAATAGTAATGCCAGTTTTCCTTCTCCTAGACTGGTTACCTAAACAAGGTTAAATAACCCAGTCTTCCCTATTGTTTACCCATAGCTAGGTCCTCCCTATGTTGACTATTAATATATTCAACTTTCCCTGTGTTTTAGTTTTTGGTTGATAGAAAAAGAATTAGGTGCCACTTTAATATGCAATGTATGTGTGATGAATATATCAAAAAATGATATATTAAAAAAATAAATTAAAGAACATGATTAAAAAATAAATCAAATTAATAACGTATAAAACATAATAAAGAGCAAATAAAAATTAAAAAAAAAAAAAATACAAACAATAAAGATGTTAAAAATAAAAAACTTAAAGCAAGAATATATATAAAAAAATAAAAGATAATGAAACAAATTAGTATTATTTGGATTATTCGGACTATTGTCCTCATCTTTATTGGTATCTATACAAGTTTTCGGATGATGTGCTCTCCAGCCTTCTTCAGGTATTTCTAGTCTGACTCAGGAACCTTCTTTTCAAACTCGGGAACCATCACAGAACTTTATCCACTAGCAACGCCTTTATCCACTACGCTATGTATCCAATTGGACACATAGCGTTGTGGATAAAGGTGTTGTTTAAGACAGCTCTAAGTTACAGTTATCTCTAGGCTGCAGGTTCAATCCTGGTCAAGGGCGACAGTAACATAGAATAATAGTTAACACAGCTTAACACCTGTACCCCAGCTATGGTTAGCAGAATGAGAACAGGATACCCCTGTGGATTGAATAAAGGGTAAGGTTCAAAGTTACATGATGGTTCCTGATTACGACAAGAAGGTTCCAGAGTTCAAAAAGAAGATTCCCAAGAAGAAGGCTGGAGAGCACATCGGCTGAAATGTTGTACAGATAACAATAAAGATGACGACAATAGTCCGAATGATCCAAATAATACTAATTATCAAGCCACATCTCAAAAATTCAGAGAAATAATAAAACAAATATACAAAAGAAAAATTGTTATTAATCTATATATATAAATATAGATAAGAGATTTATTTTTAACTTTTTAAATCCTGGGCAATGCCGGGTAGCTCTGCTCGTTATTTATAATTATCTCTGCCTTTTTGATTAAAAATGCTTGACCAACCTAAATAAGTCAAGTCGGTGGAGTGGCCTATAGTCAGCATCAGCCGTACAACGAAGGTTTATATTTATTTCAAGGAACAGCGAAGGTAGCTTATGTACCGTAAATCCTCGAATACAATCCGCTCTTGAGGGGATTTTTAGGGGGCTGTACCTCTGAAAAAAAATGCGTCTGAATAAACATTGCCGGACAGCAAATAGAGACTTGGACATTGCTTAGAAAATATTTTTCATTTTTAACCTCGTATATAGTACGCACTAGGGATTTTGACCTTTAAATTTTGGGGAAAAATGTGGATTATACTTGAGAATTTACGGTAGATAAGAGATTTCAATTTTGACTTTCTAAGTTCCAGGCAATGCCGGATAGCCCTGCTAGTATTCTATCAATGTCTGATTTTTCTAATTTTTGAGGAGGTATTAAATTTTGTGCACTGTTTTCGTCTAAATATACAAGGTATGTCAGTTTTCCTTCTAGATTGGTTGAAGGGCTTCATCTACAATGCTTGGATGTATTTACCCAACCCCTCTGCACACAATCAGGATGTGACACAAGGTCAATTTCTTAAGTGGAGTTTAACAGATCTGAATTCAGAATTTTCCTTCTCCTAGACTGGTTAAAGGGCTTCATCTACAATGATTGGATGTATTTACCCAACCCCTCCGCCACAAGCAGGATGCAACAAAGGTCAATTTTTAAGTGGAGTTTAACAGGTTTGCATTCAAAGTTTTCCTTCCCCTAGACTGGTTACCCAGCCCAAGGATAAAGAACCCAGACTGCCCTACTATTTATCCATAGTTGAAGGGAGAGTAGTTAGATTCATACCTTACCAAAAGGTATTAGCGCTATGTGAAATGCAAACAACCTTGTCCAGGATTTGAACTCAAGTCAATGAGATTATTTCCTACGACTCTAACCATTACATCCCACATATTTGTTGGATTATCTACGTATAAGATGTAAGCAAAATCTTCAATTCTATTTATGAACTTTCCTAACAGCAGCAGCCATTCTTGTAGAAATTGGCCAATGAGAGAAGAGGACAGAAAGCATTTAAGATCGTTTGCACTGTGCTCAAAACAATTGCTGGTTAAACCTTCTGTCAGAGAGACTTATCTTTGGATTAACACCAGAGGCTAACTACAGATGTCTGAGTTATACACATATTACAAGGAACACTACAGACTTGGACATATATATATATACATATTACAACGAACACTACAGACTTGGACACACATATATACATATTACAACGAACACTACAGACTTGGACACACATATATATATATATTATAAAGAACACTACAGACTTGGACACACATATATATATATATTATAAAGAACACTACAGACTTGGACACACTCACACACATATATATATTACAACGAACACTACAGACTTGGACACACACACACACACATATATATATTACAACGAACACTACAGACTGGGACACACACACACACATATATATATTACAACGAACACTACAGACTGGGACACACACACACACATATATAATATATATATATATATATATATATATATATATATATATATATATATAGATGTATGAATGAGCAAATAAAAGGTTTAGGTTTTATTTATTTACATGGGAACCATATTTACAACCAATGGTTTCCTGCTAATGCATTCATCAGGTAAACGAAATAGTTTTTTTAAAAAATAATAGAAATGGTATAAATGGTTAAATGTGTGCGTTTTTTAACTGTATTCTCATGTTGCATGTTTACGTGATGTCGAATGCGCTTTTTGTTTATATGTGTGCATATTTTTGTTTATGCGCGTGCGCATGAAAATGCATGAAGACTGTGATGTTACGATCGTATTCACGTGCGTGTGTACGTATGATTATGCGTATTTGTGTTTGGTATTCTTGGTTACGTATGTTTTGTGCGATTAATATAATGTATTTTTATTATGCTGTTAATACTAATGACCGTGTTATGTATTGTATTAGTGATGCAATGTGAACATTATATTTGTATGATATTATTGTACAATGTAGACAGGTATAATATTTTATGTTGGATGTCATATGACGTAATATAATGGTGTAACGGATAAAAAGCTAGTTGGTGTGCTACCGTGAGTGGAGATTGTGATGATCATGGAATCTTATTGTGCGTAATTCATTGGCTGAATTGCCAATGAATGATGTACAATAATAAGGGTACTTGTGCATATTCATTGTAATATGTATATATACATATTACAATGAACACTACAGACTTGGACATATATATATATATATATATATATATATATATATATATATATATATATATATATATACACACACACACATATTACAATGAACACTACAGACTTGGACATATATATATATATATATATATATACACACACATATTACAATGAACACTACAGACTTGGACATATATATATATATATATATATATATACACACACACACATATTTACAATGAACACTACAGACTTGGACATATATATATACACACACACATATTACAACAAACACTAAAGCCTTGGACTTATGTATACATATTACAACGAACACTAGAAGCTTGGACTTATATATAGATATATATTACAACGAACACTAAAGGCTTGGACTTATATATAGATATATATATATTACAACGAATACTAAAGGCTTGGACTTATGTATACATATTACAAGGAACACTACAGACTTGAACTTATATATATTACAAGGAACACTACAGACTTGAATATATATATTACAAGGAACACTATATACTTAGGTTTATTTACATAATACAAGGAACTCTAAAGGCTTGGATTTATGTATAATATTACAAGGAACACTAAAGGCTTGGACTTATATATACATATATATTACAACAAACACTACAGGCTAGGATTACCACTGGATTCTGTGAACAACAACTGAACTCTTACAATAGTGACACGGATTCTAACAACATTCTTCTATGGACATCAACATGGGGACACACCAGTGCTGGCCGATCAACAAAAACTTACATTTATCAGCTCTGGGCAAACACTGGACGTTGTGTGGAAGATCCATGCTATCAGTACTACCTGATGATAATATATACATATATATATGTTATTCATATCAATAAACAGCTTAGATGCAATAATTATGGACATAACTTTAAAAATACATATATTACATTTATATATATATATTTTAGACATTTTAATTTCTAATCTCCGACAGTGTTAAAAAAAAAAAAAAAAAAAAAAATGCCGGCTCTATAATTAGTTATTACATAATACATATTTTCGCCTGGAGAAAAAAAAAGTTAAAAAAAAGAAAAAAAAAAAAAAAAAAAAAAAAAAAGAAAAGACCAAACTGAAAATAATCAGTTAGCACTATATTATAATGGCCAAAAAAAAAATCCCGTAAAAAGTTGCCTAAGTTGAATATACTAAAGTGCTCAATACACTAAGTAGAGCCAATAAAAGAAAAGAAGGATCCCGAGTTTAACAAGAAACACCTGAAGAAGGCCAAAGGGCACATCAGAGTTATCCTGATGATCCATTAGGATAAACATAGGTAGATAGTTTCTGACTCCTTAGGCTTACTTTATTATATTATATATATATATATATATCAGTCGAGGTTTTGAGTCACACACGGAGCAGTCTTCCATGTCTATAACCTTGCTGATGAGACCTAATAGGTCGAAATGTACATTCAGGGATTGACATTTTCTCGATCTGTTTAGCCTTACATTTGAACATATATGCCCGCCTAAATTCATTAATTATTAACTAATTAATTTTCAAAAATTAGGTATGACTTCAATTAAGCACATATCCTCCAAAAATTGTCGGCTAAAAGCCATATCAAATAAACACAATGTTTATTTACGTACTTTCATATATATATAAGTTAGGGTATCAAAGACATAAAGTCAATGGTGCTTGGTAACAGACAGTTTCTTACCTATGTATTTTTTCTTATATGCTGTTGGGTGGTGCATCATAGGAAGGGTCAAATAGTTTATTCTAGTTTAGTTTGAGGGTTATGGGTGAGAAGCTTAAGGGAGGGCATTATATATATATATATATATATATATATATATGAATGCTTATAAAATAGGTAACATATTTCTAAAAAGAAAACTATTTGGATTTTTTGGTTTGTTGTCCTCGTCTTTATTGTTAAATACACAATATTTTGGCTGATGCCCTCCAGCCTTCTTCAGGCATTTTTTGTCAAATTCAGAACTTTCTTGAACATGGGAATCTTCCCTTCGAACTTGGGAGCCTTCAAGGCTTAATCGGGAACCTTAACGGAACTTTGAACATAAACCTTTTATTCAATCCACCAGGATAGACTGTTCTCATTCGACTAACCATAACCGAGTACAAGTGTTAAGCTATGTTAAGAATTCTATGTTCTTATCACCCTCGGTCAAGATTGAACCTACAACCTACAGATGATTGTCACTTAGAACTGCATTAACCCTTATATAAGTTGTATCCAACTGAGATCAGTCTACCCTGGTGGATTGAATAAAGGGTTTGGTTTGAAGTTGCATAAAGGCTCTTGAGTTTAACAAGAAGGTTCCTGAGTCTGACAAGAAACACCTGAAGAAGGCCAGAAGGCACATCAGCCAAAATGTATATGTATATCTATACATATATAAAGGGCAGTTGGGGTGTATGTATGTCTGTCCAGATGAAACCACGAAAATAAAACAATAAATGACAAAGTAAATATTCAGCATTTGTGAATCTTGAAAGTAAATAAATCAATACACCTGGGTTTCCCTCCCTCTACTTAGTTGATGCTGGGTAGCCACTTCTAGTACATATATAAAGGCAAAATAGATATGTTTTTTTGGCAGAGCAGAAGTTGGTAGGGACATCAGAAATTCTATAATTATTTTTTTTCTTTATTACTCTTTAGTCCAGGTTAAAAGCACATTAAGGGTAACCCAAAGCCAAACTTTTTAAGACCTTATTTTTTTCTGATGCAGGCATCATTGGGGAATGAGAAAACTTATTCAAAAACAAAAATGTGATTTTCTAGAATTTTTTTTATATTCTATCTCTCACTTTCAAGATGGACCTACCCTGAAAATTATAAACCATTCCTATTTTTGTAAGGTGGCAAATTCAGAAAATCAGCAAGGGATGAAACACTTATTTTCTCCACTGTACATAGAAATAGCATTGAAATTCTACTTAAAAATGTCTATCATTTGTGAATCTCAAAAGTAAACAAATCAATATACCAGGGTTACTCTACTCTACCCAGGTGTCGCTGGGTAGCTACTTCTAGTACATATATAAAGGCAAAATAGATAGGGCTTTTTAAGTAGGGATTTTATTGTGACATTATGTGAGAATCCAACTCCTGATTCAGTAATAATGGATCTGCAAGACTAACTCTTTATTCTTACTTTATCATTTAAACACACACACACACACATATATATATATGCAAAAAAAAAAAAAAAGATATTTAAAAATTAAAATATACATAGAAATAGCATTGAAATTCAACTTAAATATGTTCAGCATTTGTAAATCTCAAAAGTAAACAAATCAATACACCTGTGTTCCCCTCCCTCTACTTAGGTGACGCTGGGTAGCCACTTCTAGTACATATATAAAGGCAAAATAGATATGTTTTTTTGGCAGAGCAGAAGTTGGTAGGAACATCAGAACGAATTCAGGTAAAAAAGTCACAGGTAAAAAAAAGTCACAGGTAAAAAAAAAAAAGTCACAGAAAAGAAACTGAATCTTAAACCAAAAGTTTTTACTCAATAAAAATCTATAAGTCTCACTCAGGACCCCCCCCCCCAAAAAAAAAAACATGGTTCTCTCGAAAACTTAACCCTAACCAGACACCATAAATTGATTGGTTTGCACCTTTCCATCTACTAAAGATGATGGAGTAGTGTCCAAAAAAAAAAAAAAAAAAAAAAAAAAAAAAGAATTATCTGCATCTGCGCAAGTGACTGTCTCTGAGAATTAGCCTGCAGAGCCTGCAGAGTCGCCCTAAATTAATTGTGACATTTTTCTCCTGTGAATTTATTACAAGCCACGTTCAGAACACACATAGCTAAGAGGCTACCAGGGGGTAGCAAGCACAAAAAAACAAAAAAAAAAAAAAAAAAAAAAAAAACAAAACAAAAAAACTTACCAATTTTAGTTCGCTTTAGCTCTGCATTCTCTAAATAAACAAAAAATATTTTTTTTTACATTTTAAATCTATTTTCAAGTTTATAAAGTACTTTAACACGTTGACTACGTATTGGTACATATACGTGCCATTGCAAATATTTCATTTCCTTTTTTAAAACAATATTCAGAATATATCCTTTCATAATAACATAGCAGTATCTACATATACTACTTAACACATTTACTATGTATTGGTACACATATGTACCACTATGTATATTACTGATATATATATATATATATATATATATACACACCATTGCAAATATTTCACTTATTTTTTTAAAACAATATTCAGAATATATCCTTTCATAATAACATAGCAGTATTGACATATAATACTTAACACGTTTACTATGTATTGGTACACATATGTACCACTATGTATATTACTGATATATATATATATATATATATATATATATATATATATATACACACCATTGCAAATATTTCACTTATTTTTTAAAACAATATTTAGAATATATACTTTTATAATAACATAGCAGTACCTACATATGTTACTTAAAGAAGGTGGAAACAATGAAAAATTATGTTATAACTAGAACTTTTTTCAAAAAATATTGGAAAAATATAAATAAAGTGCTCGATTATGGTTGATAGAGCTGTATTTATTTGTTATAGGGGACAATACATTTAAACTGCAATTGTTACCATTGGTTTCAAAGCAAAGATGTTTCTTTAACAGGCGCATTGGGTAATTCCATGTCAAATCATCGAGGCCATGTCACCCACTCCCTTCAATTTTGTACATGCGTGGACTATGTTAAAGTAAAACAATTCCAAGAATTGATGGGGTTATGTCGATTTTTAACTCAGTGACTTTTTGTAATCTATTTTTGTCTGTAAAATGAGATCTAGAGCTTCCCTACTACTAAGAATTGGTTTAAAAAAACATTTTTGCCCGGGGAATCCAAAAATGCTATCGGAAAAAGTCTGAAAGTTAACCAATTTTAAGTTATTGATGATTTTTTCATAGTAAGATCAAAATCCCGATGTGGCACTACATTTATGATAAAGATTTTTTTTTCTATTATTATTTCATATCTGTTAAACATTATTTGTACCAAAAGGATAGTTTGGTTTTTGCTCAGAACCGAACCTACAACATTTTGTTAAAATTTCTCACTTCAATTTTTCTGAAATTTTGTCCAGACTATCTTAAAGTTAGACAATCCCCAAAATTTGAGCTTCCAATTCCAAAAATTGGCGGAATTATGTTGATTTTTAGCTCTCCAAATCTGGGTGGTCCGTCACGAAAAATGGCAACTTTTTGTAATTATTTTTGTCTGTAAAATGAGTTCGAGAGCTTCCCTACTCCTAAAAATTGGTTTCTAAGAACATTTTAGCCCAAGGAATCCAAGAATGCTATCAAAAAAGTCTGAAAGTTAACAAGTTTTGAATTATTAATGATTTCTGATTTGCAAAATTTTAACTGATGTAGTTTCAGTTCTGAGCAAACACCAAACTATCTTTTTGGTACAAATAATGTTCAATATATGTGAAATAACAATAGAAATTTTTTTTGTCATAGATGCAGTTCCACATTGGAATATTGATCTTGCTATGAAAAAAAAAAAAAAAAAATCATCAAAAACTTAAAACTGGTTAACTTTCAGACTTTTTGAAATGCATTTACGAACCAATTTTTAGGAGTAGGGAAGCTCTCGAACTCATTTTACAGACAAAAATAGATTACAAAAAGTTGCTTTTTTTGTGAACCCCACCAAATTTGGAGAGCTAAAAATCAACATAACTCTGCCAATTTTTGGAATTGGAAACTCAAATTTCGGGGACTGTCTAACTTTAAGATAGTCTACAGCTGTACAAAATTTCAGAAAAATTGAAAGGGGGTGGGTGACAATTTTACTTTTTTCTAGATGATTTGAGATGGAATTGCCCCATTGTCTTAACAATAAGTGGCTAACACGTTGCTTTGAAACCAATGGTAACTGCACCTTAAACCATTACACTATGGGAATCTTGTAGTTGGAAATTATAGGCATACCAGTTGGCCTAGGCCTACTCAAACTATTTACACACAAAGTTTATATCTCGTATATGGTATGGTGACCTCCCAATATTAGGCTAAAATTTAGGTCTCAGAAAAACGCATGATACACAAGTTATATACAATAAACATGAATGAAATGTGAAGATCTTTAATATTTTTTAAACAAAAACAAAAATATTTAGACAAATACAAAAACAAATTCACAAGGTTTATGTGAGAATAATTTTGATTTTTAGACTGTTGTCCTCATCTTTATTGTGGTATGTATAAACACGTTTCGGCTGCTGTATCCTTCGGCCTTCCTTAGGTGTTCCTGTTCCCTGTGTATCCGAGTATAGCAATGACCCAACCTGGGAAATCATTTTTAATAGTTTGATTGTTGATCAAACAGGTGTTGAAGAACTTTTGAAGGTTTCATTAAAAAAAAAAAAAAATGGCGTCACTGGTTTGTGATTCTTCATGTGAATGATAGGCGCAAGCCTATCATTCACTAGAAGAATCACAATCATTTAGAAAACATGTAGAAGAAGAAGAAAAGAAGAAGAAAGAAGAAGAAAAAGAAAAGAAAGAAGAAAAAGAAAAAGAAGAAGAAAGAAGCAGAAAAGGAGAAGAAGAAGAAAAAGAAGAAAAAGAAAGAGAAAAAGAAGAAGAAAAAGAAAAAGAAGAAAAAGAAAGAAAAAGAAGAAAAAGAAAGAAAAAGAAGAAGAAGAAAGAAGAAAAAGAAGAAGAAAAAGAAGAAAAAGAAGAAGAAAAAGAAGAAGAAAAAGAAGAAAAAAAAGAAAAAGAAAAAAGAAGAAGAAAAAAAAAGAAAAGAAAAGAAGAAGAAAAGAAGAAGAAAAAAAAGAAAAAGAAAAAGAAGAAGAAAAAAAAGAAGAAAAAAAAGAAAAAGAAAAAGAAGAAGAAAGATTGGAATATCTGAACGCGTCATTTTTAAAGGTTATCTTTTAAAATACAACGGTGAGAGGGAGAGCGTCCATTCTGATTTTTCACTGTGACTCCTCTCTTTCTCATCACTAAGAGATTTTGGCGCACTTATTTATAAGCAGACGAGAAAGGAAAAAAACTATCAAATTATTAAAAATGATTTCCCAGGCTGGATCATTACTATACACGGATACACAAGGAACACCCGAGGCTGAAACCTTGTGTTTATTTATACATACCACAATAAAGATGAGGATAACAGTCTGAAAAATCAAAATTATTCACATCAAGCCTCATCACAAAAATACAGACAAATTGATGTGAGAAGAGAGTAAAAACAAGTGATCCCCAAGGAGGCCTGACATAATGATATGTAAACATAAAAATGGGTAACAATTCCAATCTTGTACATTTTATTGGTGCTTACTTTCATCACTTGGCACAATTTGTTTAACTCTTTGCCTACTTTAAACCGTTTACAGCAGCTCTCCCACCACGCTGATCCTACCCTAAACCTGTGTCATTTGTTTACACTGAAAAATCACTACGATAACAGGGCTTTATTTGATTGATTGATTGTTTTATTTATTAATTTTAACGGCATATCAACCCGTCCAGGGTTATATCATGCCTAGCGGTTGGGGTGTTATACATTTTGTGTATTCATATATATACTTTTAGTAATTGGTTTTAACAATGTGTTAGCATTATTGGGAATTATATTGTATGGCATTGATTTGTTTCATGTCTATATTCTATGGTATAATTTTATTTCCCTCAAAAAGGAGAAAATATCCCCAATGTTAACATTTTCAAATAGATCCTTCATATTGTTTGCTTTAAAATAATGGTTTCTGATGGGAGCAAAAAATCTGCATTCCATCAATAAGTGTTTAACTGTCAGGGGTGTTTGACATGTTTCACATTGTGGTTGTTGTTCTTGTTTGAGTATATAAGAGTGCTTTAGTTTTGTATGACCAATGCATAATCGGGACAACTTTATTTGAATACTATGTGTTCTGAAATATCCCTCATACAGGTAAAAAATAACAAGAAAATTTAGTACAGTACACTGCGATCCTACTGTAAACTGCTGGCAGCAGCTCTTGCCCATGTCATTTGTTTACAATGAAAAATTACTATGATGATAGGACTTTATTTGAATAGAATGAGTTTTGAGTTAAATAGATAGTGAACTTTGAAATATCCCATCATACAGGTAAAATATACCAGGGAAATTTGGTAGACAAAGAGTTAACTGTTTGCCTACTTTAAACCGCTCACTGCAGCTCTCCCACCACTGTGACCCTGCTGTAAGATGTTGGCAGCAGCTCTGGCAAAAGGACTCAGATTAAAATAATAATAGGACTTTATTTGAATAGAATGAGTTCTGAGGTGAATAGATAGTAAACTTTTAAATATCCCATCATACAATAATAATAGGACTTGAATAGAATGAGTTCTGAGGTGAATAGATAGTGAACGTTGAAATATCCCATCATACAGATAAAATATACCAGGGAAATTTGGTAGACAAAGAGTTAACTGTTTGCCTACTTTAAACCACTCCCAGCAGCTCTTCCACCACTGCGACCTTATTGTAAGCTGCTGGCAGCAGCTCTGGCAAAAGGACTCAGATTAAAATAATAATAGGACTTTATTTGAATAGAATGAGTTCTGAGGTGAATAGATAGTGAACGTTGAAATATCCCATCATAGAGATAAAATATACCAGGGAAATTTGGTAGACAAAGAGTTAACTGTTTGCCTACTTTAAACCACTCCCAGCAGCTCTTCCACCACTGTGACCTTATTGTAAGCTGCTGGCAGCAGCTCTGGCAAAAGGACTCAGATTAAAATAATAATAGGACTTTATTTGAATAGAATGAGTTCTGAGGAGAATAGATAGTGAACTTTCTAATTAACCCATCATACAGGTAAAAAATACCGGGGAAATTTGGTAGGCAAAGAGTTAAGTAACAACACATCCATTTCATATAAATAATGAATCACACAGGTAAATAGGGTCCAGTAGACATTTTTTTTCATTTATGAAGAAGCAGTGGCAAGCCGATGTTATGATCGAGAGAGGGTGGGGCAAGAATTTTGACTGGTGCCCCTTCCAGTGGCCAATAAATACTGATTCAGTTTTTCCTAGCTACACCTACCCGCCCATTTTCAAATCATTCATAGTTGAGGTGTCTAGTAGTAAAAGTTAGGCAATATATCTCAATGTTATAGCAATTTAAAGGCTTTTGGGTTAGGGTGATTTTACCCCCACTCCTGGGGCAGCTACCCCTCCCTGATCCCCCTTTGTTTCACCACAGTATGGAGAAACAAAATAATTTAAAATTACTTTTTACTCTCGCTCTTTTTTCAGTAACAAGGGTTAACTAAAAAGTTTACAAATAAATAAATACTTACGATTTTGTGTCACATTTATGTGTAAAATATTCAAAATAATTATTTCATTAATAATTAATAGATGCATGCAACATTTTATTTGAGGGAGGCAGAGCTAAGTTTCCATTTCAAATTGTTTTAGATTTTTTTTTACTCCTTTAATAAATTTGATGGGTTATTTCCTATAACTTCAACCTAAAAAAAGGGAACCACTCTGAATGAATTTTATCTGTTAATTAATCTACCCATTATTTTCCCATTAAAATAACCCAAACCCAAACCCCATTTTCTTTTTTCCTTTCTTTAATGGGAAAATAATGGGTAGATTAATTATCAGATAAAATTAATTCAGAGTGGTTCCCCTTTTTTTAGGTTGGATTTATAGGAAATAACCATTTGATGATTTTACTTAACTATGATACAAATCCTCTGACATTGAATTTTTAACTGCCACCCCTCTCAGGCAATGTCTTTAAAAATAATTTTTACACTACCTGGAGGATGTTTTTTTTTCATGCTAGTTATTATAATGAATTTTTAATTTTCTTACTTCCTCTTAAAAAAAGAATTTTGATAATTATATATTGCAATGATTGGAAGGTAAAGTTTGGTTTGGTTTTTGTTTTATGGCATATCAACTTCAGTGGGTCATTTAATAAAGTTTTGAAATCAATTAATTCTTAATAGATACACAATTTTTTTTATTAAATACATTTTTCTATTTAACCCATAGATGGGACCTTAACAGGTACTACCACTCCGGGTCAGAGTGGATCAGGGACCAATGGTGATGAAAGGGTGCTCCACATTCCCCAAACCTCCAAAACTGGAACCTCACCATCAGATAGAGTTTAACGTCATTCCCAGGACATGAAGACCCTCAGCCACTGCCTTCTAGCACCCATATGATAAAAAAATTTGGGGCTTGCCATAAGGGCAATAGGGTTGGGGCAATCATATAGGTGCTAGGGCTTGACATGACCGGCCGATTGATCAAAGAGGGCTTCTCCGACCACCCGTCTAGCCTAAGTAAGGTCTAAGTGGAGTGTTGCAGGTGATGGACTGCTCATTCACCAAGACTCCATCCTTAAGCATCACGGGTCGCTACCCAGGTGGTCCTAATTGGGGGAGTCTTACCCCTCTTTAGAGGTGCAGTTGGTGCATTCTAACACCCCAGCCAACAGGGTGGCTGGGAGTTAAAGTTTGATTATAAAAATCAAAAAATCAAAAAATCTTAATGCACTAGATGGAAAAGATGAAAATTATAATGTATCTATAATATTAAGCAAGGGGAGATAATTCAGGATGTTTGAATAAAATTGATATCATTTGAGATGTAGAGTAGATTAATTTTTCACTTAAAAAAAAAAAAATTCTCTCAGACAGCCAAAGTTGTGTGTTTGTATAATGAGTACGGATACCAAAAACTAGATCTCGTACTTGCACCATTGTTTGAGGAAATAGCATCAAAGATTGTCTACTAAAATGCACCAAAAATCCTCCTTTTTCGCAACATTTAGCCTAGAAATTGGTTAGAAAACTTAGCAATTTCAGTATTTAAAGCAGAAAAGGTTGTCATTTTAAACAATATGAATGAAATATTATAACTAGAAACCAAATTGAAAATATACCGCCCCCATCCGATAAGGCTGAAGCGACAGTTCTTCCAGGCTGTGGTTGTGTCGGTGCTGTTATATGGCTGCACCACCTGGACCCTTACTAAATGTCTTGAGAATAAGCTAGATGGGAGCTGCACAAGGATGCTGCGAGCAGTGTTGAACAAGTCATGGAAACAGCACCCCACAAGGAAACAGCTATATGGTCACCTGCCCCCCATCTCACAAACTATCCGAGTGAGACGGACAAGGCATGCAGGACACTGCTGGAGATGTAAGGGTGAACTCATAAGCGATGTTCTCCTGTGGAAGCCAACACATGGTAATGCAAGTGTGGGGCGCCCAGCAAGGACCTACATTGACCAGCTATGTGAAGATGCTGGCTGTTCCGCAGAGGAGCTTCCAGGTGCAATGAATGATAGGGAGGGTTGGCGTAAGATTGTTGTCGATACCCGTCCTACATGCGCAACATGATGATGATGAAGCTGTAACAGTGATAACATTTTAAAAGATTGAAATCTATTTCCTCAAATGAAGGCAAAGTTTTGAAGAAAAATATTTTGTGTGGTAATTCTTTATGTTAATTTGCAACTTTTGCCACATGAGAGACGTTACAGTTCCAAAATTGACCTACCTTAATGTAGTGTTTAAGAAAAAATGATGTCATCTTTGTTGTCTAATAACTAGACCAATTCTTGTTCAAATGATTTCAAATTTTAACAGCTTGTGTAGAAACCACTCAAAATTCTTTAGTTAATGTTTAAACACCTTTTTATTTCCTAATGAATGGCATTTCTATAGAATATAAAGAATCTATATATCAATACACTTGTTCCTAAATCTTCTGTCTGTTATCATCTTGCAACACCCTCTAGTTAAAAATAACACCGTCCTAATTGTCCAAGATGCAATGTAAAAAATGTGAATACAGATTATCTGGTGTCACTTAATCACAGATTTCTTATTTGTCCCATTTTATTTCACCCAATTTTAAAAATGAAACATTCCAAATGGTCTTGCATTGCTTGAATGCCCAACGTAAAATTAAAATGAATTAAAAGATTTTTTTTTCAAAAAGTTATGTTTTTGTTTTATTTGTAATATATAAATTGTAAATTATGGAATAAATTTTGGTAATTTTAGTATGATTCATATGTAAATTGCAAATCATCGTTTCCGGCTTAAATAGTTCCTCTTGATTTTTGTTTAGTTTTGTGTAAATTACACGGGTCCTGCTAGTATTGATAATCATATATAGTAATGATTGGGAGTTAAAGTTGGATAATAATAAAAACTTTATGCATTAAACGAAAAAGGTTAAAATGACAATATATCTCAAATTCATAATAATGAAATTATAGCGTACAATGCTCAGGTGCACCACAACTCATCAAAGGCTTATGTATAGTACATAGAATAATGTACTAATGTCAGGAAAATTTTAAACAAGGGGAGATAATAAAACTGAAATAATTTTAAACAAGGGGAGATAATTAAAAAAACTGAAATCATTTGAGATGTACAATGTTTAAGAAAAATTAATATCATTTCATTATCTAATGACTAAGCCAATTCTTGTTCAAATGATCTCAAGTTTTAACAGAATAACTCAAAATTCTATAATTAATGTTTCAACACTTTTTCTTTCATAGAGAATGGCATTTCTACATTTGGAAACTTAAATGTTTTTAGTGAACTTATATTACATAAGTATATCTGAAGTTTGCTTTTACCTCAAATTTTAGTTTACAACACAAAGCAAAAAGAAAATCAACTGAAGGGGACTTGTATTTCTTTTTTTTCCATGTTTGACATGGTGAGCGAGTTTTTAAGATGAAAATACGATGAGAGAAAGCAAAAGAGGATACAACATTTTCAATCTGAAAATTTGAACAACAATTCACAGAGCAAAAAGAAAGAAAAAAAAAGAGAAAAAAGAAAATGAAAAAAGAAAAAAAGAATGAAAAAAAAAAAGAATAAAAAATGAAACTGAGCATTCATTGAAGTAAATGACACAAAAACAAAATATATATATATATATATATATATATATATATATATATGTGTGTGTGTGTGTGTGTGTGTGTGAATATATACACATATACATACATATATATATATATGTATATATATACACACATACATATATGTATATATATACACACATACATATATGTATATATATGTGTGTGTGTGTGATATAGTATTTCTTATATACACACATGTGTGTATATATACACACATATATATATACATACATGTGTGTATATATATACATATGTGTGTATATATACACACACACATATATATGTGTGAAGTAAATGGAAGTTAATCCGACAGTATGAATTTAACATTTTGTTTTTTCTAAAAATGTTAAACACATATATGTGTGTATATATACACACGTGTGGGTGTATATATATATATATATATATATATATATATATGTATGTACATACATACATGTGTGTATATATATATATGTATGTACATACATACATACATGTGTGTGTATATATATATATATATATATATATATATATATATATATATGTATGTACATACATACATACACACACATATACACACTTATTCCATTATTTCAATATATCTTATTAAAATCAAAAAAGGAATTTTGAGTAAAATTGATAAATCAACAAAAACAAGGTAGAAACCTTAAACCAAAATAATTTATCATTTTTCTATCATAATTTTCATATCTGAATATCAAGAATTCCTTCCTTTCCATCACTTTACAAATCGACTCCAACATTACCCCCCCCCACTCACACACACATTTTTCACCTTTTTACAGAACATTGAAAGCTGAAAGTTCATGCGTACAGCGGCTTAAATCACACAATGTTATTTTCAGTTAAGCCCAATGGGACTGGATATAAATCACAAAAGATGTAAAAAAAGAAGAAAAAAACACAAAAAAACTAACACAAAAAAAAAGAAAAAAAAAAAAAAGGTCCAAACAAATATTAATGGTTTTTAAACAGATCTATTTGACCCAGAAATGGGGCCTTAATTCCGGGTCAGAGTGGACCTGGGAATAAAAGCAATGAAGGGGTACTCCACACTGGAGCCTCACCATCAGGTGCAGTTTAGTGTCATACCCAGGACACCACTTTCTTATTTAATTTAATGACACAAAAGACATACCAAAATATTCTTTAGTTCTGGGATTGAGTTAAGTTTGAAAAAACTTGCATTTTAATTAGTTGTAATTTGCAATTAAAGCACTTTCCCCCTCTCGCAAATGTGGTATCCTGTTAATTTTCATCAGCAGCCAGAAGCTAATGGCTGGGAAGTTCAATCTTTCTCTCACACTCTCCAATCTTTCTCTTTACACTCACAGAGAAACTAACATACATAAGGAGTAGTCAATTAAGATATATATTGAGGGGGAAAAGTGACAGGCAGGCAGAATGTGAAGTAAGAGACGGGTCAGTTTTTGAATTAATTGCAAATTAATTTTAATGTCTTTTTTAAATTCTCTGGCAGCATTTATCTTTTTAATTTAATTCACTTTACAAACTCACTTTTTCCTGATCACAATTATCTAACCAGAGCTCAATGGGTGACCCAACGGGCCACATTTTTTCTAATATATGTTTACGCAATTAAATATGCATATTTTGTGAGACAAAATTTGTGTTTTCATAGACAAGCATTATAATTACAATTGATCATAATTATCTAACCAGAGCTCAATGGGTGATCCAACGGGCCACATTTTTTCTAATATATATATATATATATATATATATATAATATATATATATATATATACACTATAGTGTGAGATGGTCACTGTTTCAGCTTTTGCTGGAATGGTGTACCAAAGGCAGTATTATTGGTAGAGTGCTCAATATAAAATAGATCTGTTATCTAATATAATTAGATAAATATATAAAGGTTTTACATATCTATTTATTAGGTGACAAAGGAACATTCACAAGCATATTGGTTTCATGTGATGCAATCATCAGGTGAAGATGTTTATATTTGAAACATCTTCACCTAATGATTGCATCGCATGAAACCAATATGGTTGTGAATGTTCCTTTGCCACCTAATAAATAGATATGTAAAACCTTTATATATTTATCATTATATTAGAATATATATATATAGGTTTACGCAAGTAAATATTCATATTTTGTGAGACCAAATTTGTGTTTTCATAGGCAAGCATTATAAAACAACACCAATTAGTATGAACGCAAAACTTTTAAAAATATTTTTATGTACGTTTAAGTTTTCTAGAAAGTATTTAAGAAATACTATATCACACACACACACACACACACACACACAGGTTTATGCAAGTTAATATGCGAGATGAAATTTGTGTTTTCATAGGCAAGCATTATAAAATATTTACATGTGTGCACGCAAAACTTTTTATATGTATGTTGCTCTACTTAGGTGGAATCCTATCACAGAAATATATATATATATATATATATATATGGACATATAGCTTTATGCAATATATATATATATATATGCAAGTGAATATGCATATTTTGTGAGATAAAATTTGTCTTTTCATAGGCAAGCCTTATAAAACAGTACCAGTTAGTATGTACACAAAACTTTTCATACATATGTTCTCTACTTTGGTTGAAACCTATCACAAACATATTTGATATCATTCACACACACACACACACACATACATACATACATATTTATATATATATATGTAAAAGGAATGACTTACCGGTAAAAATATTGGGTTTGTCTCAATATTTGGTTGGTACAAGTGTTACTCGGATAAGTCAGTGTCATAACAAATCAAATCAAATATAAAGTGCTCAATACATAAGTAGAGCGGATTTAGCATTATATGTACTACCTATTCGAGTTTATGGTGGAACTCGAATAGGTTATTTCTGTACACACATATATATATATATATATATATATATATATATAAAATCAAATATTAGATATTATGGATTTAATAGTTGATTTTAAAACCTGCTCTGCTATTTTAGCATTGAGCACCTTTATATGCCAATACTTTTCTCATTCATTCTCCATTATATATATATATATATATGGTTTATGTAGGTTACTATGCATATTTTGTGAGATAAGATTTGTGTTTTGATAGGCAAACATTATAAAACAACACCAATTAGTATGTACACAAAAGTTTTTATATGTATGTTTAAGTTCTCTACTTTGGTTGAAACCTATCACAAAAATATTTGATATCATTCACACACACACACACACATATATATATATATATATATATATATATATATATATATATATGGACATATAGGTTTATGTAGGTTACTATGCATATTTTGTGAGATAAAATTTGTGATTTGATAGGCAAACATTATAAAACAACACCAATTAGTATGTACACAAAACTTTTTATATGTATGTTTTAAGCTCTCTCTTTTGGTTGAAACCTATCACAAAAATATTTGATATCATTCACACACACACACACACACACATATACATATATATATATACATATATGTATTTATATGTAAAAGGAATGACTTACCAGTAAAAATATTGGGTTTGTCTCAATATTTGGTTGGTATAAGTATTACTCAGATAAGTCAGCGTCATAACAAATATAAAGTGCTCAATACGTAAGTAGAGCGGATTTAGCATTATAGTGTGTACTAACTACTTGAGTTTATGGTGAAACTCGAGGTTATTTCTGTACACACTATAATTATATATATATATATATATATATATATATATATATATATATATATATATATATATATGGACATATAGGTTTATTTAGGTTACTATGCATATTTTGTGAGATAAAATTTGTGATTTGATAGGCAAGCATTATAAAACAACACCAATTAGTATGTACGCAAAACTTTTTATATGTATGTTTTAAGCTCTCTCTTTTGGTTGAAACCTATCACAAAAATATTTGATATCATTCACACACACACACACACACACACACAATATATATATATATATATATATATATATATATATAAAATCAAATATTAGATATTATTGATTTAATATTTGATTTTAAAACCTGCTTTGCTATTTTTGCATTGAGCACCTTTATATGCCAATACTTTTCTCATTCATTCTCCATTATATATATATATATATATATATATATATATATATATATGGACATATAGGTTTATGTAGGTTACTATGCATATTTTGTGAGATAAATTTTGTGTTTTGATAGGCAAGCATTATAAAACAACACCAATTAGAAAAAATGACATGCAGCAAATATTGAGAACGAGATAAAACCACAGCCGATGCGCCTATACCTTTTGATCCAGGGGCTTCACCCCTCTGACGGTCATCTCTTTCACCACGGTCAAAGCGACCACTGCCAATGCGACCAGCTAACAAGAAGAAAGAAAAGTAAGTAATTGGTAAGTAAGTACCAACCAACAGACATAAGTACAGACACTTTGAAAGATGATTCGATGAGATGATGGTAATGAGATGATGATCATGCCAAAGAATTTTAGGCATAAAGATATATATATATATATAGCTCTGCTGATGAGGCCAAATAGGCCGAAATGTACATACAGAGATTGATTTTTCTCGATTTGTTTAGCCATACATTTAAATAGGCATTCCCGCCTAATTAATTAATTATTAATTAATTAATTTTCAAAATTAGGTACGACTCCAATTAAGCACATATTCTCCCAAAAATTGTCAGCAAAAAGCCATATCCAAACACATCGTGTTTACATACTTATCATATATATATATATATATATATATATATATATATATGTGTATAGTTAGGCAGCATTTCTTCTTTAAGGCATATTTTGTTGAACTTTGCAGCCGTTTTCTGTCTGCAAATTTTGTTCCAGGTCCATTCAAGTTGCCGGATTGATGTGATTATATCTGGCGAAAATTGGTTGATGTATTTGCCATAACTTATTTCCCGAGTACTTTCTGCCCTATCGTGGGCCATCTTCAGGGGTAGTACATGAAGATGGCCCACGATAGGGCGGAAAGTACTCGGGAAATAAGTTATGGCAAATACATCAGCCAATTTTCGCCAGATATAATCACATCAATCTGGCAACTTGAATGGACCTGGAACAAAATTTGCAGACAGAAAACAGCTGCGAGGTTCAACAATATATGCCTTAAAGAAGAAATGCTGCCTATATATATATATATATATATATGCTTATGCAAAAAAAATCTTTTAACTGATTGTTTCAAACAAACTCCCCTAATCCGGAGATTGAGTGAATAAGCCAAAGATGGGAATCTTGATACGTAGGAACATTAAACAATCATATTTACAAAGAACTTGAGTGTCATCTATTCAAATAGTTATTTAATTCCTTATTATTTTTAAAAGAATATACAATCCTTCAAAACAGTGTTCCCCAAGGTGGGGGCCATTTGATTTTTATGTTTTGTTGTTTTTTTGTTTATTGATTTTAACAGCATATCAACCCTGTCTGGGGTTATGTTATGCCTAACGGTTAGGAAGTTATACATATCGTGTATTTATATTTATACTTTTTAGTAATTGGTTTTAAAAATGTGTAAGCATTATTGGGGATTATGTTGTATGGTATTGATTAGTTTCATGTCTATATTCTATGGTATAATTTTATTTCCCTCAAAAAAGAGAGAATATCCTCCATGTTGACATTTTCAAACAGATCTTTCATATTGTTTGTTTTAAAATAACGGTTTCTGATGTGAGCAAGAAACCTGCATTCCATTTTTATAGGAAGCAATCGACAAGACGTTATTAACAGTGAATTTTTTTCTAGTGAGTCTGTGTGAGTTAATACATATGGTATAATTACTTAAGGGCCGGTTTAGCACAGTCGGTAGAGCATTAGGCTAGGAACCACAAGGCTTCTGGTTCGATACCGGCCCTCACCAACTCTTCGGGTTGAAATGCACTAATGAAAGGTCTGCCAATAACCAGTCTTTTAGTTTTGAAAATTCACACTCTTTCGACCATATCCACTTTGTGCCTTTTTTAAAAATCATTTAAAGGAGCTCTCATATTATGCACTTTTGAGATATAGCTGCTATAGTAACTTACTAATCCCAAAACACCTGGAGTTTAGCTACATTATCTGGTGCTGGCATATTTCTTATAGCTTCAGATCTTTAGGTCCGGTTTTCTTCCATTACTATCAATTATCTGCCCTAAATATTTTATCTTCTTTATTCGCATTTTTCAGCACTCAACTTGAAACTGTATTCTCTATTCTTTAAATACCACTCTTAGACTTTGTTCACTTTTAACTAAAATATCATCTAAGTATGCAATTGCATACTCCATATCAGCTAGCACTGTGTCCATTATTTGCTGAGATCTGTGTGGTAAAGTGAGAAGATAATGGTAGGTGTGGCACTCCACCTCAAACGCTAAAATAATCTCCTTGGTCTAGTGCTAGTGAAAAGGAGATAGACTCCCTCTTTGTATGGCTGATACCGACATTAAGCCGCCCCGATGACTTTATTTTACTTACTTTTACGATGTGTCCTAGTATTTATAAAAGCCAAAAATAAAGGTCAAGCAAGGTCAGGTAGGTCTAAAAGTGTAAATTCCAAAGCTGTTCTCCAAGCCATAGCGGTTAAAACAGCGAGTATCAGGCAAGATTGGCATCTCACAGTCCAGTGTGGTCCGTTACCTTCTTGACCTCAGCAAAAACACCCAGAGCTGCCGATTTGTACTCCACATTACCAAAATATTGCAAAACTTTTGACTAGTATCTATAAAGAGTGTAGCACTTGGAGAGTATCAGGGGAGTTCGACATCTTACAGTCTTTTTTCTTTTTATATAAATTTTTTTAGAAATAAGAAGAAAAAGAGAAAAAATTTTTATAAAAGAAGAAAAAAATTTTTTTTATAAAAGAAGGAAAAGAAAAATCTTTTCATTAATTTTGAACGTTAATCTTATCAGTCTTTCAAATGAAAGAAAAAAAATGGAAGAAGAAGGAATATTTTTTTCCCAATGTTTGTATTTTAAAAATATTACTATATACTTTCTCTTCTGATTTGTGTTCAACCAATATAATTTCATAATTTTAATGTTTAAAAATGTTTTAAATAAGTTTTTACTAACTTACATATATATATATATCTTTTTATGATTTATACTTTAATTTAATTTTATTTTTATATCTGTTCAATCAATAGTTTAATTTAATTTTTCAAGTACTGAGACTGAATTAAATATAAAAATTTGAAAATTTAAAAGGTTTATTTAGCCATATCTACTATATTGATAATGGTAGTTTATTCCATGTATTCACCACTCTGTTACTAAAATAATTTTGTCTTGCATTTGCTTTACAAAATTTTTAAGAGTTTTAATTTATGGCCCCTGGTATTGAAATTTTGAGCAATGTTTAGTAGATCAAAAGAATTCAGATGAATTTAAATGTTAGATTCGTATGTTTAGATCTTTTAGAGATTGTAAAATGTTCCATTAAATGAAAAAGAGAAAGAGAAAGGGAGATAAATCAGTAATAGCTACTCAGTCACCTGATAATGGTTGGAGAATATGACTGTCAAAATAACAACAATAATGATCTTGCAAAAAATCCCATGAAAAATGAAGATGATGAAAAATAGTAAAACACTTGAAAGAAACAAAAAGTGAACGAAATACCAAATTGTCCAGGTTATAAGAACAGTAACGGTTATCTGAAGCCAAACTTTGTTTTTAGAACTTATTTTTTCGATGCAGGTATCATTGGGGAATGAGAACTGTTTTTGTAAAGTTTTAATAAACGGGCCAAGCTTTGGCTTGTTTATTATATTTACCATGTACCCCACATGTACAGGTTAGGCACAAGGCCCTATTAATGTGTGACCACCCATAAGCTGAGACTCATGGGTGGCAGGTGCAAAAACGGCATTGATCCAGTCGGCATTCCCCCTCAAGGGGTGCGCCCCAGGCACCGGACAGTAAACCCAATTCTGCCCCTTTAAATCGAGGGGGCAGGTTTTGCCTGTGGGGGATAGCCCCCTAGTATTAATGCTGTTAATTGTAGCCATGGTCCAGGGCTGAAGCCACTGGACCCCCGCCCTGAGAGGCGGGTCTGGTTGCCATTTTAAGCAGATGCACTACCAACTGAGTAAGTTCCAGGTTTGATACCGGCCCTTGCCAACTCACTAGCTAGTGCTATTGAAAAGGGGATAGACTCCTTTGCTATCCGGCTGATACTGATAATAGGCCACTCTGCTTACTTTATTTTATATAGTAATTAGAAGTGGCTACCCAGCATCGCCTGGGTAGAGTGGGGGGCAAAAAAGTTAATCTTGCAGATCCATTATTACTGAATCCCAAGTTGGATCATTGCAGGATGCCCCATTAAAATTCCTATGTCAAAAAGAACATTACATTGATCCGGCCTGGAGGGTCGTCAGAAAAAACCGTGCACAGACACTCTGAAAAGAAAAATGAATGTTTCCTATTTAGAATATTAAATTCAAAGAAAAAAAAAATTCCATTTTGTTACTATTTAAATTCAATTTTTTTTTTAACTATCTTCACAAATATAAATCAATTCTTCGTTAGTTTTGCTCAAAAAGCAAGATCTGGTGATAGTGAATGTGTATATATATTTACTATGTAGTTAATTGTTTTATTTTCATAGTTTCCCCTGGACATAGATACAGACACACCAACTGTACTTTATATATATACTAGAAGTGGCTACCTAGTATTGCCTGGACATTTTTAAATAGAATTTTAATGCTATTTCTATGTATATTTTAATTCTTAGATATTTTCAAATATAAATCAAATCTTCATAATTTTTGCACAAAGAGCAGGAACCAGTGACATTTAATATGTGTGTTTGTATATATATATATATATATATATATATATTTACTTTGTTGTTGATCTATTTCTGTAATTTCATCTGGATATACATACACACCAAAGTAGCCATTATATATGTATATGTATAGATAGATAGATAGATATGCATGTACCAAAACCTTTCTCATTCCCCAATGATGCCTGTGTTGGAAAAAATAAGTTCTTAAAAAGTTTGGCTTCGGGTTTTAACCTGAACTGAAAAGTAATAATGAAAAAAAAAAAAAAAAAAAATTGCATGTTTCTTGTTTATTTTTTTTCTATTTTTTTTTTCTCCAGATTTAGAAAAGACCATGCAAAAGGAAAGAAAAAAGAAAAGAAAAGAAAAAACAACAAAAAAAAGACAAAACTGAGCAAATTTCAAACACCCAAATCATGCATAGCAAATAATTATTTAAAAAAAAGAAAAAAAAAAAAAAAAAGAACGACCCTATTTCCATAAAGCCAGCAGCATGTGCACAAATTACATAAAGCAAAACACAGTCAATGGATTTTGTAGAAAATTAAAGAGCCATATGTTTCGAATGACATTAATAAAAAAAAACAAAAAAAAAACACCTTGCAGAATAAAGTAAAGTCGTCGAGGTGGCCTAAAGTCGGTATCAGCCAGACAGCAAGGGAGTCTACCCCTTTTCAATAGCACTAGACCAAGGAGATAGTTTTTGGTATCTGAGGTAGAGCACCACACCTACCATCAGTTCCCCACTATCACACAGATCCAGCAGGGTAGCCTCAAGTTGGTAACAGCCCAACAGTGAGGGAGTCTATCCCCTTCTCAATAGCACTAACCAAGGAGATTACTTTTTAGCATCTGAGGTGGAGCGCCACACCTACCATCAGTTCCCCTTTACCACACAGATCCAGCAGGGTAGCCTAAAGTTGGTATCAGCCAACCAGCAAGGGAGTCTATCCCCTTTCACTTGCACTAGACCAAAGATTGTTTTTTAGCATCAGAGGTGGAGCGCCACACCTATCATTAGCCCCTCACTTTACCGCACAGATCCCTGTGCTACTCATATGCTGAGTTGGCGAGGGCCGACTGAGCTAAATAAATTATTTATATTATATCTACATCTAGATAATAAATGTTATGCTTAAGTAATAGGTACCAGGTACTTTTTACAATATCACAATTTTTCATTAAGGAGGTACCCTTTTTGGCATACATATCCGGTACCTAAACTTTGACCCCACCCCACTTGGTTAACACTGGAAGAGACATTGACCTCTATGTGAACTCAGATAAAACTCACTAAGATAAAGCGACAAGCTGTAACCATATCAGTGCTACTGTATGTCTGCACTACTTGAACACTAAAAAACAAGAAAAAACTAGATGGGAGCCACATAAGGATGCTGCACGCTGTCTTGAACAAATTTTGGAACCAGCACCCCACAAGAAAAAAGCTGTATGGCTACTTGCCTCCTATTACACAAACCTAAACCTACACATAGACATACCAGCGTTGGCCAACCAGCAAATGCCTATATCAACCAGAGGCAATGTGAGCGGGCTGATGGTAGGTGAGGCGCTCCACCTCAGATGCTAAAAAACAATCTCCTTGGTTTAGTGCAAGTGGAAAGGGGATAGACTCCCTCACTGGTTGGCTGATACCAACTTTAGGCTACCCGCTGGATCTGTGTGGTAAAGTGGGTAACTGATGGTAGGTGTGGCGCTCTACCTCAGCCACCAAAAACTATCTCCTTGGTTAGGGCTATTGAAAGGGACAGTTTGTGAGAGAGAGTCATGGGAATATGTGCTGTCAGTACAACCTGATGATCCTTATAATTACAGTGGGACATTGGTTATCGGACATAATTCGTTCCAAAATTATATTCAAGAACCGATTTGTTTGTAAACCGAAACAATATTTCCCATAAGTAAAAGTTTAAAGTAGATTTATGCATTCTTGTCCATTATCTGTGGCCTTTGGTTGTTAATTTAGCGATCGTCTGCCCCTGCTGGGATGGACCTGTGTCCAAAAGGGTTACTTCCCTTAACGCAAGGATTTCGCCAAGGTGACTGTTGGATTTGTATAAAGTATTCAACTCTGTTACAAGATGAATGCAAGACTAAAACTAGAGTTTGGTAGGTGGCTTATATGGAGCTTTGGATTGTTCCATTATGAACTCAGGCAAGTTCATTTCCTGAGTTCTGATTGGCTGTTGGATTTCAGGGTGAGTAAGAACATAGATAAGTACCCACTCTTCAGCCATCACTTTGCATTATGCCAGCAGCATGCAAGGACTGTATTTAAGTTACAGCTTGCCTGTTGTTCTCGTCTACTAACTCGACGGTAGTTAGAACCCCACTGCGACGATGAGTATCATATTGTTTCTATATCTGGAGGATAACTTCTATAGTGACACTACTAGCTGGGTATTAAAATGCAGCCCAGGAAGCCTCTGCCTCTCTTGGTCTAGCATCCACAAAAGATGGACTAGACGCGTGGTGTCTCTGTCCATTAAGTGGGGGGCTTTGCCCCCTCAACTCTCAGTGACTCTCATATTCTTTATGAACTCTTTTGTACTTCCAAAGGACTTTCGTCCCATCTGTTTTGTATAATCTCATGTATGTCATGTTCCGCATGCTCAGACAATAAAGTCTGTATTGTTATTATGTTGTACTTCTTTGTTCAGATATATTGATGTACAATTTCTGACCTTACTATTAACCTATAAGAACCACGCATTCAATTCTTATATATATTTACCAACCCCTCCGCATGAGCAGGATGTGACACAAGGTCAATTTCTTAAGCGGAGTTTAACAGGTTTTAATTCAGAGTTTTCCTTCTCCTAGACTGGTTACCAAGCTATGGTTAAAGAGTCCAGTCTGCCCTGCTATTTACCCATAGCTGGAGGGAGAATTGGATTCATATTTTCCCAAGGGTATTAGCGCTATGTGAAATGCCAACAGCTTCGTCCAGGAATTGAACTCGTGTTGACGAGTCCATTTCCTACGACTCTAACCATTTGACCACGCGCCTCCATTCTTATACTAACAACACTTGTCACTGCTTTCGCGGCAGCATCTGCCTTTATCACGTCTTCATTCTTTAGAAAAGTTGAAATCATATGAAATCACCATACCATATTGGGTTGCAGGATCAGACACTCAAATACCATTCTTAAACTTGGCGATTATTTCCTTCTTCAATTCTATCATTGCTCTCACAACTTTCCTCAATTCCTTTTCTTTGTTTTCCAAAATGGTGGCTATTTTAAAGCCTGTTGATTCGCCATCTTGAGACGCAGTATAGGTGGCAATGTGTAAAATACAAAACAATATAAACCATCCCACAACTGAGTCTCAATCTGCTACCAATGTCAATGGGCTGTATAATGGTAGTCCCTCTAATGGTGGACAATTGTTGTATATGTAGTCTGTTGCCAACTAACTTTCTCTCTTTTGCTAATGAGTTCCTTCAACTGAAACAGTCCAAAGGAGATAACTCTTAATCTACAGTATCACTGCTGCCTTTCTTAGGATCCATTAGGAGCCGTAAAATAGAGAATAAACACAAACGAAGCCAAAAAAATTTGCACAAAAACAATATCAGACACTCATTCAAGATAGTGACTGATGCTAATTGATGTTGCCTAACTTTTTTAGCATTTTTATGCTTAATCTATAGATGGGACCCTAACAGGTACTACCACTCTGGGTCAGAGTGGACCTGGGAGTAATGGTGATGAAGGGGTACTCCACATTCCCCTGACCTCCAGAATTGGAACTTCACCATCAGATAGAGTTTAACATAATATCCATGTGCCTTCTACAACATATATGGTAAAAAGAGTTGGGGCTTGCTATAAGTGAAATAGGGTTGGGACAATCATATAGTTGCTAGGGTTTGACCTAACCAGCCGACTTCTGATTTAGGTTGGAAAATTAAAACGGAAAGTTTTTTGGTGGTCCCCAATGACAATTTAACTACAGTCTATGAATTAACATTTTGCGAATTGGGTTACGGTTTTAGGGGATTAAGGTTGTTTTTAATTATGTATTGCTTAAAAAAATAAACAACAAAAAACCCAAATTAACCCAAATTACTATACATTTAATGTTGAAAAATATTTTTTAAAACCAAGTTTAATTGAAATTATACATTGCAATACTAACACAAACAACTGTCTCAATAATAGATTCTATAATTAATTTCAATGGTTAATTAAATGTATAGTAATTTGTTTTTTTTGTTGTTTATATTTTTTTTAAGCAATACGTAATTAAAAACAACCGTAATCCCCTAAAACTGTAACCCAATTCGCGACATGTTAATTCATAGACTGTAGTTAAACTGTCATTGGCGACCACCAAAAAACTTTCCGATCTAAATCAGAAGTCAGCCGATTAATCTTTGGAATCCAAGAGGCTAATATTTTTGCCAATACCAAGAAGCAAATAAATCTGGGTGGCCAGAATTTTGCCTGTTGATTCCTTACATCACAAGGTACAGCAGATATACCTCCCACATTTTAAACTGTCACCTGTGTGGTGCAAGTGAATTTAGGTAAGTGGTAATGGTAGCTCCATCTGGCTAATATCTCACCATTATTTTCTCAGTTACGATCAGGGTGTGGACTGGTGCTCATTGTGTATGAAATGTTTTTTTTAAAACTCGTGAATCTATAATTGCTATACAGAGAGTTTTTCGTGTTCATTTCATATTATGTCAGAATGATGCTGTTCCGGATAGAATTTTCAACTCATAGCAGTATCAATACTGTATCTGGAAAAGTGAGTTCTACCCTTGGAGCTCTACGAAAGCTTGGCACCCCTGCTTGTTGAGAGTGAGTTCTACCCTTGGAGCTCAATTAAAGTTCTGTATATTTCTTCTTGGTATGTTAAGTATTATCAGATGTAAACCATGAATTGTTTGAACTTTGTTCTTAATATTGTGTAACAAAATCTCATCTGACAGAAAAGATCAAACTTGTTATATTTACTATACCATGTAACATAATACAGAGGGCAAAGTCCAACCCCACTGCATTGCAGCATAATAGTGTAAATGTGTTAGTGTCAAAGCTATGCCATCGGGAACTTAAGTTCCTGGTAGAGCCACCTAAGGTGGACAGGTCTAGCACCCAGTGATATTAGGGCCACAACCCAGCCAAAGTGGCTCTGGTGAAAATTCCAAGAGACGTCTGCACCAGAAACCGGCGATTACTTTTAGTCCTCTCTTCCCTACGTCTGCTGGATAATCTGTGGCAAACAAGAGTGTCTGCATTATTCTGACTATTGTCCTCATCTTCATTATTATCTGTACAATGTTTCGGCCGATATGCTCTCCAGCCTTCTTCCGGTATTTCTTGTCGGACTTGGGAACTTTCTCGGTCAAGGGCAGCAGTAACATAGAATAATAATTAACACAGCTTAATGCCTCTACCCCAGCTATGGTTAGCGGAATGAGAACAGGATACCCCCGTGGATTGAATAAAGTGTCAGTTCTGTGATGGCTCCCGATTACGACAAGAGAGTTCCCGAGTCCGAGAAGGTTCCAGAGTCTGCCAAGAAATACCTGAAGAGGGCCGGAGGGCACATCGGCTGTAATGTTGTACAGATAACAATGATGATGAGGACAATTGTCCAGATAATGCTAATCATCAAGCCTCATCTCAAACATTCAGAGAAAGAGTGTCTGCATGCGGGGTTTTAAGGACAGCTTGCTTACTTCCAATCTCCTTGATACACCGTCTTTGATGGAGGTGGCTCAATCCATCCTGGGTGAATGCTGCTACAAGACAAGAGATACAGATTGCATATACATGCAGGGACAATGCTAGGATTTCATGCCCCCACCTGAATCTATGATACGGCAGCCCCACTCTACCACATCTTATTATAATTGAGATTGTGTGTTCGTCTGTAACTGAAACTATATTACTACTCAAGTCACAATTCCCTTAGTTATTTACGTCACATTCTCCATGATTTTATTTTTTTTAAAAACCTCAATTATTAATAAAATTGTTTTACATTATTAATACTGTTGACCATATCTATATACTAATAACATGCAATTGTATTCATATATACAACAAAATAGCGATTTACAGTGTGAACGGGAAAGCTAATTTGCATATTGATATTAAAAATTTTATTTTAATAAATATGTGCTTGGTATTAACGATTTCTAATTGTTTGGTTTTATCTCAATAGATATGAGCAAAAATCTCAGGAATAAATCTTTTAAAAATTCCATTAACAAGAAGAAATAACTGTAATTTTATTCTTTACTTCCTATTTTAACTAAATAGTTCAATTAGGAAAATTTAAGACAGGAGTGATAGAAGAGTAAATTTCTGTTGTTCTATTTTTCGATTATACCCTGCCTTTGTTTCAAATCTTTATCTGCATTCTTATTTAGTTTCATTAGCCTTTCTAATTTAATATATCATTTCATTAAAACTTAAATGCTTGCACCCTATGGAGGGTGTATATATTTGCTAGTATTAGTTAAGTATCAGTTACCTGAAGATGCTAAGCCACTAAACCATGAATGGTTTAACCCTTTGAACTTTGCTGTTAATATTGGTGCTGCTGTGTATATATATATATATATATATATATATATAAGTAAAAAATATAACAAAAGACTTAGATTCTTTGCATTATACCCTATTTCAGAAGCCTAGACTAAGAGTCAAAGTATCCAAATCATTAGATACTTAGACACTTGGTCTAAGCCTCCTGAAATAGCCCAAATGCAAAAATCTAAATCTTCTGTTATATTTTTTACTTATAAATTTGCTCTGTGACTCTAACAATAAGAGCATACATTGAGCTCTGCAAATTGCAACACGTTTTAAAAAACCTCTTATGTCGTGAGGAAGATTTCTTCTCTGGATTGGCGAACGAAAGTTCATTCGGGTCTGAACCCGGCCAGGGGTAGCTGTTACCGTATAGCCACACTGATGAAAGGTGAAACCTTGAAACACGTATCTGTGGATTACTTATTTATTATATATATACTCCCACGAAAGTTCATTCGGGTCTCGAACCCGGCCAGGGGTAGCTGTTATCGTATAGCCACACTGATGAAAGGTGAAACCTTGAAACACGTATCTGTGGATTACTTATTTATTATATATATACTCCCACTTTGGTTGAGTTCTCTGAATAGGGATTTAATTGCAGATTCACCGTTCTGGCGTCTAGCTAATCCTCGCGTTGTTTACAAATGTTTGAGGACTCTAGTGAATTCATTTCCGCTTAGAAATGTAGTGATTAAATATTCTCCTATATTTGACAGCTGCCTCTGGCCGTACGGGTTAAAGGTTTGGCGAACGAAAGTTTATTCGGGTCTCGAACCCGGCCAGGGTTAGCTGTTACGGTATAGCCACACTGATGAAAGGTGAAACCTTGAAACACTTGTCTGTGGATTACTTATTATATAATATATATATATTTTTCCCCCAGTCAATATCAAATAAAAGGAGCAAAATTAGGAGAGATGTAACTTTATATGTGTTTCTTCGAAAAGCTCTATTAGACAAATGATATACAACACCACCACCATCATATTAAGAGGGTTAATAGATGATATAAATTATGTGAATAACAATGATTAAAAAAGAAAAAAAGGTTAAATCCTACTTAACGGACATAAATTCCATCATCGTATGTCACCGCGCCGAAAGAAAAAAAACCCAAAAAATCAGGGAATTAACTGAATTTAATGAAATTTTCAGTGTTGATATATAATGAATAAAAGATATAATGCACCTGTTATTTTATTTAAAAACTTTTACATTTTTTCAGGTCAGTTAACTTTGAACCACATATTTTTGAGGTGTAACACAGATTCTCAAAGATATGTGGTTCAAAGTTAACTGACCTGAAAAAATGTAAAAGTTTTTAAATAAAATAACTGGTGCATTATATCTTTTATTCATTATTGTATCAACACTGAAAATTTCATTAAATTCGGTGAATTCCCTGATTTTTGGCATTTTTTTTCATTCGACGAGGTGACATACGATGGTGGAATTTAGGTCCGTTAAGTAGGATTTAACCGGAAAAAAAAAAAACAACAACAAAAAACAACAAACATTCATATTGATAAGAAATCCTTACAACAAATGAGACAAAAGTTTAAACTGAAAACAGTTTTATATGATTGATTAATCTTAATGGCATGTCAACCTGTTTAGGGTTATTTTAAAGGAGTCCTTCTGCTCAATTATAATGAACTAACCATCAGTTTTTCTACTTTGCTTGGCAGTGGTGGAAGAGCTGCTGTGAGCAGTTTAAAGCAGGCAAAACTTTTACTCTATGCCTACCAAATTTCCGCCATGGTTGTACCAAATTTTCTTGGTATTTTTTACCTGTATGATGGGATATTTCAAAATTATTTTAGTTGTTTGGGGTTATTTTAAAATCTAACAGAAATCCTTAAAGTTGGACATTGTAAAATTCTAAGCTGTGCAAATAATATAGTCTATTCATTTTATGGATATCTTTCAGACTGAGAAAGGTTTTTGTTTTATGATTGATTAATCTTAATGGCATGTCAAACTGTTTGGGGTTATTTTAAAGGAGTCCTTCTGCTCAATTATAATAAACTAATCATCAGCTTTTCTACTTTCTAGAAAAGTTTTTTAAATTTTTATATCAACTCTTTCCAGGTTCTATAAGAAATAGTGTAAAGTGGATTTATGCATTCTTGAACATCTGATGAATGCTATGTATACCTGTTTAGTATTTAAATTTTTCAAACCAACCTCTACTGGTAATATCACTGGTGCCTTTATTAGGATCCATGAATAAGGGTTAAAGTAGCCATAAAATAGAAAATAAACACAAAGTGGAGAATTAGCAAAAGAAAACAATATCAGACACTTGTTCAAGATAGCGACTGATGCTAACTGATGCTGCTTTGGTTGAACTTGCAGAGGTTCTTGAAAGCGGTTCAAAAACCATATGAAGACCACTTTGAAGAAATGCACCTTTACACCTTCAAGTCCAGAAGACCTGGCCCCCAACAGATAAGGTTAGCGAAACATGTGCTGCACAGGAACTGAGTGGCTCGCTATTGAACCTAATAGGGCTGCAAAACAATGACGTCTTTGTCGTCATGCACCACAGAATGCAGAGGGAAATCTCCCTTGCAATGTGTGTGCCCGCATCTAAAGTAAAAAGTAAAGTCACTAGCACTAGACCAAGGAGATTGTTTTTGCATCTGAGGTGGAGCGCCACACCTACCATCAGCTCCATAATTAGACTAATTAGGCAATAAAAAGTTCATCGACCATAACTAATCACTCGATCAACACTACTCTAGTCATTAGTCATCTCGTCAAAACTCTCATCATCCAATCATCTACCAAGTCACTAATCAAGACATGGAATGAGATCATCGTCATCCGTGATGGACTTCTACGACATTTTATGCTATTTTTGACTGTGGTGAACCTGCATGAGTCACACAAGAACTGAGTGGCTCACTACTGAATTAAATAGGGCTGCTGAACAACAACGTCTTTGTCGTCATGCACCACAGAATGCAGAAGGAAATTTTCCTTGCAATGTGTGTGCGTGCATCTGCAAGTCCAGAATTGGACTAATTAGGCAATAAAAAGTTCATCGACCATAACTAATCACTCGATCAACACTACTCTAGTCATTAGCCATCAGAAAACTCTTGTCATCAATCATCAATATCATCCAGTCATCTACCGAGTCACTAATCAACGACATGGGGTTAATAATAATATCACATTTATTCCTATTTATTCATATCAATGAGAAGCCTAGGCTCAAATGACTCTGGGTCATCACCTGTTACTTCAGCTAAATGTACTTTCCCAGTTATCTGTTATTTTAAATTGCCTACACATCCTGACAATCAATTATTGATAATATTTTAATACCCATTGACAGGGTTGAATAATTTTGATATTTTGGACTGTTGTCCTCATCTTTATTGTGGTATGTTTAGGCCACTGTAATCTCGAGCTCTGTTTAGGTTTTTTTTTTAATTAAAAAAAAAACACCTCCTGAACATTGTGTCTATACATACGGCAATAAAGATGAGGACAACAGTCCAAAATATCACATTTATTCATATTTATTCATATCAAGCCTCATCTCATAAATACAGACAAATAAATATATTTGTTTATTAATTGTCTGTATTTATGAGATGAGGCTTGATATGAATAATTGTGATATTTTGGACTGCTGTCCTCATCTTTATTGTGGTATGTATAAAAACAATGGCATCATTATTTGAATGAGATCTTCAAAAGTTCTTTGATCAACAGTCAAATTATTGAAAATTATTTCCCAGGTTGGATCATTACTATGCTTGGATACACAAGGAACACCTGGAGGATATAGTGGTCAAAACATTGTGTTTATACATACACTATAAAAATGAGAACAACAGTCCCAAAAATCAAAATTATTCATAAATATAATTGTTTATAATTATCATCATCTGTGACAGACTGATAAAAGAAGAAGAACTGCTTGGTCAGATTAAACTGTTTTGGACATCTTCGGTTTACCTAGGCAGTCATTCACACAACTTCTGTTTTCATCAGCTCAACTCGTGTG
>CM042172.1:33210221-33257721 GCA_023376005.1 Doryteuthis pealeii | reverse complement strand
TATATATGGCTGTAAAATGGAGGCTAGCTTTACTTGTTTATGTTCTGAAAAAACAAACAAAAAAAAACAAACATGGAGGACAAAAAGAGGCTACAGGAGGAACTCAGAAGTAACACAGAGTACCAAAGGTGAGAAGAAACATTTTAATTTTTCTGCTTCAGTCATTTAATGATTTATTTAATCTAATTATTCTTTTTATTTATTTATAATTACTAGAATTCCCCCCCTCCAAAAAAAACGCCTTCCTGGCAGTGTAAAAGTTAATTGCCTGAGGGTGATGGGGAAAAAATTAGATAAATAAAATAGAACATTTAATATAAAAAAAAAAGAAAATTACTTACTTAAAAAGCGTCATATTCACTCCACTCCACTGAGATGTTTGTTTTGTTTTACGACAGACGACAATGTTTTTTTTTAAATACACCCATTTTTACATAATTTAATAAAATTTTATTAAAATTGAACGGACATTTTAATTTTAGAGTAAAAAAATATATATACTTTTAAATTTTTTTAATCTCAATCTTGAATCTATGTAAAAGGATTCTTTTTGCTATGCTCTTTCGTAAAAAAATATAAACAGATCTTTGAATCTATTTACATTTTGATTGGTTTGGTTGGTTTATTAATTTTAACGGCATATCAACCCGTCCAGGGTTATATCATGCCTAGTGGTTGGGGTGTTATACATATTGTGCATTCATATATATACTTTTAGTAATTGGTTTTAACAATGTGTTAGCATTATTGGGAATTATATTGTATGGCACTGATTTGTTTCATGTCTATATT
Source organism: Doryteuthis pealeii (assembly GCA_023376005.1). NCBI lineage: Eukaryota > Metazoa > Mollusca > Cephalopoda > Myopsida > Loliginidae > Doryteuthis > Doryteuthis pealeii. The sequence goes on along the minus strand of CM042172.1, from coordinate 33,256,929 downwards.
CTATGGTATAATTTTATTTCCCTCAAAAAGGAGAAAATATTCCCAATGTTAACATTTTCAAACAGATCTTTCATATTGTTTGCTTTAAAATAATGGTTAGTGGACATGTGCACACCTAAACCAGATACAGTTAAATACACAAACATCTTCAAATTTAATGTACAACGAAGATTATGTGACTATTTCTTGTTTGTAAATAATTTTTTCGTAAAACTCTATTCGTTAGATAACTTGATATAAATCAATAATACTGGATATGCATTTATTAAAACTTGTTTTAAAAAACAATGTGGACTGTTTAATATTGCATACTTAATTTCTGAGTATATATAACTGGGTTGTTCTTTATGTATTAATGATTTTGACTATGAATTAAATACTCATTGGTAAACTTACATAATTCCTGAGGATACTGTGACATAGTTTCAGGTTACAGATAGACAGACGCTGAATCTCCATTATATATAGATTTAATTAGAAAATAAAAATTTCAACTGAATTATTCAATTTGAAAATAACAATATTCTAAACTATATTAATTACCATATATAATAAGTGTTGTGGAGGTGCGTGGTCTAATGGTTAGAGTCGTAGGAAATGGACTCGTCGACCCTAGTTCAATTCCTAGACGAAGCTGTTTGCATTTCACATGGCGCTAGTAACCTTGGGAAAGGTATGAATCCAATTCTCCCTCCAGCTATGAGTAAATAGCTGGGCAGACCGGGCACTTTAACCTTGGCTAGGTAACCAGTCTAGGAGAAGGAAAACTCTGAATTCAAACCTGTTAAACTCCGCTTAAGAAATTGACATTGTGTCGCATCCTGCTCGTGCGGAGGGGTTGGTGTATGTATGTATATATATATATATATATATATAAAGTGTTGTTATGGGTCCAACGGGAGAAAATTAAATATTTTATAAAAAAGAAAGTCCGCAAAATGGATTATGTTTTAAAAAAAAAAAAGTCTTTATTATTATTTTACATTTGCGACATGTGCTTTAGTTCTTCTAATATCTTCTTCATGCATTAATTAACAATGGTGTTGTGTGTTAACCTGTATTTTATTCTTGAATTTTCAAGATAAAATCTCTTTTTTAAAAGATCACTGGAACTGAAGTAGTCTAGTTATGGCATTTCTATTTAAATGAATTTTTTTTTTTTTTGAAAATGATGGTATTTTTTATATAACTGTATTCTCGTGAATATACATGAGAATACATTACCATATTATTATTATTTTTTTCTTTACACCTGCATTATGATAGCCTTCAAAATCAACCTCCAAACCAATATATACACAATGCAAATTATAAAACTCTTGTATATATATATATATATATATATATATATATATATACACAAGTATCTAACCCCCTCCCTATCCTGTTTGGGAGTGTAGAAAGATTCCATTTTTCACATCCGTGTTTTAGCAGGTGTTCCTGGGTGGTGGATCATCACAGTCAGATAGTGAGGAAGTCTATCCCTTTTTTGCTAGTGTTACACCAGGGAGATTGTTTTTGCTGAGGTGGAGTGCCACACCAATATCAGCTCCCAGATACTTCACCAGACAGATCAGATTACCCAAGCTGTGCTACTCATGCATTGAGTTAGCAGGGACCGGTATCGAACTTGGAACCTTGCGATTTCTAGGCAGATACTTTACCAACTAAGCTAAACCAGCCCCTTATTCTACTTAATGGATGCACCACCTGGACCCTAACGAAGCGCTTTGAGAATAAGCTAGATGGGACTTGCACAAGAATGCTGCGTGTAGTCTTAAACAAGTTGTGAAAACAGCACACCACAAGGAGGCAGCTGTATGGCCACTTGCCCCCCATCTCCCAAACCATACGAGTAAGACAGACTAGGCATGCGGATACTGCTGAAGAAGCAAGGACAAGCTCATAAGCGACGTTCTCCTGTGGAAGCCAACACATGGGCACACTAGTGTGGGCCGCCTAGCCAGGACCTATATTGACCAACTATGTGAGGATGCTGGATGCTGCGAAGAGGAGCTCCCGGGGGCAATGAATGATAGGGAGGGTTGACGAGAGATTGTCATGGATATCCATGCTACTTGCGCGACATGATGATGATGATGAAGTTATAATATATATATATATATGTGTGTGTGTGTGTGTGTGTGTGTGTGTGTGTGAAAAAAATTAACCATAGTTGTCTCTCCCTGGATCTTAATATAATGAAGATTATGTGTCTGTGATTGAAAATATGTCACCACCGATATCACAATTCTCTTATTTATATATTTACCAACCCCTTCGTATGATTTGACACATGGTCAATTTCTTAAGCAGAGTTTAACAGGTTTGAATTCAGAGTTTTCCTTCTGCTAGACTGGTTGCCTAACCAAGGTTGAAAAGCGCATTTATTTGAACATATGGTCCTATCAAATATGAATATTTTTTTGCAAGAATAGAAATGTTTGAAACTAGAAAATTTTCAGGAAATATATTTTTTTATTCAGTGTAAATAATTTGATTTCAAGAAAATAGTTCATACAAAAAAATGTAATAAGAAAAACTGGACCTTAATATGACCTTTAGGCACCCCTTTTGCAATCTCATTTCATAAGGACATTTTTTTCATTTACACTGTCAACATCCTGTTGTTTGTTAACAGATGATTTTTAGAGGTTTTTTTTTTAAATTATAAAATTAACCCCTAACAAACAACCGGATGTTGACAGTGTAAATGAAAAAAAAATGTCCTTATGAAACGAGATCGCACAATGGGTGCCTAAAGGTCATATGACCCGAAAAACTTTTACTAATATAAAATTTACCAACATTGATTTTTAAAATTCTATTTTAATGAGGGTGAGTCAAAAGTTTTGCAATATGTGCTCGTTTCCAGAGTAAACTCCAGCAAGTTCTTTCTCTTTAGAATTTATGGCATTTATGTCAACCCTTGTTGGGTTATTTTATGCTGAAGAAGCTTTGTGTTGATGTTATTGAAGACATTGTAATTCACTCTTAATGTCCTATACCGCCTCATTCCACCTAGCCGGAAGTCTCCTTCGTTTTCTTAATCCACCCCAAACGATAGCCTTTGTTTAAATGTAATTTTAAACATATTTAGAAGTCTTTGGTTTAAGGGAAATAACAGGTAACTTTAGATGCAAAGGTCATTTTTAGCCATTTTTTTTATATATGTCCTTATAGGAATGCTCTGGACTTAGAAAATTCTCAACAGGATGTTAAGAGTTAATGTTGATGTAATGAAAACTGTCCTCTTTTAAAAAAAACCTTTTCATGTACCCCCGCATTTCATTTGCCATGCGTCTCCATGCATACTTTTACGTTAGCAAATGAAGTGAGCGTCAGTGTTGAAATAAACATCCTTGGTTTTTGTGTTAGCATTGATGGTTGTCTCCCTAATTTAAAAGCGTATTAAGATGTATTTAGTACTAGCAGCGGCTACCCGGCATCACCTGGGTAGAGGGGGTTGTTTTTAAAGTTAGTCCCGCAGATCCATTATTACTGAAATGCGAGTTGAATCCTCGTGGGATGCCCCATTTAAATCCCTATGTAAAAAAAATAGTCCTGGCATTGATCCAGCTATTCTGAAAAGAAATCTTAATATCTACTATATAAAATATTAAATGGAAAAAAAAATCCATGCTGTTATCATTTAAATTTTATTTTTTAATTATCTTCATGAATATAAATTAAATCTCTATTATTTTTGCTCAAAAACCAAGCCATGGTGATATTTAATGTGTATATATATTTACTTTGTCGTTAATTGTTTTATTTTCAAAGTTTTCTCCGGATATACATATACACACAACTGCCCTTTACATATGTATAGATATAGATAGATGTAGATATGTCTAACATATCTAACTCCGGTTTCGACAGGAGGGGTCTAGTGGCTTCGGCCCTGGACCGTTAACATCGCTGATCCCAGGAGGCCATCCCCACAGGCAACACCTGCCCCTTCGATTTAAAAGGGCAGGGCTGAGTTCATTGCCCAGTGACTGAGGCTCCAAATGGGGAATGCTGATGGGATCAACGCATTCTTTGCACCTGAGACCCATGAGTCTTGGCTCGTGGGTGGTCCCACATTAATAGGCTTTGTGCCTAACCTATACAGGTGGGGTACGTGGTAAATATCTATTTAAAAGCGTATTTAACACTTTGTTCTATTCATTCTTGATGGGTATTGAAATTTTTTTTTTTTAACATATTTTTTAAAACATTTTCTTTCTATCTAACCCATAATGGGGCCCTAACAGGTACTACCCCTATGGTCAGGGTGGACCTGGGAGTAATGGCAATGAAGGGGTACTCCACACTTCCAGAGTTCCAGAATTGGAACTTCACTATTAGATGCAATTTAACATCATACCCAGGACAATAAAACCTTCAGTCACAGCTTTCTAGTACATATATGATAAAAAGGGTTGGGGGTTTGCCATGAGGGCAATAGGGTTGGGACAATCATATAGGCGCTAAGGCTTGACATGACCAGCCAATTGATCAGAGGGGGCCTCTATAACTGAGCGTCTTGCCTAAGTAAGCGCCAAAGTGGAGTATTGCATGTCATGGATTCCTTCCTTAAGCATCATGGGTTGCCACCCACAGCTAAAAGATGACCCCATTAAGGGGGAGGGGTCTTACCCCTCTACAAAAGTGCAATCGGCGTATTCTACAGCAAGTTGACGGTTTCTTTGTTTAATAGCATATCAACCTTCATGGGTTATTTAATGCCAAAAGCCATCCTTGTAGAAAAACAGTAAGTAAAGTCGTTGGGGCGGCCTAAAGTTGGTATCAGCCACTCAGCTAGGGACTCTATCCCCTTTTCAATAGCGCTAGACCAAGGAGATTGTTTTGGCATCTGAGGTGGAGTGCCACACCTACCATCAGCTCCTTGCTTTACCGCACAGATCCCTGTGCTACTCATACGCTGAGTTAGCGAGGACCGGTATTGAACTAGGAATCTTGTGGTTTCTAGCCGAACACTCTACTGACTGAGCTAACCTGGTGGTATTATTTAACCCATAGCTGGAGAGGTATGAGGGGGTTCATACCTTTCCCAAGAGTATTAGTCCCAAAGTGAATGTAATAGCAACACTGGAGTTCAAACTCACTCTTTATAATATTGCTGTCCAATATATTAGCCGCTTTGCCATGGGGACAACTCCTCCTCCTAGAAGTTACAGCCCACCATCCAACCAACAACACTGCCAACCAACTAACCAACCAACCAACGAGCCAGCCCACCACCCAACCAGCAAGCCAGCCCCCAAGCCCCCAAGCCAACAAGCCAGCCCCAAGCCAGCCAGCCATCCCACCAGTTACAGGAATTGAAAAGATGCCAAAACCAGCACATAGTATCTTCACCCAGTCCCAACCTAGTTCCCTTGGATCATTACTTGTTCTGATACATTGCTGGAGGTGGAAGCTTCAGTGAAGGAGTTCTTTGCCTCAAAGGACAAGAACTGGTATCGGCGTGTGATCAATGAACTGGCAGAAAGGTGGCTTCAGACAGTTTAAGAATGCTAGGCTGCTTTTTGTCATAACTTAAATAATAAAGCAATTAAGTTAGTAAAATATTGCAAAACTTTTGACTCACCCTAGTGTCTCCAATTTCATTTAATTTTTATTTATTTATTTAGATCAATGTACATTTTTGGGTAATCTGAACATTAGCTACATAAATGAGAGTAACCTCCCTTTGTTTGCTTCACTTTGAGGAAGTCTTATGTTTTGGTCGGCCATTTTCATTTAACCGTAAATCTACACTCAAAATACAAATTTGTTCGAATCAATACAATTGCATGTTTTAACACGAAAATATCATAAAATGTGTTCTTAATTGTGCTTGCGCATTATTTGAAATGAACTTAATTGTTATTAAGAACACATTTTATGATATTTTAGTGTTAAAACATGCAGTTGTATTGATTTGAACAAATTCATATTTTCAGTGTAGATTTACGGTGAAATGAAAATGGCCGACTAAAACAGACGGCTTCCTCAAAGTGAAACTAACAAGGGGGAGATTACTCTTATTTATGTAGCTAATGTTCAGATTACCCATTTTTGACCACTTTGTATTTGCATGCAATGATTTTGAAAAAAGATAAAAATTTAAAGAAATTAGTATGTTTTAGAGCAGGGGTGCCCAATAAATTGATTGAAATTGATTGGTAGATCACAAAGATACTAGGGACAATATAGTACTAATACCATTGGGAAAGGTATGCATCCAACTATTCTCCCTCCAGCTATGGGTAAATAGTATGCACACAATTCAAAAAGTTTTTATTTAAAAAAAATTTTTTTTAATTTCTAAGATGTTGGCCTATCTTCTCTCTTACTTATTTACAAACCCCTCCACATAACTTATATTATTTTGATTTTTTGGGACTATTGTCCTTATCTTTATTTACCCTATCTTCTCTTCTACTCATTTAAGACCCTCTCCACGTGAGTAGGTCAATAAGGTCACTTTCTTAAGTAGAGTTCAACAGGTTTGAATTCAGAGTTTTCATTCTCCTAGACTGGTTGCCATAAAAAGGTTACAGAACCCAGTCTACCCTATTTACCCATAGCTGGAGGGAGAATATAGTGCTAATACCATTGGGAAAGGTATGCATCTAACTATTCTCCCTCCAGCTATGGGTAAATAGTAGGGTAGGCTGGGCTCTTTAACCTTGGATAGGTTTAACCAGTCTAGAAGGAAAACTCTGAATTAAAACCCGTTAAACTCCGCTTAAGAAATTGACCTTGTGTCACATCCTGCTCGTGAGAAGGGGTTGGCAAATATATATATATATATGTATTTTGGCAGCATTTTTTCTTTTATACAAGTTTCGTTGAATTGAACAGACAATTCCTGTCTGACAAGTCTTTCATTGATCCGTTCCAATCTTCGGGCCATCCTTCTGGAACGGATCAATGAAAGACTTGTCAGACAGGAATTGTCTGTTCAATTCAACAAAACTTGTATATATATATATATATATATATCAAAGACCTTGCACAATATGGGTGTGATTGATGAAAAAAAAAAATGTTCAAATTTTTTTTTTTTAGGACGGAAGAATGTTATAGAATATGAAAATTTAAATAAACTTAAATAAATAAATAATAAATAAATAAAAATAATTAAGTTATGTGATTTGTCTGAATTTTTTAGATGAGGCTTGATGTGTGTAATTGTGATTTTTTTTTGACTATTCAAAATGATTTTTCAGGTTAGGTTACTGCTATGCTCGATTACACAGGAAAACACCTGAGGAAGGCGTTGAATAACTTAGGAAGTTGTCATTCAAATAATGATATTGTTTTTGCATGACCATCAAGCCTAATTGGGGATGGCTACCAGCAGTTATGGTCTGGACTATGCAACCCCTTTTATTTTAGCATTCAACAATTAGTTAAGTGGGACTTGAATTTATTTAACTCTTAATGTCCTATACCACGCCATTCTGCACGGCCAGGTTGATTGAAAAGTAACTCCCTATTTTAAACTATTTATAATTTTTTTAATATACAGTTACATTTTTCTCAATTCTTTAATGTATATTCCTTAATATATGGCAATTAAATCTGTGTTGTTTTTCTTTTCAGATTGATTATTTTGTTTCAAAATTCGAAACCCTATAAAGATGTCTGGACATTTAACTCAAATTTAATTCTAATTCCCAAGCAGTTTGAGAGGCTGGGGATGAATGCTGGTACCCATATAAAATTTTAAATAACACTCCACATTATGTGTATTCTTCTCATATTCATTTTTTGTAAAAATACTGATTCAGAAATAAATTTTAAGATTTTAAAAATAGGGAAGGGAGTTACTTTACAATCACCTTGTATAAATAAATAAATATATTTTTTAATTTTTTCTAATACTTTTCTATTTTCTACATAGAATCGGATTTATTCTCAATTTTACTCTCTCTCTCTCTCTCTCTCTCTCTCTCTCTCACACACACACACACACACACACACACACACGTCAGTGTGTGTTTATTACATAAAGGATAGCAATAGCTTATCATTTTTAGCAAATAATGTTGAATATTAGTCTGAATTTTTTTAGATGAGGTTTGATAATTTGAATTTTTTGGATTTTACGGACTGTTGTCCTCATCTTTATTGTTATATACACAACATTTCGGTCGATGTGCTCTCTGGCCTTCTTCGGGCGCTTTTCTTCGCACTCGGGAACCTTCTCGTTGAACTAGTATACATTTTTTTTAATACACTTTTTAGACTTGTGAACTACTTTTAAAATGACCAAGTCAATAGTGTGTGTGGGGGGCACCCCTGGTATAGAGTTTATGTTATTTAAAAAATATTAATGTTAATATCACCAAATTCATTTAATTTTATTGTCTTCAAATTTAAAAAAATATTTTTCCAATTTTTGATTTTGAAATAAACATTCTGGTTAAATCCTACTTAAGGGACCTAAATTTCACCATTGTATGTCACCCCGCTGAAAGAAAAAAAGTTTAAAAAAAAACTAAAATCAAGGAATTAACCGAATTTAATGAAATTTTCAGTGTTGATACATTAATGAACAAAAAGATATAATGCACCAGTTATTTTATTTAAAATGTTTTACATTTTTCAGGTCAATTAACTTTGAACCACATATGTTAATGAATCTGTGTTATGCCTCAAAGATACGTGGTTCAAAGTTAAGTGACTTGAAAAAATGTAAGAGTTTTCAAATAAAATAACTAGTGCATTATATCATTTATTCATTAATATATCAACACTGAAAATTTCATTAAATTCAGTTAATTCCTTGATTTTTAGTATTTTTTTTTCTTTCAGCGGGGTGACATACAATAGTGGAATTTATGTCCATTAAGTAGTATTTAACCAACATTCTTAACATACAGGATGTTTAATAAAAATTTGATATCATTCGAGATGTATGGGGCATGTCAATAAATTTGATATCATTCGAGATGTACAGAGTGTTTCAGAAAACTTCATATCATTTCGCAATCTAATAACTTGACCAATTCTCATTCAAGCAATCTCAAATTTTAACAGCATTTGCAGAAACAACTCAAAAAATTATGTTTTACGTTTAAACGGCTTTTCTTTTCCAGTGAATGACATTTCTTTACCTGAAAAGAAAAAAATATGAAACATTAAAAATAAAATTTTGCGTTGTTTCTTCACATGCTGTTAAAATCTGAGATCATTTGAATGAGAATTGGTCAAGTTATTTAATTACGAAATGATATCAATTTTTCTGAAACACCTCGTAAAATAACTTCCTAATCATTCAAAATTTTGTAATAATATTAAATTAGAACGACTAATATCCATCTTATAGCATTATTAATGCGATTCTAATGAAATTAGAATGAATGAAAAATCCCTTGTGTGCTATTCTGCATTAGTACTTTAATGTTATTGCTTGGGATAGTCTACTTTGAGACTTTCCGTACTCTAATGCTATTCATACGTAAAATGCGATTCTATTATCTCTTGTATGCTATTCTGCATTTTTACCAAGTCTACTTCAGGAGTTTCCGTAATCTAATGCTATTTATACGTAAAATGCGATTTTAATGAAATTATCTCTGGCGCGTTATTCTGCATTTGTACCATATTGTTTTGGGTTTTTTTAAATTCTTTTTTTTTAATATTCCTCTTTTTTATTTATCTGTTCACTTTGTATATTTGCTTAGTAAACCTTTTTCTCTATTCTTAATACTTATTGTCTTTCTTTCTATTATTTGTTAATTCTAATACTCAAGTTACAACACATTTTTAATAAGTTTCATACTAAATAGCCAAAATATTTAAAAATATAAAAAAAAAAAATAAAAAAAAAACAAAACAAAAAAAACAATGATACCCCCCCAAAAAAAAACTGTTGGGCAAGACAAAAAGATTAATAATATTTCAAAACTTTGTTTTGACTATTAGTTTAAAGCTGTCTGTAATAATTATAACTTATGACCAATTGAAAATTGTTTATACAGCGTCATTTAATAAATAAAGGGAATTTATCTATGTGGTCATTTAATAAATAAGGGGAATCTATCTTCTATCTACAAGGGTCATTCAATAAATAAAGGGAATTTATCTTTTCACTACCAATTACTCTGTTCACTTTGTATATTTGCTTAGTAAACCTTTTTCTCTATTCTTAATACTTATTGTCTTTCTTTCTATTATTTCTTTGTTAATTCTGATACTCAAGTTACAACACATTTTTAATAAGTTTCATTGCCAAAATATTTAAAAATATGAAAAAAAAAAAAAAAAATAAATAAAATAAAATAATACTATCATATCATATAATATCAATTTTTCTGAAACACCTCGTAAAATAACTTTCTTTCTATAATTTCTTTGTTAATTCTGATACTCAAGTTACAACACATTTTTAATAAGTTTCATACTAAATAGCCAAAATATTTAAAAATATTAAAAAAAAAAAAAAAAAAAAAAATTAAAAATACCCCCACCTCCAAAAAAAACGAACTGATTAAAACGAACAAAAGATTAATAATATTTCAAAACTTTGTTTTGACTATTAGTTTAAAGTTGTCTGTAATGATTATAACTTATGACAAATTGAAAATTGTTTATACAGGGTCATTTAATAAATAAGGGGAATCTATCTTCTATCTACAAGGGTCATTCAATAAATAAAGGGAATTTATCTTTTCACTACCAATTACTCTGTTCACTTTGTATATTTGCTTAGTAAACCTTTTTCTCTATTCTTAATACTTATTGTTTTTCTTTCTATAATTTCTTTGTTAATTCTGATACTCAAGTTACAACACATTTTTAATAAGTTTCATACTAAATTGCCAAAATATTTAAAAATATGAAAAAAAAAAACAAAATAAAATAAAATAAAAAAAACAACAAAAAAAACAATGATAAATAAGGGGAATCTATCTTCTATCTACAATCATTCAATAAATAAAGGGAATCTATCTTTTATCTATAAGGGTCATTCAATAAATAAAGGGAATCTATCTTTTATCTATAAGGGTCATTCAATAAATAAAGGGAATCTATCTTTTATCTATAAGGGTCATTTAATAAATAAGGAGAATCTATTTATGTGGGTCATTTAATAAATAAGGAGAATCTATTTATGTGGGTCATTTAATAAATAAGGAGAATCTATTTATGTGGGTCATTTAATAAATAAGGAGAATCTATTTATGTGGTCATTTAATAAATAAGGAGAATCTATTTATGTGGTCATTTAATAAATAAGGAGAATCTATTTATGTGGGTCATTTAATAATAAGGAGAATCTATTTATGTGGGTCATTTAATAAATAAGGAGAATCTATTTAGGTCATTTAATAAATAAGGAGAATCTATTTTCTATCTATGAGGGCCATACAATTCTATGAGAGTCATTCAATAAATGAAAAATTATCTTAAAAGTGTCATTCAATAAATAAGGGGAATTTTTAAAAAAATATAAAAAAATTCACAAATGTAAACTCTGCATTATTTGGTTAATAGCCAAATTATCTTAATCTGTATCATTTGGATTATTCAGACTATTGTCTAATCGGACACATAGCATAGTGGATAAAGGCGTTGAGTTAATACACTTATAAGTGACAGTTATCTCTAAGCTGCAAGTTCAATCCTGGTTAAGAGTGACAGTAACATAGAATAATAATTAACACAGCTTAACACCTGTACCCCGGCTATGGTTAGCGGAATGAGAACAGAATACCCCCCGTGGATTGAATAAAGGGTTGGGTTCAAAGTTCCCTGATGGCTCTGATTACAACAAGAAGGTTCCCAAGTCTAACAAGAAATACCTGAAGAAGGCCAGAGGGTACATTGGCCGAAATGTTGTACAGATAACAATAAAGATAAGGACAATAGTCTGAATAATCCAAATAATACTAATTATCAAGTCTTATCTCAAAATTCACAGAAATTATTTTAATCTAGCAAAAATATTTGTTTTTGGGCAAAATAGAGACAATTGTTTGTTTATTGATTTTAACGGCATATCAACCCATCTGGGGTTATGTCATGCCTAACGGTTAGGAAGTTATACATATCGTGTATTTATATTTATACTTTTTAGTAATTGGTTTTAACAATGTGTTAGCATTATTGGGGATTATGTTGTATGGTATTGATTTGTTTCATGTCTATATTCTATGGTATAATTTTATTTCCCTCAAAAAGAAACAATTGTCTGAAAAATCAAGATTAAAGTTATTTTTACTGATTATGTAACAATCAACCAATCTCAAAGAAACTAAGTCTTATATTAGTTTTACTGATATTTTTTCAAAATATTTCTGAAATTATTTATGTAAGATTTATGTAACCTTCTAGAAATAACAACAGAAAGTTTTAAATTATTTTCTAATCGTCCGTTTTTCATTGTTAAATTTTAGAACTTTCTTCATAACTTCAAATCATTTATTTGAAATGTTTTTTTATAAAATTATGTTTTTAATTGAGCCAATGAAAAAACATTTTCAAATGTTTTTCATAAAATTTTTTTTAATTGAGCCAATGAAAAAACATTTTCAAATGTTTTTCATAAAATTGTTTTTAATTGAACCAATGAAAAAAACATTCTCAAATGTTTTTCATAAAACTCTTTTTTGTATGAAATGTTTCAAATGAGTGGGTTTTATCCAAAATAGTTTTTAGCTGGATAAAATGTATTTACTTGAGACAATAAAAACATTTGAAAATGTTTTTCATAAAATATGTTTTTAGTATGAAATGTTTCAAAGGGTTTATCCAAAAAGGCAAAATAGTTTTGAAGGTGGATAAAATTTAATTGAGTCAATGAAAAACATTTTCAAATGTTATGTTTTTTGTATGAAATGTTTAAAATGAAGAATGACAAAACTAATAAAAAGAGTAAAAGATTACAGTTACAAGGGGAGATTGAAGAGTATACAAAGACGAGTGAGCTTTATCTAAGATGCAAAATTGATTTAATATATAACAGATAAAATGTATTTGAGCCATTGAAAAAAATGTTCATATCTTTTTCATAAAACTATGTTTTTTGTATGAAATGTTTCAAATGAATAGGGTTTATCCAAAATACTTTTGTGAAGGATAAAATTTGTTCAACTGAGCCAATGAAAAAACATTTGAAAATGTTGTTTTTCATAAAACTGCTTTTTTTGTCGGGAATGTTTTTAAAAAAAATGGGGCTTATCCAAAATGCAAAATATTTTTGTGCAGGACGGTTCCAACATCAAAACAGCAATAAGGTCTGGGAGCAGCCAAAATCTGGAGAGAGAGAGAGAGAGAGAGAAACAGAGAGATGGAGTAACTTACCTGGTCTGCGATTGGGTTCTTGGCGTTTCGATCCTGACCCTTCCTCGAAACTAGACAAAAATAAAAACAGAGATTAGACAATCTGAAATAATAATCTCAAACTATTATATATCTATTATTATACTAAAGCTGAGTGAATGAATGATTGTTTGCTAAAGGCTTTTTTGCTATTTAGTTTAATGACACAAAATTCATATAAAAATATTCCTTGTTTGAAAAAAAAATCCATTTTATTCAGTTCGAATTAGTCATAATTTGCAATTAAGTCAAAAACTGACCTGTCTCTTACTACACATTCTGCCTTTCACTTTCACCCTCTCTATGTATATCATGATTACTCCTTGTTCTATATGTTAGTTTCTCTGTGAGTGTAAAGAGAATGTTTAGAGAGTGTTAAATATATTTGTATGTTAAGTTTCTGAAGCAGCTAGCCTGTAGCTTCTCAACATCTTAACCAAGTCCATTTAAATTTAAATTAGGTGGAACATTCCCTTTCTTAGAAATCTTACAAAATGATTTTAATGATTTTTTAAAAAATTCTCTGGACGTATTTATTTAAAAAAAAAATTAAATTTGATTTGCAAACTCACTTTTCCCTAATCCCAATTATCTACCCAGAGCTCAATGGATGACCCAATGGGTCATGTTTTTGTATACATATATGTAGTATATATATGTATATGTTTTAGTATCTAATATATATGTTTCACATATGCTTTACAAATTTGATGTCAAGGTTATAAAAAACAAATGTATTGGGTTTTTTAAAGCATGAAAGAATAGTGAAACTAAGAATTCAAGAAATATAGCTGACCTACCGGTTTCGTTTGGATTAGAAAGTATGGTAGCTAACAAACAATTATAATATTAATTATTATAATTATAAATATAATAATATAATTATAATTATAATAATTATAATAAATAAAATATGAAAATATATATCATTATATATATCATAATTATAATAATTAATTAATTATAATATTAATTAATTGTAATTGTTTAGTATTTATTAGTTGTAATTGTTAGTTGGAGTCTTCCGAGGAAGTTTCACCATTGAAAAAAATTTCAATGTAATTAATGTTTTAAAAAATAATTAAATGATTTACTTACTCTTGCGGAATCTTTTCAGCATCCCATTCCCTTCTCCATTCACCTGAAGCAGATTTCTGCCTTTCAATTCGTTCTTTGTCTACACGTTCCCTTTCTGCCTTCCACTCCATATACTGGCGCCGTTCACGACCAGTCATTGATATTGCCATCTCCATTTTGGACTGAGGTGATGAACCAGTAAAAGTCTTTAAGTTGAAAAAAAAAAAGAAAAAAAAAAAGAATAATCAGTTACTGTACAATAAGAGAAATTCAAAGTCTTAATTCATAACAATTAATAGTAATAGAAGGAGAAAAAGATTACAGTCACAGGGGTTGATTGGGGGGATACAGAGTGACAAAAAGAGTAAAAGAGTTACAGGGAGAGATTGGAGGGTATACAAAGTAAAATGACAAAATAAAAAGAGTCAAAGTTACAGTTACAGGGGGAGATTCAAGGGTATACAAAGAAAGAGTGACAAAACTAATAAAAAGAGTAAGAGATTACAGTTACAGTGAGAGACTGAAGAGTATACAAAGTATGACAAAACTAATAAAGAGTAAAAGATAAAAAGAGTTACAGAGAGAGATTGAAGGGTATAGAAAGAAGAGTGACAAAACTAATAAAAAGAGTAAAACATTACAGTTACAGGGAGAGATTAGAGAAATTAAAATTAACATCTTTACTAAAAAAAGAATGAGGGGTGATCTAATTAAAACTTTCAAAATAATAAATGGAATTATTAATTATGGTAAACATTTTTTTAAATATTTCTCCTCGAACTGTCAAGGCTGATTTCAAAAACCAATCTGATTGTTTTGTAAATAGAGTAATATTTTTGGAACAAAGTACCTAGTCAGATCAAAAACGGCAATAGTTGGTTGGTTGGATTTTACAGCATGTCAACCCTTGTTGGGTTATTTTATGCCAAAGATGTTTTGTTTTATTCATTTTAATGGGTATTTTTTTTTCAAACTCAATTTTTTAAAGTTCATTTAAAAAAAAAAACCTCATTTGTTTCTATTTAACCTATAGATAGGACCCTAACAGGTACTACCACTCCAACAGCAATAGTGTACAAGATTTTATAATTTCAGAAAAAAATGGTAAGAATAATTTAAGAGGGAATTTTTTGGAACTTACAGGATGAATTACTTAGGGCCTGATGTATGGGGGCCCCTGTACACTAAATGATCTTCAACTGGTGGGTCATGAGGCCCACTGATGATTGACTTAAGGCCCCTACAAGTAGGTAAACAACTGCCCTTTATATATGTATATATATTTACCAGCCCCTCCGTATGAACAGGATGTGACACAAGGTCAATTTCTTAAGTGGAGTTTAACAGGTTTGAGTTCAGAGTTTTCCTTCTCCTAGACTGGTTACTGAGCTAAGTTTAAAGAGCCCAGTCTGCCCTACTATTTACCCATAGCTGGAGGGAGAATAGTAGGATTCATACATTTCCCAAGGGTATTAGCACTATGTGAAATGTAAACAGCCTCGTTCAGGATTTGAACTCAGGTCGACGAGTCCATTTTCTACGACTAACCATTACACTAAGCGCCCTACTTTTTTATATGTATAGATATTCAAAAGCTTAAGGACCCTTTACAATAAGTGGTCTTCAAGCTGTGGGTCATGGGGCCCACTGTTAATTTTGGCATAGGGCCCACTGTTAATTTTGGCATAGGGCCCCCACAACTAGGTGAGGCCCTCATTGATTATTCACACCTACCTGTTTATCCCGTGCCATTTTCATTTTGGTTTTCACATTCTGAAAATCCGTTCCACCATAGTTTTTTGGGTGCCTGCGGTGATCCTTTTGTCGAAGAGCATCTCTATTGCTGTCTTCTATATTTCCACCCCCTCCTCCTCCTCCTCCCCCTTTGCCGCCTCTGCCACTGCTTCCCCCTCCTCCTCCTCCTCCTCCGGAATCCCTGTCCCCTCGTTCTGGGGCAGGACCCTCTCGTCTCTTGTCTGCAAGGAAGTTGTAGGCAGGGTCGGGTGGTGGTCCCTAAAATAAATAAATAAACAAATGAATAAAGGAATACATTTCATTCATCTGAATTTTTCAGATGAGGATTGATTATTGTATTTTTTTTACTAGCAGGACCTGTGGATATGGTGCAGTATGATCATTTAATTATTACAACATTTGATATGTTTACTTAAGAGCTATTGTAAAATACTTCAATATGTAAAAAGTATAATAATCTTGACTAGCAGGACCTGTGGATATATCACAGTATGATAATTTAATTATTATAACATTTGATATGTTTACTTAAGACCTATTGATATGTAAAAAGTATAATAATCATGACTGTGGATATGGTACAGTATGACATTTGATATGTTTATCTAAGACCTATTGCTAATACTTCAATATGCAAAAGGTATAATAATCTTGACTGGTAGGATCTGTGGATATGGTACATTTGGTTTGGTTTGGTTTGTTTTACGGCATATCAACCTTAGTGGGTCATTTAATGCTGACAAAGTTGTGAAATAAATTAATTCTTACTGCATAATACAATTTTGTTTATAAACTCATGTTTTTCTATTCAACCCATAGATGGGACCCTAACAGGTACTACCACTCCGGGTCAGAGTGGACCAGAAAGCAATGGTGATGAACGGGTGCTCCACATTCCCCAAACCTCCAGAACTGGAACCTAACCATCAGATAGAGTTTAACGTCATTCCCAGGACATGTAGACCCGCAGCCACCGCCTTCTAGCACCCATATGATAAGAAGGATTGGGGGTTGCCATAAAGGCAATAAGATTGGGGCAATTATATAGGTGCTAAGGCTTGATGTGACCAGCTGATTGATCGGAGGGGGCCTCTCCGACCGCCCGTCTAGCCCAAGAAAAGCCTAAAGTGGAATATTGCAAGTCATGGACTGCTTAGCCACCTGGGTTCTATCCTCAAGCATCATGGGTCGACACCCACAGCCAACAGTTGGCCCCATTGGGGGAGTCTTACCCCTCTGCAGAGGTGCAGTCGGTGCATTCTAATGCCCCAGCCGACAGGGAGGGGATATGGTACAGTATGATAATCTAATTATTACAACATTTGATATGCTTACTTAAGAGCTATTGCTAAATAGTTCAATATGTAAAAAGTATAACAATCTGGACTAGCAGGACCTGTGGATATGATACAGTATGATAATTATTACAATATTTGATATGTTTACTTAAGAGCTATTGCTAAATACTTCAATATGTAAAAAGTATAAATAATATGGACTAGCAAGACCTGTGGATATGGTACTGTATGATAATTTAATTATTACAACATTTGATATGTTTACTTAAGAGCTACTGCTAAATACTTCAATATGTAAAAAGTATAATAATCTGGACTAGCAAGACCTATGGATATGGTATAGTATGATAATTTAATTATTACAACATTTGATATGTTTACTTAAGAGCTACTGCTAAATACTTCAATATGTAAAAAGTATAATAATCTGGACTAGCAAGACCTATGGATATGGTACAGTATGATAATTTAATTATTACAACATTTGATATGTTTACTTAAGAGCTATTGCTAAATACTTCAATATGTAAAATTTTTGTTTTGTATGTGAAACAACCCTGAGACTTGCACTTGATCCTTTTGCAATAGGGAACCATATAGGTAAAAAAATGTTTTAAAAAAAAAAAAAAAAAATACCAAGAAAATTTGGTAGCCTTTTGGGGCGGGGATTTCGTAGGCAAAGAGTTGAGAGGTCATTTTGGGGAGGTTTAGTAAATTAAATTTCAATTACAAAAATTTCCAAGTTACTTCTCGTAAAAATGAGCACATCAGACTGGGGAGGGGGTCCACTCAAGAGTCACGTTAAAAAAAAATTTTAAATAGAAAAAAAAAAGAAAGCTTCTAAAAGCAGCAATGTTAATTGTTTACAGTATTGGAAAAAAAAAAAAGATAGAACTAATCCTCTCCCAATATTTAACTTTCAAAGAAAAAAACTTAAACTGTCATCCTGTTATATTTTTATTTCGACCAGAAACTCAAAAAATGAGTCTAGCCTCATCAGACAGGTTTTACAAATCTGAAAAAAAATTGTATCAAATGATGAATGATGGTGATTCAATTTCTTTGCAATATCAACTCAAGACAAATGCTTACCACACCATTAACAAAGGACTAATCACAAATTAGGTTATCAAATCAAAGAAAAGTAAATTCTAAGAAATTTCCTATATTTTACTATTTCTCAGAAGTAACAATCCACAATGATTGTATGCCACAATTTAACCTTTTTCAAACTCAAGACAAATGCTTACCACACCATTAACAAAGGACTAATCACAAATTAGGTTATCAAATCAAAGAAAAGAAAATTCTAAGAAAAGAAAATTCTAAGAAATTTCCTATATTTTACTATTTCTCAGAAGTAACAATCCACAATGATTGTATGCCACAATTTAACCTTTTTCAAACTCAAGACAATTGCTTACCACACCATTAACAAAGGTCTAATCACAAATTTGGATATCAAATCAAGGAAAAGAAAATTATGAAAAGTTTTCCTATATTTTTATTTCTATTTCTCAAGACGAAGCCATTAGCAAAGGACTAATCACAAATTAGGATATCAAATTGAGGAAAAGGAAATTTTTAAAAAATTCCTTTTTTTTCTAAATTTCTGAGAATTTATGACTTTTTGATATCAATCCACAATGATTGTATGCCACAATTTAACCTTTTCCCAACTCAAGACAACTGCTTACCACACCATTAGCAAAGGACTAATCACAAATTAGGAGATCAAATCCTATTTCCTATTTTTTGGTATTTCTGAAGATTTTCTTTTTAGAAAATTATGACGTTTCTCTATGACTAATGTTACAATTCTGGTCACCATTAAAGATATTCAGGTCTCCTATTGGTAGATCCAATGGTGGAAAAGGGTGTCGTCTCAGTAGTAGAACGTCTTTGAATTCCTTGAGATTTGAGGTAGAATAAAAATGTACTCCTTGAAGCAGAAAATCCAGTTAACAACTGATTTCAGACAATTACCAAGGACATTAAATGGATTCTATGTAGTTTTTCATTGGTCAATTCCTGCTGCTGATTTTGGTAAAGTCTATAAATATAAGTGGAAATTGTGCATACATCTTATACCTTAGATAGTCAGGCACCTCATGTAGCCTAATGGTTAGCTAGCTAGCTTAGCAGACCATTATTAGTGAGTTCGATTCTCACTGGGTGTACCATACTTCTGGCCTTGTGCCACATCTAAGCAAAGCTTAGTAAATCTTTGGGCACCTCATATAGCCCAATGGTTAGCTAGCTAGCTTAGCAGACCATTGTTATTGAGTTCGATTCTCACTGGGTGTACCATACTTCTGGCCTTGTGCCACATCTAAGCTAAGCTTAGTAAATCTTTGGGCACCTCATGTGGTGTAATGGTTATCAAGCTAGATTCACAGACCATTGTTAGTGAGTTTGATTCTCACTGGGCGTCTCATACTTCTGGTCTTGTGCCACATCTAAGCTAAGCTTAGTAAATATCTATATCTTAGATAGTCAAACAGCTAATAATTTGTTTTTTTCCCTTTTTTTTGTCCAATACTGTAAATTAGATTAAGAACACAAACAAAAATGACTAAGACAATATTGCAAAAGAACAAACAAACCCAAAACAAAAACCAACAAAAAACAAAAATACAAAAGCAAAACATGCACACTAGATAAATTCATTAGTCTCTGATCTCGTAAAAAAACACATAAAAAAAATCCCCCCTCCCCCACAAAAAAAAGATTTCCGAGGAGACTATTATTATTATTAGTAGAGGAGGATTGAACACTTACATTAACATCTGCAGGCCTTTCTCGTTCTCTGTCCCTATGCTTATCTCTGGTTTGTCTGGAGTTAGCGAAACTGGAGAGATGCTCTGGAACATTACCAGTAATTTGAATCTGTATCTCATTCATCTCTTGGTCTGGCATAGTGGCCACCCGCTCGAGTCGGTGTCCTCCTCCTCCTCCTGGAATAGTTGCATGCATTGATCGACGGCCTCGGAATGGAGGTTCCAGGTGTGGGCCTCCATTTTCATCCTGGATACGGCAAACGAGTAGGAATCGCAGGAGGAAAAAAACAGCAAGCAGGTTTGTTTTTTTTGTTAGTCAGAGTTAATCAAAAAACAAAGCAAAATCACAAAACAAGAGAAGAATAACAACATGCAATATTTTACATTACAGGATTTTTAATGCATTAATAACATGGGCTGATTTGAGGCTGTTATATCCCAAGATGTAGGAATAACAAATGATAATAAAAACAGTGAAATATGTTTAACATATAACAATATTTGTTTTATTTATTCTCACTGACCGGGAATACAGTGGGATGAGTTTGGATAGAATTCAACTGTGCGTATCATGTGTGTGTTCATCACATGGACCAAGTCCTTGTCAGTTTCTTGTCTCACTGCTAGTCAGTGAGTATATCCACTGTAGAATTGTTAGGGGGAGATAACTCTCCCTTACAGAGGCAAATCTTGACTTTAATAGACATTGTTTATAAATACAATGCTAATGAAGATCTAATAATCATTGAGAACTAGCAAGAATATGCATCCCCTCCTGGACGTAAGTATTTAAGTTTTAATGTAATGAAATATATAAAATTAGAAACACTAACAAAATTAAATAACGTATATAAAAAAGATTACACTTATTTTAATCATATTTTAATTGGTTTCTATATAAAATCAATTATAGAATTGATTTTAATACACTGGAGAATAAAACAATAATATTAGAGATCAATAACACCAAGTAATTATTAAACATGGTTTTGTTAAAACTGGTATGCAAATTAATCACACCATATATTATGTAAACCTTATTTCTTAGTGATATATAAGACATATTGCAGGATTTTAAATGCACTAATAACATTGGCTGTTTTGAGGCAAATTCTCAGATTTTCATAGAGACATTGTTAATAAATAAGATTAATTCTATGTATTAATGATTTTGACCATAAATTAAATACTCATTGATAAACTTACACAATTCCTGAGGGTATTGTAATGTAACCAGTGACATATTTTGATTACAGACAGACACCAAATCTCCATTATAATAAGATATAATGAAGGCACATTTCATAAACTTCTTTTAATTTTTCTCTTTTTATACACAATTTTATATCTTTATTTTAAATCTTTACTTTTATTTGCTCAGCAAAGTTGAAAAAAGGTAGATAACCCTTTTATTTTTATTATCCTCCCTGACCCTAAATAAGGGTTCAAAAGGAGAACCGGGAGTACTTGGAATAATTCTTTTGGGTGTTTTATAAATTCTTTTTGAGATGATAATATCAAGAAAATCATTAGAAAGATTGAAAAGAAAAAATTACAAAACAATTTTGATTCTATTGTATTCAACAAAATTTGTCAGTATATATATATATATATATATATATATATATATAAATGTAAGGTAATCCAATTACTGGTAAGTAAGGGATGATTCTATTTAGGATCATCAAAATCTCACTGTACAACCATACTGTATGCTCTTGTAGGTGCAAACATATATACTCATACAAGTAATTTATAAATCCCTAAGAAGAGCTCAATGTATAATAATCAGCAATATTTAACTTTCAAAGAAAAAAACTTCACAAACTGTCATCCCGTTATGTTTTTAATTTGACCAGAAACTCGAAAAATGAATCTAGCCTCATCAGAGGGGTTTTACAAATCTGAAAAAACTTTGTAAAACTCGTCTGATGAGGCTAGACTCATTTTTTGAGTTTCTGGTCGAAATAAAAATATAATGGATGACAGTTTGTTAATATTTTTTTCTTTGAAGGTAATATATATATATATATATATATATATTTGAAGAAAATAACAGATTAGGAAAAATCTGACAAAATGTGAGGAAATGTATTAGAAAGGTGAATAACAAACACAATTTAATTCAATCAGAATTCTGATGAATGTCTCTGAAACGAATGGAGAGAAAATATTAATTGAATTAAGTTGTCTCTCTGAATTTTTGAGATGAGGCTTGATAATTAAATTGTGTTCGTTATTCACCTTTCCAATATATTTCCTCACATTTTGTTAGATTTTTCCTTATCTGTTTATACACACACACATATATATATATATAATATATATATATATATATATATATATGTGTGTGTGTGTGTGTGTGTGTGTTAAAAAAATAAATAAATAAAAAAAAATAAAGGAAAAAAAAAAGTTGAATGGATAAAAATTATTCATTAGAGTGCTGACATGTGTTTCGACCAAGAGATTGTCCTTGTACACATTGTATTCTATTTATTCTTATTTTGAATATAAGATAAAATAAAATAATAGAAAAAATATAAAATTTTAAATAAAAAATCATATAATAATAATAATAAAAATAATGATAAAATAAAAAATATAAAATAATAATAGAATATAAAATTTTAAATAATAATAAATAGAATACAATGTGTACAAGGACAATCTCTCAGTTGAAACATGTGTCGGCACTGCAATAAATAATTTTTATCCATTCAACATTTTCTTTCCATTATTTATTTTTTCAACATATGGTAGGATTCACTTCCATTCCATTGTTCAATATGTATATATATATATATATATATATATATGGGAGTAAATATGGAAAATAAATCCGACAATATTAAGAAATTTGAAAAAACAAGTGTTCCGAAAATAGGATGAATTTATTTATCAACAATTTATCAACAAAAAAGATTTTATAAAGATTTTAATCTCCTGTCATCTATAAAACATCCATCAATTTCTTCACCCCAAGATACATCCTGATGAAGGTTTAAAGAAACTGAAATGTTTAAACATCGATAAATAAATTCATCCTATTTTCGGAACACTTGTTTTTTCAAATTTCTTAATATATATATATATATATATATATATATATATATATATATATATATATTGAAAAATGGAAGTGAATGGCTTATTCCATCACTGGAAATTATGTAACTTTTTTTTTTTAATGGTGCATTTATTTACAATAAACGGATAAATAAAAAAGTAAAAATTGCAAATGTTAAAAGGTGATGTGTAATAAGTATTGAATACTAGGTAAAAGGTAATAATCAAACACTGAATCTCCATTATAATAATATAATTAAATATTGTTAATATCCCTCTTAATGACTTTGTCTTTTCCCTACCGAAATATTCAGTGTTAAGTTATCCATTAGATATCCTGATGTATAAGGAAGATGTGTTAATTTCAAACTAATATCCACTAATTCTTATAGTTCGGATAACCAATTTAGTACATATCGTTGGCATCCATGTCTACTAGAGACTATTGCATAGAGTCCCAAAAATGTGGAACCACATAGCCTGGGTGGGTTGATATGGAGAATGAGCTGTTGCCCAAGCAGCAGGTCCACACTGCCGTTGTGGTCCAAAGGAGAGGCAAAAAAAACAACATGCAGTTTGGCAATGATAGAGTCACGGGAGTTGCTGGATAGCAATGAACACCACCTTTGGGAATCCAGCTCTGGATTTGTTTTCGGGGTTTATTCCCCTAGCCCTTTTCTTGGGATGAGATATATAGATAGGCATCGGAGGTTTTCTAACAGACATTTCCTTGTGTAGATGGATTGTTATCTTGCTGTTAAAAACAGTTGTATGGTTTTAAGTATCCTATGTGAAGAATAATTAAAGTTCGAATTACCATTGAACTGGGAAGACAAGGCAACAAACGGTTGTAACTGAAATACAAACCCGAATGTCACAAAGTCTACTGCAGAATGACAGGATATATATAAAACTCCACAATGTCATTCAAATCAAGCAGCCAATCAGAACTCAAGGAATGGAATGACCCAAATCACCCAAATTCATGAATTTCTATATATACCAACTGTCTTGGACACTGCTTAGGTTGTACTTAGTTAGCTGCTGTTATTCAAACCAACAGTAGACTTACTGACTTAAATACTATTAATACTAATATTTATATGGCTTCACATAATTATTTCTGTTTAATAGGCATGGAATAAACTGCCTGCATCCATTGTAGAAACACTGCATCTTTCAAAGCCTCCATGCTTCCTGTAATCCACCAACACTATACCGGATACCCCTATCCACACACATATACATGCATGCACACACACATACATATATATTATTACTGTATGCTATCCATGTAATAATCCTTAGTAAACTATTATAGCTTCAAGTAATTATTCTTAATATAAATAATTTACAGTTAAATGGTATCAAGTATTCCTATCAAATGAATAATTTTTTAAACAGATCTATTTAAACCACAGATAGGTTTGATTGTAATATATTATTACTGTATGCTATTCATGTTCCTGACACTAATACATTAGTCTATGTACTAGACATGAGACTTTGATGAGTTGTGGTGAAGCTGAGCACTGTACACAATAAATTTCATTATTATATTATTATAATAGTCATTTGTTTGCACACAGTTATATGGTTTCAAATAACTAATAATCCTTAGTAAACTATTATAGCTTCAAGTAACTATTCTTAATATAAATAATTTACAGTTATATGGTATCAAGTATTCATATCAAATGAATAATTTTTTAAACAGATCTATTCAAACCACGGTTTGGTTTGGTTTGTTTTGTTTTACGGCATATCAACCTCAGTGGGTCATTTAATGCTGATAAAGTTTTGAAATAAAGCCATTCTTAATGGGTACTCAATTTTTTTATAAATACATTTTTCTATTTAACCCATAGATGGGACCCTAACAGGTACTACCACTCCGGGCCAAGTGGACCAGGGAGCAATGGTGATGAAGGGGTGCTCACATTCCCCAAACCTCCAAAACTGGAACCTCTCCATCAAATAGAGTTTAATGTCATTCCCAGGACATGTAGACCCTCAGTCACTGCCTTCTAGCACCCATATGATCAAAGGGTTGGGGCTTGCCATGAGAGTAATAGGGTTGGGACAATCATATAGGTGCTAGGGCTTGAAGTGACCAGCTGATTGATCAGAGGGGGCCTCTCCGACTGCCCGTCTAGCCTATGTAAGGTCCAAAGTGGAGTGGTGCATGTCATGACTATTCATCGACCTGGGTTCCATCCTTAAGCATCACGGGTTGCCACCCACACAGATATGACCCTAACAGTTACTACCAGAGTTGACATAAGAGTAATGGTAATGAAGGTGTACTCCACACCAGGTGTCTTTGGTATGATGTTAAACTGCATCTAATGGTGAAGTTCCAATTTTGAGCTCTAGGGTGTGTGGACATTTTGGCAGTGTGGGTTGGGCTTAAAGTTCCGATTGTTTGGGGATTTATGCAAGTAGTAAGTACCCATATCCCATTACCTATGAGGGTCATTCAATAAAAAAGGGGAATTTAAAAAAAACAAAACAAAGCAAAAAAAAAAACAAAGCTGTTATTCTCAGTATATATAATGGAATATGCACACTTTTAAATAGCTTATGTTATCTAAAAGAAAAAAAAAAGTTAATTAGCTTAAAAGCTGCCCTATTTGGCGGCAATTAAGCTAGTGATTAATATTAGCACAGACATTGACAAGGATGAGAATCATGAACACCAAAAAGCAACCAAAATAAAACTACATATTAGACCTGTGGAGAGGAGGCAAAGTTTAGGTACCGGACATTTAGATATATTATATATAAATACATATCATATAATATGTATTATATATTATATATAGATACATATCATATAATATGTATTATATATTATATATAGATACATATTATATAATATGTATTATATATTATATATAGATACATATTATATAATATGTATTATATATTATATATAGATACATATTATATAATATGTATTATATATATATATAGATACATATTATATAATATGTATTATATATAGATACATATTATATATATATTATATATTATATATAGATACATATTATATAATATGTATTATATATATAGATACATATTATATATATGTATTATATATAGATACATATATATAATATGTATTATATATAGATACATATTATATAATATGTATATATATATACATATATATATATATGTATTATATATGATATATATAGATACATATATATGTATTATATATATATATACATATATATATATATATATATATAGATACATATTATATATGTATTATATATAGATTATATAATATGTATTATATATTATATACAGATACATATTAAATTACTTTTGTTTTTGTTTTATTTTACTTTGAAAATTTATCATCAAATTCAACTCTAATCATTTTTAAACACTGGCCTGCATTACAAGTTTTTTTTCCAAAGGTCAAAGGTTTACCAAGTGATATATGATCACCGTTTTATGCTGAATTCAAAATTCCATTCATTGTGTTTAGTCAGATCTGGTTTTTAAAATGTGCTTGAATACTTCACAACAAGTTGTATATAATAATAACAACACTTATTCAAAAGTCTGTGGACTCTACTTGTCACAAATAAATAAAGTTATAATACTGTTCTATACATATCAAGTAAAAGCTTGTATCTAAAAAATTTGATCTGATTAGAAAAAATGGGTTAAATCCTATTTAACGGACATAAATTCCATCATCGTATGTCACTTTGCTGAAAGAAAAAATACCAAAAATCAGGAAATTAATCGAATTTAATGAAATTTTCAGTCTTGATATATTAATGAATAAATAATATAATGCACCAGTTATTTTATTTGAAAAATCTTACATTTTTTCAGGTCAGTTAACTTTGAACCATGTATCTTTGAGGCATAACACAGATTCACAAACATACGTTGTTCAAAGTTAAGTGACCTGAAAAAATGTAAGAGTTTTTAAATAAATTAACTGGTGCATTATATCTTTTATTCATTAATGTATAAACACTGAAAATTTCATTAAATTCGGTTAATTCCTTAATTTTTAGTATTTTTTCTTTTAGTCTTTCTGACACACAATGGTGGAATTTATGTCCATTAAGTAGGATTTAACAAAAAAACGAGTATGATTTTTGGATTCAGCATAAAAAACTGCTTTTATCAGCTATTATATTTTCGAACTTGAAAACATCACAGACCAGTGTAATAAATCAGAAATATATATATATATTCAAAGAATTCCTGCTTACCAAAGATTTGGGTCTTTCTTTGCCGCGACCACCAGGTCCTTTGCCGCGCCCGGAGGCTTTTTGTCTTCTCTTGACTTCACCATCAAAAGGAAGCTGAAAAACAAAAAGAATTATCAAATTAAAGAACTTGTTTCTTTTTTATTCCTAAAATACTATACTTTATTGATATAAAATTTATTATACAGGGTGTCCCAAAAATTGACTTATATGTTCAATACCAGTCTTCTTTAACTCAGATATAAAGTTTACTATATCATACTTTTATTATAATAATATTATTACTAATATTACATATTATATATTCAACACCAGTCCTTGCTAACTCAGATATAAAATTTATTATCATTATAATCTCATTATAAATGTTACATATATATTCCATACTTGTCCTTGTCAACTCTATAACTCATAATCTATTATTATACTAAAGCTGAGTTAATCAACTTTTGCTTCCTAAAGGCTTTTTTACTTTTTAGTTTAAAGACATAAAAATTATACTAAATTATTCCTTACTTTTAGGATTGAATTATGTTCGAAAAAATTCTGTTTTAATTGGTTCTAATCAGTCATAATTTGCAGTTAAGTCAAAAAACAACCAATCTCTTACTTTACTGTGTCTATCTCTTTCTTCCCCTCTAAGTATCTCTTTACCTCCTCGTTATATAATGTTAGTTTCTCTGGAGAGTAGAGAGAGAGAGAGAGCCGGGAGAATTTGAAATGCATTTCTATGTTAAATTTCACAACCAGCAACCCGTGGCTTAAATGAGATCAAACACTTACTTTCTTAGCTTACAAAATGATTTTAAGGTTTCATCCGGCAGTATTCATTTTTTAAAAAATTTTATTCACTTTGCTAACTCCCTTTTCCCTAATCTCAATTATCTACCCAGAGCTGAATGGGTGACCCACTAGGTCACATTTTGTCTAGTATACTTATAAATATTACATATTTGATACCGGCCCTCACCAACTCAGATATAAAATTTATTATATTATAATTATATATTATAATATTTTCATAGATATTACATATTATATATTCGATGTTAGAAGGGGCAGGTTTAGCTCAGTTGGTAGAACACCTGCCAAGGAATTGCAAGGTTCTTGGTTTGATACCAGTCCTCGCCAACTCACTGCATGAGTAGCACAGATTGGATAATCTGATCTGTGCCGTAAAATGGTAGGTGTGGCAATCCACCTCGTCAAAAACAATCTAGCTGGTCTAGTACTAGCGAAAAGGGGACAGACTCCCTTGCTGTTCGGCTTATATCGACAATATTTATTTCAATAAATAAATGAGTATAGTCTACTCAAAATTACTTATCACAATTTTTACTGAATACTCCTCCTATAATGTTGGCGTCCCATCATAGTGTAACGGTTAACAAGCTAGTCTTGCAGATCTATTACTACTGAATAGCGAGTTCAATCCTCACTGGATGCCCCATACTTTTAAATATGTATCACATACAATTCTTGTATCACATCCTACTTGTAGTGAACAGTAGGTATTTACTTTTGTAAAATAGGTACGTATTTACCCAACCTGTAGTGGACGGGTTGGGTAAATACCTACTCCTCACATAAATGTATTTAACCAACCACTCCCCCATGAGCAGGGTATGACACAAGGTCAATTTTTGAGCAGAATATTGAATGTTTGGAGAAGTTAACCATAGTCGTCTCCGTCTGGATCAGCTATCTATCTTATTATAATAGTGTGTGTGTGTGTGTGTGCGTGTCAATACATCACCACCGACATCACAATTCCCTTAGTTAATTATATATTTACCAACCTCTCTGCACAATGTGGCACAAGGTCAGTTGCTTAAGTTTAACAGGTTTGGATTCAGAGATTTCCTTCTCTTAGAGAGGTTGTCTAACAAGGGTTAAACAACCCAGTCTTGCCTACTATTTACCCATAGCTGAAAGGAGAAAATTTTGGAGGCATACCTTTCCCAAGGGTATTAGTGCTATGTGAAATGCAAACAGCCTCGTCTAGGATTTGAACCCAGATCGCTAAGTCCATTTCCTTCAACAATAACTGTTATACTACAAACGTCTCCTCCAAAGACAACAGACATCAAAAAGAAAAAGCTTAACTAACCAAGGAAGCAAAACAAAATCAAAAACATACTTTTTAGATTTTTGGGACTGTTTTCCTCATCTTTGTTTAGCTTAGTTTGACAAGAAACACCTGAAGAAGGCTGGATGACACAATGGCCGAAATGTTGTGTATGTAACAATAAAGATGAGGAATCCAATTGATACAAATTATCAAGCCTTATCTCAAAAATTCAGACAAATAATAATAAATAATTCAAGTAAAAAGGTAAAAAAAAAAAGAAAAGAAAAGAAAAGAAAAGAAAGAAAAAAAAAGAAAAAAACAACAAAAAAAAAAGAAAAAGAAAAAGAAAAAAAGAAAAAAGAAAAAAAAGAACAAAAGAAAAGAAAAAAAAGAAAAAGAAAAAGAAAAAAGAAAAAAAAAAAAAAACAAACAAAAAAAGAAAAGAGAAAAAGAAAAAAGGAAAAAGAAAAAGAACAAAAGAAAAGAAAAAGAGAAAATCGAATCCAATTTTAAACATAAAAAGATAAACAAAAGTGACAATGTATTCATAAAAAGAATCAGAAAAAAACCCCACAAAAACACAAAAAAAGACAGCATCGAACACCACAGCACCAAAAAATATCATTCGTAAATGTTTAAAGGGAGGTAAAAAAAAAAAAAAAAAAAAAAAAAAAAAATTAAACCCAACCCATTCACCACAGGTAGGATTAGACACAAGGTCACAAGTATGGGGCATCCAGCCAGGATTGAACTCACTTTTAAGTAGTAATGAATCTGTGCAACTATCTTTGCAACCATTACACCACAACAGGGTGGTCAGGTTTTTAAGGGAGGTAAGAGCAGAAAATGATATAGGTAATGTAGATATATATAATGACCCTCCCACCCCATGACAAAAACCTCTACTCACATATGACAAAACTTTACCAGGAACAGTAATACAGAATTTTAAAAAAATTATTTTTATCTAATATCTAACATATTTATTAATTGTAGTTTATTTATAACAATGCGTCAGAAATGGATGGATAACGGATGTATTTCCTAACGAAGTCGGATGCCAAGGATTTATTATCAACTCAAC
Organism: Doryteuthis pealeii; assembly: GCA_023376005.1. Lineage (NCBI taxonomy): Eukaryota > Metazoa > Mollusca > Cephalopoda > Myopsida > Loliginidae > Doryteuthis > Doryteuthis pealeii. The sequence continues at coordinate 33,226,225 of CM042172.1, read as the reverse complement.
CATGGCATTTTTGACTAAACTTGGACTTTCTCCACCAGACAAGAGGAAATATATCAAAAAGATCCAGAATAAAGTTCTAACCGCATCAGCGTGGATATGGCAATCCTACAATGTGACATCAAACTGACAAAGTCTGGTGGTATCGTGAGATACTGCTGGGGCGCTCTGGGTTAGTGGTAATGATGCTTTGGCCCCGAAACCATGCCTGAACCCAGAGTCATCATCTGATGAAGGGTTTGTTGGTTGCAATGCTACTGTGTAAATAGCAGTCATTGTATAAAGATTATTAATTCACTAAAATGTAAGATATTATGTGTTTGAGTTTGAGTTTTATTTAACGGCACATCAACAACTGTGGGTCATTTAATGCCAAAAAGGTTATTTTGGATTTCAGTCTTTAAAGTAGTGGTTCTATGGAGATAATCGGTTATGTTCTGTTATATCTTGTTGAAAAGGGTGCTTTTTTTTATAAAATTAAAAATGTTGTCAGGGTTTGTATTCTTGAAGATGTCTCTCAGGTTTCTTGCTTGATAGTAATTGGCACGGATATGTTTAAGTCTGTTATATACTGATTAATAACATTGATTGGACTGTTATAAAAAGACTATCAGTTATATGGAAATCCGATTTCACGGACAAGCTAAAGTGACAATTCTTCCAAGCCATAGTTGTATCAGTGCTATCATATAGCTGCACCACTTGGGGTAATCTGAACATGAGCTACATAAATGAGAGTACCCTCCCTCCCTTTGTTTCACTTTGAGAAAGCCATATGTTTTGGTCGACCATTTTCATTTCACCCTAATCAATACAGCTGCATGTTTCAACATGAAAATATCATAAAATTTGTTCTTAATTGTGCTTGTGCATTATTTGAAATGAACTTAATTGTTATTAAGAACTCATTTTATGATATTTTTGTGTTAAAACATGCAGCTGTATTGATTAAGGTAAAATGAAAATGGCTGACCAAAACCTATGGCTGCGATACCAGCAGTTTAGTGAACAAAATTCTAATTGACAAAATGGCAGTCTATGCCGTTCAGCTCGGAATTTCTCACCTATTTATGGTCCAATCTTTTAACGAAAAATCAAATCTTATTTATCACAATCTTCTTATTCCTTTCTTAAAAATATTCATTTGGTTAGAAATAAAATAAAATAATCTTTCTAACTATGTAATTTGTATGTGTTTTCATACATTGAATTATTTTTTTACAGCGAATTAAATAACGAATCAAACGAAAACTTTTAACGATAACTCAACATTTTTTATTAATACTTTCATTTTTAGAATAATCAGTATAACTAAAATCTTTTTTGTATGAAATTATTCATCAAATAAACATTATTAAATAAATACACGAAATAAGGTAATGTTTACTTATTAGCTACTTTGTTACTTTTTGGGGTTCAAGAAGGAAATAGATTAAACTGATAAATTTGTATGTACAAAAGAGTTTTAGAAATAGATAAATAAATAAAACACTATTATACCCCCCCCCCAAAAGGAATAAACCCAACCCTGCCCCTTTAAATTGAAGGGGCAGGCGTTGCCTGGGGGGCTGGCCCCCCAGGGTCAATGACGTTAACTTATGCGGTCCAGGGCCAAAGCCACCGGACTTAGCTGGTTATTGTTGTTCACTTCAACAGCATAAAAAAAAATATAAATAACTTTTAAAAAAATAAAAATAAATTAAAAAAAAAGAAGATTTTTTTTGTTTTGTTTTGTTTTGTTTTACGGCATATCAACCTCAGTGGGTTATTTAATGCCGATAGTTTTGAAAAAAATCAATTCTTAATGGATAATACATTTTTTTATAAATACATTTTTCTATTTAACCCATAGATGGGACCCTAACAGGTACTACCACTCCGGGCCAGAGTGGACCAGGGAGCAATGGTGATGAAGGGGTGCTCCACATTCCCCAAACCTCCAAAACTGGAACCTCACCATCAAATAGAGTTTAATGTCATTCCCAGGACATGTAGACCCTCAGTCACTGCCTTCTAGCACCCATATGATAAAAAGGGGTTGGGGCTTGCCATAAGGGCAATAGGGTTAGGAAAATCATATAGGTGCTAGGGCTTGACATGACCAGCTGATTGATCGAGGGGGCCTCTCCCACCGCCCGTCTAGCCCAAGATAGGGCAAAAGTGGAGTATTGCAAGTCATGAACTGCTCATCCACCTAGGTTCTATCCTTAAGCATCACGGGTCGCCACCCACGGCCAACAGGTGGCCTGATTGGGGGAGTCTTACCCCTCTGCAGAGGTGCATTCTAATGCCCCACCGACAGGGCGGAAAAAAAAAAAAAGAAAAAAAAAAGAAGATAAACTGATTACTTTTCCTTTTAAGTAATAATTTGCATGCATTTATTTGATTTTAATGACCAACATAGAATTGTCAATTTGCCTACATAGTTTAAATTAAAGAAAAATGTATTTCAGACAAAATAAAGCAAAACAAAATAAACTTTCGGTCAATATTTTTTTTTTTTTTTTGGTGGGGGGGAGAGGATTATTTTTAGAGTATTTTTGGGGGTGGATGGGAGGGGTTGTTTCTTAAAATAAACACAGCAGAAATTAAACACTTTATGCAAGCAATCATAACAGCTAGCCAAAAAAATTTTCAAAAATAAAAAACAAACAAAGGGAAACAACTCGTACTAGTTTAAAATTAGCATTTCCTATCAAGCTAATTAATTACTACCATAGAGTTAAAAATATATTTTTAAAAATAAATTATTTTACTTAGTAACAAGTTAAATATATAGTACAGGTTAAATGTGCGCTAAGTTTACCTCGAAGCCAAACTGTTTTTTTTTTGTTTGTTTTTTTTATTTTTATTTTTTTTAAATTTATTTATTTATTTATTTTTTTTAGACATTATTTTTTTTCTGATGAATGCAGTTGCATTCTTGAACGAGATTATAGAAATTTAATTTAAGAAATCAAATTGTGGTTTACCGAAACTGTTCTAGTTCCCCAATGATAGCTGCATCGAAAAAATAAATTCTATAAATTTATTTCATATTTTTATTTATTTATTTTTTTAAATAATCGACTTCGGGTCATCTTTATCGCGCTTTAATCTGGACTAATATTGAAGTTTTATTTTTATTTTTAACCGTTTATAATTTCTTACGAGTTGTCTCCCTTACATATTTCAATCATCTTTTTTCTTTTTTTTTTCTTTCCTTAATAAAAGCTGTTGTTGAACCAGAACCTTTCCACATTTTCCAATAATAACAAACTACATAATTAAGAATAAAATAAAGTGGTTTTAATTAATGATCTTATATATAAGTTATGTTAGCATGGACATGGTTACTGACAGATTTTCTCCCATGCGAATATATTGATTTGAAGATCACAGAGGCGAGAAACTGTGTGTAACCAGGTGTTGACTTCATGTCCATGCTACCGTAACTTAGATATAAATGCTCTATTAATGATATCAAGCATTGCATATATATATATATATATATATATATATATATATATATATATATAATATTGCTCTGTATATGATTTATTAATTATCTTACATTGAGCTCTCTTAAGGATTTGAAATAATCCTTGTATAAATCTATACATGGGCATTCATTGTGGATATATGGAGGATATAGATGATCCCAAATAGAATCATCCATAACTTACAAGTCAATTGTATATATTATACATAAATACACACACACACACACACTGCTATTGTCAGTTTTTTAAACCTCCTCTACATACGCATTGAGCACTTTTTTATATTCATTACTTATTCTGATTTATTTTGCTACTTCTTTTTATCGACTCACTCGATTTTTTTCCTTTTTCATTAAGTCATTCTCTCTTCAAAATAAATAATATAAGTATTATTTTTGAAGAAAGGTAATTTCTTTTTTTTTTAGAAACAATAAAATTCTTGTACAGGTTATGCACTGAATAAAACATTTACAAATTTATTTCTCCAAAGGAAATGTATTTAATAATACAAGGGATAGTTTAGCTAGTAAGATTTCAACAGAATCTTGGGGGATTCATAGAAAATTATCCATTCTTGATGGTATTCAATTTGTTTTTTTTTAATTCATTTTTTCTATCTAACCCATAGATGGGGCCCTAACAGGTACTACCACTCTAGTTTAGAGTGGATCTAGGAGTAACGGCGATGAAGGGGTGCTCCATACTCCCTAGAAATCCAAAATGGGAACTTCACCAATAGGTGCAGTTTAATGTCTTACCCAGGACAGCAAGTAAGTGAAATACTATGTATAGCATTTTTTTCTTGTATGCATACTGTATTGAACAAGATGGACATTTCATGTCTGACGAGTTTCTTTTTAATCTTTTCTAGTTTTCTGGCCAGCTTCTTAATATCAGGGTGGAGTCTGTTGATTAGTCCAAAGTTTTTGTCCCTGGTACTTTCAACACTCCGAAGTGCCATCATCAGGGATAGATATAATTGAGTAGGTTCCTGGTTCTTTTTAAACATGGAAGGTGGTTAAACAACAATCATTTCCAACCAATTCTCCTCCACCCATTCCTCACACACTTTTATATAATTCTGTGAATTCCCACTCCTACTTACTCCCACTGCTACTCAGTTGTTTAACCACCTTCCATGTTTAAAAAGAACCATAGCAAATAATGAGAATGGAACCATCTGTTTTTCCTATAAATAATATCTGACAAAATCTCGAAAGAAAGAAACAATAAGATCTTATAGGACTTCTTAATTCAACATAGTAATTTCTAATTACTCAGTCCACCTTATATCTTTGCTTAGTAAACCTTTTTCCCTATCCTTAATAGTTGTTAATACTAGAAGGAGTAACAAGGGATTATGAAATTCACAAGCAGTCTCCAAACCCTGTATACATATCCCAATCAGGGGAAGGAGATAGCCTTGTTTGCCGCAGATTTTCCTGATGACAATGGAGACACCCTTTAGATTTTCATCAGAGCCCCTTTAGCCGGATTGTGGCCCTAATACCACTGGGTGCCAAACCTGTCTGCCTTGGGTGACCCTACCAGGAACTTAAGTTACCAACGGCATGGCTCTGACACTACCACATTGCCATGGTGTGGAAGGACTGGACTTTACCCAATCTGTGCTACTCATGTGCTAAGTTGGCGAGGACTGGTATCATACCCACAACCTTGTGATTCCTTGTCCGGTGCTCTACCAACTGAGCTAAAAGTTTGGATAATATTTAAGATATTTAACTAATTATTATGACACGTGGCTTAATATGAATAATTATAATATATCGGACTGTTGTCCTCATCTTTATTGTGTATAAACACAACGTTAAGGCCACTGTAACCTTGGGCTCTGTTTTAGGAAGTATCTTTATTTATCATTTTAATTACCTTAGTAAGCAGTAACAATTGAACTCCAAAACTGCATTTGAATTCATGACTTACTGTCTGAAGATGACATATCTTAAGGTAATTAAAATCATAAATAAAATAGAGCCCGAGGTTACAGTGGCCTGAGCGTTGGTTTGGTTTGTTTTGTTTTATGGCATATTAACCTCAGTGGGTCATGTAATGCCGATAAAGTTTTGAAATGAATTCATTCTTAATGGATACACAATTTTTTTTATAACCATATTTTTCTATTTAACCCATAGATAGGACCCTAACAGGTACTACCACGCCGGGTCAGAGTGGACCTGGGAGCAATGGTGATAAAGGGGTGCTCCACATTCCCCAAACCTCCAGAACTGGAACCTCACCATCAGATAGAGTTTAACGCCATTCCCAGGACATGTAGTCCCTCAGCCACCACCTTCTAGCACCCATATGAAAAAAAGGGTTGGAGCTTGCCATAAGGGCAATAGGGTTGGGGCAATTATATAGGTGCTAAGGCTTGACATGACTAGCCGATTCATCAGAGGGGGCCTCTCCGACCGCCTGTCTTGCCCAAGTAAGTGTCAAAGTGGAGTGTTGCATGTCATGAACTGCTCAGCCACCTGGGTTTCTTCCTTAAGCATTACCGGTCACCACCCACGGCCAACAGGTGGCTCCATTGGGGGATTCTTACCCCTCTGTAGAGGTGCAGTTGGTGTATTCTAACGCCCCAGCTGACAGGCGAGCCCGAACGTTGCGTTTATACAGAATAAAGATAAGGACAACAGTCTGAAATATCATAATTATTCATTTAACTAATTGTTTAACATGGCATGTATTTTTTTTTTCAAATAATTTTAATTCGCAAATAGGAAATCAGAAAAGTCAAAAATGTTCAACAATTTTTTTGCAGGGGTGGGGGGAGCGGCAAGATGGGTTAGGATCGTCAATAAGCAGAGTGAAATAAACAAAGTAAAAACGTAAAAAAAAAAAAAAAAATAGCAACAGTGACGGTTAGAGGTTTTTTGAAAAAAATTATATTGGATCTTTTTTTTTTGTTCAAACAAATACAGCATTTACAAACTCTTTTTTTTTTTGTAAAGGAAAAAAAAAAAAAAAAAAAAAAAAAAATACTAAATACTTTTTTATGAAACTTCACATCTGGTAACACCAAACTGTCAACTGTGGGAGACATCTGATCAAAATTGGAGAAAAAAATAAAATAAAAAAGGAAAAAAATAAAATAAATAAAAAATTTTTTTTTTTAATTAGAAAATTTTTTTTAGAATCCCTACAAAAATGGATGTCTCGATGTGAGTGATATGTTGATGAAGGCATGAAGTATGCAACAGCAACTGAAAAAATTCACCTTTATGAAAATAAATCATTATCGTACTCAGCTCTAGGCAATGGGGAAATTTTAAAAAAAGGTGACAAAACTAATAAAAAGAGATTAGAGTTACAGGGAGAGATTGAAGTGTATACAAAGAAGAGTGACAAAATTAATAAAAAGAGTAAAATATTACAGTTACAGGGAGAGATTGGAGGGTATACAAAGAAGAGTGACAAAATTAATAAAAAGAGTAAAATATTACAGTTACAGGGAGAGATTGGAGGGTATACAAAGAAGAGTGACAAAACTAATAAAAAGAGTAAAAGATTACAGTTACAGGGAGAGATTGGAGTATACAAAGAAGAGTAACAAAACTAATAAAAAGAGTAAAAGATTACAGTTACAGGAGAGATTGAAGGTATACAAAGAAGAGCGACAAAATTAATAAAAAGAGATATTACAGGGAGAGATTGGAGGGTATACAAAGAAGAGTGACAAAACTAATAAAAAGAGTAAAAGATTACAGTTACAGGGAGAGATTGAAGTGTATACAAAGAAGAGTGACAAAACTAATAAAAAGAGTTAAATATTCCAGTTACAGGGAGAGATGAGAGGGTATACAAAGAAGAGTGACAAAAGTAATAAAAAGAGTAAAAGATTACAGTTACAGGGAGAGATTGGAGGGTATACAAAGGAGAGTGACAAAACTAATAAAAAGAGTAAAAGATTACAATTACAGGGAGAGATTGGAGGGTATACAAAGAAGAGTGACAAAACTAATAAAAAGAGTAAAAGATTAGTCACAGGGTGAGATTGGAGGGTATACAAAGGAGAGTGACAAAACTAATAAAAAGAGTAAAAAATTACAATTACAGGGAGATTTTTTTTATCGAATTGCTACAGAAATCAATGTTTTGATGGGAGTTGATGAAGGCATGAAATATGCAACAGCAACTGTGTATATATATATATATATATATATATATATATATGAGAAGAAAATATTTTAAAAATATAACAAACACAGGATGTTATGATTAGGGGAAACAATTTTATGTGTCAATACTTAAGCATTTCAGTATATTGTACCATCTTCAGGACACTGTTAAGTAATGTTTATGTGAGGGACAAAATGAAAGATGTTAAGTGTATAGTGAATGTGTGAATACACTTAACATCTTTCATTTTGTCCCTCACATAAACATAATTTAACAGTGTCCTGAAGATGGTACAATATACCGAAATGCTTAAGTATTGACACAAAAATGTTTCTCCTAATTCATAATATCCTGTGTTTGTTATTTTTTTAAAATATTTTCTTCTCATATTGTCGGATTAATTTCCTCACCGTATTTATATATATATATATATAACACCAGTATAAATGGAAAATTCCAGTGTTATATTGTTTTTGCAATTCCCCTGATGATGGCCCGTGAAGTATTGAAAGTACTTGGGAATAAATCAAATAGCAAATTCATCAGCAAAATCCATCCGAATATTGTATCATCCAATCAGTGATTAGAAATGTTTGAGAACAGAATTTATAGACAAAAAATGTTGGCATTATTCAACCATATATATATATATATATATATATATAAATAACCCTAAGTCAATACAGTATATACAGGATATTTCAGAACAATTGATATCATTTTGTTGGTTGGTTGGTGTTTAATGATATATTAACTCTTGTAGGTTATTTAATGCTATATATATATTATATATATATATATATATGCTGTAGATAGAAGGAAAGTGGTCAAGAAATGATCAACTCAAAACAAGTCACAGGGTGATACGTTTCGTCTGTATTCACAGACGTCATCAGTCATTTGAGACTTTATTAAAGCAAAGCATACGTTTAAATACACGTGGCGGCGGCGGTAGCGCCGGGGAGGTCAAGGGGGTGAGTGTGTAGTGATGTGAGATAAGGAGGAGCGGGGAATTTTGGGTGGGATGGGGTCGCTGGGTCAGTTGAGTGGAGGGGTAGAGGATGTTTGTTTGAAGTGCTGGGGCGGTGACAGTGGTTGATGGGTCATCACTACACACTCACCCCCTTGACCTCCCCGGCGCCACCGCCGCCACATGTATTTAAACGTATGCTTTGCTTTAATAAAGTCTCAAATGACTGATGACGTCTGTGAATACAGACGAAACGTATCACCTTGTGACTTGTTTTGAGTTGATCATTTCTTGACCACTTTCCTTCTATCTACAGCATATCGTCAGATCCTAAACCCATCCACCCTTCCTATATATATATATATATATATGGGTAATTCCATGTGAAATCATCCAAGCCATGTCACCCACCCCTTTAATTTTTCGGAAATTTTGTACATGTGTGGACTATGTTAAAGTTAGACAATTCCCTAAATTTGAGCTTCAATTCCAAAAATTGGTGGAGTTATGTCGATTTTTAGCTCTCCAAATTTGAGGAGAAAATGGTGACTTTTTGTAATCTATTTTTGTCTGTAAAATGAGTTCTAGAGCATCCTTACTCCTAAACATTGGTTTATATAAGCAATTTTACCCAAGGAATCCGAAAATGCTATTGAAAAAGTCTGAAAGTCAACCAATTTTGAGTTATTGATGATTTTTTAAAAATTTTTCATAGCAAGATCAATATCACGATGTGGCACTGCATCTATGACAAATATTTTTTCTATTATTATTTCATATCTTTTGAACATTATTTGTACCAAAAACATAGTTTGGATTTGCTCAGAACCGCAAATACAAACTTAGATTGGATTAAAAACTTAAATGCCACATAAGTTAGCGCCTCCATAGGAAATATAAATATGGATTATCTCTGTCTGTAAAGATGTGTGGGATTAGATTAAGATTAAGATTATCATTTTTAAATATTTGGAATAGTCATTAATTGTCAAATTGATTATTAAATGGAAGGTGATATAGAAAAAGATTTTTCCGTCTGAAGCTCACTGTATATATGTCAGTTTTTTTTGGTTTTTTCTTAGTGAGTGAAGCATTTTGAAATACCATTTATTGATCAGAAAAATATTTCTATAAACAGAACAAAATTCAAAAACTGCTTTCAGATAATCTAAAAATAAAAAAATAAAGCTGCTTATTCTCAATGATTAAAGAAAAATGATTGCTTATGGGAGAGTGATTATGATAACAAATATTGAAGGTATTTACCCAACCCCTTCACCACAAGTAGGATGTGGCACAAGGTCAATTTTTAAGTTGTGTAAAGCTCATTTGAATTCAGAATTTTCTTTCTCTGAGACTGAATGCCATAACACAGCTAAAAAAAAAAAAACTACAGCGAGTTCAATCCTCATTGAATGCCCCATAATTGTGACCTTGTGTCACATTCTAAGTAAAAAGTAAAGTTGTCAAGGTGGCCTAACTCTTAACATCCTGTTGAGAATTTTCTAAGTCCAGAGCCCAATTCATATAAAGATTTATCAAAAGATGGCTAAAAATGGCCTTAGCTGTTATTTCACTTAAATTAAGGACATTTAAATATGTTTAATATTACAGTGGAAGCGTGCTGGGCCCATAACCTGTTGAGTATCTGGCCGCCATCCTTGGTTCCAGATGTAGTAAATAAGTAAGCAAGCCAATAAGAATCCAGTGTTAGAGTATTCTTTGTAAGTCCGACATCCAAGATAATCCAAATAGCAATGAGCCAAGGTTAAGAATCAGACTAGTATAAATACAACAACAGCAGCAGCAGCACTGCCAGTGATTGGACAATAGGAATCTCCCCAGGTCACGTGCCCATAGGTGAGTCTATAAATAGAAGTGACCATTTGCCCCATGCCTTATATACAAAAAATTCCAACAATTTAAACAAAGCTATTGTTTGGGGCAGATTAGGAAAATGAATGTGACTTCTGGCCAGGCGGAATCAGGCGGTATAGGACATTAAGAGCTAAAGTCAATATCAGCCAGACAGCGGGGGAGTCTATCCCCTTTACACTAGTGCTAGACCAAGCAGATTGTTTTGGGCGTCTGAGCAACACACCTACTGTCAACTCTTCATTTTACTGCACAATTCCCTGTGCTACTCATACGCTGAGTTGGCGAGGGCCGGTATCGAACCAGGAACCTTAAGGTTCCTAGCTGAACACTCTATCGACTGAGGTACCCATGGCAAATGGGTTAGGTAAATACCTTGGGTGTCCCATCATGGTGTAATTGTTAGCAAATATGCCTCATAGATCCATTACTACTGAATAGCAAGTTCAATCTTTGTTGGATGCCCCATGGTTATGACTTTGTGTCACATCCTACCCTTGGTGAATGGGTTGGGTAAAAGAAGGGTGTCCCATTGTGGTGTAATGTTTATCAAGTTAGCCTCATAGATCCATTACTATTGATTGGTTTGGTTTGTTTTGTTTTACGGCATATCAACCTCAGTGGGTCATTTAATGCTGATAACATTTTGAAATAAATCAATTCTTAAATTTAAAAAAAATACATTTTTCTATTTAACCCATAGATGGGACCCTAACAGGTACTACCAGTCCGGGTCAGAATGGACCAGGGAGCAATGGTGATGAATGGGGTGCTCCACATTCCCCAAACCTCCAAAACTGGAACCTCACCATCAGATAGAGTTTAACGTCATTCCCAGGACATGTAGACATGCAGCCACCGCCTTCTAGCACCCATATGATAAAAAGGGTTGGGGCTTGCCATAAGGGCAATAGGGTTGGAAAAATCATATAGGTGCTAGGGCTTGACATGACCAGCCGATTGATCGTAGGAGGCCTCTCCGACCGCCGTCTAGCCCAAGATAGGGCCAAAGTGGAGTATTGCAAGTCATGAACTGCTCATCCACCTGGGCTCTATCCTTAAGCATCAGTGCATTCTAATGCCGCAGCCGACAGGGCGGCATTACTATTGAATAACGAGTTCAATCTTTGTTGGATGCCCCATAGTTGCAACCTTGTGTCATATCCTACCCATGGGAAAGGGGTTAGATAGCTATTTCAGATGTGGAGGAGGAAAACTTTATTGAAAAAACAGAAGTTAAACCTGTTGTGAAAAACTTGCATGGAGTGAAAATAATAATAATGAGAAACAATGATAAAAATGAGCATAAAAATTTAAGAATGAAAAAATACTTTTAAGAAATCATTTCTTATTGAAAAACATTAAAAAAAAAATAAAAAAAATTGTAATCATTCTCTTTAGAAGCAAAAAAACATTAAAAGAACAAAAAAATTTTTTTTTTAATTATTCAAGTTTAAATGAAAACAGTTTTAAATATAAAAATATATTGTTTTATTTTCTTTTACTAAAAAAAAAAAAAAGAAGATATAATGCACCAGTTATTTTATTTAAAAACTTTTATATTTTTTGAGGTCAGTTAACTTTCAACCACATATCTTTGAGAATCTGTGTTATGCCTCAAAGATACGTGGTTCAAAGTTAACTGAGCTGAAAAAATGTAAAAGTTTTTAAATAAAATAACTGGTGCATTATATTGTTTATTCATTAATATATCAACACTGAAAATTTCATTAAATTTGGTTAATTCCCTGATTTTTGGTATTTTTTTTCTTTCGGTGAGGTAACATATGATGGTGGAATTTAGGTCCGTTAGATTTGAATTAACCAGATGAAATTTATGTCCAAAATAATATCTTGATAAACATTATTTAAAAAAGTTAAAACAAGTTTTAAAAAAATAGTTTCACAATATAAAACTGATTTTACAAAAAAATATTCGAATCACTCTATAAAGAAAGAAACAGATATAAAATACAAAAATCTAAAAGTGTATAAAATTTGTGAAAAAAACAAGAAAATATGTCGAAAATTGACATTTTAAAAGAACACAGCCTGCCTTACTATTTACTCATAGTATGGAGGCACTGTGGTGTAATGGTTACCATCGTAAGGAAATAATCACAGCAACATGAGTTCAAATCCTGGACAAGGCTGGTTGCATTTCACATAGTGCTAATACGCTTGGAAGAGGTATCAATCCTGTTATATCTTTGAGGTGGTAAAAGATACACAGAGAAATAGTGTGCTTGAGATATATTTATTCAACACTTGTATCTGGTGCTAATGGATACTTATTACATAAAAACAAGAAGTAGAACAATTCACAAAGACAAACTTACAAGAATGAGGAGGGTCAAATGTGTGTAGTCAAACACAGTGATTTTGTCCGAATATAATTTTCCCGTCTCTATCACTGCTACGTCGACTATTATAAGGCTATGAGCCAGTTCATTCTGTTAACTCCTCTACAACAAATCCAACTATTCCCCCTCCAACTATAGGTAAATAGTAGAACAGACTGGACTCTTTCACCTTGGATAGGCAACCGGTCTAGGAGAAGGAAAACTCTGAATTCAAACCTGTTACACTCCGCTTAAAAATAGACCTTGTGTCCCATCCTGCTTATGCAGGTGAGTTGGTAAATACATACAATTTACCCATAGTTGGGGGTGAGGGAAAACGGGTGGATTCATTTTTCTCAAGGGTATTAGCACAAACTAAAATGCAAACTGCCTCAGCCAGGATTGAACTTGGGTCACCGATTCCATTTTCTATGATGATAACCATTACGCAAAACACGCCTCCACCCACCCATAGTAGTAGTAGTAGTAGTAGTAGTATTAGTAGTAGAAATACTACATTAGTGATATTAGTAAGAACTAAACTCATGAAGTCGATGCTTATATAAAACTGATAGACTAAGCAAGTGAAAGAATTAATGAACTACCAAAATCTTTGTTAATCCACACGAGTTGTCTCCCTTGCATCTTCGCCGAAAGTAAGGTACAATCTTAGCTGGAAACTTGCCTGTTGCCATCATTAGCTATCACCACACTTCATTCTCCCTGTATGACTCTCATTGGAGTTCTTTATTCAAATTTATATTGGAACTATGCTCTGCTACCAATGAAAATTGTAACCATGTAAAGGAAGAAATACTTGAAAGTAACTGAAATGCACCAGAAAGTGAGTGGACTAGAATGCTCCTTGACCCGGTTATTTCCTATAAGTCTAACATAAACAAAGGGGAACCACTCTTGACTGATAAATTATTTATTTATTTTCCCATTAAACTAACCCTAAACCAGTCTTCATTTTTCCTAGTAGATCAATAAATAAATAATTTATCAGTCAAGAGTGGTTCCCCTTTGTTTATGTTAGATTTATAGGAAATAACCCTTCGATCCATTAGCAAAACCAACGAGAAGTTCAACTCCATGATTGTTTTGTTATGTTTGTTTTTTTGATTTGTTAAGTATTTGGTTTTGGGGTCATCAGGACAGAATATGCATTGGAACTATGCTCTGCTACCAATGAAATTATACAGGGAGAATGAAGTGTGGTGATAGCTAATTAATAATGGCCACTGTCCAGTTTCTGGCTAAGATCATACCTTACTTTTGGTGGGGGTGCAAGGGAGACAGCACTTAAAAAAATACAGAAATATATTCAACCCAATTCAGTGGGCAAATAAATTAGAAGAAAGCTTATAAATCAGACCATTTCTTTAAAAAAAAAAAAAAGAAAAAAAAAAAAAAAACAAATATCAAGAAAAAAACAAATAACAAGCAAACAAACAATAGCAAGTATTTCTGTCATAATAAATAACTAAATGTAACTAAATAATGAGAATGGAATCGTCTGTTTTTTCCTATAAATAATATCTGACAAAACCTTGGAAGAGAGAAAAAAAACGAGATCTCATGGGACTTATTAATTCAACCTAGCAATAGCTAATTATTCTGTTAACCTTGTATCTTTGCTTAGTAAACCTTTTTCCCTATACTTGATATGTATGTTTTTTCCTATTATTTCTCTGTTAACTCTGACACTAGAGTTACAACAGTTGACAACGAGAATGAGGTAAACCCAAAAAGAAAAAGGTATGACTCCCAAGGGAGTTAAATCTCAAAAGGGGAGATATCATATAGTACCTAAATAATAAGAGAATCATGTTTTTTCCTATAAATAATGTTTGACGAAATCTTGGAAGATAAAAACAACAAGATCTCATGGGAAAGTATAATAATCTTGATTTAACAATCTCTCACTTCACACATTTTTTAAACTCATTTTTTTCTATTCAAGCCATAGATAGGACTAACAGGTACTATCACTCTGGGTCAGAGTAGACCTGGGAGAAATGGTGATGAAGGAGTTCTACACATTCCCCAGAACTCCAAAATTGGAACTTCACCACCAAATAGTTTAATGTCATACCCAGGACAATAAGACCCTCAGCCACCGCCTTCTAAGACATATATGATAAAAAGGTTGGGGTTGCCATAAGGGCAATAGGGTTGGGGAAATCGTATAGATGCTAGGGCTTGATGTGACTAGTCAATTGATCAGAGAGGGCCTCTCAAACTGCAAGCTTAGCCTAAGTAAGGACCAAAGTGGAGTGTTGCATATCAGACAGCTCAGCCACCAGGGTTTCATCCTTAAAGCATCACAGGTTGCTACCCATGGCAAAGAAGAGAAGTATATCTGTATACAACCATGGGTATGCAGGAGTACTCTGCAAAATACTACTATATATATATATATATATATATATAGGTTGGTGGCTGGTTTTGAAGGCTATCACAATGCAAGTGTAAAGAAAAATAAGGTAACTATGGTGTTGTTTGTTAACCTGTCATTTATTCTTAATATTTTGAGATAAAAATCTCTTCTACAGAAGATTTCCTAACTTTCTTCTGTAGAAGAGATTTTTATCTCGAAATATTAAGAATAAATTAAAGGTTAACAAACTACACCATAGTTACATTATTTTTCTTTACACTTGCATTGTGATAGCCTTCAAAAACAACCACCAAACCAATATAAACACAATGCTTCAAGCAAATCATAAAACACTTATATATATATATAGGGCCAGGTTAGCTCAGTCGGTAGAGCGTTCGGCTAGAAACCACAAGGTTCTTAGTTCGATACTGGCCCTCGCCAACTCAGCGAATGAGTAGCACATGAATCTGTGTGGTAAAGTGAGGAGCTGATGGTAGGCGTGGTGCGCCACCTCAATGCTAAAATAATCTC
Organism: Doryteuthis pealeii; assembly: GCA_023376005.1. NCBI lineage: Eukaryota > Metazoa > Mollusca > Cephalopoda > Myopsida > Loliginidae > Doryteuthis > Doryteuthis pealeii. The sequence goes on along the minus strand of CM042172.1, from coordinate 33,210,499 downwards.
CTTGGTCTAGCGCTATTGAAAAGGGGATAGACTCCCTTGCTGCCTGGCTGATACAGACATTAGGCCACCCCGATGACTTTACTTTATTTATATATATATATATATATATATATATAAAGGTTCTGAAAAATCAACAAAATTAAATCAAAGATTGACTTACATACAGCCATCACTTTATCTATTTTTATATTTATTTTACTTATGTTTTTTTAACAATTTTTTGATTTTTTCCAAAGCCAATGATTTCTGGGATAATGACATCATCAACTATTTGAATT